>CP092872.1:22560241-22598339 GCA_030710605.1 Cordylochernes scorpioides | reverse complement strand
AGCTTGGCTCATTATTGGTGAATCTCCCTAACGATTTTGTCAAATCATTAATCCAATTCGATGCTGTCAGAAATATTTGACAAACATTATAGAGTTTTTGAATCAGCTGGGTAAATGTTCTGTATTTGATTAGCGGATTGATTATCCATATCTTCTCATTGGACGAATGTGGCCATGCTGTTGTTTTTGTCTGGTCAAATAAAGAGCCTTAGATATCTCCATGTATCTCTATCACAGCAGTCGCAATGTTCTCTATCTTGGGTGTGCAAAGCTGCTGCTCAGGGTCTATTTCAATTTTCTGCAAGCCTGCGGCCATTGCTGGGCATGAGAATATGTGGGTAGGTGTTAGTTCCACACCAGGACAATTGTTGCATGTCCTATAGGGTCTTGTGCCTTCTGGATTGTCATTCCTTTATAGTGTTTCGTTCTGGGTCTTGTTATATCTTTTGTAGGTTAAAAGGTGATGTGAGAAGTTCTTCCAAGAAGTCTTTGGTTGGAGATATTTGAAGCGTTCTCTGTGTTCGTGACTGGTTATCTCCTTGTAGGTCTGTATAGCTGGAATAAAGGATAAGTACTAGTTTTTTTTATAACTTATCGTGTTTTTTATTTACGTACTTCCTTTTTGTTGTTGCAAGATAAGGAGAAGTATTTTTTTTTATTCATGAACCTTATCCCAGTACAATGCCACATTTGTACTATTTTTTCACATCCTTCCTTTTTGTTGTACCTTTTGAATGTACATGTTTCTGTGTTAAGCTTCTTTTTTAAGGAGAAAAAACTAAGCTTCCAGAGATAAGTTTCTTTTGGAAATTTTAATTCAAATCTTCAGCTTCCGGGCATAAAAGCCTTTCTACGGGAGAAACCAGATATAAAAATCATCATTCAGTGTGTAATTTCGCATAAAAGTAGCATTTGTGAATATGAACATTGTGGATTAATTTTGCATATATAGTCTGTACTTGAAGTTGCATTGTGTACTCGCTGCATATGTAGCAAAAATATTAGGATGGTTGACACAGAGCTTTCTGCTAGTAGAATCCATATTTATTGTTGACCAGAGATAATTGAAATTTACAGGTGGAGAAAACAACGGCTATAAAAAATATGATGATAAAATCAAAGAAATATATATATAATCTGCATTAGAAATACAAGATTAATTTGATTATTCAATTAATTATTTTCAAATTTTGCTTCCTTTATTAAAATTTTGACCTGACGCAGCTGTGGCCATACAACGCAGCGTCTTCTTCTTCACCACATTGACTGATTTTTCAAGCAGAGTGAGACTCTGTACCACTGGAATAAAAACATGGCCAGAGAGGATAAAATGTCTTCAATATATGAGTTGACAACAACAGACCTCTAAAAAAAAGAACTGATAGAAAGAAAAGGTTTGCACATTTGGAATCAGCACACACAAAAAAAAAAAAAACAACCTAGAACAGCCGTTTCTTTATCGACAACAGAAAAAAAACAACCATTTGTTTGCCAGTATTATAAATACGCACTCAGAAGGTAAAACTAAAATTCTGGTTTAGGTATTTTAATATAAATTTAAAACGTAATATTTTAGACATCTGCACGTATACCATCTCTTGCCCATCAACTATAAACTACATAAATAAAGGGTTATGATGCATTAGCGTGCCATCTGTTATGAGAATTCGAAACTATTATAGATGCATATAAGTCCTATTGGATCCATAGCTGCAGCTTTACACACCCAAGATAGTGGACATTGCGACTGCTGTGATAGAGATGTATGGAGATATTTGAGGTTCTTCATTGGACACAACAACAACAACATAGACGCGTATGATTCTTTTAAAATTATACAAAAAAATGTTAATTTCAAAAGAATCATACGCGTTTATAATAGTTTCAAATTCTCATAAATAAGGACTAAAAACATTCTGAACCTGCAACCCCAAAACACATTATTGACTGTATTGACTCATCCATTGATGATCTCTACTCATCCCCAGCAGACACCATCAAACACCATCACACAGACACTATCACAAGCTTTATACCCTAATATAATTGAGTGGAGATAAGAAAGAAGAAGAGGATTACACACAGTCTAACAAGCAACCCTAAAACATATTATTGACTGTGTTGACTCATTAATTGATGATCTCTACTAATCCCCAGCAGACAGCATCAAACACTATCACAAGCTTGATACCGTAATATGATTGAGTGGAGATAAGAAAGAAGAAGAGGATTACAAGCAGTCTAACAATGGCAGTTAGGCATCGACGGCCGACAAACAAGAAGAGCCAATATGTAAATAACCTGGCGCCATCCGCACTAAAACCAAACGTTCAATCCCCGGGGAGGGACAGGCTGCGGACCCGGAAGGCCATAAAAAACCTGATCGGTAGCACGCGAGGATACATTCGGACTAAAGGCCAATGCTCTTCTTCCCAGCTCGCTGCGTCCAGACACAATCCTCTCTTTTCATACTTCACATCCCTCTTTATTTATCATTATTTGTACTAGAGCCTAAGTCGCAATATTGTGCATTATGCCGTATTAAAGCTTTCATAATGATTACATACACACACAAACCCTTTATTAAGACCCCATTGGTCTTACACAGATTCTCCAGAGTGTAGACAATAATGATCAGGATGAGTGGAGTTTTATATGTACAATATTACATGAAATGCAGTAAAAAGCATGGTCTAACAAAAGAAGAAAAAAGAAAAAGGTTTTGAAGATTAAATATCATTATTATAATGGAAAGACTAATTTATCAGATCCGCTTTCTTCATAACTTTTCTGAAGAAATTATATACAGATAAAGCAATATTGTCTATCAGACCTGATAGAAGAGAGCTTTCATAATGATTAAGTCGAGTATTTATTAGCTCTAGAATTACCACAGTTATCCAAGTAAATGTGTACGATCTAAGGAACTGATTTAATGAGCCATTCACGGTTTAGCCTAGCTAGGGCGTGTACTTAGACATGTATGGTTTAGTCTTTGAGACAAGCATATGATAACAGGCAGGATCAACCAAGTATCCTAATGATTAAGTCGAGTATCATTCATGTTAAAGAAATAACTCTTTTTCTTGTTCCAAAAATACTATATTAGGTACCACTCAAAAAGAGCAACCTAGTTTATGATATTTTCAACAATGAATAATATGTGAAGGTTATTTACATATTAAACAAAATGTTAACGCGGGATTCAATCCCGGTTCATGGCTGTCGGGAATCGAGGGTGTTACCCACTCGTCCACCGACTCTTCTTAAAGAAATAAAGATAATAATTTAATATGCACATCAATTTTGAATTAAAAATATCTTTATTCTTCAAGAGAAACTGAGTAATGCATGCCAAAACAAAATTTGACATAGGAATCCTTTTGAAAAGCTTGCTTATTACTCTATTTTAAGTCAATATACTCTACATAAAGATATCATATCTTTAAAAATGCAAATCTTTAAGATAATATAATATTTTTAATTAGGGGTATTTGCGTAAATGAATCATCTGCATTATAATTATTAAGTGTAAATAGCATTTGCCATTTTCATTTTTTATTTTGCATACTCCGTGATGAATAAATGCATAGGACTATATGTCTTAATGAAAACTCTTATGTGGATGATAGTATTTCAAGTGATTAGCGAAAGTTTTATTCATAGAAATTGCATATTAATTGAAATCTTCTTCTTGAATAGAAATGAAGTCATCATGAAGGAGTCCTAGGCCCATCTTATATTTGGATTTATGGTTACCAAGCTTTCATTTAAAACTTGGATGATTTAATTAGCTAATTGTTGCGCACGGGCAAAATTAAATTCATAAATTTTATTTAATATATCCCTGAAAAAGAGAATAATATAAAAACAGTAGAACTTGGATAATTCGATCGTCTTTAATTTGAAAACGTCCTTTACTCTAATATTTATCTTGGTCCCTTGAATTTCCTATAAATATAATTTCCGTTTATAATTCGAATTTCTAGATAATTCAAAAATATATTTTGGTCCCTTGGGCTTCGAATTATCCAAGTTTGACCGTATATTAAAAAATACACACAAACAACAAACAAAAGTAATTGTTTATCTCATTACATAAACAAATATTTCAGGACGCTAGAGCAATGTTAGAATACAATAAGCATAACTGAGAAACATAGGAATATCTATCTCTAAGGCAATTATCTTATGTTTGATGTATGTCTTAAATACTCTTTTATGAAAAAAATTTTGAATAAGCATTGCTCTATGAAAACATTTATACATAATTATAATGTTCTCAGGGTTTATATCCATAGTTTAATTAAGTACTATAACCATGAATACTCTTATAGTGTCCAATATATAAACATAAATGCCCAATATAACATGGTTGGTTAATCTGGTGAAACCGCTTGGAGGGTCCGCCACTTTTCAGGTAGCCCCTCTCAATATTTTCCCATCGCATTAAATACAGTAGGATAACTGGCTATTGACTTAACTACAGAGATTTATTATAAATACTGTAGCATAGTATTCATTAAATTTTATATTTATATCATTTATATAATTACTCATGTGGAAATTTACCTCTTGTATTTTATAAATTTTAGTTGGTGCATGTGCCTTAATTCATTGATTTTTAATTATTCCAGATTTGGCCAAATACCCATTCTTGATTAATAAAGAAAAGCTAACTACGTAATTGATTAATCAAGAATGGGTATTTGGACAATTCTAGAATAATTTAAAATTAATGAATAGTTGATATTTATTCCTATATATATCGCAAGCCATCAGCAACTTTCAGTTGCAAGATAAGAAGATGCCTTTTTATTAATTTATTATTGACACGTATGTAAAATTGTTCAATTTGGAAAATAATCATACACATCTATAATAGTTTCTAATTCTCATAGATTGAACATAAATATAGGCGTTATAGACTTATGTTTAAATAATTTATATGTGAATTTTAACAATATTTTCCATAATATAAACGAAGAGCGTGTGAATGGACAGCATTTTCCATTGTCGCGTTGCGCCAAGAATACTTTAGCCTATAGTTAGTGACAATGGCCGTTCATCTTGATCTTCGACACCTTAATAGCTAAAGCAAACTGAACGATCACAGCTAAGAAGGAAAGACGTAACTCAATGCACAAGCTGAAGTCATTCGAGTAACTTAAAGTTGACAGGGCACTGGCGGAAGTAAGATTTATGTTTGCGGAAAACTGTCAACCTGACTCTAAGATGTTGTTATGAGGAGTTGACAGGTTTATGGTCTGTCGTCTACTGAGTGGTTGACAAGCATGTATGCCCCGTGACTCTTATAACTCACGCCTACGTAAACAAATTTAACAATTATAACAATCTCATTGATTCTTCTAATCAATTGTTACAGAAATAAAAAATAAAGAGATGATTGAAGGGCAGATAAAAATGTTGGTAAATATATACAGTTGTATATGTACAAATTTCTTCAGCAAGGGAGGCTTCCCCACCTTGAGAGAGTTCTCCTCCAGACAAGGTATTCTTGAACACTCCTCAGTTCCACGCCGAGGAAGTACTTATAGATGCGCGACTTGGATAACGCCTACGTAGAGATTATTTTATTTAGGACAATATTCATTTTTCTATTATTTCTCTTTGAATAATTTTTAGTTGATGATATACAATAGAACCCTCCCTTCAGAGACCACATGGAAGCATGCATACTCTTAGTGACAAAAGTTAACTTTAACGGGTTAACACACAAAGTGCAATTTAATAGGGTCTAAAGTGTGAGTAAATTTACCCTCAGAAAAGAGTACACTCAAGAGTACAATAACAAAAGGGAGGTAAATAAAAACTCACGATTTGTTATAAAAAAAAAACAATAATTATATTTTATTGTTGCGTTTGTAAAGATCGGACAGGGGTCCCACAGGTATGCGAGGAGATCACCAGGCACGGATAAATCACGCAGAGAACACTTTAAGCGTCTCCACACATAAGAAAGATAATATGGTTTTACGGGCTACTAAACAAAAGTGTTGATTTTTGAGCCCAGATCAGACACAAGAAGGCTTGATAAATCGGTTCACTTAAAAAGCGAAAACAACATTTTTCCCGCTGAAAACTGAGAAGCGTAAAACTAATTATGTTTGTCATTATAATTTGACATTGGTCTCTCCAGAAAGTGGTTTCTTTTTGGTAAATTGATATCAAGTATTTTTTTATGTCGCAAAGTGTAACCTATCTACTTTATAATACTTAATAAATTTACATGGTGTCCGGTTATTCCGCTCTTTTATTGGTCGCTTATTGTCACATGACCTTAAACAATCAATCAGCATGCAAATTTGTATTTCATCCATGATTACAGAGAGAATCGAGGTGACATGTTAAGGAAAACTGAAAAATCCAATATAACAACGGTATGGTAGATAAAATTAGCGAAATCGCTGGGAGGGTTCACCACTGATGAGCCAGGCCCTCCCATTATTTTATCATTGCAGTAAGGGCAGTAGTAAATTGATTAATTTTTAAAAGAATCATACGTGTCAAAAATAGTTTAAATTTTTCATAACAGATGGCGCGCTAATGAATCATATAATATATATAAAAATGAAAGGATTTGAGCACGAATATTTCTTTAATACACAAAATCTCAGTAAGGACAGTAGAAGTTTGTTTTGTGTATTAAAGAAACATTTGTGCTTAAATCCATTCATTTTCTATATATAAATGGCACATTATTTCTTTATGAATATTAAATATACGATATAAGTTAGAATCGGGAATGATTTTCTTTCTTTTTTATATTTCAGCACAGTTTATGAATGTTCACTTACACACAAATGGGTATTTATAAAGGCAACAATTTAATTAAAATATAGAATGAGGAATGTTGCAGAGTTCTCTTATCCACTGCCTCTCTGCACAAATTTATAAGACATTAGTCTTTGAGATGATAAAATTCTAAGTTTTCACAGATGAATATCAAACAGGTCAAATCTTTTATAATTATATTTCATCAATATGTGTTTTTTCTTTTGATGGACACTGCTTTCGCGCGCGAACATGGTATTTCAATATATATATTGTTATGAAAATAGATAAATCTATATTTAAATCATTAGATAATATAAAGGCATCTATTGGATTGAATCCATTATGTTTTAAACATTATTGAATCCATTGAATCCATATTAAATCGAATATATGCCTTTATATTACCTAATATATATATATGTCATAATTTGTACATAGCTAGATGCAAACCCGACCCAATATGTATGAAATGTATGTTTCAAAGGTTTAATAAAGAACAAGGCTTAACAAATCTGGAGAGAGAAGGCCTAAGAGAGGACGATCATTAGCAGGGTTTTATTATCCCGGAACTCGTAAAATTCGAGTTCAAGAACCTGGCACTTCCTGGTCAAGTTAAAACAAGTCCAAGAAACAAAGAGTTGGTAAAGACCAATCACAGAGCAGTTCATTTAGCTTCGAGCCTATAGCGAACTTACACGTCACGAAGGTCAACCAATGAGAAGGAAGAAGAGCTTTCTTCTTAAATCGAGAACACAAAATTGGCAGTTAGGAGCTGGATCCCATCGAGCTAGCACCTGGCACTCTGGAGTCATTCTCATCCGCTCATCCCTTCAGATAAGTTAATCATAGCACTATGTGAACAGATATAGCCACTAGTCTTCATCCACTCAACCTCTCAAACCCTTTTCTCTCCTCCGATTAATTGCCTTATTCCAGCCCCATCAACTGTGTACTCTTGATTACTTTCCCCTGTATGCATCACTTCCCTCAAAAACGACTGCGCTCAAATCAATCAAACCAATTATCAACCCACATTAAAAGATTTCGTAACGATATTGCGATATATAAATATATAATAAATTGAATGCCACTTTAACGCGGCCCTACACTACACAGGCTTATTGGAATTGCTATTCAGAGGAGATTTTATTATTTGGAAGTTATTGGGTGGGTTCAAGTAATAGTTTATTGTAAATTTCCGGAATTTCTATTTTTCTATTAATGGTATATGATGTATTCTATAATGAGTTTTATTATTCTGAATAAAACAACTCCTAACTATGTAACTACACATTGACAGACCTCACTATACTGGAATGACTATAAACTAAACCTAATTTTTATTGATCAAATATAAACCTCCGAGGATAAGTTTCTATGATACACTTTTAACGAGTTTACAAGTTTTCGGATTTTAAACGACCTTTCTACAGGTAAAAAGTTTTAGAGACCCTTAAACCCTTTTCTGAAAATGTTTAACTGTAGAAGGATCGTTTAAACCCCGAAAAAATAAATAAAAAAAGTCCGTGGTTGAGTGAGTAACACGCTCGATTCCTGACAGTCATGAACCGGGATTGAATCCCGCGTTAAAATTTTGTTTAATATGTGAATAACCTTCACATATTATTCACTGTTTCAATTATCATGAACTAGGTTGCTCTTGCTGAGCGGTACCTATTAATATGAATTTGAACCAGGCAAAACCCGAAAACTTGTAAACACGTTAAAAGTGTAATAGAGAAACGTAAAAATAAACGTTCTTCCCTGATTTATAATATTATAAAATAAATAAAGCTTCCATGGTTAAGTTTCTTTTGCAACTTTTTATTTTCAGGCTTTCGGACAATTTGAATTTATTATTAAATGTTTAACGTGATAATCCTGTTGAAGGACTGACAAGTTCGAAAGCTTGAAAATAAAAAGTTGCAAAAGAAAGAAGTTTATCCTCGGATATATATATATATATATATATATATATATATATATATATATATATATATATATATATATATATGTGATTAATCTAATTGATACAGTGGATAATAATTCTAATTTTTATTACATAATACTTGTCAAGCAAGTAATGTTTCATGATAAATCAAATAAATTTTAGCGAAGTGAGTGTTTCAGATTGTTGGCTTTCGTCAGTATGATACAGACTGTACCTCAACAGCACAGAAAGATTGATAGAATCGCACCGTATATAAACTTCTTAATCAAAGATAATTAGATAATTAAAATAATTTTATTGACATCTTGTCAATATACTAATCGTATAATCTCTATATGAAACTAAGTTTAATCATAGACAATTTTTTTTAGACAATTGAAATAATTTTATTGACATCTTGTCAATACATACAAAGTGCACACAGTCTGCACTATTTAAAAAAAGATAATATGCATTATATACACTATGTACAATGAATAGGGCGCCTCTGCCAGCGCTGCAGAGTTATTAATCATAGAGAGAGAGAGAGAAGCTTCTAGACATTTGAAAATGTAATTAATCCAAATATGTAAAAGTAGAAATATTATTCAGAAGAATCAATAAGGCTCTACCAAACAGAAAACCTCGAAATATGAGACGAACTTGAAAGCAGCGATGTTACGAGTTGGTTCCACTTGGCGGCTTGTCATGTTTTCCTTCTTCCTTATTGATTAGAATAGATACAGAATCGAGGAAACCCTGTCTCGAAACACTGTTGGCAAAACTACAGAGTTAAAGCTATAATCATATTTAAATATACAAATAAATATATCTACTAGAAATATGGCAATGTAGATGGTCAGTTTCCGGGGCCATGTTGGTCTATACCAGGGGTCGGTAAATATTCCAATGTAGATGGTTAGTTTCCGGGGCCATGTTGGTCTATACCAGGGGTCGGTAAATATTCCAATGTAGATGGTTAGTTTCCGGGGCCATGTTGGTCTATACCAGGGGTCGGTAAATATTCCAATGTAGATGGTTAGTTTCCGGGGCCATGTTGGTCTATACCAGGGGTCGGTAAATAGTCCAATGTAGATGGTTAGTTTCCGGGGCCATGTTGGTCTATACCAGGGATCGGTAAATATTCCAATGTAGATGGTTAGTTTCCGGGGCCATGTTGGTCTATACCAGGGGTCGGTAAATATTCCAATGTAGATGGTTAGTTTCCATGTTGGTCTATACCAGGGGTCGGTAAATATTCCAATTTAGATGGTTAGTTTCCGGGGCCATGTTGGTCTATACCAGGGGTCGGTAAATATTCCAATGTAGATGGTTAGTTTCCATGTTGGTCTATACCAGGGGTCGGTAAATATTCCAATGTAGATGGTTAGTTTCCGGGGCCATGTTGGTCTATACCAGGGGTCGGTAAATATTCCAATGTAGATGGTTAGTTTCCGGGGCCATGTTGGTCTATACCAGGGGTCGGTAAATATTCCAATGTAGATGGTTAGTTTCCGGGGCCATGTTGGTCTATACCAGGGGTCGGTAAATAGTCCAATGTAGATGGTTAGTTTCCGGGGCCATGTTGGTCTATACCAGGGATCGGTAAATATTCCAATGTAGATGGTTAGTTTCCGGGGCCATGTTGGTCTATACCAGGGGTCGGTAAATATTCCAATGTAGATGGTTAGTTTCCATGTTGGTCTATACCAGGGGTCGGTAAATATTCCAATGTAGATGGTTAGTTTCCGGGGCCATGTTGGTCTATACCAGGGGTCGGTAAATATTCCAATGTAGATGGTTAGTTTCCATGTTGGTCTATACCAGGGGTCGGTAAATATTCCAATGTAGATGGTTAGTTTCCGGGGCCATGTTGGTCTATACCAGGGGTCGGTAAATATTCCAATGTAGATGGTTAGTTTCCGGGGCCATGTTGGTCTATACCAGGGGTCGGTAAATATTCCAATGTAGATGGTTAGTTTCCGGGGCCATGTTGGTCTATACCAGGGGTCGGTAAATAGTCCAGTGTAGATGGTTAGTTTCCGGGGCCATGTTGGTCTATACCATGGGGTCGGTAAATATTCCAATGTAGATGGTTAGTTTCCGGGGCCATGTTGGTCTATACCAGGGGTCGGTAAATATTCCAATGTAGATTGACCTCCCGCCCCAATATTCTGCTTTTTATTCTATACCAACAGATACACCCCTCCTTCGTAACTTTTAACTTTATCTTTACTCCGCTGTTTTTTATATTTTCGTTTATATTCTTATTTTTATTTTTATTCTTGCTTTTGTCTTCGCCTCTAGTTTTCCGCCTTTTTCCCTTCATCCTAGGTATGCAGATTTTCTTAAATCTATATATTGTACACTTTTAAATATTTTTATTACTGGCATGCAAATCTCAAATCTTTTTAATCTTTTATTTCTTGTTTAATATTTTTTATGCTAAACTGTCGCTTATAAATATAGCATCTCCTTCTCATTCATGTCAATACCTGATGAAGGACGGCTGACGTCCGAAAGCTCGCATACTGCTTAATAAAGAAACTTACCACGTTCCTCTTAATCTCTCTTTTTATATTCCAAACGTGGCTTATCATGTCAAATATTCCAATGTAGATGGTTAGTTTCAGGGGCCATTTTGGTCTATACCAGGGGTCGGTAAATATTCCAATGTAGATGGTTAGTTTCCGGGGCCATGTTGGTCTATACCAGGGGTCGGTAAATATTCCAATGTAGATGGTTAGTTTCCGGGGCCATGTTGGTCTATACCAGGGGTCGGTAAATATTCCAATATAGATGGTTAGTTTCCATGTTGGTCTATACCAGGGGTCGGTAAATATTCCAATGTAGATGGTTAGTTTCCATGTTGGTCTATATCAGGGGTCGGCAAACTTTCTAATCGGAAGAGTCAAAAATTACAATTTACAAATTTCCTAAGTTTTCAAAGAGCCATAATTTCTTTTCTTGCCAACAGTAAATAGTACTCGCATGAATAATATTTGCGTATGGAACTATATAAAGAGCCGCAGCTTCACATCCAGAGAGCCGCATGTGGCTCGCGAACTGCAGTTTGCCGACCCCTGGTCTATACAAAGAAAATTCATCTTGCCCTTCAAAATAGATTAAGGAAACTATTTAACTTCGTTTGACCGTCTCTGAAAAATAACAAAATTGAATCATCCAAAATTACTAAATCAGATTTGGAAAAATCAGAACGCCCATTTGAAAACCCAAGTTTCGCATTTGTCATTCTAAGGTGGGTTTTGATAAAATTCGACATCTTGTGAACAAATATATCATATTAAAACGAAATCTTTAGCCTAAAAACAGTAATGATCTTTTATTGATTCTAATATGTATCGTCTGTTGAGCCTTTTTCTACACTATTTTAAATCAAGAACAGTCGAGCATGCCACCATATGAGACAGCTAAAATAAAGGATACATCTTATTGACGTTTCTGGACTTTTCCAAGATGAAAACTAGCTCGTCCAGATTTTATTCAACATCCAATAAACAACCACCTTCAGGATTATTAATATTTTTACATAGTCTCTTATTACAAAAAATTATAAGACGACGCAATCATGTAAAATTGAAATTTTGAAATTTTTGTTTTTTGCTGTATTCCAAAATAAATATGATATTCCTCTAATTTTTATACTTCTATATTAATATCAAGAATAAGACATTAGCGCGCCATCCATGTTAAACATATGACACCATTTTAACGCAGTTTTTCCACTTTATAAGTCAAACAGCTTTCAACTGTTCTTTCTGCGATTAATCTATATATATAAAATTGAATGTCTGTCTGTGTGTGTGTGTGTCCTCTATGGATTCAAAAACCATACATCCAATCGCCGTGAAATTTGGGATATTATTAGGTGTATCCCCTGAAAGGTTTACGAAAAATAATTTCTTGAATATCTTAAATATCCTTAGAGTTATTTGCAGATTTGTAGCTTTAACTCGCAAGCAGCGCCACCTTGCGGCGGAGATAGGCTTAGGTCTGCCCCCCACCCCGCCCCCCGTCCGGCCGGTCGGTCCAAGTTCCCACCGACCAATCAGAGGGATCAAGAGCCCCCCCCCCCCCCCCCCCCCACCCCCGTCCGGCCGCTGGCCAATCAGAGGGATCAAGAGGTCCTGGCGCGCGGGGGGCGGGTGACCTCCGGGAACTACGTCCATCTTCCATAAAGGACCATGATTTTATTCAACTTATCGAGTATTTTTCAAGGGACCGGGAAAATATGTTGATAAAACGATGATTTTGTAATGTAGAAAATTAGGAAAGACAAAATTCAGGATGACACGGCACACAGGGACCGGGAAAAAATGATCACTTTATCGAGAGATTCACGACCATGATTTTATTCAACTTATCGAGTATTTTTCAAGGGACCGGGAAAATATGTTCACTAGATAAAACGATGATTTTGTAATGTAGAAAATTATTAAAGACAAAATTCAGGATGACACGGCACACAGGGACCGGGAAAAAATGTTCACTTTATCGAGAGATTCAAATTTACGAGTTTCAAATTATCAAAATATATCTTTTTTTTTATAAGTTTATAGAGAATTGTTTTAACAAATGTTCGTTAGACAAACCTTTACTCGGGTAAAACCTCGGGCGAAGCCGGGTACGTCCGCTAGTAATATATATATCGGGGAGCTTGGCTCATCTGTGGTGAACCTTCTAAGCGGTTTCACCAAATTAAACCACTAATGCATCTAATATGATATTGCGCTTTTTTGTTTATGTCCGGCTCACTAGAAAATAATTTTTAGTGAATAGTTAAGAAAATTATAGACATAAGCTATATATACTTATTTCTACCGTTTTATAAAATTAGAAAGTCATTTTAATCACAGAATAAACTTATAAAATAAAATTATATTTATAATTGTAGATATTTCTACTGTCCTCAAAGATTATGTCCATAGTTCATCTAAAATACCCATTCCAAGAGTCTAGCATCAGTATCATTATAAAAGGAAAACCGAAAAAAAATGCAATATAACAGCGGTATGGTGTATTAAACTGGCGAAAACGCTGGGAGGGTTCACTACTGATGAGCCAGGCCCTTCCATTAATTTTTCATTGCAGTAAGAGCAGTAGAAAATTGTTTAATATTTTAGTATATAATAATTATTCGAACATAAAAATAAAAACTGACAGCTTATTTAAATCAGCACTGGTACAAACGATTGAAACAATTAGATTAACTTCAAAAAAATCAATAGAAATCAACAGACAGCTTTAGCAAGACTAAGAATTGGCCATATAAAAACCTTAAAATTTCAAAATGGACAAAAAACCTTCAATAACTGCTCGAATGAAATAGTGTGGAAGCTTCTCCGGAAAATATTGTAACGTGGATGACAAGGCCAAGATTCCAAAGTTGGGGTGGACTATAGCGGCCTCCGCTGCCATGGGGCGGACGCTAAAAACAGCATTCCTGTGTGGGGGAGGACAGAGTCTGGTTACATCTGGGGCAAGGAGAAGACGTGGCGACTTGCCTCTGTGCATGTGGATGATCCTACAAGGCGGTGCCAGGAAAGACTGACATCGGAGCGACCTACAAGGCGGTGTGGGCCAGGCTGCACGTGTATAGTGTGGAGCGGAACGCTTCACAAGAGGACATCCACGGCGCCAAGGATTCTTCTGAAGGGGAGGTCGAAGGCAAGTCCCACTGTTGTATTCCTTCTGTTAAGTGAGGCATAATAAAGCGCTAACTTTAGCTGCAATCCCTTCGAACTCACATGTGTATCCTTGTGACATCCTGAGTAGACAAAGTACACGAATAGCGTCTGGGTACGGCGTAACAATATTTTATCATGCTCAGAACTGACAATAGAGGACATATTTTCCAGGCCTATAACTACCATCGCAAAATTGGAGAGGAGTGGACTTCAGGAATTGGTTTAACCATGGAGATAAGCACCACTATCATGATAGTTATAATATATAATAGTTTAGAATTATCATGGAATAAACTCTGTCACATTTTTATTAATAACTATATTGTTACGTCGTACCCAGTTCTTTGCTCAGTATGCCACAAAGATACACATGTGAGTTCGAAGGGATTGCAGCTAAAGTTTAGGGCTTTATTGTATCTCACTTTACAGAAGGAATACAACATTGGAACTTGCCTTCAACCACCCCGTCAGAATAATACTTAGCGCCGTGGATGTCTTCTTGTGAAGCGTACCGTTCCACGCTATACACGTGCAGCTTGGACTACACCGCCTTGTAGGTCGCTCCGATGTCAATCTCTCCTGCAGGATCATCCACACGCCCCGGAGGTAACTCACCGCCGTCTTCTCCTTTCCGCAGATCTCGACGTCACCAGACTGACTTCTCCCCCAGACTGCCCTGACCTCTCGGCGCACAAACCCCCATCAGGCCGACCGCTATCTCTACTCCTTCTTTCCTGACGGCACCAGCCTGTCTGCCTGCCCCCTCCTCTGGA
The DNA here is from genome assembly GCA_030710605.1 of Cordylochernes scorpioides. NCBI lineage: Eukaryota > Metazoa > Arthropoda > Arachnida > Pseudoscorpiones > Chernetidae > Cordylochernes > Cordylochernes scorpioides. Next base: position 22,583,130 of record CP092872.1, on the reverse strand, counting down.
ATCTGGCAATCAACACTTCCTTGTGGAGAAGGGGGCCCTGCATACCTTTACTGACTTTGCCCACATCATCTCTTCATCTTCTTTGCTGCACCGCTTCAATATAAAGAACGTACAGCTAGAAGATATTTGACCTATAGATTGTGATATAAACCAGGATGATCCAAAGTGTAGATCACCGGGTAAAGAGAAAGAGATAAGATCAAGCAGGAAATTACAGTTCATAATTAACCCACGTCGTAAAACTATCATTCAAGAAATTTGCGTAATACAATCATTTATTTTCAACATAATGCATCCACTAAATAATTAAAATATTGATATATGTTCTTCTTTTATTATTATTTGAAACACACATGATTGTGAAACTATGGAGTCAAGGTCCCAGTAATCAAGTTCAAGGTCAACGCCTGCACTTTTTTTTATCACCTTCTTTGAACTTTTCTATCAATAAGCATCTTCATCTACTCTTGAAAAAATAGCCAAGACTTTAATTCTAAGATAGAAGCGTCAAAATGTACAAAAGAAAATCGAAAAGTAAACATTTATTTTTCAAACAGCATAAGGTAATAAGACCAAATCTAAATATATAAAAAGTGTGTGACGTTTCGGTAACCACTCTGTTACCGAAAAGTCACCCACTAGTTATTTATTTGGGTTTGTTCTTATTACCTTGAGTTTATCATCTCAGTGTTTTTATCTGAAAATGGAAGCAACGCTGTTACCGAAACGTCACACACTATTCATTTATTTGTATTTGGTCGTATTACCTTGTTTTTTATCATTTCAGTACTTTTGTCTGAAGATGGTAACAACGCTGTTACCGAAGCGTCACACACTATTTATTTATTTGTATTTGGTCGTATTACCTTGTGTTTATCATTTCAGTACTTTTGTCTGAAGATGGTAACAACGCTGTTACCGAAGCGTCATACACTATTTATTTATTTGTATTTGGTCTTATTATCTTTTTGTTCCAAATTTTACCGTTAACATTTTCAAATCAGGTTTCATTTTTTACATGTTCTGTATTTTACCTTAGTGTAATAATCTCTTTCTCTCTTTGTGGTTCTTCTCTCTCACACAACTACGCTCATATATCGGGATTCAGACAATAACTCTGAAAGTTATTTGATACTCAGTGACCTCTATTGAAGGCACGCGAGATAACCAAGTGTGAACAAAATTGCCTCTTTCTTTCAAAAGATAGGCGACATCAAAGGCTTTCTATTTCCTTAAGTTTTGTACATGAGTGTATTTATTCACCTAAATATGATCACTTATTCAACGTGGACATCTTTGCATTTTACTAAAGATATACAAGCAGGGTATTCTATATCTAGCAAACGCTGCTATTTATTTACATAATGCCCATAATTTACATAATACACAAAGCCCACTGATCTTGTCACGTGACACACAGAATAAAGATCGAACCTATGTAAAAAGAAACAGGCAAGGCCTTTGAGTATTAAGAGTTCAAAGTAGATTAATTACTCTTTGCATTACTGTAATGATTCAATATTGTAAGGGCCTGGCTCACCAGTGGTAAAACTTCCTGAAGGTTTCTTCATTTTGCTTCGATTTATTTTTCCTCAGATAGGAAACAAATCTGTTCCCCTCTATAAAAGATTAAACTGGCTACACCGCTGGGAGTGTTAAGCACTGATGAGACAAGCCAACCTATTTTTTTGTCATTGGAATAAGAGCAATAAGGAATTATTTTAAAAAAGAAACACGTGTGCGTTAAATAGTTTATAATTTTGAATACACGTAGCGCGATTATAGTGTAAAATGGATGACAAGGTCAAGATTCCAGAGTAAAGTTGGGGGAAGATGAGTGGGGGATGGCCATGTGTTGTCAGGGGGGACAGGCGCCAAAAACAGCATTTTGGTGTGGGGGGGGGGGGGGGGGGGGGACAGAGTCTGGTCACATCTACTGCGAGTGGAAGACGCGGGAAGTTTTCTCCGGGGAGTGTGACTGTGTGGATGATCCTACAAGGCGGTGCCAGGAGAGCCTGACATCGGAGCGGCCTACAAGGCGGTTTAGTCCAGGCTGGACGTGTACAGTGTGGAGCGGAACACTTAACAAGAGTGACATCCACGGCGCCAAGGATTCTTCTGACGGGGAGGTTGAAGGCAAGTCACACTGATTGTATTCCTTCTGTTTAGTGCCACGTATTATAAAGCGATAACTTTTTCTGCATCCCTTCGAACTCACATGTGTATCTTTGTGGCATCCTGATTAGACAAAGAACACGAACAACGTCTGGGTACTACGTAACAATACCCTGTAATTAATATTGTTTATGGCCACAATGGCCCAGGATTAAGTCTGCAAGTTCAAGGTCAAATCTTTACTTTTTCCATATTGTCTCTAAGGTCACAATGTCGCAGATTGAAGTTGATAAATTCAAGGGGAATTAATAACATTTCGGCTGAAGGTCGCAATAGTGCAAGTTGTTTATTCAAGGTCAATTATTTACTATTCGCATATTAACTAAGGTCAAAATAGTGTGGGATGAAGCTAGTAAATTCAAGGTCAACTATTTATTCACTGCATATTGGCTGAAGGTCACAATAGTACATACTTAAATCGATTATCCAAGGTCATTTATTTACTTCTTGCATATTAACTAAGGTCACAATAGCGATGCGTGGAGTTAGTATATTCAAGGTCAACTATTATATTTATTCACTGCATATTGGCTGAAGGTCACAATAGTGTAGAACAAATTGTAATTCAAGGTCAAGTATTTGCTTTCTGCATATTTTCTAATGTTCAAAATGGTGCAGGATGAAGTAGTTAAATTCAAAGCTATTTATTTAATTCGATGCATATGATTTGAAAGACACAATAGCGCAGAATCAAGCTTCTAAAATTTAACGACTTACTCTTCGTATACTTTCTGAAGGTCACACAAGAATCTAAGATACAACTAGCTAGGTCAAAGGCTAAAGTTCATAATGATATATAATAAAGCTTGGGATGTCGAGGACAATTTTTTCAGCTCTGCATATCTGTATGATTACTAAAGTTCAAAATAGTGTCTAATGAAGATAGTGAATTATAGGTCAATTCATTTACTTTCCATATATTACCTGAAGGTCACAATGATTCGGGATGATGCTATTAAGTTCAAGGTCAAATATTTACTTTCATATATTGGCTAAAGGTCACAATGATTCAGGACGATGCTAGTAAATTCAATGTCAATTTATTTACTTCCATATATTGGCTAAAGATTATTCGGGATGAAGCTAGTTGATTCAAGATCATTCATTCACTTCCATATATTGGCTAAAGATCACAATGATTCGGGATGATATTAGTAAATTCAAGGTCAATTATTTAATACTATATATTGGCTGAAGGTCACAATAATTCGGGATGATGCTAGTAAATTCAAGGTCAATTATTTACTTCCATATATTGGCTAAAAGTCACAATGATTCGGGATGATGCTAATAAATTCAAGGTCAAATTATTTACTTCCAATATATTGGCTAAAGGTCACAATGATTCGGGATGATGCTAGTAAATTCAAGGTCAATAATTACTTCTATATATTCCCTGAAGGTTACAATGATTCAGCATGATGTTAGTAACTTTAAGGTCAATTATTTACTTTCCATATCTCCACAATTTATCATCATTATGTATGATTGACTAGATATCAATAAAAGTTTCATAATTATCTCTGCATATTTGCTGAGGGTAACAATAGCTCATAAAGAGAATTGCAAGGTCAAGGTCAATTCTTGACCTTCCGCATATATATTGATTCTCTATAACTTCATTATTATTTTGTGTGTGTGTGGAATAGTTATAAATTTATTTATAATGTCCAATATTTTCATTTTTAATCTTATTCTCATTAATGTTTATTCATCTATGCAATTATATAACCGCGCCCTTATATAATCTTAAATCTTATATATGGGGGGACGCGATGAAATAGGGTAGCATCAATTTCAATATCTCTCTGTTGCAGTCAGAGTGAATAGAGTGTTCAGATAATCCAGATTGGAGCAGTTCGTCCAGCCGCCGCGCACTATGGCCCCTCCAGGCCGACCAAGGCCACACTTCCTGGCCCGGCCTGAAAGTTACCGGAAGTCCGAGACGGCGCCCTACTTTCTCCGGTCGTTGACTGGACCTCCGTTATAAAGGTTGTGTCGGCCGTCCTGGGCCACAGCTGACCGCCCAGGTGAGTCGTTCAGGTCCTCTCTGTCCGCTCGCCTGCTTGTCTGTCTGCTACCCTCAGTTACTGGAATACAAATGTTGATAGGTCTTCCTATGCTCGGTCCTTCTCCTCGCTCGCTTGTCTGCTACCCGCAGTTATTGAAATACAAAAGTTAATAGGCCTTAGGTTATGATCTTTGATCCCTGCTCCTCGCTCGCTTGTCTGCTACCCTAAGTTACTGAAATACAAATATGGTGATATGACTTAGGTTCTGTTGTTCGGTCTCAGCACTTCGCTAGCTTGTCTGCTACTCTCAGTTATTGAAATAAAAATATTGATAGTATTCTATCCTATCCTCGGTTATGTTGTTTGGTCCCTGTTCCTCGCTCGCTTGTCTGAAAACCTCAATTACTGAAATACAAATATTGATAGGACTTTTCCTGTCCTCGGTTCTGTTGTTTGGTCCTTTCTCCACACCGTTCGTTCGTCTGCTAACCTCAGCTATTGAAATAAAAATATTGATAGTATTCTCCTATCTTCGGTTTCTGGTGTTGAGTCCTTACTCCTCGCTCGATTGTCTGCTACCCTCAGTTACTGAAATACAAATTTTGATAGGCCTTCCTATCCTCGGTCCTTACTCCTCGCTCGATTGTCTGCTACCCTCAGTTACTGAAATACAAATTTTGATAGGCCTTCCTATCCTCGGTCCCTGCTCCTCGCTCGATTGTCTGCTACCCTCAGTTACTGAAATACAAATTTTGATAGGCCTTCCTATCCTCGGTCCCTGCTCCTCGCTCGATTGTCTGCTACCCTCAGTTACTGAAATACAAATTTTGATAGGCCTTCCTATCCTCGGTCCCTGCTCCTCGCTCGATTGTCTGCTACCCTCAGTTACTGAAATACAAATTTTGATAGGCCTTCCTATCCTCGGTCCCTGCTCCTCGCTCGATTGTCTGCTACCCTCAGTTACTGAAATACAAATTTTGATAGGCCTTCCTATCCTCGGTCCCTGCTCCTCGCTCGATTGTCTGCTACCCTCAGTTACTGAAATACAAATTTTGATAGGCCTTCCTATCCTCGGTCCCTGCTCCTCGCTCGATTGTCTGCTACCCTCAGTTACTGAAATACAAATTTTGATAGGCCTTCCTATCCTCGGTCCCTGCTCCTCGCTCGATTGTCTGCTACCCTCAGTTACTGAAATACAAATTTTGATAGGCCTTCCTATCCTCGGTCCTTACTCCTCGCTCGATTGTCTGCTACCCTCAGTTACTGAAATACAAATTTTGATAGGCCTTCCTATCCTCGGTCCCTGCTCCTCGCTCGATTGTCTGCTACCCTCAGTTACTGAAATACAAATTTTGATAGGCCTTCCTATCCTCGGTCCTTACTCCTCGCTCGATTGTCTGCTACCCTCAGTTACTGAAATACAAATTTTGATAGGCCTTCCTATCCTCGGTCCCTGCTCCTCGCTCGATTGTCTGCTACCCTCAGTTACTGAAATACAAATTTTGATAGGCCTTCCTATCCTCGGTCCTTACTCCTCGCTTGATTGTCTGCTACCCTCAGTTACTGAAATACAAATTTTGATAGGCCTTCCTATCCTCGGTCCCTGCTCCTCGCTCGATTGTCTGCTACCCTCAGTTACTGAAATACAAATTTTGATAGGCCTTCCTATCCTCGGTCCCTGCTCCTCGCTCGATTGTCTGCTACCCTCAGTTACTGAAATACAAATTTTGATAGGCCTTCCTATCCTCGGTCCCTGCTCCTCGCTCGATTGTCTGCTACCCTCAGTTACTGAAATACAAATTTTGATAGGCCTTCCTATCCTCGGTCCTTACTCCTCGCTCGATTGTCTGCTACCCTCAGTTACTGAAATACAAATTTTGATAGGCCTTCCTATCCTCGGTCCCTGCTCCTCGCTCGATTGTCTGCTACCCTCAGTTACTGAAATACAAATTTTGATAGGCCTTCCTATCCTCGGTCCTTACTCCTCGCTCGATTGTCTGCTACCCTCAGTTACTGAAATACAAATTTTGATAGGCCTTCCTATCCTCGGTCCTTACTCCTCGCTCGATTGTCTGCTACCCTCAGTTACTGAAATACAAATTTTGATAGGCCTTCCTATCCTCGGTCCTTACTCCTCGCTCGATTGTCTGCTACCCTCAGTTACTGAAATACAAATTTTGATAGGCCTTCCTATCCTCGGTCCTTACTCCTCGCTCGATTGTCTGCTACCCTCAGTTACTGAAATACAAATTTTGATAGGCCTTCCTATCCTCGGTCCTTACTCCTCGCTCGATTGTCTGCTACCCTCAGTTACTGAAATACAAATTTTGATAGGCCTTCCTATCCTCGGTCCCTGCTCCTCGCTCGATTGTCTGCTACCCTCAGTTACTGAAATACAAATTTTGATAGGCCTTCCTATCCTCGGTCCCTGCTCCTCGCTCGATTGTCTGCTACCCTCAGTTACTGAAATACAAATTTTGATAGGCCTTCCTATCCTCGGTCCCTGCTCCTCGCTCGATTGTCTGCTACCCTCAGTTACTGAAATACAAATTTTGATAGGCCTTCCTATCCTCGGTCCTTACTCCTCGCTCGATTGTCTGCTACCCTCAGTTACTGAAATACAAATTTTGATAGGCCTTCCTATCCTCGGTCCCTGCTCCTCGCTCGATTGTCTGCTACCCTCAGTTACTGAAATACAAATTTTGATAGGCCTTCCTATCCTCGGTCCTTACTCCTCGCTCGATTGTCTGCTACCCTCAGTTACTGAAATACAAATTTTGATAGGCCTTCCTATCCTCGGTCCCTGCTCCTCGCTCGATTGTCTGCTACCCTCAGTTACTGAAATACAAATTTTGATAGGCCTTCCTATCCTCGGTCCCTGCTCCTCGCTCGATTGTCTGCTACCCTCAGTTACTGAAATACAAATTTTGATAGGCCTTCCTATCCTCGGTCCTTACTCCTCGCTCGATTGTCTGCTACCCTCAGTTACTGAAATACAAATTTTGATAGGCCTTCCTATCCTCGGTCCCTGCTCCTCGCTCGATTGTCTGCTACCCTCAGTTACTGAAATACAAATTTTGATAGGCCTTCCTATCCTCGGTCCTTACTCCTCGCTCGATTGTCTGCTACCCTCAGTTACTGAAATACAAATTTTGATAGGCCTTCCTATCCTCGGTCCCTGCTCCTCGCTCGATTGTCTGCTACCCTCAGTTACTGAAATACAAATTTTGATACGCCTTCCTATCCTCGGTCCCTGCTCCTCGCTCGATTATCTGCAACCCTCAGTTACTGAAATACAAATTTTGATAGGACTTCCTATCCTCAGTTCTTTTTTGTTTCATCTTTCTACCAATTTTCATCTTTCTTCGTGACTTTCAGAATAATTTTATCCATTATAAGTATTGAAAGGCCGCTCTTCCACGGTCCTCTTGCTCCAGATATCCCTTTTCTCTTTAGATTCCCCATTTTTTGTACTTTTCTAAAGCAAATCAACCTAACTATTGAAAGCCCTCTTCTGTGGTTCCTTGTATCTATTATATTTATATATGCCCATATCAGGATATTCTTTTTTTTTTTGCTTTTAATATACATATAAATAATCCTATATGTAAAATAGTAGCTTGGATTAGAGAGATTTTCGCTCTTTCTAAACGGTTTTAATCGTATAAATTTTTAAAAATTGGTTCAAATAACTAATGCAAAATCTATTGCTAGAAAGTTTTTCCGAATTCCTTAAAATTTGCAACGACCGATAAGCATCATATGCATAAAGATTATTCCGATAATGTAGTGGCGTGGTTTTTTTCCCGATTTTTATAGTGACTTATAACACGCGCGCGTGGTTGAATCAACAGAAGCCTTTCCCAAAAAGGAAATTATAACCGAAAAGGAATAAAAACATTTACATAATCATTAGATTTCAAAAAAAAAAAAAGACATTTCAGTGATGCTATTATACGTTTATTTTTCTTATAGATATTCAGAATTGAGGGTATTTAAGCCCTAAATGTTTCTTTTTCACACAATTCAAGCTTCTACTTTCATCGCAGTAAGAACAGTAGAAGTTTGATTCGTGTGGAAAAAAAAACCATTCATGGTTAAATACTTTAATCTCTTATATATAGATGGCGTGTTTTATTGCTTTATATTCAGAATTGTAGATTAAAATTAATTTTTTAAAATTGTTTATATTACAATATAATATAATGCGGCTTGTGATTGTAAAACGACATTTGAAAATTATCCCGCATGAGTTTCTTTTCAACGAAAAATCAAAATTTATTTTAAGGAGAAATAACGATTATTTCTAACCTTAGGGATGAAGTATGAAAGGATGAATTGTGAAGAATAATGATAAACGCAAAAATAAAAGTGTCCAGGGATGGGAATCCCTGGGATGAAAATTATATTACTTATATTTTTTTAAACCAGATTTTAAAGTTCATGAAATTGTATATTTGAAAAAAAAAGTGTTTATAATACGATTTTACTATTTGAAAATATGTTTTCATTCTTCTTAAATATCAGTATGGGTTGAATTTCAAAGGTGTTATCAGGATTAATTTGAATATGCGCGCAAGTTTTTTCTAAGTTTGAGGCTTCCATGTATTGTGTGTAATAAAAGGGAAAATATTCATTCACAGAACTGACAGATGACTAAGCGATTTACGTCAAACTCTACTGTGTAATGTACCATTAAAACATATTGTTTTGGAAATGGCTTGCCAACTTTCTTGATAAAAATTTCATTCCTGTTTTCCCCATCTCTAATTTTGTCTTTTTCCTCTTCCATCTATACTGGGAACAACTAGTTGGTTTCAAAGATAGTATGCAATTAAGGAAATGTACAACAATTATATTCCCGAAAAAAAGGTATAAGGAAAAATCTATAAAGAACATTATGTGTTTGATATATTGGACAGGATGAGACCATATGCAGTGAATCTTTTTGGAGATAGGAAATATCAGCTTCAACAAGTACTAACACACCATGAGATTAAAAATATATATAAAATATAATAATTCTAGATTATTTTATATTCGAAAAGAAGCACAATCTCTACGCTCTAAGCGCGAATTAAGCTATTCATATTCAAACATACATATATGTGTATAGAAGCATAGGGCGCCTCTCAGTCAAAATAAACGTCAAAACTCGGACTCGGGTCGGTGACAAAGCCACAAAACCAGCTTTGACAAACTGAGAAACGTCCAACTGAAAACCATGGTTTCGAGTAGATGGCCCTCGTCAGCCTAGGGCGAAGTCAATAGCCCGAAACCATGGTTTCTAGGTGGATGCTTCTCAGTTTGCCAAAGCTGGTGTGGTGGCTTTGTCAACGACCCGAGGCCGCTAGTTTGCGGCGACGGTCAATAGATGGCGTCTAGTTTTGACGTTTAATTTGCCGGGAGAGGCACCTTATGCTTTTATAGCTCAATTTCCTCCCGGAAAAAATATGTAATACATTTATATTTGTAATAAAAATAATATATTCCGATAGCGCGCGAGCTTAAATGGACAATTTAGTTTGCAAAGCGCCACTTATCAGATTGAATATCAAATAGCCGTAACTTTATGTTTATTCCAGAATAGATAAGTTAACCCCACTTTGTTGATAAATAATGAAAGGTTAAACACGTATGTTAGCCTTTCTCAGAAATCTGTATTTTATATATTAAATTCGATTTTTGAGTTTTAATTAATTTATTTTTCAAGAAGAAATTTCAAGTATCTTCCAATTTGTAGCTTGAAAAAGAGAAGGTTTTTACAGCCGACCTTGCGAAGGTCAGCCCTAGGCTAAATCTGTGATCCAAAGAGGGAGAAAAACGACACCAAAATAGCGACAGATTAAACGGCTCTTACAGTATACGTCGCAACGTAAGTTGGAACAACTCCAGGACAGTAATTTGATGTTTTTCTCTGTCATTAAATTCGTAATCATCTCCAATGTGAGTCAGTGAAGTAGTTGCATAGACAGACACATCTGATCGTGAAATTGAATGTTGCTGATGGTTTGAGTCATCTATCGGAGTAAATATCAACGATTTGTTTATTTCTATTACAAAATAATCACTCACATATCTTTCTTGATAAACCATGAGAAGAAAACCAGGTATATATGCCTCGCTGTTACCTCTTGTCATCAGGATGTGCCAAAGGTATCTTAAAATCTAACCAAACCTAAGCGCTATCAATTGATCAGTTCTGCGAACTAGAGGACTCGAGTCGATAGCAAAGTCACAACAAAGCCATAAATTACAATGGTTTCATTTAATCTCTTGTGGATATCATGGAATCAAAGCCGCCTTGGACTGACGAGAGCTTTAGCTCTAAACCATGATCTCCAGGTAGGTGCTTCTCGGTTAGGCAAAGGTAGTGATGTGACCTTGTCACCGATCCTAGTCCGTTAATTTTCGATGACGGTCAATAGATGACGTCTAGTTTTTACTTCTATTTTGGAGGGGAAGGTTGACATTTATATATATATAGTTTCTCTCGTCAAAATTAACGCTAATACTAAACGTTATATACAGTATATACTTTGACTATATTAAATAAATTCAAATAAAATAGCTTATTTCTATGAAAAGAGAAGCTAAAATAAATTAAAACCAAATTAAAATAATAAACATGAAATTTATCGCATTCACATAAAATGTTATCTCCCTTCCAGGTGGCAATAAACGCAAAATATTGGATTCTATAATTCAATTAATTCATACTAAGTCGATGAATTCATGCTCTTCCTTTTTTTATGCTCTTATCACATTTAGAGTCAAAACGGGGGGGGAGGGGGGGGGGGGGGTGGGGGGTAGGGGGTCGGTAAAAGGATAGTCTAAACTGTTGGTTTTCGACCGCTACTTCCCCCGGGTTCGATTCCCGCATTGGGCACTTTTTTTCTGATAAAAAAAAATGCTCCAAAGTTCCTCGATTCTTGCAAAAGTCCAACCCCACCAGCGAGTGCAAGTACCCAAACGGGGCTCTGGCTCAAACTTATTTTCACATGTGTAGACATGTGGTGCACTCACAGTAAAATCAATCGCCTACTTCTACCCACCATGATTATCATGGCCTGTACCACGTATTGTCATCACCCTTCACGTTCTACAAAGAGATGAAAATTAAAATGCATTGTTTTGATGCCTTTTTATGATAAAGATAGGTGCTTTTTCGCCTTTTAATACTATTCTTCCATCAAATCAAGATGATAATAATACTTTTCATACTCGTGATATTATGGTCTGTAGTCAAAAAGGCGTTCTCTTGCCATCTACGGCCACGTGTCCGTTCATCCAAACAAGAGTTTAGAGGAAATCCGCTGTTTAAGGAATTATAAACGCATACAAATTACGCCATTGGGTAATCGTCTTGCAACTGATATCCCAATAGATTCGGTGTGCAGTTTACGTGTTCTGTATATTCGTCTTTCTAGGAATGGGCTTGGAAGAGAAGAGGCATGCATTGTCGATTTTCGAAAAACAACCCTATATCGAATCCCGTATTGAGCACCTTTTATTTTTCAAGGAACCCCGATTCTTTCAGAATTCTAACGTCACCAGTTAGTGCAAGTAACCAAACTGAGTTAAATCCCCGTTATGAGTGAGAATATATATATTACTCTATGGCGCTCTGCCATCTAAAAAGCACACGTGAACTCGAACAGGATATTCTTTTTTGATTTTAATATATATAAATAGATTTTATACTGATTAAACTAACTCTTGAGGTAAATGATTTGATAATATGTTGTCAGTATAGCAATTATATGACACGTAACTGCCGAAACTTTATCGTGAACTTGTCATAGCCCTTATTGTTTAAAAAATAAAAACCTTATTGATACCTTATTATATTATTCACCCACTTTCCTTTTACCTTTTCCTTTTTTCTTTCTTGATCTATTTTCTTTCATATATATGTGTGTGTGTGTAAAATAATAGATATAATATTACTGTTATAATGTTATATATATATACCTGTATATACCTAATGGAGTAAGGGCCGAAACTGCTGCTCAGGTCTTCAACTGAAGAGGCCCACCTGATTACCATCCTCTTTCTAACCTTTGTTTTCTACTCTTGTCTAACCTTTATGGTTTTCAACTGGTCTAATCTTTTAGGTTTACATCCTTCCCAATTTAATATATTATCTTATATCGTGTCCTCCACATTTACACTATTTTGTCTTTGAATAAGCTTATATAAAAAAAATTCCCCCCAAAAAAAATTAACAAAAATCTATCATCTCTCATCAAGAGAGAAAATAGAGCAAAAAAATACTTCTCTCTCTCTAATTAGCTTTATTTTATATTTGGAAAATTATTATCATGGTTCTGTCTTTGCTCTTCTCTATAAAACTTTCTCATCGCTTATTCCTTTTTTCACCCAGCCTATGACGCGTAACTGCCGATGCTTTGCTGGTTTTACTTTTTTTTTCTTAAATATAATATAACTAATTATTTATTACAAAAATAAAAATAAAAAACAAACCTCACACATTTAAATTAAATTTAAAAAAAATATTAATCTTAAAATTTTCATAACTATACTATATATACCTGTATATATATTTCTTGCCATATTTTTGAATTTTAGAAAATATATAATTTGTGTGTGTGCGTGGAGCAAAAATATTTTTACCTTTATATATTTTCTTATTTTTCTCACACACATATACATAGATACATTTTTATGAAAATAGAGCAATCCATATTTTAATCTTTAGATAATAAAAAGGCATATATTAGATTGAAGAAAAAGATTGATTTGCAAATATTTCGATTGGCTAAACAAAGATTGACAAAGATTAGCGTTCAGCTAACCGAAATATTGTAAAATAAATCATTTTCTTCAATCTAATTTATTATATTGAGAAATCTGTATGAAATAATATTTACTTTTTTAAAAATAAAGGGAGATTTTTTTTCAACAACTTGTAATATATTTCGAATCGCTTCATCTTCAAATATAATTTTTACATTTAACTGATCGAATGAAATCTTAACACCATTTGAAAGGTATAACTCTCAATGAAAGAGATGAAAAATTCGCGCTATCTCTCTTTCCCAATTTATTTTAAAAATTTTATTTCTCACAAAAAATACCTGTTAGTGCATGTTTGCCAAATTTATTAAAGTACATTTTCTATTATAAAAATGAATAGATTTGCCTTTCGTCTGTTTAATTATAAAGTTTTTCTATTCATGATTTAAGATAAAATTGTGAAAAGCGTTTAAAAACTACAGAATTTTCTTAAAATTAGTTTCTTTTTATTTTAAAGTTCAAACTTTCAAGCGATAATCGCTCTTCAACAGGTTTAATTAAAACATCAACTGTTTCTTAAAAGAAATATTCACACACATATATATACTCGCGAAGAGTGGATATTTACAACTAAAATTTCAGTTTTAAGTCTATGTTTTAATTGAGTCCGTTGAAGAGCGATTATCACTTGAAAGCTTGCATTTTAAGATAAAAATAAACCCATTATGATAAAATATTTTTGTAGTTTATAAAGTATTTATATAAAATGTTCAAAGTTTTCCAATATTCAATGTTTTAAAAGAAGGTTTCTGTGTATAGGGTCAACATGTCAGCTTCAACATGGAAAACCTTCTGTAGCCTATTTGTGTTGGTAAGTAATCTACACACCACATGGAGTTATCTCTCTTCTTTATAACTAACTTCTTGCCTTCATTATCACAAGATAGCGGATTTAGACAAATTATAAAAAGTATAAGATACACACTCCGTAACTCTTTTTATTTATCGTAAAGATAAGAGTCTGCCTGGCCGGCATTCATATTTATATAAAAACTAGCCGAATGACCCGGGCAACGCCCGTGTTTTCTCCGACTGTAGATGTTACAACGGTGATCCTTAGGTCGCTGGTTCAAATCCGGCTCGAGGGAGCCGGCGAGCACGTGACCTCCCTGTGCGCGCGCATCCGTGACAGAGGCCGATGAGGAAAGACGGTCGTGACTATATATAGGGATAGACACTTCGGCCAGTTGGAGTTTTTTATTTTCTCAACGTTTCGACAAAAATCTTTTGTCTTCGTCAGGAGAAGTAAATAAAAATAAAGCATTTGACAAGGCGTTAAAAATTGTTCTGAGGTTGCAAGAGCGCTCTCACGTAATTTTTCGAATTTAGTACAACATCTAAAGCGCGAGTTAGTCTTTGACGAGTTTAATATTTGTTTTTGACTCGCGCTTTAAATGTTGTACTAAATTCGAAAAATTACGTGAGAACGCCCTCGCAACCTCAGAACAATTTTTAACGCTTTGCCAAATGCTTTATTTTATTTACTTCTCCTGACGAAGACAAAAGATTTTTGTCGAAACCTTGAGAAAATAAAAAACTCCAACTGGCCGAAGTGTCTATTTTTTATATAAATATTTTTTTATTTACTTTATTAAATGAAGCTCTCGGGAAAGCCCTTCTGCCAACTACAAGGTTGACCCAAAAGTTCATTAACACTTGCAAAATTTGAAATACCAATAATATTCCTCCCTGCGGTCCCCCTTGGACCCTTGGAATATTTGATCAAATTCTGGTTCGTTTCCAAGGTGACTAACGTGGCAACGGCACCCATTTTCCAATGAAGAGCAAAACCAATATCTCCAGCAAGATAGTGGACATTGCTGCTGTGATAGAGATGTATGGAGACATCTGAGGCTCTTCTTTGGACACGACAATACAGCCTATATTTTTCGTTATTATGTATAATATATTTTTATTATGTTTAAAGTAATTATATTATTATGTATTCTCCGTGTTGGTGTTTATGGGGTAAAAAAGAGAAAATGTTACTTAAATATATTTTAATGTCATATTTATGCATAAAAACTACAAAAGTAAAATTTAAGAATAAAGAAGAAATATAAAAATAAGAATCAAGAAGGTACTAACTAAGTTGACAATTGTTAATCGTCATATGCTAGCTAATGTTATCATCATCAATTTATATTTATTCATATATCTATATAATTTATTTACATAGAGAAAAATTCTTTGAATTAATATACCTAACACTCCGTAATAATTTTATTCTCCAAGTAATAAGAAAAACACGATATTTTTGGGACAACCTTATATAAATACGTTCTAGTTAGCTGAAGGACTTGCCCAAGAAAGCTTCCTTTAATCAAGTAAATAAAAATAGTTGTGGCGTCTCATACTTTTTGTAATTTAGCTTTTTACCTAACCAATCGCTTAAACATCAGGATTAACGTGAAAAAATAGTACAAATGTGATATTGTACTGAGAATTATAAAAAAGGCATCTCCTTATCGTGCAACTGAAAGTTGTTGATGGCTTGCGCCATCTATCGGAATAAATATCAACTATTCTCGTTGATTTTTATTTATTACAGAATTGGCCAAATTCCCATTGGTTGGCTTTTCTTGATTAATCAATAATGGGTATTAGGCCAATTCTGGAATAATTAAAAATCAACGAGAATAGTTGATAATTATTCCGATTGATGGCGCAAGCCATCAGCAACTTTCAGTTGCACGATAAGGAGATGCCTTTTTTATAATCAGGATTAACGTTTCTTTGTTCTAACAACTTATCAGTACTAGCTTTCTAACTTCATCGTTCTTTCATAAGTGCTTACCTTATCTCAACAAAGAGAAGGATTTTTCAAAGAAGGTGATCTCTATAATAAAATTTTGTATATTTTAGAGTTAGAAATGGACAAATTCGCCGTCCACACATTTGCGACTAGTATATATAGAATTATTAGGGATATCAATATTATGCTATGATTATAATATCCTATTTGCTTCTAAAAAAGAAAATATATTATAAAAGTTAATACCTTTATTAATTTTATATTGATTATTACAGCTAGACCTCCCTCTAATGAGGGAATCATCTGATGAGCGGCCACTTTTGTGTAAAACACACACATAAAAAAAATACTAGTTGTTATCTTAACAATTTAAAATTACTTCCTGGAAAGACTATAGGTGTATTCTGAGAAGATTTATTGTGCTTAATAATTCTTTTAAAATTCATTTAAAGGCAGGTATATATTACAGTAATTTATAATACAATATATTGCGGTTTATAATTGTAGGACGACATTTGAAAATATCCCGCATGCGTTTCTTTTGAACGAAAAATAGAAATTTATTTTAAGGAGAAAAAACGATTATTTCTAACCTTAGGGATGAAGAATGATAGGATAAATTGTGAAGAGTAATGATAAACGGAAAAATAAAAGCGTCCAGGAATGGGAATCGAACCCACAGTGTTCCGCTTACCGGGCAGATGCCATGTCCACTAAGCAATCCAGGGTTAAGTTTCTTGTACCATTTTCTCTCTCTCTAGCTTTCGGGTTAACATGTTATTCAACAGGAGTATCTAGAAGTATAACTTCCATGTGCTCTTGTTGAAGAACACAAAATGGTTCAAGAAACATTATTACCCTGGACTGCTTGCTGATATTAATAAATTATAAGTCAGAGATGAATATTTATCATATACCTGTTTTCTTTCCTCTTTTCGCTCTCCACTTCTCCCATCCATATTTCCAAAAAAAAATTTTTTCTTTTTTTTTTTGATTTTTTTTATTCTTCTTATTTTTTATTCTTTCTTATAATCTGTATATATTTACCAAATGTATATAATCTTTCTCCATTTTTTATTTCTCACTTTCATAGGTTTCTCCGTTTTGTAACCCCAAGGAGAATCCTCTGTAAGACCTGTGTGTCTTAATAAAGGCTTTTGTGTGTGTGTGTGTGTGAATATTTATCATATATTACTGTGATGATTAAGTATCTTGCCAAGTATTTGACAAACTTTACTTAGATAGATGTCCAACTTGTGGTATATATCACATGTGGTGTATGTGCAGGTAGCGGTGTGTCACGCAGACTGCTACCGACGAAGAACTGAGTGCATAGAGTACGAAGTCCTCCACAAGAATGAGGTAAGTTCCATATTCATCCAACATTCCACACTCCTCATTAGAGACTTGCTGCTGAGGAAATGTCAAGGTCGTTCTGTTTACAGTGTAGGGCTGAAAGAATATCGTGGAATTTACAATCCAATTTCTTCTTTAAACCTTTCAGCGAATAACTTGATAATCGCCAAGATACGAGCCCTCAGTGCTGCCAACATACTTGGTCTATCTAAATATTCGAAACTATTATAGACGCGTATCATTCTTTTGAAAATAAACAATTTCTATTGTCCTTACTGCAATGGAAAACTCAAAGCTTATGTCCATAGTTCATCTAAAATACCCATTCCAATAGTCTAGCATTTGTATCACTATTAAAGGAAAACCGAAAAATGCAATATAATAGCGGTATGGTAGATTAAACTGACAAAACCTCTGGGAGGATTCACCACTGATGAGGCAGGCCCTCCCATTAATTTTTCCATCGCAGTAAAGGCAGTAGAAATTGTTTAATTTTTAAAAGAATCATACGCGTCTATAATAGTTCCGAATTTTCATTACAGATGGCGCACTAATGTATCATACAATCTAAATATATTGAACCACTGGTGTGGTCGACTTAATTTTCCAAAATCTTAGGTGAAAAGTGAACCAGATAATGATACATAACACAAATTTGAAATATTTATTTTAAATTGTAATTACCCCAATATATCTCACTTCGAATGGCCTATCTTTGAAATGACATCACAGAATCTAATGCACAATAACATATATCAAAGTTTTCAATTGTAAAATGTAAGCTATATTTATAACCCGAATGTATTTCCAAAAAAAAAAAACATTCTACTGCCTTTACAGCAATGATAACAATATTTAGAGGCCTGGATCATCAATGGTGAGACCTCTCAGTGGTTCTCCAGTTCAATTTACCTAACCGCTTCATAATTACAGTATATTGGAGGCTTTTCGTTTCAGAGCAGTATGATAGATCAAACTGATGAAACCACTTGGTGAGTTCTCTACTGATGAGACAGGCCTTCCCAATATTATTATCATTGCTTATGGGAATTATAGGCAATTTTTTTATTTGACAGGTGACATTCGCGCTATGAATAGTTTACATTTCGACATACAGATGGCGCGCTTATATTTTCTCACAATTGCATGTGTTGACTATCACAATCAATGCCGTTCCAGTGAAACCTCAAGTAGTAAGCTATATACAGACAGCTGATCTATGTATGTGGGCAGAACTTCGAGGAACGGGCCTACCCACGGACAACTTGGGCCACCACCTCGCTGAAGGGGCCGTCGCTGGCCCGATCCATGCGGGAGATGTACCGCATGCTCTTCCGCTACATACAGGGCGAGAACAGCCAGGGTACGTCGGTGATTGGCTTCCTTCTCTTCTCTAATGTTCTTCTGTCAGGATCCTGACAGTGTCTTCAAACTGAAATACAATCACCTAGAGATATATTTACAAAGGATCAATGAACGATTGCTATTGACTTTGGGCGGTCAACCTGCAGCTCGAGAGCCACATGCGACTCTTGGGATGGGAAGCTGTGTGTAGTACGCGCATAAATAAAAACTTTATTTATTGTACTACACTACATAGTATATATAGTACTACATTGTACTATTTATTGTTGACATGAAAACATTTTGTGGCTCTTGAAAAACTTTCAAATTTTGTAAGTTGTAATTTTTTACTTTTCCGACTCAAAAAGTTACCGACTCCTGCCTTGGGGCAAAGCTTTTTTTTTTAAATAACGCTTGTACGAAAAATATTATTAAAGGAGCTTTTTGCCCTGATGAATAGCGATCGTTTAAAATTATATTTATTCTGTTTGGTCATTTTCCAGTTGTTTTAACATTGTCTACCAGAAATAAAAGATGGAATAGTATAAAGTTTCCTACCATATATTCTACAGGTAGTGAGGCTAGATTTTGGTGAACGAGTCTTCATCTATAAGCAGTTGAGGGAAATGCCATTTACTCCATCTCTATGTTGTAGGTATGACTCTAGTTAACAGAGCTTTCTCAACGTGGCTGCATTATTGCCACAAAACTCCAGTATTAATTATGTCAAAATTCGTTTTATTCTTCATTTCGATTTTTTTAATGATTCGCAACAAATCTCATTGTTTGAAAATAGAGAAATCCATATTTATATCTTTAGATAAAAGACATATATTGGATTGAATAAAATATTTATTTGCCAATATCTCGGTTGGCTGAACGCCAATCTTTGTCAAGGTATTACATTTAAAAATATATATATATTTTTTACTGTGATATTATAACACTATACGACGCTGAGTTTGTTTATACAAAAATGTAATGCCTTGACAAAGGCAACCGTTCAGCCAACCGAAATATTAGCAAATAAATCTTTAATAAAATCCAAATACATGCCTTTTTACTATCTAAATCTCGTTATGAAAGCAAAAGAAATAAACGCACCATCTATATTTAAAAATGAAATTATTCAGTACGATTTTTTTCTTTTCAAAGAAACAACATTAAAATAACTTCATGCCAAAAATACGGAGAAAAAATTGCAAGAGAAAAGGAAATTCTAAAAAAAAAAACTTTAAAATAAAAATTGTTTGCATTATGAGTATCTTTATTCTGTAATGGATAGCTTTGGGGTCAAGGCCGCTACACCGTATATATTAATAAATACTCTTGGCATTAAATCGAAGCAAGTTTTTTAAATGACACACATTAAGAAATCCACAATTAATATTATATTTAGAAAATATGCATTTATTAGATTTATAAAAAATTTTCTTCTTCCCATATTTTGAGGGTCTTGTAGAACGAGAGTGATGCACGTGTGCTCACATATTATTGCTTTGTGTTAATTTATGCCTAACTGGCCTTGTCTTTATAGTTTGCTGAAGAGCATTGCTCGAAGCAAATATTTGAATGTAATTCTATTGTCCTATAAGCTTATGTCCATAGTTTACTTGAAAACCATTTCTAAGATTCCATCCTTCAGAGTAGCATATAAAAGCAGAATGATCCAATACAGTATTGGAGCTCTGAGAAGCGGTCTGGTGGATTAAATTGGCGAAACCGCTGGGAGGGTTCACCACTGATGAGCCAAGCCCTCCCAATATATTTTTTTCATCGCAGTAAGGACAGTAGAAGTTCGTTTTATGTATAAAAGAAACATTCGCGCTTTTAAATCCTTTTATTTTATATGTATAGATGGCGAGTTATTGCTTTGTGTTAACATATTTTAGTGAATAACACAAACATCCTCGATAAAGAGAAGCGAGTTGCCCCTCGAAATATTGGAAGAAATAAATATTTATGAATCGAATATATACATCTTTTCTTAATATGTAAAATATGTAATAATATAACGCGGCGCGCGCGCGACACTTTAGATTAGTCATTTTACATTTTGAAGCTTTCTCTTGTAATTCTCAGTCCTATTTTAAATTCATTTTATTTCTTTTCTCTTCAAACTCTATACCTCTGTGTCAATATATAGTCCTAACTTCATCTTAAGATTCCCTCTTTGATAGGATGCTAGGAATTTCCAGTTCCGCCTTGAGTCATATTGTGGATAGAATAACGATTGCATACAAGAATGAGATAAGGAAAGGAAATTTGTCGCCAGATAAGATTCTTTGAAAGATGAGTAAAAATCTCCTTAGGAAATCCGTCTTTGATAGCAGTGTTTATCATCTTGAAGTTTGGTGCCTTGATCTGACCGAGTGATGACATCCTCGGGTCTAGACTCCTTCTAGATAACTGCGTTGTGTGTTTACGGGTCATTTCTAGAAAATTCGTCGATCTGGTTAGCTGGTTGATATAAGGCATGGATCCCTCTTTCTTCTCCCTCAATATATATAATCGGGGTTTGGAGAAGGAGTGGTAGAAACGGTCCAATATCGATATCCACGATTCAGGATAGAATCCCGAATTGGACACTTTTTCTGAATAAAAAAAACCTCAATGTCCCTCCCTTAACCCCCATATTGTGGTTCAAGTAACCGAACGGGTCTGTTGCAAAATTTCAAGTACAAAAGTCGAAATGATTTCTACATGTGCACTTAGACTTAAATAAATCGCCAACTACCCACCATGATGATCATGACATATTTTGGATAAGTACCATCACTAATATATAATCCAAATTTCTAGAATACATTCTATGCAAATATATTAAGAATCAATTTCAAAAATAATTATTCGAAATTGCTTACTTGGAATAAAGACGGAAAGCTGAAGATGCCAAGATTCTCTCTCTCTCTCTTCTTAGGATGTTCTGATTATTTTATATATTTGGATATTAGAAGTTAGCACAAACGAGATTGACATATACTTTACGTACCAGTTCATTATAAAGTATTTTCAATAAAGACATTTATGTTCGAACTAAAACTTGTACAGTCTTTTCTGAAATTGGTGAAAAATAAATATATGTTTTGGAGATTTGTTGCAATAAATTTTGATTTACATTTTGAGAACTCCAATTCTGTCCTAATTTTCGAGCCTATCATTTTTTTTTCGTTTTTAATAAGTTTTTCAGGCTTTTATATTAACGTGAGAAGGAATTAACGCATTTGAACAATGTATTTTAAAATTAGGTATTATGAAAAAGGGTTCAATCCCCTTTTTATACAATGCTTTTGGTGATTTAAGAAAAAAGGTTGAATATCAACCCTGTGAAAGAGAATGGAGAATAAAAATGGAGATTGGAAAGTAAAATTGAGTAGCTATATATGTAAAAAAGGGTTCCTATCTAGAAAAAAAAAAATAAGTTTACAGATGAATTTTAATATCATCCCAGTGTAGAATGCACACATGTTTTAGAAGAAATGTACCACATCACCAGCAAAAAACATGGCATACAGATTGAATTTTAATTGAATGAGCAAAATCTGCTGTTTTGGCTTAATCCCAATCTGTGAGTTCTTTACAGGGATGGTCACCAAATTGCATTGTTCTGATGAATTTATAAACGAATAGAATTCCCTCGTTGTAAATGTATATATTTTCCTCCCATAAATTAATAACAATGTGGAAAGCAATAACGTGTCATCTACATATAGGAAATGTAAGCATTAAATCACGTATGTTTATTTCACACATAAAAAAAGCTTCTACTGTCCTTACTGGGGCGAAAAAAAAAATATATTGGGAGGACTTGGCTCATCAATAGTGAAACCTCCCAGCGATTTCTCCAATTTTATCTACCAGACCGGTCAATAGATGGCGTCTAGTTTTGTCGTTTAATTTGACTGGAGAGGAGCCCTATTCTTTTCAATCACTTTTTTCTTACATTAAAAAAGGCATCGCTAAATAATTTCAATTTTGATTTACAGATATCGCGCTATTTTCCCTTATATTTGATAGCTAGCTTGGCAGTAGAGGATGGAATATGTTATAAGGTTTTGTATGTTCCAGGTCAGTTCATCAACAGCACGTTCCCAGTGAGGACCCACGTGCTGCCATGCCACGGTTGTAACGGGACCTACACAATGTCTTTCCTCATCCCCGCTGGACTCGGCCTCTTCCCACCGGCCCCCACCAATCCCAGGATCGCCATTATTACTGAGGAACCGCGTCACTACCTCGTTAGGTGAGATCCCACACTCAGTCTCACCATGGACTTTATAACAACTACACAATAAGCCATCACATTCAGGACTGGCCAGAATGGGTGCTTAAATTAGACGCTTGAACTGAGAGAAGAAGTTTACTTAATAATGAAAAAGAAAAAGGCATCTCCTTATCGTGCAATTGAAAGTTACTGATGGCTTGCG
>CP092872.1:22533364-22560141 GCA_030710605.1 Cordylochernes scorpioides | reverse complement strand
GATCACAATGATTCGGGATGAAGATAGTTGATTCAAGGTCAATTATTTACTTTAATATATTGGCTAAAGATCACAATGATTCGAAATAATACTAGTAAATTCAAGGTCAATTATTTACTTTAATATATTGGCTAAAGGTCACAATGAATTGAAATAATACTAGTAAATTCAAGGTCCATCATTTACTTCCATATATTGGCTAAAGGTTACATGGATTCGGGATGATGTTGGTAAATTCAAGGTCAATTATTTACTTCCATATATTGGCTAAAGGTCACAATGATTCGGGATAATGCTGTTAAATTCAAGGTCAATTATTTACTTTCATATATTGACAAAAAGAGTGATTCGGGATGATGCTAGTAAATTCAAGGTCAATTATTTTTTTTCATATATTAACAAAAAGAAACAATGGTTCGGGATAAAGATAGTTGATTCAATGTAAATTATTTACTTCCATATATTGGCAAAAAGACACAGTGATTCGGGATGATGCTAGTAAATTCAAGGTCAATTATTTACTTTCATATATTGACAAAAAGACACAATGATTCGGGATAATGCTGTTAAATTCAAGGTCAATTATTTACTTTCATATATTGACAAAAAGACAGTGATTCGGGATGATGCTAGTAAATTCAAGGTCAATTATTTACTTTCATATATTGACAAAAAGACACAATGGTTCGGGATAAAGATAGTTGATTCAAGGTAAATTATTTACTTCCATATATTGGCAAAAAGACACAGTGATTCGGGATGATGTTAGTAAATTCAAGGTCAATTGCCAATTTTATTTCCCTATATTGGCTAAAGGTCACAACAATTCGGGATGATGCTAGTAAATTCAAGGTAAACATACTTACTTCCATATATTGGCTGAAGGTCAAAATGATTCGGGATGATGCTAATAAATTCTCTCAAGGTCAAATTATTTGCTTACCATATATTTCCTTAAGGTCAAAAATTTTCAGGGGATGATACTAGTAAATTCAACGTCAAATTATTTATTTCTATATATTGGCTAAAGGAATATCGATTCGGGATGATGCTATTATATTCAAGGTCAATTATTTACCCTGCATATCTCCACAATTTCTCATCATTATGTATGATGGACTAGATATCAATAAAAGTTTCATAATTATCTCTGCATATTTGCTGAGGGTAACAATAGCCCATAATGAGGATTGCAAGGTCAAGGTCAATTATTGACTTTCCGCATATATATTGATTCTCTATAATTTTATTATTATTTTGTGTGTGTGTGTGAAATAGTTATAAATTTATTTATAATGTCCAATATTTTCATTTGAATCTTATTCTCATTAATGTTTATTCATATATGTAATTATATAACCGCCCTTATATAACCTTAAATCATATATATGGGGGGACGCGATGAAATAAGGTAGCATCAATTTCAATGTCTCCTCTCTCTTGCAATCAGAGTGGATAGAGTGTTCAGATAATCCAGATTGGAGCAGTTCGTCCAGCCGCCGCGCACTATGGCCCCTCCAGGCCGACCAAGGCCACACTTCCTGGCCCGGCCTGAAAGTTACCGGAAGTCCGAGACGGCGCCCTACTTTCTCCGGTCGTTGACTGGACCTCCGTTATAAAGGTTGTGTCGGCCGTCCTGGGCCACAGCTGACCGCTCAGGTGAGTCGTTCAGGTCCTCTCTGTCCGCTCGCCTGCTTGTCTGTCTGCTACCCTCAGTTACTGGAATACAAATATTGATAGGTCTTCCTATGCTCGGTCCTTCTCCTCGCTCGCTTGTCTGCTACCCGCAGTTATTGAAATACAAATGTTGATAGGCCTTAGGTTATTTTTCTTTGATCCCTGCTCCTCGCTCGCTTGTCTGCTACCCTAGGTTACTGAAATACAAATGTTGATAGGCCTTAGGTTATTTTTCTTTGATCCCTGCTCCTCGCTCGCTTGTCTGCTACACTAGGTTACTGAAATACAAATGGTGATAGGCCTTAGGTTATTTTTCTTTGATCCCTGCTCCTCGCTCGCTTGTCTGCTACACTAGGTTACTGAAATACAAATGGTGATAGGCCTTAGGTTATTTTTCTTTGATCCCTGCTCCTCGCTCGCTTGTCTGCTACACTAGGTTACTGAAATACAAATGGTGATAGGCCTTAGGTTATTTTTCTTTGATCCCTGCTCCTCGCTCGCTTGTCTGCTACACTAGGTTACTGAAATACAAATGGTGATAGGCCTTAGGTTATTTTTCTTTGATCCCTGCTCCTCGCTCGCTTGTCTGCTACACTAGGTTACTGAAATACAAATGGTGATAGGCCTTAGGTTATTTTTCTTTGATCCCTGCTCCTCGCTCGCTTGTCTACTACCCTAAGTTACTGAAATACAAATATGGTGATAGGACTTAGGTTCTGTTGTTCGGTCTCAGCACTTCGCTAGCTTGTCTGCTAACCTCAGTTATTGAAAAAAAAAATATTGATAGCATTCTCCCCTATCCTCGGTTCTGTTGTTTGGTCCCTGTTCCTCGCTCGCTTGTCTGAAAACCTCAATTACTGAAATACAAATATTGATAGGACTTTTCCTGTCCTCGGTTCTGTTGTTTGGTCTTTTCTCCACACCGTTCGCTCGTCTTATAACCTCAGCTATTGAAATGAATATATTGATAGTATTCTCCTATCTTCGGTTCTGGTGTTTGGTCTCTACTCCTTGCTCGCTTGTCTGCTACCCTCAGTTACTGAAATACAAATTTTGATAGGCCTTCCTATCCTCGGTCCCTGCTCCTCGCTCGCTTATCTGCAACCCTCAGTTACTGAAATACAAATTTTGATAGGCCTTCCTATCCTCGGTCCCTGCTCCTCGCTCGCTTATCTGCAACCCTCAGTTACTGAAATACAAATTTTGATAGGCCTTCCTATCCTCGGTCCCTGCTCCTCGCTCGATTGTCTGCTACCCTCAGCTACTGAAATACAAATATTGCTAGGCTTTTTCCTATCCTCGGTTCTGTTGTTTGGGTCTGCTCACGTTTGACTGCTACCCTCAGTTACTGAACTACAAATGTTGAATGTATTCTCTCGTATCCTAGGTTCTGTTGTTTGGTCCCTGTTCCTCTCTGTTCGTTCGTTTCTCTGTTACCCTCAGTTACTGAAATACAAATATTGTGATAGGACTTTTCTTATCCTCGGTTCTGTTGTTTGGTCCCTGCCCTTCGCTCGCTTGTCTGTCTGCTACCCTCAGTTACTATAATAAAAATATTGATAGATTTTCCTATCCCCTCGGTTCTGTTGTTTTGTCCCTGCTCCTCGCTCCCTTGTCTGTCTGCTACACTCAGTTACTATAATAAAAATATTGATAGATTTTCCTATCCTCGGTTCTGTTGTTTGGTCCCTGCTCCTCGCTCGCTTGTCTGTCTGCTACCCTCAGTTACTGAAAAAAAAAGTATTGAAAGAACTTTTTCTATTCTAGGTTCTGTTGTTTAGTCACTGCTCTTTACTAACTTCTCTGCTACCCTCAGTAACAGAAATAAAAATATTGATAGCCCTTTCTCCATCCTTGTTCTGTTGTTTGGTCCCTGCTCTTCGTTGTTCGCTCGCTTGTCTGCTACCCTCAGTTACTGAAATACAAATATTGATAGGCCTTCCTATCCTCCGTCCTTCTCCTCGCTCGATTGTCTGCTACCCTCAGTTACTGAAATACAAATTTTGATAGGCCTTCCTATCCTCGGTCCCTGCTCCTCGCTCGATTGTCTGCTACCCTCAGTTACTGAAATACAAATTTTGATAGGCTTTCCTATCCTCGGTCCCTGCTCCTCGCTCGATTGTCTGCTACCCTCAGTTACTGAAATACAAATTTTGATAGGCCTTCCTATCCTCGGTCCCTGCTCCTCGCTCGATTGTCTGCTACCCTCAGTTACTGAAATACAAATTTTGATAGGCCTTCCTATCCTCGATCCTTGCTCTTCGCTCGATTGTCTGCTACCCTTAGTTACTGAAATACAAATTTTGATAGGCCTTCCTATCCTCGATCCTTGCTCTTCGCTCGATTGTCTGCTACCCTCAGTTACTGAAATACAAATTTTGATTGGCTTTCCTATCCTCGGTTCCTGCTCCTCGCTCGATTGTCTGCTACCCTCAGTTACTGAAATACAAATTTTGATAGGCTTTCCTATCCTCGATCCCTGCTCCTCGCTCGATTGTCTGCTACCCTCAGTTAATGGAATACGAATTCTGATAGGCCTTCCTATCCTCAGTTCTGTTTTGTTTCATCTTTCTACCAATTTTCATCTTTCTTCACAGCTTGTTCGTGACTTTCAGAATAATTTTATCCATTATAAGTATTGAAAGGCCGCTCTTCCACGGTCCTTTTACTCCAGATATCCCTTTTCTCTTTAGATTCGCATTTTTTGTACTTTTCTAAAGCAAATCGACCTAACTATTGAAAGCCCTCTTCTGTGGTTCCTTGTATCTATTATATTTATATATACCCATATCAGGATATTCTTTTTTTTTGCTTTTAATATACATATAAATAATCCTATATGTAAAATAGTAGCTTGGATTAGAGAGATTTTCGCTCCTTCTAAACGGTTTCAATCGTATACATTTGTAAAACTTGGTTCAAATAAATAAAGCAAAAATCTATTGCTAGAAAGTTTTTCCGAATTCCTTGAAATTTGCAACGACCGATAAGCATCATATGCATAAATATTATTCCGATAATGTAGTGGCATGGTTTTTTTCCCCGATTTTTATAGTGTCTTATAACACGCGCGCCTGGTTGAATCAACAGAAGCCTTTCCCAAAAAGGAAATTATAACCGAAAAGGAATAAAAACATTTACATAATCATTAGATTTAAAAAAAAAATACATTTTAGTGATGCTATTATACGTTTATTTTTCTTATAGATATTCAGAATTGAGGGTATTTAAGCCCTAAATGTTTCTTTTTCACACAATTCAAGCTTCTACTTTCATCGCAGTAAGGACAGTAGAAGTTTGATTCGTGTGGGGAAAAAAAAACATTCAGGGCTTAAATACTTTCAATTCTTATATATAGATGGCGTGTTTTATTACTTTATATTCAGAATTGTAGAATAATTTTTTTTTTTTTTTAATTGTTTATATTACAATATAATAATGCGGTTTGTGATTGTAAAACGACATTTGAAAATTATCCCGCATGTATTTATTTCATACGAAAAATCAAAATTTATTTTAAGGAGAGAAATAACGATTATTTCTAACCTTAGGGATGAGGTATAAAAGGATGAATTGGGAAGAGTAATGATGAACGGAAAAATAAAAGTGTCCAGGGATGGGAATCCCTGGGATGAAAATTATATTACTTATATTTTTAAACCAGATTTTAAAGTTCCTGAAATTGTATATTTGAAAAAAAAGTATTTATAATGCCCTTTTATTATTTGAAAATATGTTTTCTTTCTTCCTAAATATCAGTATGGGTTGAATTTCAAAGGTGTTATCAGGATTAATTTGAATATGCGCGCAAGTTTTTTCTAAGTTTGAGGCTTCCATGTATTGTGTGTAATAAAAGGGAAAATATTCATTCACAGAACTGACTGATGACTAAGCGATTTACGTCAAACTCTACTGTGTAATGTACCATTAAAACATATTGTTTTTGGCAATGGCTTGCCAACTTTCTTGATAAAAATTTTATTCCTGTTTTCCCCATCTCTAATTTTGTCTTTTTCCTCTTCCATCTATACTGGGAACAACTAGTTGGTTTCAAAGATAGTATGCAATTAAGGAAATGTACAACAATTATATTCCCGAAAAAAAGGTATAAGGAAAATTCTACCAAGACTATTATGTGTTTGATATATTGGACAGGATGATACCATATGCAGTGAATCTTTTTAGAGATTGGAAAAATATCAATTACAACAAGTACTAACACAAGATATGATTTAAAAAAAGGTATAAAAATATAATAATTCTATATTATTTTATATTCGAAAAGAAGCACAAGCTCTACGCGCTTCGCGCGAAGTAAGTTATTTCTCATATTCATATTTAAACATAAATATATGTGTATAGAAGCATAGGGCGCCTCTCAGTCAAAATAAACGTCAAAACTAGACGCCATCTATTGACGGTCGCCGCAAACTAGCGGCCTTGGGTCGTTGACAAAGCCACAACACCAGCTTTGGCAAAATAAGAAACGTCTAACTGGAGACCATGGTTTCGAGATGATGGCCTTTGTCAGCCTAGGGCGAAGCCATTAGCCTGAAACCATGGTCGCTAGGTGAACATTTATCAGCTTTCCCCTAAGTTGGTGTTGTGGCTTTGTCAACGACCCGAGGCCGCTAGTTTGCAGCGACGGTCAATAGATGGCGTCTATTTTTGACGTTTAATTTGCCGGGAGAGGTACCTTATGCTTTTATAGCTCAATTTCCTCCCTGAAAAAATATGTAATACATTTATATTTGTAATAAAAATAATATATTCAGATAGCGCGCGAGCTTAAATGGACAATTTAGTTTGCAAAGCGCCACTTATCAGATTGAATATCAAATAGACGTGAATTTAAGTTTATTCCAGACTAGATAGGTTAAACCCACTTTATAGATAAATAATGAAAGGTTAAACACGTATGTTAGCCTTTGTCAGAAATCTGTTTTTTATATATTAAATTAGAATTTTGCGTTTTAATATCTTTATTTTTAAAGAAGAATTTTCGAGTAGCTTCCAATTTGTAGCTTGAAAAAGAGGTTTCTACAGCCGACCTGTGAAGGTCATCCCTAGGCTAATTCTGTGGTACAAATAGGGAGAAAAACGACACCAAAATAACGAAAGATTAAACGGCTCTTACAGCATACGTCGCAACGTAAGTTGGAACAACTCCAGGACAGTAATTTGATGTTTTTCTCCGTCATTAAATTCGTAATCATCTCAAATGTGAGTCAGTGAAGTAGTTGCCTAGACAAACATCTTCTGATCGTGAAATTGAATGTTGCTGATGGTTTGAGTCATCTAGCGGAGTAAATATCAACTATTCGTTCATATTTATTACAAAAATATTGAATCACAACTATTTCTTGATAAACCAAGAAAAGAAAACCAGGTATATATGCCTGTCTGTTACCTCTTGTCATCAGGATGTACCAAAGGTATCTTAAAATCTAACAAAACCTAAGCGCTATCAATTGACCAGTTTCGCGAACTACAGGACTCAAGTTTATGACAAAGTCACAACACCAGCCACAACAAAGCCATAAATTACAAAGGTTTCATTTCATCTCTTGTGGATATCATGGAATCAAAGCCGCCTTAGTCTGACGAGAGCCATTAGCCTTAAACTATGATCTTCAAGTAGGCGCTTCTCGGTTTGCCAAAGCTAGTGTTGTGGCCTTGTCACCGATCCTAGTCCGTTAATTTTCGTAGACGGTCAATAGATAACGTCTAGTTTTGACTTCTATTTTGACGGAGAAAGGTGTCATTAATATATATAAATATAGCTTCTCCGTCGAAATCGATGTTAAAACTAAACGCGTTGTATATATACTTTAACTAATTTAAAGAAATTAAAATAAAATAGCTATATTTTTGTGAGAAGAGAAGCTAAAATAAGGTTAAACCAAATTAACATAATAAAACAATAATTATGAAATTGGTCACATTCACATAAATTTTTATCTCCCTTCCAGTGGCAATAAACGCAAAATATTAGATGCTATATTCCAATCAATTCATATTAAGTCGGTAAATTCAGGTTCTTCTTCTTTTTGATGCTCTTATCACATTTAGAGTCTAAATTGGGGAGGTCGGTGGAATGATGATCTAAATCGTTGGTTTTCGACCGCTACGACCCGGGTTCGATACCCGCTTTGGGCACTTTTTCTGATTTAAAAAAAATGCTCCAATGGTCCCCGATTCTTTCAAAAGTCCAACCCCACCAGCGAGTGCAAGTACCCAAACGGGGCTCTGGCTCACTTGTAAGTGCAAAAGTCAAAATGATTTTCACATGTGTAGACATGTGATGCACTTATAGTAAAAGCAATCGCCTACTTCTACCCACCATGATTATCATGGCCTGTACCACGTATTGTCATCACCCTTCACGTTCTACAAAGAGATGAAAATTAAAATGCATTGTTTTGATGACTTCTTATAATAAATATAGGTGTTTTTTTTCGCCTCTTAATACTATCCTTCCATCAAATCATAATGATATTAATACTTTTCATACTCGTAATAATGTGGTCTGTAGTCAAAAAGGCGTTCTCTTGCCATCTACGGCCACGTGTCCGTTCATCCAAACAAGAGTTTAGAGGAAATCCGCTGTTTAAGGAATTATATACGAATACAAATTACGCCATTGTGTAATCGTCTTGCACCTGATTTCCCAATAGATTCGGTGTGCAGTTTACGTGTTCTGTATATTCGTCTTTCTAGGTATGGGCTTGGAAGAGAAGAGGCTTGCATTGTCGATTTTCGAAAAACAACCCTAGATCGAATCCCGTATTGAGCACCTTTTATTTTTCAAGGAACCCCGATTCTTTCAGAAGTCTAACGTCACCAGCTAGTGCAAGTAACCAAACTGAGTTAAATCCCCTTATGAGTGAGAATATATATATTACTCTATGGCGCTCTGCCATCTAAAAAGCTCACGTGAACTCGAACAGGATATCCTTTTTTGATTTTAATATATATAAATAGATTTTATACTGATTAAACTAACTCTTGAGGTAAATTGATATTAATTTGATAATATGATGTCAGTATAGCAATTATATGACGCGTAACTGTCGAAACTTTATCGTGAACTTGTCATAGCCCTTATTTTTAAAAAATAAAAACCTTTTTGATACCTTATTATATTCTTCATCCACTTTCCATTTAGAGTTTCTGTTTTTTATCCTCTCTCTTTCATCTTGGTCTATTTTCTTTCATATATGTATAAAATAGTAGATATAATATTACTTTCAATGTTATATATATATTTCTTGCCAAATATTTGAATTTTAGAAAATATATGAATGTACAACATCATTATATAGAAAGGATGAAAAAATATATAAGACTTATTTATCAGGATGTGAACCTCCGCAAGAATAACGCCAATTTAATATTGCATTTGTATATTACCTATTCTGCTTAGTCGGTATTTGAAATTTACCTTGGGTAAGGATCGAAAGTGAAGATTGTTAATACATATTTAAATATATAATTCCAAAATTTTACTAGATACAATTACAGAGAATAAACCATCAGTGCTAACTAGATAGGCAGAACAACAACAACAACACACAGCAACAAATAATACAGCATAGTAAACAATACACATAAAGGAATATAAAATATAAAGGCATATCCTCACCACTCACATGACAATTTTAGTGTATGTGTGAAACAAAAATATTTTTAATATATCAACATCTGAACTTTTTTATTTTTTTTTTACCCAAACACAGATAAATATTTCTGAAAATAAAGCAATCCATTTTTAAATATCTAGATAATAAAAAATCATATATTGGATTGAAAAATAAAGAGATTTATTTGCAAATATTTCGGTTGGCTAAAAAAAGGCTGACAAAGATTAGCGTTCAGCTAACCAAAATATTGGAAGATAAATCATTTTCTTCAATCCAATATATGCCTTTTTTATATAGAGAAATCTGTATGAAATGCTATTTATTTTTTAAAATGAAGGGTTTCAAAAAATTGTAATATATTTATAATAGTTGCATCTTCTCAAAATATAATATTTAAATATAACTGGTCGAAAGAAATCTTAAAACCATTTTAAAGGTATAACTCTCAATGAGATATATGAAAAAATCATCTCACCCCTATTTATTTTATATTTATTTTTCACAAAATACCTGTTGCATGTTTGCCACTTTTTTTAAAGTGCAATTTACATTCTAAAAAAGAATATAGAGCTGATTTCGTGTGTTTAATAAGTATTTCTATTCATGATTCAAGATAAAATTGATAAGATTGATAATATAATTCAAGATAAGCATTCGAAAACTATTACAAATATATGTACTGTTACAAAAATATTTTCTCACAATGAGTTTATTTACATTTTAAAATGCTTGCTTTCAAGCGATAATCGCTCTTCAACGGTCTTAATTGAAACATCGACTATTTCTTACAAGAAATATTCACACACATATATATTTTTTGAAAATAGAGCAATCCATAAATAAATCTTTAAATAAAAAGGCATATATTGGATCAAAATATCATTTATTTTACCAATTTTTCAGTTGGCTGAACGTCAACCTTTATCAAGGTGGTATAGGTTGGCGTTCAGCCAAATGAAATATTGATAAAATAAATGATATTTTGATATAATTTATGCCTTTTTATTTAAACACACACACATATATATATACGCGTATTGATTGGTTATTTACAACTGAAATTTCAGTTGTAAGTCTATGTTTTAATTAAGTCCGTTGAAGAGCAATTATCACTTGAAAGCTTGCATTTTAAGATAAAAATAAACCCATTGTGAAAAATATTTTGGTAGTTTATAAAGTATTCATATAAAATGATCAAATTTTCCAATCTACAATGTTTTAAAAGAAGGTTTCTGTGTATAGGGTCAACATGTCAGCTTCAACATGGAAGACCTTCTGTAGCCTATTTGTGTTGGTAAGTAATCTACACACCACATGGAGGTATATCTCTTCTTTATAACTAACTTATTGCCTTCATTTTCACAAGAGAGAGGAATTAGACAAATTATAAAAAGTATAAGATACACACTCCGTAACTCTTTTTATTTATCGTAAAGATGAGAGTCTGCCTAGCCGGCATTCATATTTATATAAAAACTAGCCGAATGACCCGGGCAACGCCCGTGTTTTACCCGACTGTAGATGTTACAACGGTGATCCTTAGGTCGCTGGTTCAAATCCGGCTCGAGGGAGCCGGCGAGCACGTGACCTCCCTGTGCGCGCGCATCCGTGACAGAGGCCGATGAGGAAAGACGGTCGTGACTATATATAGGGATAGACACTTCGGCCAGTTGGAGTTTTTTATTTTCTCAACGTTTCGACAAAAATATTTTGTCTTCGTCAGGAGAAGTAAATAAAAGTAAAGCATTTGACAAGGCGTTAAAAATTCTTCTGAGGTTGCAAGAGCGTTCTCACGTAATTTTTCGAATTTAGTACATCTAAAGCGCGAGTTAGTCTTTGACGAGTTGAATTTTTTTTTTTTTTTGACTCGCGCTTTAAATGTTGTACTAAATTCGAAAAATTACGTGAGAACGCCCTCGCAACCTCAGAACAATTTTTAACGCTTTGCCAAATGCTTTATTTTTATTTACTTCTCCTGACGAAGACAAAATATTTTTGTCGAAACGTTGAAAAAATAAAAAAACTCCAACTGGCCGAAGTGTTTATTTTTTATATGAATATCTTTTTATTTACTTTATTAAATGAAGCTCTCGGTAAAGCCCTTCTGCTAACTACAAGGTTGACCCAAAAGTTCATAGACACTTGCAAAAATTTGAAATACCTATATTATTCCTTCCTGCGGTCCCGCCCCGGGGCCTTGGTATATAATCGACCAAATTCTGGTTCGTTTCCAAGGTGACTAACGTGGCAACGGCACCCATTTTCCAATGAAGAACAAAACTGATATCTCCCACAAGATAGTGGACTTTACGATTGCTGTGATAGAGATGTATGGAGACATCAGAGGCTCTTCATTGGACATGACAACGGTAATCTATATTATTCGTTATTATATATAATGTATTTTTATTATGTTTAAAGTAATTGTATTATTATGTATTCGTCGTAATAATATTATTCGCCAAGTAATAAGAAAAACACGAAATTTTTGGGACAATCTTATGTAAATACGTTTTATTGTATTAAAATACGTTTTAGTTAGCTGAAGAAGGACTTGCCCAAGAAAGCTACTTAAATAAATTAAATAAAAATAGTTTTTAGCGTTTCATACCTTTTGTAATTTACCATTTTACCTAACCAATCGCTTAAACATCAGGATTAACGTGAAAAAATAGTACAAATGTGATATTGTACTGGGAATTATAAAAAAGGCATCTCCTTATCGTGCAACTGAAAGTTGTTGATGGCTTGCACATCTATCGGAATAAATATCAACTATTCTCGTTGATTTTTATTTATTCCAAAATTGGCCAAATTCCCATTGGTTGGCTTTTCTTGATTAATCAAGAATGGTTATTAGGCCAATTCTGGAATAATTAAAAATCAACGAGAATAGCTGATATTTATTCCGATTCAGTTGCACGATAAGGAGATGCCTTTTTTATAATCAGGATTAACGTTTCTTTGTTCTAACAACTTATCAGTACCAGCTTTCTAACTTCATCGTTCTTTCACAAGTGCTTACCTTATCTCAACAAAAAGTAGGATTTTTCAAAGAAGGTGATCTATATAATAAATTTTGTATATTTTAGAGATACAAATGTGCAAATTCGCGGTCCACACATTTGCGACTAGCATATATATAATTATTAGGGATATCATTATTATGCTATGATTATAATGTCCTATTTGCTTCTAAAAAAGAAAATATATTATAAAAGTTAATACCTTTATTATTTTTATATTGATTATTACAGCTAGACCTCCCTCTAATGAGCGAATCATCTGATGAGCGGTCACTTTTGTGTAAAACACACACATAAAAAATACTAGTTGTTTTCTTAACAATTTAAAATTACTTCCTGGAAAGACTATAGGTGTATTCTGAGAAGATTTATTGTGCTTAATAATTCTTTTAAAATTCATTAAAAGGCAGGTATATATTACAGTAATTTATAATACAATATATTGCGGTTTATAATTGTAGGACGACATTTGAAAATATCCCGCATGCGTTTCTTTTGAACGAAAAATAGAAATTTATTTTAAGGAAAAATAACGATTATTTTTAACCTTAGGGATGAAGTATGATAGGATGATTTGTTAAGAGTAATGATAAATGGAAAAATAAAAGTGTCCAGGGATGGGAATCGAACCCACAGTGTTCCGCTTACCGGAGAGATGCCATGTCCACTAGGCAATCCAGAGTTAAGTTTCTTGCACCATTTTCTCTCTCTCTAGCTTTCGGGTTAACATATTCTTCAACAGGAGTACCTAGAAGTGTAACTTCCATTGGTCCTGTTGAAGAACATGTTGAAGAACAAAAAATGGTTCAAGAAACGTTACCCTGGACTGCTTGCTGATATTAATAAATTATAAGTCAGAGATGAGAATTTATAATATATGTGTATATATTAAAAATGACATATCCTGACCAGGAGCACATGTGCTTTACAGAAGGCAGAGCGCCATCTGGTGGAACAGAAATCAACTAAACATTGAAACAGGCTAAATCAATGTTTAGTTGATTTCTGTTCCACCAGATGGCGCTCTGCCTTCTGTAAAGCACATGTGCTCCTGGTCAGGATATGCCATTTTTAATATTGATTTCAACACCTGATCTTTTTATCTTTTTTTTTTTTTCTTTCGTTTTTCAATGTGTATATATGTACATATGTATATTACTGTGATGATGAAGCATCTTGCCAAGTATTTGACAAACTTTACATAGATAGATGTCCAACTTCTGGTATATATCACAAGGGTATGTGGTGTATGTGCAGATAGCGGTGTGCCACGCAGACTGCTACCGACGAAGAACCGAGTGCATAGAGTACGAAGTTCTCCACAAGAATGAGGTAAGTTCCATATTCATCCAACATTCCACACTCCTCATTAGAGACTTGCTGCTGAGGAAATGTCAAGGTCGTTCTGTTTACAGTGAAGGGGTGAAAGAATATCGTGGAATTTACTCTCCAATTTCTATATTAAACCTTTCAGCGAATAACTTGATAATCGCCAAGATACGGGCCCTCAGTGCTGCCAACATACTTGGTCCATCTAAATATTCGAAACTATTATAGACGCGTATCATTCTTTTGAAAATAAACAATTTCTACTGTCCTTACTGCAATGGAAAACTCAAAGCTTATGTCCATAGTTCATCTAAAATACCCATTCCAAGAGTCTAGCATCAATATCACTATTAAAGGAAAACCGAAAAAATGCAATATAATAGCGGTGTGGTAGATTAAACTGGCGAAACCACTGGGAGGATTCACCACTAATGAGCCAGGCCCTTCCATTAATTTTTCCATTGCAGTAAGGGCAGTAGAAATTGTTCAATTTTTAAAATAATCATACGCGTCTATAGTAGTTTCGAATTTTCATAACAGATGGCGCGCTAATGCATCATACTATCTAAATATATTGAACCACTGGTGTGGTCGACTTAATTTTCCAAAATCTTAGGTAAAAAGTGAACCAGATGTGTGCGATGATAAAACACATATTAAAAATATTCCATTTAAATTGCAACTTCCCCCAATATATCTCACTTCGAATGGCCTATATTTGAAATGGCATCATAGAATCTAATGCACAATAACATATATCGAAGTGTTCAATTGTAAAATGTAAGCTATATTTATAACCCGAATGTATTTACAAATAAAAACATTTACTGCCTTTAGAGCAATGATAACAATATTTAGAAGCCTGGATCATCAATGGTGAGACCTCTTCTTCTTCTTTCTTATCTAAGTGGTTTATCAGTGGTTCTCCAATTCAATTTACCTATCCGCTTCATAATTACAGTATATTGGAGGCTTTTCTTTTCGGAGCAGTATGGTGGATCAAACTGTCGAAACCACTGGGAGAGTTCACCACTGATGAGACAGGCCTTCCCAATATTATTATCATTGCTTATGGGAATTATAGGCTTTTTTTTATTTGACAGGTGACATTCGCGCTATGAATAGTTTACATTTCGACATGCAGATGGCGCGCTTATATTTTCTCACAATTGCATGTGTTTGAGTATCACAATCAATGCGGTTCCAGTAAAACCTCAAGTAGTAAGCTATATACAGACAGCTGATCTATGTATGTGGGCAGAACTTCGAGGAACGAGCCTATCCACGGACAACTTGGGCCACCACTTCGCTGAAGGGGCCGTCGCTGGCCCGATCCATGCGGGAGATGTACCGCATGCTCTTCCGCTACATACAGGGCGAGAACAGCCAGGGTACGTCGCTTCTTTCTTTTCTCTAATGTTCTGCTGTAAGGATCCTGAAGACTAACGTCTCTTTAAACTGAAATAATCACTTAGAGATATCTTTATAAAGAATCAATGAACGATTGCTATTGACTTAGGGCAGTCAACCTTCGGCTTGTGAACCACATTCGACTCTTTGGATGTAAAGCTGTGTGTAGTACTCGCATAAAGAAAAACTTTATTTATTGTACTACACTACATAGTATATATATAGTACTACATTGTACTATTTATTGTTGACAAGAAAATAATTTTTTGGCTTTTTAAAAACTTTGAAATTTTGCAAATTGTAATTTTTTACTTTTCCGACTCAAAAGGTTACCGACTCCTGCCTTAGAGCAAAGGTTTTCTTCAAATTAACCTTGTAAGAAAACCTCTTATTGAAGGAGCTTTATGTCCTGATGAATAGCGATCGTTTAAAATTGTCTTTATTCTGTTTGGTCATTTGACAGCTGTTTTAACATTGTCTACCAGAAATAGAAGATAGAATAGTATAAAGTTTCCTACCATATTCTACAGGTAGTGAGGCTAGACTTTGATGAACAAGTCTCCATCTATTAGACATCAGTTGGGTGAATTGACATTTACTCTATCTCGATGTTGTGGGTATGACTATAGCCAACATAGCCTTCTCAACGTGGCCGCATTATTACCACAAAACGTTAGTGACTGTGTTGACTATGTCAACCCTTGTTTTATTCTACATTTCGATTTTTAAAAATGATTCGCAACAAATCTCATTGTTTGAGAATAGAAAAATCTATATTTAAATCTTCAAATAAAAGCCATATATTGGATTGAATAAAATATTTATTTGCCAATATCTCGGTTGACTGAACGCCAACCTTTGTCAAGGTATTACATTAAAAAATATATTTTAACTGTGATATTAAAACACTATACGACGTTGAGTTTCTTTATACAAAAATGTAATGCCTTGACAAAGGTTGGTGTTCAGCCAACCGAAATATTAGCAAATAAATATTTTATTCAATCGAATATATTCCTTTTTATTATCTAAATCTATTTATGAAAGCAAATAAATAAACGCGCCATCTATATTCAAAAAAATAAACTTTTCAGTACGACTTTTTATTTTAAAAGAAACAACATAAAAAATAATTCATGACAAAATACGGGAAAAATTGCAAGAGAAAAGGAAATTATACAAAAAAACTTTAAAATAAAAATTGTTTTAATTAAGGGAATCTTTATTCTGTAATGGATAGCTTTGGGGTCAAGGCCGCTACACCGTATCTATTAATAAATACTCTTGGCGTGAAAGCGCAGCCAGGTTTTTATTTTTTTGTCACATATGTCATAATTTTGAAGATTGAGCAATCAATAATTAAAATTATATTTAGAAAAGTTAAATATATTGGATATATAAATATTTTTAATTCTTCCAATATTTCGAGGGCCTTGTAGAACGAGAGGGATGCACGCGTCCTCACATATTTTAGTGAAAAACACAAACATCCTCGATAAAGAGAGGCGAGTTGCCCCTCGAAATATTGGAAGAAAAAATATTTATGAATCGGATATATACATCTTTTCTTAATATGCAAAATATGTAATAATAAAACGGCGCGGGCGCGGCGCGGGGCGCGATACTTTAGATTAGTCATTTTACATTTTGAAGCTTTCTCTTGTAATTCTCAGTCCTATTTTAAATTCATTTTATTTCTTTTCTCTTCAAACTATACCCCTGTGTGTGTCAATATTTAGTCTTAACTTCATCTTAAGGCATGATAGGATGCTAGTAATTTCCAGGTCCGCCTTGAGTCATATTGTGGACAGAATAACGATTGCATACAAGAATGAGATAAGGAAAGGAAATTTGTCGCCAGATAAGATTCTTTGAAAGATGAGTAAAAATCTCCTTAGGAAATCCGTCTTTGATAGCAGTGTTTATCATCTTGAAGTTTGGTGCCTTGATCTGACCGAGTGATGACATCCTCGGTTCTAGACTTTTCTAGATAACTGCGGTGTTTACGGGCCATTTCTAGAAAATTCGGTCGATCTGGTTAGCTGGTTGATATAAGGCATGGATCCCTCTTTCTTCACTCTCAATAAATATAATCGTGGTTTGGTGAAGGAGTGGTAGAAACCGTTCAATATCGATACCCACGATTCAGGATCGAATCCCGCATTGGACACTTTTTCTGAATAAAAAAACCTCAATGTCCCTCCCTCAACCCCCATATTATGGTTCAAGTAACCGAACGGGTCTGTGGCAAAATTTCAAGTACAAAAGTGGATTTCTACATGTGTAGACATGGTGTGCATTTACACTTAAATAAATCGCCAACTACCCACCATGATGATCATGGCATATTTTGGATAAGTACCATCATTAATATATTGAGACGTTACAAAAAACAATTTTCAGTTGTACATAAATTCCTTTA
The DNA here is from genome assembly GCA_030710605.1 of Cordylochernes scorpioides. Taxonomy (NCBI): domain Eukaryota; kingdom Metazoa; phylum Arthropoda; class Arachnida; order Pseudoscorpiones; family Chernetidae; genus Cordylochernes; species Cordylochernes scorpioides. Next base: position 22,542,634 of record CP092872.1, on the reverse strand, counting down.
AGGTGTTACTTTAATTTTTCATATGTTTATTTTCAATTTCTTTTTCTCATTCATTAAAAGTCAATGATGTACATGCAAAATTAGTAAAAACTCAATAAAAACGATATGTAAATATAGATATAAACAAATGGCTTGTAAAGAAAAGGCGGCATTAAAATGAGTTGAGGTAAAATGTCTATTCCATTAACAAACATTTCACTTTTAAAATAATGAACTTTAAAATTAAAGTTTTACAAAACAGAAAATTAGCGTTTTAAAATAAAAACGTGGAAATATAATCCAAATTTCTAGAATACATTCTATGCAAATATATTAAGAATCACTTTCACAAATAATTATTCGAAATTGCTTACTTGGAATAAAGACGGAAAGCTGAAGATGCCAAGATTCTCTCTCTCTCTCTCTTCTTAGGATGTTCTGATTATTTTATATATTTGGATATTAGAAGTTATAGCACAAACGAGATTGACATATACTTTACCAACGAGTTCATTATAAAGTATTTTCAATAAAGACATTTATGTTCGAACTGACACTTGTACAGTCTTTTATGAAATTGGTGAAAAAGAAATATATGTTTTAGAGAGATTTGTTGCAATAAATTTTGATTTACATTTTGAGAACTCCAATTCTGTCCTAATTTTCGAGCCTATCATTTTTTTCGTTTTTAATAAGTTTTCAGGCTTTTATATTAATGTGAGAAGGAATTGAAGCATTTAATAAATGTTGTATTTTAAAATTAGGTATTATGAAAAAAGGGTTCAATCCCCTTTTTACACAATGCTTTTGGTGATTTAAGAAAAAAAAAAGGTTGAATATCAACCCTGTGAAAGAGATTGGAAAAAAAGGTAAAATTGTCCAGCAATATATGTAAAAAGAGGGTTCCTATCTAGATTTAAAAAAAAGTTTTACAGGTGAATTTTCTTATCATCCCTGTGTAGAACGCACACACGCTTTAGAAGGAATGTACCACATCACCAGAAAATAATATGGCATACAGATAGGATTTTGGGTGAATGAGCAAAAATAGCTGTTGTGGCTTCATTCCAATCTGTGCGTTTTTTACAGGGATGATCACCAAATTGCATTGGTCTGATGAATTTATAAACGAATAGAATGTCCTCGTTGTAAATGTATATCTTTTCCTCCCATAAATTTATAACAATAATAGTGGAAAGCAATAACATGTCATCTACATATAGGATATGAAAGCATTAAATCACGAATATTTCTTCACACATAAAAACAAGCTTCTACTGTCCTTACTGGGGCGAAAAAAATATATATTGGGAGGACTTGGCTCATCAATAGTGAAACCTCCCAGCGATTTTTCCAATTTTATCTACCAGACCGGTCAATAGATGGCGTCTAGTTTTGACGTTTAATTTGACGGGAGAGGAGCCCTATGCTTTTCAATCACTTTTCTTACATAAAAAAGGCATAGCTAAATATTTTCAATTTTGATTTACAGATATCGCGCTATTTTCCCTTATGTTTGATAGCTAGCTTGGCAGTAGAGGATGGATTATGCTATGAGGTTTTGTATGTTCCAGGTCAGTTCATCAACAGCACGTTCCCAGTGAGGACCCACGTGCTGCCATGCCACGGTTGTAACGGGACCTACACAATGTCTTTCCTCATCCCCGCTGGACTCGGCCTCTTCCCACCGGCTCCCACCAATCCCAGGATCGCCATCATTACTGAGGAACCGCGGCACTACCTCGTCAGGTGAGATCCCACATTTAGTATCACCATGGATTTTATAATAACTACAGGGCAACATCCAATAAACCACCACATTTAGGACTGGCCAGAATGGGTACTTAAATTGAAAGGTAGTTCACCCAATAATGACTGAAACATGTCAGGCGCCGTCATGCCCTCAGGCAAAAATATACGCTCATGGAAAAAAAAAAACTTTGAATGTTTGTCGTCGGTCGTCTGTTCGTTTTTTTTTAAGGAGGCAGAGGCAATTTTGTTCACACTTGATTATTTCGTGTGTCTTCAATGAAGATCAATGTGATCAAATATCTTTCAGAGTTATTGTGTGAATCCCGATATTCATGCTGAAAGGAACAACTTCCTTTAGTTTTGTCCATGAGTCTATTTATATTATTGAATTTCATTGTATATATATTTTATATAATTGGAAACAAGATTTCAACACACAAGATTCACACATAAAATGGTAAAAATAAGACGATAAATTGATGGGACAAGGTTCTGTGGGTTAAATTATATCATTTAATTGCACCGAGAGAGTTTATTGGATTACAAACAAAGTATGAAATATGGTAATGATGTAATATTGTGATTCTCTTTTATAAATGCATCTTCTAATCATAAGTTATTTTTTCGGATAGCTCTCTACACAATGGCTCCATCAGTTTGACAATACCTCGCGGGCTTTACTCTCTGTTTATCAGATGGGCTAGAAATGTACACCTCTCGATTCGATATCTTGAAGACATTCCTAACACCCCCAGAGTTGGTATTCTATTCGACCAAGAGAGGAAAATGTTAGATTTATCCTAGAATCGTTTTAAATTATTTTAAATGGTTTTAATTTGTTGTCGTTGCTTATTCCTCGATTTCCATTTAAACGATTTAAACGATCTCCATTAGGTTCCATTGTCTCAGCATTTCTATTATAGTCCTGGGGTTTTCCCAGAGGTCTTTATTGGAGGAGTTGATACAATTCAATAGATGATATTTCTTAGCGACGGACGATGCAGCATAAACTGCCACAGATGTAGACATCATGTAGAAGGAAAGAGGGGTACACCTGCTGTTGGTCTGAAGACCTGGAAGTACCACCCAGAGTGACTTTGCTTCTTTTGGTCTCCTGACATGGAGTGTAGCCACTCCTATGGAGAACAGACGCTACCAATTGATACATTAGTCAGGTATGAAACACAGGGTGGCCCTACCAGGAGTTAAACTTCCGACGTCCTGTGCTACCTGTTTACACCCTCCCGCCACTTTGAGGCTATAGGATAGGATTTGGGGAGGTTTCATTCAAAACATATATCTTTTTGAGAGAGGTACACGCATGGACAAAACCTAAGGATGTTATACCTATCAGTATGTATATATTCTTAATTATTATTATATATGCACATTTTTTAAGGAGAACGCTTGAATCTACATGTATGGGAAATCCCCTCTTATATAAGCAAATAAGGAGTGGTTTGTGCTCAAAATATGAAACTTTCTTGGGTTTTGTCCCTGATTGTATTCATATTTATAAGTACACATACTTTCGTGTTATTTAGAATCAATATATCATTGAGTTTTATAAATTCTACGCTAGAAGGGAAATACCAGTGTTAGAGCAGTATCAAGAACCTGCTGTTGAACGTAGCGTTGATCTACAAGAATAAATGCGACTTTTGAAAAACACTACAAGGTTTTAAATTAGAATATTGAAAAGAATGTATGGCAACTATATTGGTGAATCTCACCATACATAAAGGTCAAATCTAATCGGATTTCTAGGCCAATAACTGTAGAAACATTCAACACTTCTTCTTTCTTATCTCCACACTGGGTAAAGTAGAATGTGTCTGCCTTTGTCATTAAGACTGGGAGCACTACTCAGTGGCAGGCCGACTTAGCTCCAAAAGAAATGGCCGTCTCTGACATGAGGAACAGACGCCATGTGCAGCCGCTCCTAACATGGAGTACAAACGTTGCTGATCCTGAATACCTGGATCAGGAACCCTTACAGGGTACTATCAGCCGGGCCAGCTGAGCCCAGGTTTTTTAATGAGCTTGTTACTGCTCCCCCTCCTCCTTTTTCATCCGGGCTTGGGACTGGCAAAGGCGAAGTTAACTTCTTGCTAGAAGTTAACACTTCTAGAAATAAGTCAACAGTACTTATTGAAATGTCTTTCCCTCGTGCGGGGCGAGCTTATATTGTTATCATAATACTCTGTATTGAAGGATGAAAGCCAAATTTAAATATGAATCGTGTCTATTCAGGCTTTGTATTTGTATTATAACTAGCAGAACTAAAGGCTTGGTGGACGGTTTCTAAGCCTTAAGCACAATGCACCAAACAAGTGGTATATCGTTTTATCTACAAATTCTATTTATCTATTTTATTCTATTCATCTATCGTGCCTCCTCGCGGTGTAGTTGCGTCAATTGTTGACTAAATCTATATATATTTTCTTTTATTCCTCACCAAATCTACTGATCAATCAATAAGAATTTACAAATGAGTTAGCTGATGATGTAGTTCAGATTTTTACTCTTAAGAGCAACATAGGTTCACATATATATAACATAAAGTTTGCGGAAGGATGGTATTCATGAACCGAAAGAGGCACCTTTACTTTTAAATATGCTTTAACCAATGCATTTTTGTTCAATACCCCAGTACAAAATGTAAAGGTTATACAGTAGAACCTCCCTATAAAGGACACCTAATTGCAGAGCCAGACTGTCATTTAGGTAGAGGTTTCTTCATACTGAAGAATTGCTAAATAGTAAAAATGGTAATTTTGCAAATAAAAACTGTCCTTTGTAGAGAGGTTTCCGCTAGCGGGATGACTGCTAAAGGGAGGTTTTACTGTATATATGAAGATATCTGCAACGAGGGACGGATTCTAAGCGAAAAGAACTAAGAGAGAGTTGAGATGCCCCGAACACTAAAAAGATCTAATGATCATGTAGATTCAATCTTGACCATGCAAAACAATAAAACCTTTGATAATGAAGTGCACGAGACTAAAGAAGTTGGTGCAGGAGCTTCGACGGCCTAGCTACAGAGAACATCTGGCTGCAAGAAGGCACACGACTTCTGCAATTGCTGAAACGGGAGGTTGGCATTGACAGGTCTGGATTCTATCTTACCTGGTACGATCCTCCCCTGAGGCTCTTCAACCGTCTTAACGAGGTTTGGGTTGAGAGGAAGCCTAAGAAAGCCTTGAAGACACGTCCTAAGTCTTCCAAGTACCCTAAGTAACCAATTCTACCCCATATCCCACCATCACAGGTTCCTAGTTACAAATCCATGTGATTCTAAGGTGTTGGTTGGGAAATGACCTCTTCTAACATATAAGGCAATACTTTCTAACCCATTAATATCTATATAATTTATAACAAACATAATTTACTATTTATTTTATTCTTGCCAATATATATAATATAGCTACAATATTATAAACCTTTATAACGCACCAATACATATTTTATTTATTTATTTTAACATTGTGAAAAAAATGTACCTGCTTTATCATTTCATATCTATTGTGATTTTTAGTGCATTTATTTATATATTTATTCGATGTTTTTACCTCTATTTTTTTATAATCTCTACAAAATTGTATATAATATAGTCAAATATACAAAAAATATTTATATTTATATTAATTTATAATATAATATATAAATTTATAAAGAAAAAAATATATAAAATACAAAAATGACAAAATAATTTTTACTTGCATTTATTTATATATGCTTTGAATATATTTATATGGTGATTTATATTATTGTGATTTTTTATCTTTTTAGTTATATTTAAAAATGAATTTGTTATGGTATTTATATAATTTTAAATAAAATATTTTTTGGCCCTATTTGTTGCATTTATTTATTCCATTATTTTAACATGCAGCTTGTGAACAAACATTTAGTGTGTAATTGTGATTTTCTTCTGTGAAAAAATAATAAGAAAATTTTTTTTAAATGAGAATTAAGGAAAAAACCCTAATATAAGAAACCATCTTCCTAAAAACCATTTTGTAAAATCAAAATTGAAATCATCTAACTTTGTGAAACAATAGTACAAAATACACAAGAAGTCGGTGGACGAGTAGGTAACACCCTCAATTCCCGACAGTCATGAACTGGATTAAATCCCACGTTAACATTTTGTTTAATATGTGAATAACCTTCACATATTATTCATTGTTGCAAATATCATAAACTTGGTTGTTCTTGTTGAGCGGTACCTAATAAAGTGATTTTGTAACCGAATAGCACAAAAGTGAAATTGTACTGGAATCAGGAGGATAAATTAGGGAAAAGACATCTCCTGATCGTGTAACTAAAAATGGTCAATGGCTTGCGCCATCTGTCGGAATAAATATCAACAAATCGTTGATTATATTATTATTCCAGAATTTACCAAATACCCATTATTGATTAATCAATAAAAGCTAACCACATATGCGTTTCGGGCTGTTGGCCCTCATTAGCGTGATGCAAGCTGTACCTCAACGACCAAAAAAGATCTGATTTTTCAGGCAGCATTTTTTCTAAATGATCTAACATGCTTAACCGAATAAGATTTCATTTTAAATTTGTTTCACAGTAGTTAAGTGAAAAATGCTTATAGCATAAATTTAATGATGCTGTATATTTAACTATATGATGTATATTCAGTGTGTTAAGCCACCTGTAGAAGGTAAAAAACGACCAACATTGTTTGAGAAAATACATATATATTAAACTATTTGAAAATATAGCAATCCATGAGAGAATAGGTCTCTGTTTAAAAAGGCATATATTGGATTAAAAAAATATTATTTACCAGTATTTTAGTTGGCTGAACGCCAACCTTTGTCAAGGTATTACAACATATTTATGTCAAGATTAAAAAGATTGGTGTTCAGCCAACTGAAATATTGTTAAATATATATTTTTTTAATCCAATATATGGCCTTTTAAATTAAATATTAAACTTCGAAACTATTTTAAACGCGTAAGATTCTTTTTGAAATTAAACAATTTCTTCAAAATCTTTTGTTATCGTCAGAAAAAATGATTGTTGAAAGGTAGAGAGAATAAAAACATTTACTAGCTTAAGTGTCTTTTAATTAAATAAAAAACAATAAATACCGGCCAGGCAACCTCTATCTTTAAGGTAATGGTGTTTTGAAAATTCCAAACTATTATAGACACGTATGATTCTTTTAAAAATTAAACAATTTCTACTGCCCTTACTGCAATAGAAAAATTAACTGATAAGCCAGGCCCTCCCTTTAATTTTTCCATTGCAGTAAGGGCAGTAGAAATTGTTTAAAATAAAAAAGAATCGTACGCGTTTAAAATAGTTCCGAATTTTGATAACAGATGGCGCGTTAGTGCATCATATTATAAATATTAAACTACATACTCGTATATGAAATTTGATTATCCTTAAGTTTCCAAAATGATCCTATGTGATACAAGGGATAATATAATTTGTGAATTTAAGATAAGGTTAGAATTTTTTCGGAGGGGAAGAACATCTTATCTTCTATTTTGAAGAAGATCTTATATTCTCTAGAAAATAATCTAAACTCTGAAAATATTAATGATGTCATAATAAAAGGTAAACTATGAATAGTACAGCTATACATGCAAAAAAAAAACCTTATAGCTCTTAAACCATAATACCCTAAAATTAATCCATACTGACCTAACTTCACACGGCCTGACTTTTACAACGAACCATCGCATACATGGTTAGCTTTTCCTGATTAATCAAGATAGAGTGTTCATCCATTTATGAAGATATTAAAAATCAACGAATAGTTGATATTCCGACAAATGGCGCAGACCATCACAACTCTAGTCGCACGATCTGAAGATGCCTTTCCCTAATAATAAAAAAAATATTTCATCCTGATTCCTGTAAAATTTCAATTGTTTCGATTTAAATAAAAAGGGATATCGTGACCACTCATCTAAGCATTTTAGATCGCAGAGCGCCATTTAATGGAGCAAAAATAATCTAAACGTTCTTAATAAATCATGAAAAGCCAACCAGAACGCTTTTCGAGCTGTGGCCCTTATCAGCGTGATGCATCCTGTATATCAACGATTAAATATTTTGGTCCAAGAGTCTTCCTTAAAAAAAAAAAAAAATGTGTATTTGAGGGTAAAATTTAGTAAATACGCTGTTCATGTGAAAAATAAGAACAATATAGAAAAAAAGGTCAGGTGTTGATATTATAAACAAAAAAACATGCTGACTGCTCACCCTATTCTATTATTTTCTTATTTTTCACACGCCCATATATATACAGACAGAAATGCAAATTAACAGCACGAAAAACAATGGTCAGGAAACAAATAACAGCTAAATCTTTTGGGAAATATTCCGTAATTGCTTTATTTTCGACAACACATTAATGGTTTTTCCTAACCACTACATATATATACAGGGTGATCCAAAAGTCCCGCACAACTTTAAAAATTAATAACTCCGCGAATATTTGCGCTAGAGCAATGCGGTAAACACCATTGTGTTCAGAATGCAATGGGATTTTTTACGGCAAATATTGAAAATTTCGAAATTGATTTTAGTTACAATTTCATTCTCTAGATGGCGCTGTACCAGAATCAGAAATTCAGCGGCCAAATTGTTTGATTAATTGAAAAATATAACTGATCGACACGTATTTTTCCTTTTTGTATACCAGGAAAGAATCCTAATAATATCAAATCGTTAATTAATAAAGCACCATTTCGCCAAAAGTTAGAAGAAATGGTTAACGATTTTTAAATACAATCTGAGATATGTAAAATAGGTATATGCAAATTAAAACATGTAGCAAAAAATATTTATATTTTTGATAGAGTTTTGTCAAATATATTGAATGTTTGAAAAACATAGCTGAATTCAATACACGATTTTTTGAAATGTTAATATAGTACCAAAAATTATTATGGTACTACTAATAGGATTTCTTGCTATAAGGAATGTGTAATTTATTGAATAATTGGCGACACTCGACTATTTAACTGGAAATTTGTCATGATCCAACAAATGAAATATAGATGGGAGTGACAAAATACATTTGTCGTACTTTATTCCGAATATCCTATGGGCTTGTCAAATGTTATCATTGTTTATTATACTGTACACGATTTTTAAAATGTATCCCCTCAAATAATATAATTTTTAAATCAACCTTTTGCGTTGAAAAACGTGGTGGTAAAATCATTTAGTATTTTTTTTTTTTTGCCCAAAATTTCTAAAGGTGGGGGGTTACAGAGAATATTCCTTATTCTATTTCTTTTGATGAGCGAAAAAGCGATAAATTAAACATAAGGGGTAAAATTGTGTGTACAGTGTTATTCGAGAAGTTATAACACTTTGGTCTGCACGACATAATATAAGATGTGAGCAAATGACAAACAAACAAAAATTACTGTTCACAAATAAAGAAGAGACAAGATATGAGGACAGAATTTATTTACCCATAACCCAACACAAAGAGCTGCAAAACATTGGTAGATAATATAATACATGGCAGCTTATATAACACA
>CP092872.1:22516714-22533264 GCA_030710605.1 Cordylochernes scorpioides | reverse complement strand
GTCAGGGTGAGCCTAGACCAAAAAAATCCAGGATATTGAAATCCAGAAACAAGGTGTTGCTGGTCGCTTTTTTGGATAACAAGGGCATTGTTCATCACGAGTATCTTCCTGCAGGCCAAACGGTTATTAAGGAAATGTATTTGGACATTCTTCGCCATCTAAGGGAAGCGATTCGAAAAAAAATGCCAGAAAAATGGCCTAATGCTGACTGGATCCTACACCATAACAATGCCCGCCCTCACACAGCGCACTTGGTGACGAGTTTTTTTGGCTAAAAACGGGACAGAAATCCTACCTCAACCACCCTATTCCCCAGACATCGCACCAAATGACTTTTTCCTGTTCTCCAAACTTAAAGCAGTTCTAAAAGGAAGACATTTTGACACCAGGGATGACATAATAGAAAAATCGCTGTTGGCATTGAAGAGCATTCCAAAAGAGCTCTATAAAAACTGTTTCGACAATTTGGGGAAACGATGGCGCTGGTGCGTTGAAGCAAGGAGGGATTACTTTAAAAAGTTTTAATAATTTTTTTAAAAAATATCTTACCTTTTTTTTTATGGACCCAGTCCGGGAACTTATGGGACACACCTTGTATGTATTAAAACTCTAATTGGTTAACTATCAAATTTTTATTCTTACAAATAATAAGCTGTTTGTTGAGTTGTTTTTCAAGCTTTAGAGCTGTTATGGTGGCTAAAATATCAGTAAAAATTAATTTACAAATAAAATAATCCTAGTTATATCACTAATACAATAAACTTTAAAATTCATAGGTTTTGAAAGTAGAATAAACAACACAATAGCTGTGTAGTGATGTGTTTGAAAAATCTGGATAGTGATGGAGGTTTTCATTATTGATGAACAGCAGCAACTCAGCAATATGTCAATATGGTTAATTATCCAGAGATGAGACTGTGAGATTGTGACACGGAAATATGTCGCTAAAATACATCTTACAGGAGAATAAGCCAAAACACAGCTGTAGCAGCTGAAAAAATGCTGTAGATATTATAGATGGAAATTTTACCAGGAGGATATTGATCTAAAGAGACAAAGGTCGCCTCTCGCGTCAAAATAGACGTCAAAACTAAACGCCATCTATTGACCGTCGCCGCAAACTAGCGGCCTCGGGTCGGTGACAAAGCCACAACACCAGCTTTGGCAAACTGAAAAGGCCCTAGGCTGACGAGGGCCATTAGCCCAAAACAATGGTCTCCAGGTGGACGCTTTTCAGTTTGCCAAAGCTGGTGTTGTTGCTTTGTCACCGACACGAGGCCGCTAGTTTGCGGCGACGGTCAATAGATGGCGTCTAGTTTTGACGTCTATTTTGACGGGAGAGGCGACCTTTGTCTCTTCAGATATTATAATATAATTATGGCATGTATTTTATTTTATTTAATTATATTTAAAAAAAAAGAAACTAAATTACTCTATGAAATGTAAATTTAAAAAAGAGTAATGTTTTGAATACGAGTAATACTATATATGTCAAGCTTGCTGTAGTTTTGTATGACTAAAAAGAATAAGATAATTTACAAGTATATAAATTAATAAATAAACGTTTCTTTTAACATATGGTCAATGAATTTCTGATTCTGAATCCTTGATAACACTTACACACCTTTGAACAAAAGAGTCTGTTTGGACTCGACAATGGGGAATCGCCTAATCCAAAATCAAACCGCTAAAACCATTGTATCTCCACAACTATATAGAATAATAACTTCTATAACAAATGAAAACATTAAGACACGAATGTTTCTTTTCACAAATAAACCAAGCTTTTACTGTCCTTACTGCGATGAAAAAATATTGGGAGGGCTTGGTTCATCAGTGGTGAACCCTCCTAAGCCAAGCCATCCTAATATTTATTCATCGCAGTAAGAACAGTAGAAGTTTGGTTTATTTGTGGAAGGAAACTGAAGCAAGAAAATGATTATTCTTTAAGTGTGAAAGCTTAGGAAAAATAGGAACTTACCCTCTACCATTAATTTGTATATTTTTCTTTGTCGTCTGGTTTTGCACAAGTTGAATCTGGTTATAGAACGATGTATGTATATTAGAGAATTCTTTTGTTGCCTTAAATACGAGGTAATTAACTCGTTTTTCTCTATATATCTAAAAATGTTTAAAGTTTAATAAATTAGTTTTATAAATCTGAGAGTTGTCTTCAAAAACGATCCAAAAGAAACCATCACCTTTTAATGTTTTCATTTGTTATGCTGTACATACACTCTCTCAAATATACTTAATAATGAAAATTTGAACCTATTATAGACACGTATGATTCTTTTAAAAATTAAACAATTTCTACTGCCCTTACTGCAAGAATAAAATTAATGGGAGGGTCTGGCTTATCAGTGATAAGCCCTCACAGCGGTTTCGCCAGTCTAATCTATCATACCGCTGTTATATTGAATTTTTGGGTTTTCCTTTTATAGTGATTTTGATGCAAGACTCTTGGAATGGGTATTTTAGCTGAACTATGGACATAGGTTTTAAGGACATCATAATTACATACAATTATGAATATGAAAAAAAAAAACAAGAGAAAAAAAAACGTCTTGGCACTTTGCCTTCTGAAAGCACATGTGCTCCTGGTCAGGATATGCCTTTTTTATTTTTAATATCAACACCTGACCTATTTCTATTTTATTTTTTTCTATTGTTTTTTCATGTGTTAAGCGTATTTACGCAAGTTTGGCCTTAAATACCCATTTCTTGGTTTTTCAGCAAGCCACTGGGACCAAAAATCTCTTTGGTCGCTGTGGTACAGCCTATTCCACGCTGACGAGCGCCAACAGCGCGAAACGCGTTCGTGGATGGCTTTTCTTGATTTATCAAGAAATTGGTTTGGCCAAATATTAGGGAACAGGTTAAATCAATGAATAGTTGATTTCTGTTCCACCAGATGGCGCTCTGCCTTCTGAAAAGCACATGTGCTCCTGGTCAGAATATGCTTTTTTAATTTTCAATCATAAATATATATTTCGAATTTATAACAAATGACGTGCTAATGCATCATAATATACTTAATAATACAATTAAAATTCAGCTAAACTTTTCTTATGGTCTACAACGAGCTTTCGAGAATGGTCGGTTTTGTATGGACTTATCAAAGATAGATAGATGAACTATTTATAATAAACACTTATAAAATACGTTAAATTTATATCTAAATAAAAAACCTAGCCTTAATCGGTTTAAATGGAGGTTTATTCGCTTGCTGATTGGTTTTCTTTTAACACATGATCCTAGAAAGCCAATAACCGTTGAGATAGCATAGCGACTAAATTTCTTAGCTCAATGGCGCTTATCAAGGTACAGAATTGAGTTATTGATCAAACAACAGAGGTAAAAAGACAAATTGTAATATGATTCTTTAGTGAATATTTGGCGAACCTTCGACGTTAACTCTTCTTAGGCATAATGAATGATGTAAATACTTCAAGCCTGAAGAAGGGTAAACGGCTGGAAGCTTGTCGATTATTTACTAAAGAAGCATCCTGTAATTTTTTTCAAATTTATTTTAAATTACGAATTTAAGGGTATCTGTAGATTGATAAGCAAAAGAAGGTTTAAATCTCCAAGATTCTTTTTTAGTTGTTGCATACTTGAAAAATATATTTTTAAAAGTATGGTAATCTATTGGGAGTGTAAGTCCAATGAAATAGGCGAATCTTGTAGATCTATACAAAATTGAATTTAAGAAAATTAAAAAGAAAGAGCATAAATCAAATAGGAGAAATCAAAACATTCCCTAAATGCTCCAAATGCGTTTCCAAACAGCCAGTCCTGAACATCTATTGAATTGTATCAAATCCTCCAAAAAAGACCTCTGGGAAAACCCCAGGACTATAATAGAAAAGCTGAGACAATGGAACCTAATGGAGATCGTTTAAATGACTTGAGGAATAAGCAACAACAACAACAAAAAGAAATAGCAATTTCAATGAATTATTAATATTTTCAGTCTTATATTCGCGATGAAGAATATTGATTAAAAATATCAAGCCTTCAGGGAAAAGTATATTTTCAGAAATATTTTTTATTCTCTAGTTTTCGGGTACAAACGCACTTATACAGGGGAAGACATGGTATATTATCCTGTAGAAGGGCGTTCGTGCCTGAAACCTAGAGAATAAAAAAAATTGAAAAGATACTTTTCCCTGAAGGCCTGATATTTTGACTGAATATTGATACAAGGGATTATTTTAAGATTAAGAATCTCATGGCTTATTCATATTGGAAAGTGCCTGTTCTTGGGGAAAAAATCATAAGCGTCAAAAGTGCAAATACAGGTGTAAATGGAATTTTAAATGCGATAGCTGCTTGTCAGAACTCATTGACACTTTGAGATATTTCTTTAAATACCCAATTAAAGAGTCCAGCATCAGTATCACTATAAAAGTAAGTTCCAAAAATGAAATATAACAGCGGTATGGTAGATTAAACTGGCGAAACCGCTTGGAGGGTTTACCACTGATGAGCCAGGCCCTCCCATTAATTTTTCCATTGTAATAAGGGCAGTAGAAATTGTTTTATTTTTTTAAAAAGAATCATACACGTCTATAATAGTTTAGTATTTTGTTAACAGATGGCGCGCTAATGCATTTCTTTTTTTAATGTCGCAGAATTTAATGTTTTCCAAATATTTTAAATCGAATACCAAGCTCTTCTAGGAAGAAGGAAATTGTTCTCGATGTTACTCAATGTATATGTCAAAGTACAAGGTATGTTTCAGGCGTTGTGTGGCAAAGAGCTAACCATTAAAAAGAAATTAATGTGATGGTGAAACTAAAATTTTTACTATTTCGTTATAATCTATTTCAGGGATTGTTTCCTCATTTGTGGGGAGTCGAGTATGGCAATATTGAGTCATGCCTATTCGTGGGATAAGGCATCTGCCGTGTGGGACGATAAATAACACATAAAAAAATCAGGAAAGTTCCGGAACCGATCGGAGACGGATTTCCCGGGAAGATGAACGTCTGGCGTCATCAAGGCCGATTGCCACACGTGTTTGACTCAGGCTAACAGTGTATCTTCCCTGGAGGTATCCCTTGGCATCCCCACGGTGTCTGTACCTGGACGTAGCCCTTGACATCCCTATGGTATCTGTTCTTGAACGTAACCCATAGTACCCCACGGTGTTTCGTTGTTGGACGTAGCCCTTGGTAGTCTGTACCTGGACGAAGCCCTTGGTAATCTGTACCTGGACGAAGCCCTTGGTAGTCTGTACCTGGACGAAGCCCTTGGTAGTCTGTACCTGGACGAAGCCCTTGGTAGTCTGTACCTGGACGAAGCCCTTGGTAGCCTGTACCTGGACGAAGCCCTTGGTAGTCTGTACCTGGACGTAGCCCTTGACATCCCTATGGTATCTGTTCTTGAACGTAACCCATAGTACCCCACGGTGTTTCGTTGTTGGACGTAGCCCTTGGTAGTCTGTACCTGGACGAAGCCCTTGGTAATCTGTACCTGGACGAAGCCCTTGGTAGTCTGTACCTGGACGAAGCCCTTGGTAGTCTGTACCTGGACGAAGCCCTTGGTAGTCTGTACCTGGACGAAGCCCTTGACATCCCTATGGTATCTGTTCTTGAACGTAGCCCATGGTACCCCACGGTGTTTCGTTGTTGGACGTAGCCCTTGGTAGTCTGTACCTACACGAAGCCCTTGGTAGTCTGTACCTGCACGAAGCCATTGGTAGCTTGTACTTGGACGAAGCTCTTGGTAGTCTGTACCTGGACGAGTCCTTGGTAATCTGTACCTGCACGAAGCTCTTGGTAGCCTGTACTTGGACAAAGCTCTTGGTAATCTGTACCTGGACGTAGCCCTTGGTAATCTGTACCTGGACGAAGCTCTTGGTAGTCTGTACCTGAACGAAGCCCTTGGTAGCCTGTACTTGGACGAAGCTATTGGTAACCTGTACCTGGACGTAGCCCTTGGTAGTCTGTACCTGCACGAAGCCCTTGGTAGTCTGTACCTGGACGTAGCCCTTGGTAGTCTGTACTTGGACGAAGCTCTTGGTAATCTGTACCTGGACGTAGTAGACTTTGGTACCCCACGGTGTCTGTTCTTGAACGTAACCCTTGATACCCCATGGTGACTGTACCTGGACGTAGCCCTTGGTAGTTCCCACGATGTCTCGTCGTTATACGTATTAAAACAGCACATAAAGTTTGGTATAGTTATAAAATAAACACTCGTGGTTAATAGTTTTATTCCCAAATAAGCATTTTACTTATGAAAACATATGATTGTTCAATATTCACGACGATATATTCTTTTGTAAAAAACAATTCTCTCACGCTAGAATAGTTCCAATTTCATGACGACGCACTATCTCCTTATATTTAACAGATGTTGTTTTATTTACAAATTGTTAGCGGAAGAGCATTCCTCGAAAATATATGTTGTTATATAATTTTGAACTGTTGAGCGATCCATGTTGATAGGTAGAAATATAAAAATGAATATATTGGATTCAAAAAATATATATGGAACGACGTTTAACACAAGTTTTACCACAAATGTTTCTTTTTACAGAACGAAAAAAAACGTAATTTTCCATTATTTTAAGGAGAAATAACGACTACAGTAAACTCTCCTATAACGCGATTAATCTGTTCCGTGTTGTATGAAATAGCTTTATAGGAATTCGCGTTGTACGAAATAAAACTTGTATAACGCGAATATTGTTAGGGTAAATTGTTAGTGACAAATATCATGTAAAAATGTATTGTATAAAATGATGTATAGAGAAAAATTAATTATATACTAAAACAAAACTAAATGTTATATTATTTTATATGCATATGTTTATAAAAAAACTAATTTATTAAAGTTTATTCACTACGTAATTTGTTTTTTATATACATTTGCATTTAAAATATATAACATTTAGTTTTGTTTTAGTACGAGAGGTGTCCCATAAGTCCGTGGCCCGACTATGAGAACGAAATATTATAAACTAATAAATTTTACCATATATACCTCAAAGCCTTGTATAAAGATATGTAATTTTTTAAGTTTCTACAACTAACCGTTTTTTTTGTTATGGGTTCTGAAAGAGGACAAGAAACAGGAATCATCTAAAATGGAGACAAACGAGATTCGTGCTGTAATAAAATATCTTTGTAAGAAAGGAATGTCGCCGTGGAAAATCTATGAGGGTATGGTGGATACATTAAGGGAAGATGCTCCTTCCTATAGCACAGTAAAAATATAGGTAGCTGCGCTTAAATTAGGGAGGATCAGCACCGAAGACGAACATCGACCAGGAAGACCTGTTGAGTCAGTTACTCAAGAAAACATCGACAAGATACATGTTTTGGTTATTTTAGACAGAAGAATGACAGTTCGTCAGATAGAAGAGACCTTGGGTATTCCAAAACCAACAGTGGATCGGATCATGAGAGAACACTTGGGCCTCAGGAAGCTTTCTTCCCGTTGGGTTCCCAAACCTTTGACACCCGATCAAAAGGCTGTAAGGAGAAAATTATTTTCGGACAATCTTGCGTTATTTGGAGCCAATCCAGAGGAATTTGTCAGCATATTTGTTACCATGGATGAGACTTGGGCCCATCACTTTACACCAGAGTCCAAGCAACAATCCATGCAATGTAGACACTCCGGTTCCCCTCCCCCCAAGAAAGCCAAGACAGTTCCATCAGCAGGGAATGTTATGGTGTCTGTCTTTTGGGATACCGAGGGTATACTTCTTCTAGACTTTCTGAATAAGGGTCAAACCATCACTGGCAACTACGAGAAGCTATTAAATAAAAGAGAAGAGGAAAGTTGTCCAGGAAGATTGTTTACCATCAAGACAATGCTCCGACTCTTCGGTCGCTGCAAACCATGGCTGCTATTTATGATTCTGGCTTTGAACTTTTACCACATGCACCCTATTCACCAGATCTAGCTCCGTCTGACTTCCACCTATTTTCTCATTTGAAAAAATCACTTTCTGGCATTCATTTTAGGTCAGATGAAGAGGTCATTGTTGCTGTAACCTCATTTTTTGTCACCTGAAACATCGTTCTTTTTGGAAGGCATAAAAGCATTAGAACATCGCTGGAAAAAGTATATAGACCTTAAAGGGGCTCATGTTGAAAAATAAATAATAATCATTTTATTAGTCATTTTCTTTATATGTCGGGTCACGGACTTATGGGACACCCCTCGTATATAATTATTTTTCCTATATACATCATTTTATACAATACATTTTTACATGATACAGTATATCTCCTTTTCAATTTTTCTTTTTTTCAACTTTATTCATCCTGCCTGGGGAGCAAGTTTCGTAATTTTTATATTTGCAGAATATTTACATGGAAATTCTAATTTAATACCTTATATGCGTTAAAAATATTATTTTAAGCTTTAAAACTCAATTTAACACTATTTTAAAAAATTTACTTACTGAAACACATGTGCAATTAAATTGACAAAGTATACAACACTACTTTGTTCAAAAACAAAAAAATTGAAAAACGCGTGTGCATAAAAATTAAATGTATTGTGGCAGTTGTCAATATGGAAATTTCCGCATTTTATTTTATAATGCGTTATACGAAAATTCGCGTTGTATAAATGAATTTGTCGCAATTTTTTTATCGCGTTGTACGAAATCGCGTTGTAAAAACTCGCGTTATAGGAGAGTCTACTGTATTCCTATCCTTAGAGATGAAGTATGAAAGGATGAATTGTGAAGAGTAATGATAAACGGAAAAATAAAAGTGTACAGGGTTTATTATACTCTTTACATTTCATCCTTTCCTACTTCATCCCTAAAGATAGTAATAGTCGTTATTTCTCCTTAACATAATTAAAAATTACGATTTTTTCGTTCTGCAAAAAGAAACATTTGCAGTAAAACATGCTAAACGTCGTTTTATAATCATAGCCGCATTATATTGTATTAAAAATATATATTTGGGCACTATTTCGAAGAGCAATTTGCCCCTCTGTACAGCGGATATTTGTGTTTAATTTTTAATTGTATTCACAACTCATTTCTACATTGTTCGTGGTCTTGCAAATTCAGTGTGGAAAGCTGCTAACATGTGTTAGTTCAAAGCACAAATTACACGCTAGAGAGAACCCTATAAATATTAGAGTAAAAATATTTTGAAATCCTACGTAAGAATAATTTGTGTATATTGGAACACTAGGTTGCAGTTTTGTAAGGTCATAGACCTTTTGATTTCTTCCTTCTTTGTGTTGTGCACGTTTACAGAGCGAGTTTCCATAATCAAAGTGCATAAAACAGTACAAAATACACACACTAACACTGAAATCAGTTTTTAAAAGGTTATTATGTGTGTTTGTTTTCTTCCTTGTAGTTGGTGTTTTCAAGACTTTGCGTCCATCCCTCTTCTCTCTCCAAAATAAACAATCAAGATATATGCAATAACAATGTTACAAAAGGGATAATACTATAAAACAAATGATACTATGGTATATATAATCTGTTAATATTAAAATTTCAAATAAATTTAAAATCATATCAGAGAATATTTGAATGAATCGAGGGACGCATTAAACATAATGCAATATATATATACAAAGGGGGATCAATAAATTAGGTGAATTATCTTATTTCTTAAAAATTAAAAAAGCAAAAATAATTTAAACCACAGAATATTCTATATACAGTTACGAGCGTCTTTCCTAATCCGTCATCCTTCTCTGTCACGGTTTGCTTTTTTTCTGGAATGGCGCCCTCCTATTGGTCGGCTACGAACACGCCACCTTTGCCCCTCCCCCCCCCCCCCCCCCCCCCCCCCATTTCTGTAACTATTGTGTTGGAGCGGGTCGCTCCTTAAATAAATGCATATATTAGTTAATAACCAAATGGAATCCTCTCTTTCTTTTTCCCAGTAAGAGACGCCTACGGAAGCCAACAGTACATAGACAGATAAAGCACATAGACTATAGTTATTAACTAGCATATGCATTTATTTAAGGCGCCAAATTATAATTGTAACAAATAGTATTTGAATCAAAACATTCACACACAATCGGATAAAACACGGGCGTTGCCCGGGTCATTCGGCTAGTTAAAATATAACATCAAGAGACTATTTAAGGTGTTCTGTTCTTTTTTCCCACGCGCGGCGCGAGACTTATAAATAAACTAAAATGGAAGCTCCCTTGAAGGATTGCACCACGCTTGAACAACGTGCAGTTATTCGTTTCTTGAATGCAGAAGGTATTCAAACATCTCAAATATGCCAAAGAATGAAAAGTATCTATGGTAAGTCTTGTTTGTCTCAAAAAACATTTATAAATGGGTTAACGAGTTCAAAAATGGACGAATTACATGTTCCTCAGTTCTCAACGTTCGGCCGGTAAAGTTTTGTTAACAATTTTTTGGGATGTTGATGGACCAATCTTTCTTGATTTTTTATCCTCAAGGCAACGTATGAACAGCGACCTTTATTGTGACATTCTTGTAAATAAGCTGAAGCCCGGTATAAGAAACAAAAGAAGAGGGAAGCTTAGTAAAGGTGTTCTCTTCCTTCATGATAATGCAAGGCCGCATACATGATGTAAAACTGTATCTACAATCATTAAATTAGGTTTTGTAGTTTTAGAACATCCTGCATATAGTCCAGACCTAGCCCCCTCTGACAATTTCTTTTTTGGACTACTAAAGAAAGAGTTAAAGGGTAAGCGATTTGACTCGGATGAAGAAATCCAGAAAGTGGTGCAAGATTTTTTTCACAAGCTTGCTAAGAGTGCCTATAAAGATGGTATTTACAAGTTGCCAGAACGATGGAGACGATGTATAGAAAGCCAAGGTGATTATTTTGAATAAATAAAGTCCTAATTTCTAATATCCTTCTTATATTTTTTAATAAATTATAATTCACCTTATTTATTGATCCCACCTTGTATATATATTGGAGAGAGAGGGTTGGAGGAAAGAGATCCTGGCTAAAAAAAAAAAACAGTGGTAAAATTTGCCAGCGGTTTCGCTAGTGTAACCTACCATACGGCTCTACTTTTGTAGTGGGTTATTCTGTTTATATATCTTTGAGGAATTCTTAGTTGAAGTATTTACATAAACTATATATTTCTACTCTCCTCAATCTCCATCAACTAAGAATTCCTCAAAGTGGCGGATATATAAACAGCAGCACTAAACTGGAGAAACCGCTGGGAAATTTAATCACATTGAGCCAGGATCTCTCTCCCATAATTATTTCTCTTTCATCGCAGAAAGAACATTAAGAAATTATTCTATTTGGTAATAAAAAAGGTTTTGCGCTAAAATAATTCCCGAAACATTTTATGTATAAATGACTGGCCATTTCATTGTAAGTATTTTCCTTTTAACGTCAGGTTACATAGTGTCGGTTTTGTTAAATACGCTCTATAAACCAAAACTCTGTAATCGTTATAAATGTGTACATTGCAAGGTGTATATGACATGAAGGTCAATACATGTACAGACAGGCAGACTGGCGGGTGACTAAGGCTGAATCACATGATGAGTAAGGGACTTTCTGCCACCTGTATTTCACCACGGCCTACAAGAGAAGCTACCACAACAACCGCGCAACAAAGGAATGCAACACTCACATGTATTGGTGGTTGTTGTACAACATGTTGTTAACCTAAGGATTAAATGTAAACGGAATGTTTCACCTTACATCCAAAATTGACGGTATACATATCTACTTGAAGTTTCAACATACATAGAGAGCTTGAAACTTCTTTATGACATTGTTCATATATGATTTATATAAGGTTAAATATAAATATGAATATGAATAAATATGATTATATAATGATAAATCGTTTTGAAAATAGAGCAATCCCTATTTAATCCATTAGATAATAAAAAGGCATATATTGGATTTAATAAAATATTTTTTTTCTAATATTTCGGCTGGCTGAATTTAACATATTTGTTAGTAATTTTTATAATAATTTTTCCATGCACAAATTTTTCCCCCACCTACTTTGTACTTTAAATGATTTCAACTGTAATATTATAACACTATGCGGCGCTGAGTTTGTGTATACAAAAATGTAATGCCTTGATAAAAGTTGGAGTTCAGCCAGCCGAAAAATGGGCAAAATAAATATTTTATCAAATCTGAAATATATATATTTTTTATTATCTAATAATGATAAATATGTAAATAAATAGATAAAAATATATAAAATAATTGATAAATATATATATATAAATATATATACAAGGTCTTCATTGTTGGCGCCCACCGCGGGAAAGACTCCGCCACCGATGGACTGCGAGATATGCATAGAGATATGCTAATACATGGTAATAACGCGCCATCTATATAATACAAATGAAAACATCTAAACGCGAATGTTTCTTTTCACAATTATTGTTTGAGGAAGAGCATTACTCGATGCAAATAATTAAATGGAATTCTACTATCCTAAAAGCTAATGTCCATATTTTGCTTAAATAATACTTCTAAGATTCTACCCTTCAGTGTTGCATATAAAAGCAGAATGATCCAATACAGTATTAGAGATCTAAAGAAGCAGTCTGGTAGATTAAAAATTGGCGAAACCGCTGGGAGGGCTCACTACTGATGAGCCAAGCCTTTCTAATATTTTTTCATCGCAAAATGGACAGTAGAAAATTGATTTATTGTGAAAAGAAACAATCGTGTTTTGGTGTTTTCATTTGTATTATAGAGATAAGTGTTATTCTCACATTCTAAACTTCGGCAGATTTATTTACACCTTTAGTAGTAAAGATTTAAGCTGCCTGGCTGACATTCATAGTTCTTAAAATTAAAGATACTTCGACCAGTATAAATCATTTTATTATCTTGACATTTCGACAAAATTCGTTTGTCCTCGTCAGGAGCGAACAAATATTTAAAAAATTGGCAAGGCGTTAAAATATTGCTGTAAAATGTATATTTAAATAGTTTTAAGCTCTCTCTCTCTAATACGAGAAATCAATTGCATATATTTTTTGTAACTATGTATATAAAATAGTTTGAAAATTTATATGCAAATATCTACATAGTTTATAGCGTGTGTTTTATATTTAATAAATGATTTTCATATATTCATTTCACTGAATTTATTAGAGGAGTGTGCACAATATTTTACTTCTAAGGATTAGATTTAATCTCTCTCAAGATTCGAATGGCAAAGTGTTGTTAATCTTCAGTGCATGAGCAAGCAAAGTCTTCATCTTCAAAATACTCTTTCATCATAATTTTATCTTGGATTCTCATGGCGCGAACTGACAGAAACTCATAATACAGTAGATTTTGGATAATTCGAAAGTCTTTAATTCTAAAACGTCTTTATTTAGAATATTTATCTTGGTTCCTTTTATTCAAAACGTTTTTAATTCGAATTATTAGATAATTCGAATTTTTTTTTGGTTCTTTGGGCTTCGAATTGTCCAAGTTTTACTGTATTGCTATTGATCAATTTAAAGTTATAGTCTTAGCTTTTACATCTTGTATTCTCTAGGTTAGCTCTTTTTACTTAATAAGTTCTAGTGGGAACCAGAAGACGGGTTGACATGATTCCTAAATTAATGGGATTGAAAGAACCATTTCTCTGCATCTAGGGCAGCATTCCACCATCTGTCATGTAGATAAATTAGGTCATTAACCTATCAATTGTGCTAGACCTTTGTGAGATTTGACCCATGCGTTTCTTTTTTTATTCTTACTTTATAGAATTTATTCTTTGGAAGCTCTACGCAAAATCCTTTAGAACAGAGATATATCTTGAAATATTTCACGCTTCTACTAAAAAATATTCATTATTTACATTATAAAATCAATTAAAAAAACTAAAGCTCTACATTTAGATATCTCTTCTATAGGCATATTCCTAAACATAAGTAAGGCTATATGCACATCATATGATGTAGTAGGTTTTGAAAGACGCCCGAAGAGTTATCAACCCAAATGCTCAAGATGTATTAGTTGTTTATCGAATGTTAATAAAGACATTTATTTTGCAGAAGCGAGAAATATTTTAAGATGTCTGAAAGTTCCTATATAATACACTTTATAAGGGATACTTATACACACATAGATGTTCGACAATATGTTTTTTTACATAATGAATGTATAGGACAGTATAGCTTCCAATGAGAGACTGTACAGAAAACACAACTACTTCAGATCTTTTCTTGAGATGGTTTCTCGTTGAAGGTTGAGTTCTTGTTAGGTAAATTCATTTATGATTTAACAGACCGTATATATTATGGCGTGTAGAGTTTGCATAGATAAAATGGTGCATTCGAGAGAATTGAATTATTATATGCGTGTAGCTCATATATGAACATACTATTCAACATAAATACCGTTCCTGCATAGATATATTAAATATTTTTGTAGTTGTGAGGGTACGAATAGTACAATGAAGGCTTTGGAAATAACAAATATAAACACAATGTTTACAAAACCTTCAAAACAACATTTATACTTTATTCGTTTTTTAAATTTTGGAAATAACTCTTTCAATTTTGAAGCAAATATAGTTTAAAACATTTAGGATATCAATCTAAAACTAGCAATGTTTTTCAAGCGGTCTGGTAGATTGAATTGGCGAAACCACTGAGAGGGTTCACCATAATGACCTAGCCCTCCCAATATTTTTTCATCGCAGTGAGGACAGTAGAGATTTGATTCATTCGCGTATTAATGTGTTCATTTGCTGTAAAACTATAAATGTAAAAATATTATTTTACGTCGATATAGTTTTAACTTTATTTTGTTTTGCATATTATTTAGCATGATTCTTGATTTGTTTTAAAATATGATTTACCGATGTTTTGCCTGAAGAAAGGAGTTCTTTTCTGTAATTTAACCAAATTTTCATCAAGAAAATTATTAGGAAAAATCATATTTTAATTTTCTTAGAGGTTTACAAGGAAATACATTTTTCGATCACACTCATAATGCTGGTCGCTGTGAGAGATGGGCGTTCATTAAATAGGTTGCTTATGAGAGGTGAGGCTGTAATGTAGAATTGTGTGTCTACGCTGTATGTAGGTGGGTAAAGGAAGTTGGCACGACGCCCGCTCTGAGACAGCACTTCTGGAAAGACATGGAGTGGTTGACGTGTCTTGGAAATTACGAGAAGCTGCAAATCTCCGTTCTTCCTTAAACCATCAATATCGATACAGACGGCCAATCCTTCACAAGACAGGGAAAGTTTCACTAAAATTTGCCCTTACCCAGCAACAAACACATACAGTCTGCAATGTAGTGCTTTTATAGCAGGAAATCATAGCTTCGTTATCTCATAATGGTTATAAGAAACTGATTCGTTCAATTATTTTCAAGTGATAAGGAATGTCTTGACTTATCTCCACGCAAAAAGCTATACTGGAAAATAGAAATTACTTTATTTTAAAATGTTACTATTGATTAAAGAGAGAAAGATAAATTGAAACCACTTTTAGTACATCGTTCATATAGGATTACTAGCCGAATGACCCGGGCAACGCCCGGGTTTTACCCGATTAAATGCTTTTATTCAAATACTATTCGTTACAATTATAAATTGGCGCCGTGGATGTCATTCTTGTATAATATATAAATGAGTTTTAAAAATTGTAAAAAAAAAAAAAAATGCATCGGCCTGGAATCGAACCCGGGCCGCCCGCGTGGCAGGCGAGCATTCTACCACTGAACCACCGATGGTTATGAAAATTCCCATCCGTGAGCTTCAGACAAACAAACAGACAGAATAAGGCAAATATATAAGTAGATACGAATGACCCGGGCAACGCCCGGGTTTTACCCGATTAAATGCTTTTATTCAAATACTATTCGTTACAATTATAAATTGGCGCCGTGGATGTCATTCTTGTATAATATATAAATGAGTTTTAAAAATTGTGAAAAAAAAAAATGCATCGGCCGGGAATCGAACCCGGGCAGCCCGCGTGGCAGGCGCGCATTCTACCACTGAACCACCGATGGTTATGAAAAATCCCATCCGTGAGCTTCAGACAGACAAACAAACAGACAGAATAAGGCAAATATATAAGTAGATCTTTTTTATTCAATCTCAATTTTTATTTCAGTAACAATTTATTAGAAGAATCAATATAATTGTTTGAAAATTGAAAATTGTTCAACTCGATCTTAAAATGGAGAAGGAAACTCACTTTAAGTCAGAAACAGCTTTTATAAAGAGCGATAAACCTAGTAGTTAGTCAGCAGAATATGGTTGCGGAAGATTTAAAAAAAACCCATTGATTTATCTCAAAATACATCTATGGATACTCTAAATCCCTCTCTCATTAAAATTCTGAAATAACTAAACTGTAATGCGTAGATTATTTACTTAGACATAATAGTCATAAGAGGATAACGTGCCAAATATATATAAGAAATGGAAGCTTTATAAAGCACGATGTTCACCACTGATGAGCCAAGCCCTCCCAATATATTTTTTCATCGCAGTAAGGAGAGTAGAAGTTTGTTTTGTGTTTGAAAAAATAAACATTCGTGCTTTAAAATGCTTCCATTTCTTAAATAAAGATGGCATGTTATCGCATTATGATC
>CP092872.1:22435887-22516614 GCA_030710605.1 Cordylochernes scorpioides | reverse complement strand
CCATCTATCAGAATAAATATCAACTATTCTCGTGGATTTTTAATTATTCCAGAATTAACCAAATACCCATTCTTGATTAATCAAGAAAAGTTAACATCGTATGCGTTTCGGGCTGTTGACCATCATCAGCGTGGTGTAGGCTGTACTTACTTTTAATTATTTAATGATGTCCGAAATATGTCGGTCGCCTTCACACTACTCGGGCAAATATCTATATATTATTGAATTTAATTGTCGATACTTATTATATAATTGTATATAACTTAATTTTAACAAGATTCACACATTAAATAGTAAAAATGAGACGATGCATTGATGGGACAAGGTTCTGTGGGTTAAATTCTATCATTCAATTTCACCGAGAGAGTTCATTGGATTACAAACAAAGTATTGAACTATGGTGATGATCTAATATTGTAATTAACTCTTTTAAAGACATCTTCTAATCACTAGTTATTTTTGCGGATAGCGCTCTACAGAATTGAGACCAGCAACATCAGTTTGACAATACCTTGCGGGTTTTTCTCTCAGATGAGCTAGAAGTGTACACCTCTCGATTTTATATCTTGGAGCCACTAGAGTTGGTTTATATAAAAGGGCGTACCTGGATCTATAAAGAAAAAAAAACTTTTTTTTTCTCAAAATATTTCGAGAGATTGCTCCCTCTTTATCAATTTATTGCACAGTAAGCTAATTTTACAAATTCTTGTAGATCACATGAAATAAACTTTGTCATTATAAATTTATAAAGAGGGAGCAATCTCTCGAAATATTTTGAGAAAGAAATTGTTTTTTTTTTCTTTACAGATCCAGGTACACCCTTTTATATCAACTTATTTGATGGATCGCCTTTTAACTCAAACTAGAGTTGGTATTCTTTTTGACCTAGAGAGGAAAATGTTAGATTTAATCTAGAATGATTTTCTATTATTTTAAAAGGTTTTATTCAAAACAAATATCTAAAACTTATATCTCTTAGAGAGAGATACACTCATGGACAAAATTTTCATACCTATCATTATGTATATATTCTTAATTATTATTATATATATATATATATATATATATATATATGTATATTTTAAGGATAACGTTCGATCTACATGTTTGGGAAATATTTTGTTATATAAGCAAATAAGGAGTGATTTATAATAGGAAACTTCCTTAAGTTTTGCCCCTGAGTGTATTTATGTTTATAAGTACACATATTTCCGTGTTAGTTCGAATCAATATATCATTGAGTTTTATAAATTTTACGCTAGAATGGAAATACCAGTGTTAGAGCATAATTAAGAACCAAGTGTTGAACGTAGCGTTGATCTACAAGAATAAATGCAACTTATTCAAAGCACTAAAAGATTTTAAAATAGAAAATTATGAATGTACGAAAACTATATTGGTGAATCTCTCCATACATCAGGGCCAAATCTAATCGGAATTCAAGGCCAACAATTGGAGAAACATTCAACACTTCTTGAAATAAGTCAACAGCACTTATTAAAATGTCTTTCCCTCGAGCTTATCTTGTTATCATAATACTTTGTATTAAAGAATGAAAGCTAAATTTAGATATGAATCATGTATTTTCAGGTTTTGTATTTGTAATACAGCTAGCAGTACTAAAGATTTGGTAGACGATTTCTAAGCCTTAAACACAATGCACCAAACAAGTGGTATATCGTTTTATCTACAAATTCTATTAAAGCGATTCATCTATCATGTCTCCTCGCGGTGTAGTTGCGTCAATTGTTGACTATATATATATATTTCCTTTTATTCTCCACCAAATCTACTGATCAATCAATAAGAATTTTCACATGTAGTTAGCTGATGATGTAGTTCAGATTTTTACTCTTAAGAGCAACAAAGGCTCACATACTCGTATATATAACATAAAGTTTGCGGAAGGATGGTATTCATGAACCGAAAGAGGCACCTTTACTTTTAAATATGCTTTAACCAATGCATTTTTGTTCAATACCCCAGTACACAAAATGTAAAGGTTATACAGTAGAACCTCCCTATAAAGGACACCTAATTGCATAGCCAGAGTGTCCTTTAGGTAAAGGCTTCCCCTTACTGGAGAGTTGATAAATTGTAAAAATGGTAATTTTGCAAATAAAAACTGTCCTTCATAGAGAGGTTTCGCTAGCGGGGTGACCGCTAAAGGGAGGTTCTATTGTATATATGAAGATATCTGCAACGAGGCACGGATTCTAAGCGAAAAGAACTACGAGGGAGTTGAGATGCCCCGAACACCAAAAATGATCTAATGTTCATGTAGATTCAATTTTGACCATGTCAAACAATAGAATTATGTGATGATGTCGGGACACGAAGGCTAAAGAAGTTGGTGCAGGAGCTTCGACGGCCTAGCTACAGAGAACATCTGGCTGCAAGAAGGCACACGACTCCTGCAGTTGCTGAAACGGGAAGTTGGCATTGACAGGTCGGGATTCTATCTTACCTGGTACGATCCTCCCTTGAGGCTCTTCAACCGTCTTAATGAAGTTTGGGTTGAGAGGAAGCCTAAGAAAGCCTTAAAGACACGTCCTAAGTCTTCCAAGTACCCTAAGTAACCAATCCTACCCCATATCCCACCATCACAGGTTCCTAGTTACAAATCCATGTGATTCTAAGGTGTTGGTTGGGAAATGACCTATTCTAACACATAAGGCAATACTTTCTAACACATTAATATCTATATAATTTATAACAAACATAATTTACTATTTATTTATTGTATTCTTGCCAATATATATAATATAGCTACAATATTATAAACCTTTATAACGCACCAATGCATATTTTATTTATTTATTTTAACATTGTGAAAAAAATGTACCTGCTTTATCATTTCATATCTATTGTGATTTTTAGTGCATCTATTTATATATTTATTCGATGTTTTTACCTCTATTTATTTATAATCTCTACAAAATTGTATATAATATAGTCAAATATACAAAAAAACTATTTATATTTATATTAATTTATAATATATTATATAAATTTATAAAGAAAAAAATATATAAAATACAAAAATGACAAAATAATTTTTACCTGCATTTATTTATATATGCTTTGAATATATTTATATGGTGATTTATATTATTGTGATTTTTTATCTTTATAGTTATATTGAAAAATGAATTTGTTATGGTATTTGATTTTAAATAAAATATTTTTTGGCCCTATTTGTTGCATTTATTTATTCCATTATTTTAACATGCAGCTTGTGTACAAACATTTAGTGTGTAATTGTGATTTTATTCGGTTGAAAAATGATATAACAATTTTTTAAAATGAGAATTAAGGAAAAACCCCTAATATAAGAAACCATCTTCCTAAAAAACCATTTTGTAAAATCAAAATTGAAATCATCTAACTTTGTGAAACAATAGTACAAAATAAAAGAAGTCGGTGGACGAGTGGGTAACACCCTCAATTCCCGACAGTCATGAACTGAGATTAAATCTCGCGTTAACATTTTGTTTAATATGTGAATAACCTTCACATGTTATTCATTGTTGAAAATATCATAAACTAGGTTGCTCTTGTTGAGTGGTACCTAATAAAGTGATTTTGGAACCGAATAGTACAAAAGTGAAATTGTACTGGGATCAGGTGGATAAATTAGGGAAAAGACATCTCATGATCGTGAATATGAAATTTCCAATGGCTTGCGCCATCTGTCGGAATAAATATCAACGAATCGTTGATTTTTTTATTATTCCAGAATTTACCAAATACCCATTCTTGATTAATCAAGAAAATCTAACCACGTACGCGTTTCGGGCTGTTGGCCCTCATCAGCGTGATGCAAGCTGTACCTCAACGACCAAAAGAACTGATTTTTCAGGCAGCCTTTTTTCTAAATGATCTAACATGCTTAACCCAATAAGATTTCATTTTAAATTTGTTTTACAGTAGTTAAGTGAAAAATACTTATAGCATAAATTTAATGATGCTGTATATTCACTAGTATATTTAACTATGTGATGTATATATATTCAGTGTGTAAAGCCACCTGTAGAAGGTAAAAAACGACCAACATTGTTTGAGAAAATATATTAAACTATTTGAAAATAGAGAAATCCATGAATAGGTCTCTGTTTAAAAAGGCATATATTGGATTAAAAAAAATATTATTTACCAGTATTTCAGTTGGCTGAACGCCAACCTTTGTCAAGGTATTACAACATATTTATGTCAACAATAAAAAGATTGACGTTCAGCAAACTGAAATATTAATAAATATATATATTTTTTGAATTCAATATATGCCTTTTTAATTAAATGTTAAACTTCGAAACTATTTTAAACGGGTAATATTCTTTTTGAAATTAAACAATTTTTACTACCCTTCCTGCAATAGAAAAATTAACTGATGAGCCAGGCCCTCCCTTTAATTTTTCCATTGCAGTAAGGGCAGTAGAAATGGTTTGATTTCAAAAATAATTGTACGCGTTTAAAATAGTTTCGAATTTTGATAACAGATGGCGCGTTAGTGCATCATATTATAAATATTAAACTACATATAAGAAATTTGATTATCCTTAAGTTTCCCAAATGACACTATGTGATACGAAGGATCATATAATTTGTGAATTTAAGATAAGGTTAGAATTTTTTCGGAGGGGAAGAACATCTTATCTTCTATTTTGAACAAGATCTTATATTCTCTAGAAAACACTCTAAACTCTGAAAAGATTAATGATGTCATAATAAAACGTAAACTATAAATAGCACAGCTATACATGCAAAAAAAAACGTATAACTCTTAAACCATAATACCCTAAAACTAATCCATACTGACCATACTTCACACGGCCTGACTTTTACAACGAACCATCGCATACATGGTTAGCTTCTCCTGATTAATCAAGATATTGTTTATCCATTTCTGAAGATATTAAAAATCAACGAATAGTTGATATTCCGACAAATGGCGCAGACCATCACAACTCTAGTCGCACGATCTGAAGATGCCTTTCCCTAATAAAAAAAAAATATTTCATCCTGATCCCAGTAAAATTTCAATTGTTTCGATTTAAATAAAAAGGGATATCGTGACCACTCATCTAAGCATTTTAGATCGCAGAGCGCCATTTAATGGAGAGCAAAAATAATCTAAACGTTCTTAATAAATCATGAAAAGCCAACCACGAACGTATTTCGAGCTGTTGGCCTTCATCAGCGTTGGCATCCTGTATATCAACGATTAAATATTTTGGTCCAAGAGTCTTCCTGAGAAAAAAAGAAATGTGTATTTGAGGGTAAAATTTAGTAAATACGCTGTTCATGTGAAAAATAAGAACAATAGAGAAAAAAAGGTCAGGTGTTGATATTATAAACAAAAAAACATGCTGACTGCTCACCCTATTCTATTATTTTCTTATTTTTCACACGCCCATATATATACAGACAGAAATGCAAATTAACAGCACGAAAAACAATGGTCAGGAAACAAATAACAGCTAAATCTTTTGGGAAATATTCCGTAATTGCTTTATTTTCGACAAAACATTAATGGTTTTTCCTAACCACTACATATATATATATATGTTGTAATACAGGGTGATCCAAAAGTCCCGCACAACTTTAAAAATTAATATCTCCGCGAATATTTGCGCTAGAGCAATGCGGTAAACACAATTATGTTCAGGATGCAATGGGGTTTTTTATGGCAAATAATGAAAAATTCGAAATTGATTTTAGTTACAACTTTATTCGCTAGATGGCGCTCTACCAGAATCAGCGATTCAGCGGCCAAATTGTTTGATAAATTGCAAAATATAACTGAACGACACGTATTTTTCCTTTTTGAATACCAGGAAAGAACCCTAATAATAGCAAATGATAAATTAATAAAACACCATTTCGCCACAAGTTAGAAGAAATGGTTAACGATTTTTAAATACAATCTGAGATATGTAAAATAGGTATATGCAAATTAAAACATGTAGCAAAAAAAAAAAACCTGATATTTTAGATGCGGTTTGCTGGAATCCTCTCAGCTATTTAAATTTCGAAAATAATAATTTTCTAATTTTTTAAATTCGACTCTCTCTCAGTATTGATTATATTTATTTTCATTCATTTGAAATATATTTATCTATCTCTGATGATATATTTTACTCTGGAATGTCGTTGTTGTTTTTGTTGTGTCCAATAAAGAGCCTCAGATATCTCCATGCACCTCTATCACAGCAGCAGCATTGTCCACTATCTTGGGTGTGTAAAGCAGCTGCTCTGGGTCTATGTTAATTTTCTGCAAGGCTGCGGCCATTGCTGGGCATGAAAATATGTAGGTAGGTGTTAGTTCCACACCAGGACAATAGTTGCATGTCCTATAGGTTCTAGTGCCATCTGGATGTATTATCATTTCTTTGGTGTTGGTTTTGATTGTTTTATAACACTAATTATATTTCAGTGATGGCTTTCCTTTTTTGGATCCATTTTTTTCGCAGAATTCTGCCCATTTTTCTTGTTTGAATATCCAAATTGATTGTTCTATTTTGTGACTAATTTCAATGAGTTCCTTTATGATTTATTCTGTTTTATTTGTTTTAAGAAGTTCATTGATATTGTCTCTCTCTGCAATCATTGCTTCGATATTGTGGTCCTTCCAGTAAAGTATTCACAGGTCTTTACGTCTACCTCTAGGTATCGATACTTTTGCAGCTTTGTATATGTTCGAAGAGAATTTTTCCAATTTTTTGTCAATCGTTCTATGATTTAATTCTTCGTTGCAGAGTTCTTAAAGATTTTCTGTGAATATTTTTCCAGTGTTCTTTTATTCTGTTGGAAATTCTCAATTTTGAATTTTAGGGTTGTTAAAATTGGTCTGTGGTCACTGATGCACTTTTCAGAATTTTCCATTGTGTTGTGGGTGCGATGTTGTAATTTATCGCTGTGATGTCTATTGCGGATTCTGTGTCTGTGGACTTGGATAGATAGGTGTTCTTTTCGTTATTTAACGATGTAAGGTCGAGGTCGGTTAGCATGTCTCAACCTGCTGACCTTTGTTATCCTGGACAGGTGATCCCCAAGTTGGTCTTTCGGCGTTAAAATAACCAAGTATGATTACGATATCCGAAGACGCTTCACTTAATGTCTCTATCAGGCCTGTATTGATGCTAGTATTATCGTGGTGATAAACATTCATGATTGGAATTGTTTTATCTGTAAGATAGATTTCTATTGCCTGAGCTTCTGTCGTGCTTTCTCTAGGCTTACTCTGATTATAGGCGATTCCCTTAAATTTGATTTCTAGAGTTTTAATCAAAACGGCAAGTCCTCCTCCGAATTTTCCCGGTCTATCCTTTCGTAGTGTTGTATAATCTTTGATATTGAATCTCAGATTCTGATTAAATTTTTCTCCTGAGGACAAGTAATATGTACATTGTTGTCACAGAGACGACAAGTCAGCCCTTTATTTTTCCCTGGGTACCATTTATATTGAGTTGTAGTAGATTGAATTGTGTCCTCGTAGTAGATTTCTCATCATGAGCTCGAGCTGCAGCTCCTGACGCGGCGGTTACCCCGGACGCGGTAGCATTACTGGAGATATCAGTTTTGCTCTTCATTTGAAAATGGGTGCCGTTGCAACGTTAGTCATCTTGGAAACGAACCAGAATTCGGTCAAATATTCCAAAGGTCCAGGGGTCGGACTTCTCCCCTTCCCCCTGGAATGCCGTCACTACAGGATAAAGCACTCTTGGTGAATTTTTTAAATTGTGATTCAGAATCTGCCACTGAAGCTTTACGAGCGTTTCGTTCCTTTAAAGATATTCGAAGCGGTAAAGGACCAATGAGTTGCTCTCTCTAAAGCGATTGATTAAAAGTTTTGAGGAAATTGGATCTCTGGAAGCTAAACCTCGGAGTGGAAGACCATCGACATGCAAGTCAGTGGCTGTTACGGTTTTGCAGAATGCTGAAGCTATTGAAACGTTATCCACGTATGGAGAAGTAAGTACTAGACAAGTTTCTCGACAAACGGGGATTTCGTATGGAACAGTTTGGAGAGAACACACATTTAGAATTTTTCTATAAAAATACCCTAAAAAAATTCAAAGTTTTCACGAGTTGAAAGTCAGCGGTTTTGAGAAGCGTCAAGAATTCGCTGCATGGGTTTTCCGGCAAATTGATATTGATGAAAACTGGCTGTCAAATGTTCTAAGAACAGATGATGCTCACTTTTATCTAAAGGGAGAATTTAACATTCAAAACTGCCTCATTTTGGCAACAGAAAACCCTAGGATTTTTACAGAAATACCACTTCATCAGCCCAGAGTTACAGTTTTGTGTGGGTTCACTTCTTCTTTTATTATTGGGTCGTTTTTCTTTGAAAAAATCAATGGAAGAACTTTTAAAACCGTTTTTGTAACTGGTGAACGTAATGTTCAACTTTTGAGAGAAAAGGTTATTCCCATATTGCAGAACAGACAAGCACTAAGCGAAATAACATTCATGCAAGATGGAGGACCTCCTCATATCTCCCGCGGTGCCAAACAATTGCTGAAGTATACGTTCGGTGAAATTCGTTGATAAGTCGCCACTTTATATACCAGTGGCCTCCAATATCACCAGACTTGACGCCTTACAATTTCGGTTATGGGGGTACATTAAGTCGCGTTTTTATCGATGCCGGCCTACCACATTGGCCATGTTGAAGGCTTCTATCAGATGGCACGTTTTATAAATTTCAACTATTTAATTGTGACCATTCTGTCATCTATCGTCTGCAGGCGGTGTTTGAGAATGAAGGGCGCCACATTGAGCAAGGATTGTGACCTAATACAAGAGAGAAGGCAGTTACCTCATTTGTTATATTTTGCAGCTCTTTGTTTTGGGTTATGGGAATAATAAATGCTGTCCTCACATCTTGACTCTTTTTTTTTTCTGTGAACAGTAATATTTTTGTTTGTCATTTGCCCACATCTTATATTATGTCGTGCAGGCCAAAGTGTTATAACTTCTCGGATAATACTGGTATACACAATTTTACCCCTTATGTTTAGTTTATCGCTTTTCGCTCATTAGAAGAAATAGCATAAGGAATATTCTCTGTATCCCCCCCCCCCACCAACTTTAGAAATTTTGCGCAAAAAATAATACAAAATGATTTTACTACCACGTTTTTCAATCCAAAAGGTCGATTTAAAAATGATTTTTTTCAGGGGATATATTTTCAAAATTATTTACAGTATAATAAACAATTATAACATTTAACATACCCATAGGATATTTGGAATAAAGTACGACAAATATATTTTGTCACTCCCCTCTATATTTCATTTTTGGATCATGACAAATATCCAGTTAAATAGTCAAGTGTCGCCAATTAGTCAAGAAACTACACATTCCTTATAGCACGAAATCCTATTAGTAGTGCCATCATAAATTTTGGTACTATATTAACATTTTAAAAAATCGTGTATTGATATCAGCAGTGTTTTTCAAACATTCAATCTATTTCATAAAACCCCATCTAAAATATAGATATTTTTTCCTACATGTTTTAATTTGCATTTACCTATTTTACATATCTCAGATTGTATTTAAAAATCGTTAACCATTTCTTCTAACTTTTGGCGAAAAGGTGTTTTATTAATTTATCATTTGATATTATTAGGGTTCTTCCCCGGTATTCAAAAAGGAAAAATACGTGTCGTTCAGTTATATTTCTCAATTTATCAAACAATTTGGCCGCTGAATCGCTGATTCTGGTAGAGGTTCGCCATCTCTAGCGAATAAATTTGTAACTAAAATCAATTTCGAATTTTTCATTATTTGCCATAAAAATCCCATTGCATCCTGAACCCAATGGTGTTTACGGCATTGCTCTAGCGCTAATATTCGCGGAGTTATTAATTTTTAAAGTTGTGCGGGACTTTTGGATCACCCTGTATATTCCTATATATCTATGTACCCATGTGTTGTATAGTTATAATTTAATTGCCAAAGTGACAGAAATAAAATTTCGAGTTAGTGACAGTCGGCGCCTGTAGAGGAAAAAGGTCCGAAAAACAAGTCGGGTTCCCAGGTGTGCCCCTTTCTTACTCAAACAGATTAGGCCGCTTGGAGATACGAGGATTGACAGACCCCTCTAGACAGATCTCTCCCCGATCGTTGTCGGCTTCACTCACTCTCTCGCCATCTCCGTGGTGACATCCAAAATGCTTCGTCCTTTTGTGCAATCCTAATCACGCCTTAAACCACTCTAAACATTGTGGCCACCACGACTGAAACCAACATGCCGCACTGCATTCATCCAACAGGATAACAATCTACATTACTACATATATATGTGATATCTTGGGACCTCTGGGACCAGTGTTACCTGATGCTAGACGAACCTCGATGTCACCTCTACCGTGCAGTCATGGTGGAAGGCGACACAGTGGGGCCTAAGGTCAAATAAACAAACAGAGATTCCACGAAGAAGCGTCTGAACGTCAAGAAGGAATGGGACGAGGAGGTAGGAAAGGATTACCTCTATAGAAGCGGCCTGCGCGGAGGACTGAAACAAAGACTGAAACAAAAGACTCACAAACTGAGGCTTGGGGCCTCCTTTTATAGCTTCCCTGGGTCCAGGCAGGTCACTGTCCTTTTCTGACGTAAACAGGGGGGAAAGTTACATCATCCAGGAGGGCCACGACCTCGTAAAAATTGGACTGGACTCGATAGCTCTACCTTCTTATTCTCACTTAGGTCTGATTAGTTTTAACCTTAATTTTCTCCTGTTATTCTCCATTCCTTCTATCTGTACAGTTGCTATACTTTATTAGAGTCTTACGCGGTGCAGATTGGTGTTATTTGATGCTTTGTATTTGCAGTAAATAACAAGTTATATACAGTCACGTGGTGAAATATGTGGTAGTAGATATCTGGATTATTTACAACAATTCCATGGTCTTAAATCATCACGGATGAACCACAAGGAGAATCCTCGGTAAGACCATAAAGGTTTTAGTGTGTGTGAAATCATCACACACACACATATATATATATATATATATATATATATATATATATATATATATATATATATAATAAAAGGATTTAAAAGCGCGAATGTTTCTTTTATACATAAAACAAACTTCTACTGTCCTTACTGCAATGAAAAAATATATTGGGAGGGCTTGGCTCATCAGTGGTGAACCCTCCCAGCGGTTTCGCCAATTTAATCCACCAGACCGCTTCTCAGAGCTCTAATACTGTATTGAATCATTCTGCTTTTATATGCTACACTGAAGGATGGAATCTTAGAAATGGTTTTCAAGTAAACTTTGGACATAAGCTTATAGGACAGTAGAATTACATTCAAATATTTGCTTCGAGCAATGCTCTTCAGCAAACTATAAAGACAAGGCCAGTTAGGCATAAATTAACACAAAGCAATAACGCGCCATCTATACATATAAAATAAAAGGATTTAAAAGCGCGAATGCAGAATGATCCAATACAGTATTAGAGCTCTGAGAAGCGGTCTGGTGGATTAAATTGGCGAAACCGCTGGGAGGGTTCACCACTGATGAGCCAAGCCCTCCCAATATATTTTTTCATTGCAGTAAGGACAGTAGAAGTTTGTTTTATGTATAAAAGAAACATTCGCGCTTTTAAATCCTTTTATTTTATATGTATAGATGGCACGTTATTGCTTTGTGTTAATATATATATATATATATATTCATATTCAAAATAAAAGAGGCATATCCTGATCGTGCTCACATTGAATATTGCAAACGATTATTATATAAATAGAGCTATATCAATTACCAAACATGACTATTTCAAATTGTTTTCGTTCCTATTTAAAAGCCAAGCGATACCAGCCTATGTCTAGAAACTTCCATCTGTTGCGACACCAGCTCCAGCCGCAGCTGCTGATTTCTTCTAACTACTCTCCTTACTACGTCATTGTATCGTTGTCTGGGTCTACTATCTCTCTCTCTTCTAGACTTACTAGTGTTCTTCAAGTACAGAGTTTGCTTAAATATATATATATGTTATAAATAAAAAGGATTTTCTGTTGATTTTTGAATATTAGATTTATATAGAATTATTACTTGATGCTGATTATTTTGAGAATAGATTTGAGCATTTGCTTGATCTTGAATTTCATGAGTATGTGATCTTTTTCTGCAGTTGGTGGTAATAATTAAATAATATTAATAAAAATAGTTATCACACACATAAAAATAGCTTAAATTGAGCTAAAGGAATGTATAATAATAAAAAAAACATAATTTGATGAAAAGTACTTCCTGGCTTAAGGCGTAAGAATAAAAATATAAACTTATTTACAAAATTTATAAACGGTTTGAGCCGGACATCGGGAAACAACAACAATGAGTTTTTATAGAGGAAGCATGACCTCTGGCGGTCGATTTAGCAGAGTATTTGAATCTATGAAATATATATATATTTTTAAATAAAATAATATTTTAATATAACATGTATATGGCTAATATTTTAACTTGATATTTATGAATAGATTATTCTGTTCATATTCGTATCATGTTAGGAATTTATCTTCGTGAAAAATAATCATCACAATTCATTAAAAAGAAAACTCATTTAGAGACCAAAATCTTAGCGAGATTCATCATTTCTAAGATCATAGTCTTTGACGAATTCAATTACCTGAGGAAAACAAATTAATTTTGTTGGAACGTTGTGAAAATAAAACTTTAACTGGCCGGAATATCTATTTTTTGAAGAAATAGACATTTATTTGTAAATAAAATGTAAAATTAAACATAAACATAGGAGATAAAAATCAATTAATAGCATGGAATATAGGTGTTAACCACTTTAACTCCGCAGTTCTCCCTCTATGTTCATCTACAGAAAGATAACCTGCCAGCGGAATAGAAAAGGTTCAAGTAAAAACATCCAAATTCAAATTGTAATCAAAGCAAAATATTAAAATAAGAAATATAAACTATTTTCGAGGCGTATGATTCTTTTTGGATTAAACAATTTTTTTGGCCCTTACTGCAATGATAAAATAATGGAAGAGCCTGGTTCATCAGTGGTGAACCCTCCCAGCGGTTTCGTCAGTTTAATCAATTATACCGCTGTAAACTGGAAAACCCGCTGGGAGGGGGTTTAGCACTAATGAGACAGGCCTTCCATTATTTTATCATTGTAATAAGGGCAGTAGAAAATTGTTTTATTTCAAAAAGAACCGTACACGTCGAAAATGGTTGATAATTCTTATAACAGATTGTGCGCTAATGTACCATATTAAAAGATAAACAGACGACTCTGCAACAAAGACTTCTTTAAAATACTGAAATATTCTTTTACCATCAGAGAAAAAGGTGGTCTAACAAAGCTTGTTGATAGTTTTTTCACCAAAGAAGTAATTAACTTTGTTCAGAACCAAATAGTCTTACTAGGAAAGTGAAAATATGAAAATAATACAGATAGAACCATCTTGAAAGGAAATACATTTTTGACAAATATGTTGTTACACATGGTACCCCTATATGTCCTCCTCAAAAATGACACCAGTGAACAGATCTTTAAATACATAATAAACATATGAATGCGAAACACAAATGAAAAAATTATGAAGCGAATGTTTCTTTCACAAATAAAAATGCTGTCCTAACTGCGATAAAAAGTTTCCTTCATTCAGTGTAGCATATATAAGTAGAATGATCCAATACAGTATTAGAGCTCTAAAGAGGCGGTCTGGTAGTTTAAATTGGAGAAATCGCTGGGAGGGTTAACCACTTTTGAACCAAGCCTTCCCAAAATATTTTCATCGTATTAAGAACAGAAGTTATATTTATTTGTAAAAAGAAACACTCGCGTCTTAATGTTTCTATTTGTTATAAATAGATGGCGCGTTATTGCTTTGTATTAATATAAATGCATAATAAAAAATACTTAGTAAGAATAATTCTTTGAACTCTAATTGGTTAAAAAAATCTTTTTAAAATTTCAATTATTACATATAATAAACCTTTTTGTATGAAAAAGTGAAAGTTGTATAAGCTTATGATTTTGCTTTGTTTTAAAAATGAATCGATGTCGGTTCCATATGTTTGAATTGCATATTACACCTTAGTTCTATATATTTTATTGCTTAAAAAGGAGCACAATAAACCAAAAAGAAATTACAATTGCAAATGATTTGATAAATAGCTAACTAACTAAAAAATAATATTAGAAATGATGATAAAAAATTGAATATGTCTGCAAGAAAAATGCTTCTATGAATTTAAAAATAAGAATAATTACAAAATTAACATATAAAATTTTGTTGTTTTGTTTTTCAAGCTCTAGAGCTGTTATGATGGTTAAAATATTCGTAAAATTTTAAATTTACAAATCATACACTTCCTAATTACATGACTAATAAAATAAACTTTAAAATTCGTAGGTTTTAGAATTAGAATAAACAACACAATAGCTGTGTAGTGATGTGTTTGATTATTCTGGATGGCGAGAGAGAGGGTTTCATTATTGATGAACAGCAGCAACTCAGCAATATGTCAATATGGTAAATTATCCAGAGATGAGACTATGAGTTTGTGACACGGAAATATGTCGCTAAAATTCATTGGAGAATAAGCCAAAACACACATGTAGCAGCTGAAAAAGGTTGTATATATTATAATATAATTATGGCATATATTTTAATTTTTCTTTAATTAAATTAAAAAAACTAAATTAATCTATGAAATGTAAATAAAAATGAGTAAATGTTTTGAAAAGGAATAATACTATATATGTATTCATGTGTTAAACGTATTTACGCAAGTTTGGCCTTAAATACCCATTTCTTGGTTTGTCAAGAAGCCATTGGGACCAAAAATATTTTGGTCGCAGTGGTACAGCCTGCTCCACGCTGACGAGCGCCAACAGCGCGAAACGCATTCGTGGATCTCTTTTCTTAATTTATCCAAATATTGGGTTGGGAAAATATCAGGGAACAGGCTGAATCAGTGTTTAGTTGATTTCTGTTCCACCAGATGGCACTCTGCCTTCTGAAAAGCACATGTGCTTCTGGTCAGGTTATTTCCCTTTTTATTTTTAATACTATATATGTCTAGCTTGCTATAGTTTTTCATGGATAAAAATAATAAGATAATTTGCATATATATATATATATATAAATTAATAAATAAATGTTTCTCCTAACCAACTGTGAATGAATTTCTGATTCTGAATCCCTGATAATACTTACACACCTTTGAACATAAGTGTCTGTTAGGACTCGACAATGGGGAATCGCCTAATCCGAAATCAAACTTGCTATAACCCTTGTCCCTCTACAAACATATCGAATAATAACTTCTATAACAAATGAGAACATTAAGACACGAATGTTTCTTTTCACAAATAAACCAAGCTTTTACTGTCCTTACTGCGATGAAAAGATATTGGGAGGGTTTGGTTCATGAGTGGTGTACCCTCCTAAGCCAAGCCATCCTAATATTTATTCATCGAAGTAAGGACAGTAGAAGTTTGGTTTATTTGTGGAAAGAAACTGAAGCAAGAAAATGAATATTCTTTAAGTGTGAAAACTTAGGGAAAATAAGAACTTACCCTCTAACATTTAATTTTTTATTTTTCTTTGTCGTCTGGTTTTGCACAAGTTGAATCTGGTTAGAACGATGTATGTATTTTAGATGATTCTTTTGTTGCCTTAAATACGAGGTAATTAACTCGTTTCTCTCTCTATATCTAAAAATGTTTAAAGTTAAATAAATTAATTTTATAAATCTGAGAGTTGTCTTCAAAAACGATTCAAAAGAAACATTCGCCTTTTAATGTTTTCAATTATTATATATAGATGGAGCGTTATATTGCTCTGTAATAATAACTTCTATTTGAATGTAGAAATGTGAATTGTTAGTAACCTAGAAGTATATGATAGTTTTGTAAAGAAAGATAAAATAGGTAGACAGCAAGTAGACAATAATCTACGCAACGTTGTAAAGAAGAAGATGTCATGTTTTATATATAGACTTTCAAATGTAAAAGGAATTTACAGAGAAGGGAGGGTGCAGGAAGACCTCTGTCATGAAGCGGAGCCTCTCGTGAAGAAGCGAGACGTCGCTTTTCATTTGGGCGGTTTAGAAAACGCTTTAATTCATCTTTAAAATAATTTTAAAATAATAAATAAATATACACACACTCTCTTAAATATACTTAATAATGAAAATTTTAAACTATTAAACAATTTCTACTGCCCTTACTGCAATGGAAAAATTAATGGGAGGGCCTGGCTCATCAGTGGTGAACTTTCCCAGGGGTTTCGCCAGTTTAATCTATCATACGCTGTTATATTGCATTTTTCGGTTTTTCTTTTATAGTAATACTGTGCAAGACTCTTGGAATGGGTATTTCAGATGAACTATGGACATAGGCTTTGAGGACAGTAGAATTACATATATTTATAAATATTTATTTCGATTTTTCATAACAGATGGCGCGATAATGCATCATAATATACTTAATAATACAATTAAAATTCAGCTAAATTTTTCTTATGGTCTACAAACGAGCTTTTGAGAATAGTCGGTTTTGTATGGACTTATCAAAGATAGATAGATGAACTATTTATAAACACACTTATAAAATACGTTAAATTTATATTTAAATAAAAACGTAGCCTTAATCGGTTTAAATGGAGGTTTATTCGCTTGCTGATTGGTTTTCTTTTATGACATGACCTTAAACAGTCAATAACACACACACACACACAAAAGCCTTTATTAAGAC
Organism: Cordylochernes scorpioides; assembly: GCA_030710605.1. NCBI lineage: Eukaryota > Metazoa > Arthropoda > Arachnida > Pseudoscorpiones > Chernetidae > Cordylochernes > Cordylochernes scorpioides. The sequence continues at coordinate 22,499,859 of CP092872.1, read as the reverse complement.
ACACAGGTCTTACAGAGGATTCTCCTTGGGGTTACAAAACGGAGAAAGTGGGAAATAAAAATGGTGAAAGAATATATACATATGGTAAATATATACAGATTATAAGAAAGAATAAAGAAATAAGAAGAATTTTAAAAAAATAATAAAAAAAAAATTTGGAAATATGGTTGGGAGAAGTGGAGAGCGAAGAGAGGAAAGAAAGCAGGTATTTACATATGGAACAATAAACAGTCAATAACCATTGAGATAGTATAGCGACTAAATTTCTTAGCTCAATGGCGCTTGTCAAGGTACAAAATTGAGGTATTGCTCAAAAAACAGAGGTAAAAAGACAAATAGTAATATGATTCTTTAGTTAATATTTGGCGAACTTTCGATGTTAACTCTTCTTAGACCTAATGAATGATGCAAATACATCAGGCCTATGGAAGGGTAAACGCTCGAACCTTGCCGATTATTTACTAAAAAACATCCAGTAATCTGTTTGTTTTTTTACTTTAAATTACGAATATAAGGGTATCTGTAGATTGATAACGCAAAAGAAGGTTTAAATCTCTGAGTTTCTTTTTTTAGTTGTTGCATACGAGGTGTGTTAAAAAGTATCGCGCATTTTGTGTTTTTTTCAAAAATTATGTATTTATTCATAAATACATATTTTGTCCCCTTCAAAGTAATCCCCATGAGATATTATACACTTGTGCCAACGGTTTTTTCAATCTTCGAAGCACTTCAAAAATTAATTTTTTAAAATCTTTTTCAGCTCCTCCTTCGATGCCGTCTTTATCTCGTCAAGCGTAGCGTAACGTCGTCCTTTCATGGGCCTCTTCAGTTTAGGGAACAAGAAAAAGTCACAGGGGGCCAGATCTGGGGAATACGGTGGCTGCGGCATCATTAGTGTGTTGTTTTTGGCCAAAAGGTCGCGCACAAGCAACGATGTGTGAGCAGGGGCGTTATCGTGGTGCAAAAGCCAATTTTTGTTCTTCCACAAATCCGGGCGTTTCTGGCGGATTGCTTCGCGCAAATTGCGCATAACTTGCAGGTAATATTCCTCATTGACCGTTCTACCTTGTGGCAAGAACTCATGATTCACCACGCCCCTGCAATCGAAGAAAACTGTCAGCAAAACTTTCACATTCGACCGAACTTGGCGCGCTTTTTTCGGTCTTGGTTCGTGCGGTAGCTTCCATTGAGATGATTGAGCTTTGGTTTCCACGTCATAACCATAAACCCACGCTTCGTCACCAGTTATGACCCTCTGGAGCAAATTTGGGTCGTCGTCTCATTAGCAATGTTCATGCGATGCTGTTTTTGGTCGCAATTGAGCAATTTTGGTACGAATTTCGCGGCAACCCGTCTCATGCCCAAATCATTGATAAAAATCGAATGGCACGAGCCAATCGATATGTTTAGGTCCTCAGCAACTTCTCTAACGGTTATTCGACGATTGGCCAATATCATTTTCTCCACTTCATTAATTTTTCGTCTGTTGTTGAAGTGCTCGGGCGTCCGGCACGCTCTTCGTCGTTCACATCTTCTCGGCCTTCTGAGAACATTTTGTACCACCGATAAACGTTGCTTCGGTCCAAGATAGCTTCTTCGTATGCCACAGTCAACATTCGGAATGCATCCGCGCACTTAATTTCGTTTTTCACACAAAATTTGATACAGGTTCTTTGATCCATTTTTTTTAAATAGGTGAAAATCGAAGACGATCCAAAACACCTGCAAGCAAAGCAGCTGTCAACAATTAAGTGAACATTCAAAATGACCGAGCTTGTCGGCATAAGTGAGAGACATGAGTACCAACATAAAGCTACAAAAAGATCGAAATTCGAATATAGTTAACCCGCGAAAATTCAAAATTCTCGATACTTTTTGAACACACCTCGTACTTGAAAACTATATTTTTAAAATTATGGTAATCTATAGGGTGTGTAAGTCCAATGTAATAGGTGAATCTTGTAGATCTATACAAAATTGATTTTTAATAAAATTAAAAAGAAATAGCATAAATCAAATGGGAGAAATCAAAACATTCCCTAAATGCCCCAAATGCGATTCCCAAACAGCCAGTCCTGACTATCAATTGAATTGTATCAAATCCTCCAAAGAAGACCTCTGGGAAAACCCCAGAACTATAATAGAAAAGCTGAGACAATGGAACCTAATGGAGATCGTTTAAACGACTTGAGGAATAAGCAACAACAACAACAAAAAGAAATATCAATTTCAATGCATTATTAATATTTTCAGTCTTATATTCGATGAAGAATATTCAGTAAAAATATCAGGCCTTCAGGAAAAAGTATATTTTCAAAAATATTTTTTATTCTCTAGATTTCGGACACAAACGCCCTTATACAGGGGAAGACATGGTATATTTTCCTGTAGAAGGGCGTTCGTGCCTGAAAGATAGAGAATGAAAATTTTTGAAAAGACACTATTCCGTGGAGGCCTGATGTTTTTACTCAATATTATTACAAGGGATTATTTTATGATTAAGAATCTCATGAATTATTCATATTGAAAATTGCCTGTTCTTTGGTAACAAATAGTAAGCGTCAAAACTGCAAATATAGGTGTAAATTGAATTTTAAATGCGATAGCTGCATGTCAGAACTAATTGACACTTTGAAATATTTCTTTAAATACCCATTCAAAGAGTCCAGCATCAGTATCACTATAAAAGGAAGTTCCAAAAATGCAATATAACAGCGGTATGGTAGATTAAACTGGCGATGCCGCTGGGAGAGTTCACCACTGATGAGCCAGGCCCTCCAATTAATTTTTCCACTGCAGTAAGTGCAGTAGAAATTGTTTTATTTTTTAAAAATAATCATACGCGTCTATAATAGTTTCGTATCTTGATAACAGATGGCGCGCTAATGCATTTCGTTTTTTAATGTCGCAGAATTTGATGTTTTCCAAATATTTTAAATCGAATACCAAGCTCTTCTAGGAAGAGGTAAATTTTTCTCGATGTTACTCAATGTATATGTCAAAGTACAAGGTATGTTTCAGTCGTTGTGTGGTAAAGAGCTAACCATTAAAAAGAAATTAATGTGATGGTGAAACTAAAATTTTTACTATTTCGTTATAATCTATTTCAGGGATTGTTTCCTCATTTGTGGGGAGTCGAGTATGGCAATATTGAGTCATGCCTATTCGTGGGATAAGACATCTGCCGTGTGGGACGATAAATAACACATAAAAAAATCAGGAAAGTTCCGGAACCGATCGGAGACGGATTTCCCGGGAAGATGAACGTCTGGCGTCATCAAGGCCGATTGCCACACGTGTTTGACTAGGCCCACAGTGTATCTTCCCTTGACATCCCCACGGTGTCTGTACCTGGACGTAGCCCTTGACATCCCCACGGTGTTTCGTCGTTGGACTTAGCCTTTGGTAGTCTGTACTTAGACGAAGCCCTTGGTAGTCTGTACTTAGACGAAGCTCTTGGTAGTCTGTACTTAGACGAAGCTCTTGGTAGTCTGTACCTGGACGAAGCCCTTGGTAGTCTGTACTTAGACGAAGCTCTTGGTAGTCTGTACTTAGACGAAGCTCTTGGTAGTCTGTACCTGGACGAAGCCCTTGGTAGTCTGTACTTAGACGAAGCTCTTGGTAGTCTGTACTTAGACGAAGCTCTTGGTAGTCTGTACCTGGACGAAGCCCTTGGTAGTCTGTACCTGGACGAAGCCCTTGGTAGTCTGTACCTGGACGAAGCCCTTGGTAGTCTGTACCTGGACGTAGTCCTTGGTAGTCTGTACCTGGACGTAGCCCTTGGTATTTCCAAGCTGTGTGTACCTGGACGTAGCCCTTGGTAGTCTGTACCTGGACGTAGTCCTTGGTAGTCTGTACCTGGACGTAGCCCTTGGTAGTCTGTACCTGGAGGTAGTCCTTGGTAGTCTGTACCTGGACGTAGCCCTTGGTATTTCCAAGCTGTGTGTACCTGGACGTAGCCCTTGGTAGTCTGTACCTGGACGTAGTCCTTGGTAGTCTGTACCTGGACGTAGCCCTTGGTATTTCCAAGCTGTGTGTACCTGGACGTAGCCATTGGTAGTTCCAAGCTGTGTGTACCTGGACGTAGTCCTTGGTAGTCTGTACCTGGACGTAGTCCCATGGTAGTCTGTACCTGGACGTAGTCCTTGGTAGTCTGTACCTGGACGTAGTCCTTGGTAGTCTGTACCTGGACGTAGTCCTTGGTAGTCTGTACCTGGACGTAGTCCTTGGTAGTCTGTACCTGGACGTAGCCCTTGGTAGTTCCAAGCTGTGTCTACCTGGACGTAGCCCTTGGTAGTCTGTACCTGGACGTAGTCCTTGGTAGTCTGTACCTGAACGTAGCCCTTGGTAGTTCCAAGCTGTGTGTACCTGGACGTAGCCCTTGGTAGTCTGTACCTGGACGTAGTCCTTGGTAGTCTGTACCTGGACGTAGTCCTTGGTAGTCTGTATCTGGACGTAGTCCTTGGTAGTCTGTACCTGGACGTAGTCCTTGGTAGTCTGTACCTGGACGTAGTCCTTGGTAGTCTGTACCTGGACGTAGTCCTTGGTAGTCTGTACCTGGACGTAGTCCTTGGTAGTCTGTACCTGGACGTAGTCCTTGGTAGTCTGTACCTGGACGTAGTCCTTGGTAGTCTGTACCTGGACGTAGTCCTTGGTATTTCCAAGCTGTGTGTACCTGGACGTAGCCCTTGGTAGTCTGTACCTGGACGTAGTCCTTGGTAGTCTGTACCTGGACGTAGCCCTTGGTATTTCCAAGCTGTGTGTACCTGGACGTAGTCCTTGGTAGTCTGTACCTGGACGTAGTCCTTGGTAGTCTGTACCTGGACGTAGTCCTTGGTATTTCCAAGCTGTGTGTACCTGGACGTAGTCCTTGGTAGTCTGTACCTGGACGTAGTCCTTGGTAGTCTGTACCTGGACGTAGTCCTTGGTAGTCTGTACCTGGACGTAGTCCTTGGTAGTCTGTACCTGGACGTAGTCCTTGGTAGTCTGTACCTGGACGTAGTCCTTGGTATTTCCAAGCTGTGTGTACCTGGACGTAGTCCTTGGTAGTCTGTATCTGGACGTAGTCCTTGGTAGTCTGTACCTGGACGTAGTCCTTGGTATTTCCAAGCTGTGTGTACCTGGACGTAGTCCTTGGTAGTCTGTATCTGGACGAAGCCCTTGGTAGTCTGTACCTGAACGTAGCCCTTGGTAGTTCCAAGCTGTGTGTACCTGGACGTAGCCCTTGGTAGTTCCAAGCTGTGTGTACCTGGACGTAGCCCTTGGTAGTCTGTACCTGGACGTAGTCCTTGGTATTTCCAAGCTGTGTGTACCTGGACGTAGTCCTTGGTAGTCTGTATCTGGACGAAGCCCTTGGTAGTCTGTACCTGAACGTAGCCCTTGGTAGTTCCAAGCTGTGTGTACCTGGACGTAGTCCTTGGTAGTTCCACGGTGTCTGTACCTGGAAGTAGCCCTTGGTACCCCACGGTGTCTGTTCTTGAACGTAACCTTTGGTACCCCACGGTTAATGTTCCTGGACGTAGCTTTTGGTAATTCCCACGGTGTTTCGTCATTAGACGTATCAAAATCAGCACAGAAGGTTTGCTATATTCATAAAATAAACACTCGTGGTTAATCGTTTTATTACCAAATAGGCATTTTACCTATGAATCCATACGGTTGGTCAATATTCACGACGATATATTCTTTTATAAAAATAAATTCTCTAGAATAGTTCCAATTTCATGACGACGCACTATCTCCTTATATTGAACCGATGTTGTTTTATCTACAAATTGTTATCGGAAGAGCATTCCTCGATAATATAATGTTGTTATATAATTTGGAACTGTTAAGCGATCCATGTTGATAGGTAGAAATATAAAATTGAATATATTGGATTCAAAAAATATATAGAACGACGTTTAACAAGTTTTACCACAAATGTGTCTTTTTACAGAACGAAAAAATGGCAATTTTCCATTATTTTAAGGAGAAATAACGAATTGTGAAGAGTAATGATAAACGGAAAAATAAAAGTGTACAGGGTTCATCATTAATCTTCACAATTCATCCTTTCATTCTTCATCTTTAAGGATAGGAATAGTCGTTATTTCTCCTTAAAATAATTAAAAATTACGATTTTTTTGTTCTGAAAAAAAGAAATATTTGCAGCAAATCTTGTTAAACGTCGTTCTATAATCATAGCCGCATTATATTGTATTAAATATATATTTGGGCACTATTTCGAAGAGAAATTTGCCCCTCTTTATAGAGGATATTTGTGTTTAATTTTTAATTGTATTCACAACTCATTTGTACATTGTAACTCCGCCTTTGTCGGTCCCAAGCCCGGATGAAAAAGGAGGAGGGGGAGCAGTAACAAACTCGGAAAAAACATGGGCCCGGCTGGCCCGGCTGAAAGTACCCTGTAAGAGCTCCTGATCCAGGGATACAGGATGAGCAGCGTTTGTACTCCATGTTAGGAACGGCTGCACATGGCGTCTGTTCCTCATGTCAGAGGCGGCCATTTCTTTTGGAGCTAAGTCGGCCTGCAACCGAGTAGTGCTCCCAGTCTTAATGTCAAAGGCAGACGTATTTTACTTCAAGATAAGAAAGAATAAGAAGATTTCTACATTGTTCGTGGTCTTGCAAATCCAGTTTGGCAAAACTTCTCACTTGTTTATTTCAAAGCACAAATTACACGCTAGAGAGAGCCCTCTAAATATTAGGCTAAAATATATTCTAAAATCCTACGTTTGAATAATTTGTGTATACATTTTGGAACACTAGGTTGCAGTTTTGTAAGTTCATCGAACCTTTAATTTCTTCTTTCTTTGTGCTGTGTACGTTTACAGAGAGAATTTCCATAATCAAGGTAAATAAAAAAGTACAAAATACTAAAATTAGTTTTTGAAAAGTTATTATTTTTGTTCGTTATCTTCCTTGTAGTTGGTGGTTTCAAGTCTTTACGTCCATTCCTCTTCTCTCTTCAAAATAAACAATCAAGATATATACAATAACAATGTTACAAAAGGGATAATACTATAAAACAAATGATACTATGGTATATATAATATTGCGTCCATTCCTCTTCTCTCTCCAAAATAAACAATCAAGATATATACAATAACAATCTTACAAAAGGGATTATACTATAAAACAAATGATACTATGGTATATATAATATTGCGTCCATTCCTCTTCTCTCTCCAAAATAAACAATCGCGATATATACAATAACAATGTTACAAAAGGGATAGTACTATAAAACAAATGATACTACGGTATATGTAATCTGTTAATATTAAAATTTCAAATAAATTTAAAATCTTAAATAGAGAATATTTTGAATGAATCGAGGGACGCATTAAACATGATTCAATATATATATATATGTCATAAAAAACGTATATTCTATTTACGTTACCAATTCATGCAGTCGTGGATGCAAAAATGAATAATAACTTTTATCCTAAAACTATATTTATTTTTTGATTATATTTTAAAAGCAAACAGTTTTTTTGCATACATAGACAACTAACTACGTTATTATTATTAAAGAAAAACACAATTAGGTTATATTCTTTTTGTTTAGGATTCCTTTACATTTTAAAAATTTACTCCGTGTTTAGTTCTTATTTTTACTTTGATTATTTAAATTATAATTTTAGTTATATTATGAAAACAATTTTAATAAATATTATGGTTATGATTATAAAATATTAATTATATTAATGAATAATAAAAATCATATTTTTATTATGTCATATACGAGGGGCATCCAATAAATAAGTTTCCCGATTTTGTAACAAATAAACAACTTTATTTACAATTATGCAGTTATTTTATTTTCATTATACAACTCATAGACTACTTCTCTACATAATCACCATTTCTGTCCAAACATTTTTGGTACCGTTGTAGCAATTTTTTGATACCACTGTTGTACCAAGCCGTGTCCTGTCTTCGTAGCCAGTGGTTCGCCTCCGCCTGTTTTCAATTCAAATTCAAAACATCTGACATGATTGTTCCAATCGAAGAGCATCCAATTTCGATTCCAGGAGGCAGTCGAATCATTATTTCGTCAATGGTGACGCGGGGATTTGCTTCCACCACATTCCGAACAGCAGCCACGGCTGCATTGTCAATAGCAGTAACGGGCCTGTCGCTTCGCTCGTCATCATGCACGTTTTGCCGTCCTTCCAAGAACCATGAACGCCATCGGCGAACCATTTGGATGCTCATACATCCTTCACCATACACTGACACTAAATTGCGATGAATATTGACCGCAGTTTCATTTTTCGCTGTGAAAAAAACGAATTACAGAACGGAGTTCGCAAGTGGACACGTTCACCAGTGGTAGCTCCATGGAAACTGAAGCGCTATGGACTTGCGCGTACGAGTAGAGTGATTTTGAAAGGTCACCAGCTTCCAACGCATCCTAGTGACCATTTCTTACCTACTAACTAATTTTTACAACGTTTCGTTCGCCGAAAAAAAAAATAGGGAAACTTATTTATTGGATGCCCCTCGTATATTGGAGAGAGAGGGTTGGAGTAAAGACATCCTGGCTCGAAAAAAAAAAAAAAACAGTGGTAAAATTTGCCAGCGGCTTCGCTAGTGTAGCCTACCATACGGCTCTACTTTTGAAGTGGGTTATTCTGTGTATATATCTTTGAGAAATTCTTAGTTGAAGTATTTACATAAACTATATATTTCTACTCTCCTCAATCTCCATCAACTAAGAATTCCTCAAAGTGGCGGATATATAAACAGCAGCACTAAACTGGAAAAGCGCTGGAAAATGTCATCACCATTGAGCCAGGATCTCTCTCTCTCTCTCCCATAATTATTTCTCTTTCATCGCAGAAAGAACATTAAGAAATTATTCTATATGATAATAAAAAAGGTTTTGCGCTAAAATAATTTCTGAAACATTTTATGTATAGATGATTGGCCATTTCCTTGTAAGTATTTTCCTTTTAACGTCAGGTTACAAAGTGTCGGTTTTGTTAAATAAACGGTCTATAAACCAAAACTCTGTAATCGTTATAAATGTGTACATTGCAAGGTGTATATGACATGAAGGTCAATACATGTACAGACAGGCAGACTGGCGGGTGACTAAGGCTGAATCACATGATGAGTAAGGGACTTTCTGCCACCTGTATTTCACCACGGCCTACAAGAGAAGCTACCACAACAACCGCGCAACAAAGGGATGCAACACTCACATGTATTGGTGGTTGTTGTACAACATGTTGTTAACCTAAGGATTAAATGTAAACGGAATGTTTTACCTTACATCCAAAACTGACGGTCTACATATTTGCTTGAAGTTTCAACATACATAGAGAGATTGGAACTTCTATATTACATCGTTCATATATGATTATATAAGGTTACATATGTAAATAAATAGATAAAAAATATATAAAATAATTGATAAATATACATATATATAAATATATTAAAAATAAAAAAGGCATATCATGACCAGGAGCACATGTGCTTTTCAGATGACAGAGCGCCCTATAGTGGAACAGAAATCAACTAAACATTGATTTAGCCTGTTCCCTGATATTTGGTCAACCCAATTTCTTGATAAATCAAGAAAGGCCTTTCACAAACGCGTTTCGCGCTGTTGGCGTTCGTCAGCGTTGAGTAGGCTGTACCACTGCAAATCAATGTTTAGTTCATTTCTGTTCCATCAGATGGCGCTCTGCCTTCTGAAAAGCACATGTGCTCCTGGTCAGGATATGCCTTTTTTATTTTTAACATAAACACCTGACCTTTTAATTTTTTTTCTATTGTTTCTTAACATATAAATATATATACAAGGTCTTCATTGGTAGCGCCCATCGCAGGAAAGACTTCGCCACCGATGGACTGCGAGATATGCATAGAGATATGCTAATACATGGTAATAACGTGCCATCTATATAATACAAATGAAAACGCCAAAAACGCGATTGTTTCTTTTCACAATTATTGTTTTCGGAAGAGCATTGCTCGATGCAAATATTTAAATTTAATTTTACCCTCCTGAAAGCTTATGTCCATAGTTTGCTTAAATATCATATTTAAAATTCCACCCTTCAGTGTAGCATATAAAAGCAGAATGATCCAATACAGTATTAGAGCTCTAAAGAAGCGGTCTGGTAGATTAAATTGGCAAAAACGCTGGGAGATTTCACTACTGATGAGCCAAGCCCTACCAATATTTTTTAATCGCAATAAGGGCAGTAGAAGTTTGATTTATTGTGAAAAGAAACAATCGCGTTTTGGTATTTTTATTTGTATTATAGAGATAAGTGTTATTCTCACATTCTAAACTTCGGCAGATTTCTTTACACCTTGAGTAGTAAAGCTAGAGACTACCCAGACAGCATTCATAGTTCTTAAAATTAAAGATACTTCGGCCAGTAAATCTTTTTATTATCTCGACGTTTCGACAAAAATCTTTTGTCCTCGTCAGGAGCGAACAAAAATGAAAAAAATTAGCAAGGCGTTAAAATATTGCTGTAAAATGTATATTTAAATAGTTTTTAGCTCTATCTCTCTCTAATACGAGAAAATAATTGTATATATTTTTGAAACCCTGTATATAAAATAGTTTGAAAATGTATATGCAAATATCTACATAGGATATAGCGTGTGTTTTGTAATAAATAAATGATATTCATATACTCATTTCACTGAATTTATTAGAGGGCGTGTTTATGCACAATATTTTACTTCTAAAAATTAGATTCATTCTCTTTCAAGATTCGAATGGAAAAGTATTGTTAATCTTTAGTGAATTAGCAAACAAAGTCTTCATCTTCAAAATACTCTTTCATAAAATTTTATCTTGGATTCTCATGGCGTGAACCGACAAAAACTCATAATACAGTAGATTTTGGATAATTCGAAAGTCTTTAATTCTAAAACGTCTTCAATTCGAATATTTATCTTGGTTCCTTTTATTCAAAACGTCTTCAATTCGAATATTTATCTTGGTTCCTTTTATTCAAAACGTCTTCAATTCGAATATTTATCTTGGTCCCTTTTATCCAAAACGTTTTTAATTCGAATATTTATCTTGGTTCCTTTTATTCAAAACGTTTTTAATTCGAATATTTATCTTGGTTCCTTTTATTCAAAACGTTTTTAATTCGAATTTTTATCTTGGTTCCTTTTATTCAAAACGTTTTTAATTCGAATTTTATCTTGGTTCCTTTTATTCAAAACGTTTTTAATTCGAATATTCATCTTGGTTCCTTTTATTCAAAACGTTTTTAATTCGAATTTTTAGATAATTCGATTTTTTTTTGTTCTTTGGGCTTTGAATTGTCCAAGTTTTACTGTATTGCTGTTGATCAATTTAAAGTTATAGTCTTAGCTTTTACATCTTGTATTCTCTAGGTTAACGCTTTTTACTTAATAAGTTATAAACTAGTGGGAACCAGAAGACGGGTTGACAAGATTCCTAAATTAATGAGATTGAAAGAATCATTTCTCTGCATCTAGGGCAGCATTCCACCATCTGTCATGTAGATAAATTAGGTCACTAACCTATCAATTGTGCTAGACCTTTGTGAGATTTGACCATGTGTTTCTATTTTATTCTTACTTTATAGAGATTGTTCTTTGGAAGCTCTACGCGAAATCCTTTAGAACAGAGATATATCTTGAAATATTTCACGCTTCTACTAAAAAATATTCATTTATTTACATTATAAAATCAATTAAAAAAACTAAAGATTTCCATTTAGATATCTCTTTTATAGGTGTATTCCTAAACATAAGTAAGGCTATATGCAAATCATATGATGAAGTAGGTTTTGAAAGACTTCCGAAGAGTTTATCAACACAAATGCGCAAGCTGTATTAGTTGTTTATCGAATGTTTTAATAAAGGCATTTCTTTCGCAGAAGCGAGAAATATTTAAAGCTGTCTGAAAGTTCCTATATAATACACTTTATAAGGGATACTTATAGACAAATAGATTGTTCGACAATATTTTTTTTTACATATTGAATGTACAGGACAGTATAACTTCCAATGAGAGACTGTACAGAAAACACAACTACTTCAGATTTTTCTTGAGATGGTTTCTCGTTGAAGGTTGAGTTCATGTTAGGTAAATTCATTTATGATTTTACAGACCGTATATATCATGGCGTGTAGAGTTTACATAGATAAAATGGTGCATTCGAGAGAATTGAATTATTATATGTGAGTAGCTCATGAACATACTATTCAACACAAATACCGTTCCTGCATAGATATATTGAATATTTTTGTAGTTGTGAGGGTACGAATAGTACAATGAAGGCTTTGGAAATAACAAATATAAACACAATGTTTACAAAACCTTCAAAACAACATTTATACTTTATTCGTTTTTTGAATTTTGGAAATAACTCTTTCAATTTTGAAGCAAATGTAGTTTAAAATATTTAGAATATCAATCTAAAACTAGCAATGTTTTTCAAGCGGTCTGGTAGATTGAATTGGCGAAACCACTGAGAGGGTCACCATAATGACCAAGCCCTCCCAATATTTTTTCATCGCAGTGAGGACAGTAGAGATTTGATTCATTCGCGTATTAATGTTTCCATTTGCTGTAAAACTATAAATGTAAAAATATAATTTTACGTCGATATAGTTTTAACTTTATTTTGTTTTACATCTTATTTAGCATGATTCTAGATTTGTTTTAAAATATGATTTACCGATGTTTTGCCTGAAGAAAGGAGTTCTTTTCTGTAATTTAACCAAATTTTCATCAAGAAAATTATTAGGAAAAATAATCTTTTGATTTTCTTAGAGGTTTACAAGGAAATACTTTTTTCGATCACACTCATAATGCTGGTCGCTGTGAGAGATGGGCGTTCATTAAATAGGTTGCTTATGAGAGGTCAGGCTGTAATGTAGAATTGTGTGTCTACGCTGTATGTAGGTGGGTAAAGGAAGTTGGCACGACGCCCGCTCTGAGACAGCACTTCTGGAAAGACATCGAGTGGGTGACGTGTCTTGGAAATTACGAGAAGCTGCAAATCTCCGTTCTTCCTTAAGCCATCAATATCGATACAGACGGTCAATCCTTCACAAGACAGGGAAACTTTCACTAAAATTTGCCCTTACCCAGCCACAAACCCATACAGTCTGCAATGTAGTGCTTTTATAGCAGGAAATCATAGCTTCGTTATCTCATAATGGTTATAAGAAACTGATTCTTCAATTATTTTCAAGTGATAAGGAATGGCTTGACTTATCTCCACGCAAAAAGCTATACTGGAAAAGAGAATTTCCTTTAATTTTGAAATGTTACTATAGATTAAAGAGAGAAAGAGAAATTGAAACCACTTTTAGTACATCGTTCATATAGGATTATATAAGACCGAATACAAAATTATACAAAATGATATAAAAGAAAGAGAAAGAGGGATTCTCATGATCATCTCTACACAACTCAGGAAGGTCCATTTCAAAAATGTTGAGATGTTAAGAAAAAGGCAGCTCCCTTGATGTATCTCAACGTCACTGATCATCGCACTGTTTCACGAAAAGAAGATGTTTTTATTCAATTTGAATACACTGATATGGTGCATTTTTATATTAAAAAATAATACGAAAACGGGAATTGTGCGAAATTGAATGTTATAATTACAAAGGTACTAATCTCTCTTTTCTTAATTTGCGCAAGCCATCAGGACACTTAGTTGCACTATCAGATATATTTTTATTCCTTAATACGAAACATCGAGGGGTCGACCTTTCATATTAAATCTTACTTTTCCTTATTACTAATAATTGTATATAGTTGCGGAACTACTGGTTTCCTGTGCTGCTCTTTTCCTGATATTGCACCTTGTACGGAGAATCTGTATAAGACTAATGTCTTAATAAAGGCTTTGTGTGTGTGTATTTTTATTCCTTAATTCTTCATATTGTTCTATTATTCTCACATATAAGGCTTTCCGTGGTGTCGGAATAAGGCTCTACTGAAAATTCATAGGATACGATTTCATGACTTCTCACCAAAGTGTTATCAGAAGACTATCAAAAAGATGTTTTTTCTATGGCGTATAGTAGCAATTGCGATATATATACAGCTATAAAGCCAACAAATCATCTGACAAACATACATTATATATAAAGAGAGATAGTAAAAAAAGAGAGGGGGATTCTTTTTAAGTCCATCGCCTATGTTTACGTGCATGTCTGCTAATGCAAATTGTACTTAACGGGGATTGTGTAGAGCTAAGTGCCATCCTGTTCTTTGTGACTGCGGACATGTCCTTGTGTGGGTCCAAGGCCGCCTCCCCGCTGATTGATCGCTGCCACTCCATCCCGGCCTGCCTATGTTCGCTTTCACGTTGAGTGATGGACCAAACCTACTGGGTCCTATGAAGGCGTCTTGGTTCCTACTCAACTCTCTTTGACACTGCGACAATTTGAGTATAAACTAACTTTCTACTATTCTTACTGTGATAGAAACTATTGGATGGTCTGTCTCCCAGCAGTTTCACTAGTTCAATTTACCATAACGCTCTAATATTGCACGAGTACAATCTGCTTAAATATTCGACACTCTGAAGGAGAATTCTTTGTTAATATATAATTAAGTAAACCATAGAATTTTGTGTTTGTTGAAGAATAAGCATTTCTAAATACTTGAATCGAAAAAAAAGCTCTTCCACAAACAATTACCAAACCACCAGTTAGGCATAAATTAAACATAAGACATCAACACGCCCATTCTTAATCACAATTTGAGTCAAAACCTTTGATTAGTCATTTAGAGACTTATTTCTAACATGCGCAAGGTATATATAACCTTGTTGTTTGTTGAATTTGTAGTATCGATAGAATATATTATACACATAATTTCACAAGAACGACCTATCTGATCGACGATAACCTTCTTGTGCGACCTTTTTGACAAAATCATAAACACCTTTAACCTCTAATGAACCGGTTATATCCAGAGCGCACCAGGATATTTCATGTTTTATGAACAGTCGTACCCAAACAAGTAGACTAGTTGCTCAGGCCCTATATAATTTTTACAAGGCAGTAGGTGTAAAGAGGGAGAAAAGAGAACTTGGAAGCTATTGTTCTTACACCTCAGAATGATGACGAAACATCGAGGGGCCATCGTGTTGGTCGACGATGAGATTGCGGAGCAGGTGATATGGATGGCTGTGCTGGAGTAGACCTTCTTTTTGTGTCTGGATGCTATATTTATGGCGAAATAAATAACTTAGTCCCTATTTCTGCTCCGCGCTTATGAAATTGAAGACTTGGGGCGATGGCGTCGACCTTTCATATTAAATCTTACTTTTCCTTATTACTAATAATTGTATATAGTTGCGGAACTAATGGTTTCCTGTGCTGCTCTTTTCCTGTTATTGCACCTTGTACGGAGAATCTGTATAAGACTAACGTCTTAATAAAGGCTTTGTGTGTGTGTGTGTTTTATGAACAATCTTTTATTGGAGGAGTTACAGACCCCTTTCCAAACATTTTTATTCTCTACACTGACTCTTTTCTACACTGTTAGAAATTGAATAGAAGACTTGACATGTTAGAGACTTTTCAGAAATTATTTTGACTCTATATTTCGTATCATGTAGAAATATAAAGCTCGTCTCTCCCGTCACAATAGACGATAGAACTAAGCCCCATCTATTGACTGTCTCCGCAAGATATCGGACTCAGGTCGGTGACAAAGTCACATCAGCTTTGGAAAACTGAGAAGCACCCACCTGAAGACTATGGTTTCGGGAAATTGACTCTCGTCAGTCTAGGGCAGGCTTCGATTTTATGAGATCCACTAGTGATCAAAAATGAAATCTCCACAATTTGCCAAAGAGGTATTTAGCTGGTCTTCTTCTTATTCTTCCTTATCTCAACTCAATTATATTAGGGTATAAAGCTTGTAGAGCTTCAGACTTTTGATGGTGTCTGCTGGGGGGATGATTAGAGCTCATCAATGGATGAGTCATTACAGTCAATACTTTTTTGGGGTTGCAGATTGATAATTGCACTAAGTCATGATTGTTTAACTGGTAAAGTGGCAAGGCCAAATCTGTGGATAAAATATTGATGGAAATTTTGACGGGAGGATATTGATGTATTAAAATAAAGGTCGCCTTTCTCTCAGCAAAAAAAAAAAAAAACGCTAGAACATTGGACAACTACATGAATTCGTAGATGGGAAAAGAACATATAAAAATGTTAATCAATTCTGTAGTATTCTGTAGTTATGTATAACTATCTTTTGAACTGGGAAAGAGAGGTAGGGAAATTTTGAGGGAATTGCTTTTGTATGTTTGTCTTTTTCTCCTTGTATAAAGGCAATTTGTTATGAGGTAAAGAAATATATTGACGCAAATATTCCGGAGTTTGGGATATCGCGTTATAGGATGTTAAAAATATTCACCATTTGTGAAAGGAGAGAGGCGACATTTTTATTTTTATATATCAATATCCTTACTTTACAAATTTTCCATCATATAAATAATCATTTTGGTAAAAATAAATCACAGAATTTTTATATCCAAATTCCGATGTATAGTATCACTCTCAATTCAAATCAAAGTTCATGGTTATTATAGCAAATATTGATTCTGAAATCAATATCAAATTTCACACAAATCATTTGTCTGTATATCACGCATATCAATTTTAAAAAAATGATTTATGCAAAATAATAATAACATTTCGAATTTTCCTTTTAGATTTTTTCCAAGTAATATTTAAGATATAAATGATCCCGGCACTCATGTAAAATCCAACAAACAAACAGGCTTGTTTCCAAAGAAATGATGCAAGATCGTCTAGCAGAGAAGAAGTAGAAAGTAAATATTTGAATATTTTGTTGCTGAGGAAATGTTTGCTTCTCTCTCGACAGTTTCCTCCTCAACCTGCCATAGAGCCCATGTTTCCTCAGTCGCTATACACTACCTAACTCTACACTTCGCTTTAAGCGACATCATTTCGTTAGGAATTTTCAATATAAATTATCCATGTTACTGTGTGACAACATATAACTATTTTGTAAAATATCGGAAGATTGCTTTGAAATTTAAATTAAAATAAAACGCAGGCTTCGAGGATGTATTTCCTATTTTTATTAAATATCTTCTCAAGCTTTCGATCAGTGCCAACCCTTCTACAGGAGTATATAAACGAAATTATGTATATGCTCATTCAGAAGTGTTGGAGTTTAATTTTATTATTACTCTGTGTAAATGTTTTATTATATTTGACCAGGAGTGCCTGGTCACGTGTGTATGTTTGATTGTATATATAGTGTGTTTGGAAATAAAATGTGTGTTAAGTTGAGCTTTGTGAGACTGGTGATTTCACAATAGTTAGAGCTCGGAAAGCCCGCTTCATTTAGGACAAGACCTCGGCGCTGACTATACCTCTAGGCAGAAGAGTGAGCAACATCAGAGAACCAGCCAGAAGAAGATTGGCTAACATTTTGGTCCCTCGAGCCGGATTAAGGCTACAAGATTATAGTTACAAGATTTAGTAGAAGTCACTCTTGATTGGAAGTTAAAGGTTTAAAATTCGTAAATTCAATTTGTTGATATTAAGAGAATCAAGAAAAAAGGCCTATGCAAATTTAAGTAAGATTATATCAAAATAATTTATGTAAACGAGGCTTTTAGAAAGTTTTACAAATTGGATTCAAAAGATAAAACGGAGGTATAGTGTGTTAAGTTACGTCAAGTTAAGAACAAAAGCAAGTCTAGAAAATGAAGCGCGCAATAAGAAGTAGAGCCGTTCAAAGAACGACTATTTCTAAGTTGATTAAAAAGGCAGAAGCGGAGTTGGATGAAGAAACTCCTTCTGAAAATATGATAAGAACGAGCTATAAACTCATCGAGAAGTATATGGCAAATCTTCAGAATGAAGATAAGTTGATCTGGAATTTGATGCTAGAAGATAAGGAGAATGATGACAAGGTACTAGAGGAGGAGAGGGATACAGTGATCCATTATTATGGGAAGTGGATAGATCTTGAAAATGAAATAAATAATTTCCTCAACTCTCTGAAGAAAAATACGGAAGCCCTCCATGGTGCTAGTTCGGAAAAGGGCTCGCTGCCTGGAACAAGAGTTTGCCGATTGCCCAAATTGGATTTGAAGATCTGCGATGGAAGCAGTTTAGAATTCAGGATGAGTGAGAAGCCAAGGGTTGTAGGAATTACCTTGATGAAAGGAGTTGATCCAGCTTCTATTAAGGAAGATGCTGGGATTGTGGTATCATCCGAGCAAATGGTAGAAGAGACATCCAAGCAGATTGCCGTTGAAGAAAGTAAAAAGGCTCAAGTTGTAAAAAAGCATTTTGCTGAAGACGGTGAAAGGGCTCAAGTCGAGAAAAGGTCTGTTGTAGAAGTTGACGAAAGTCATAGGGCTGAAGTTAAGAAAGAATCCGTTGAAGCAGATGAAGATAAAGAGCTGGATGTGGAACAAGGAATGGATTCAAAGAACACTGAAGAAGTGAAGCTGCTATATGCAGAACAAGGCACTGATTCAAAGGTGGCAGAAGGGCTAGATGCAGAACAAGGTACCGATTCAAAGGTGGCGGAAAAGCAAGACGCAGATTTAGAGAATGGGAAAGACTCGGAAGCTGAAACCAAGGACAATGGAGTAGGGGATTCTAAAACTGCAATTTAAGGTTATGAATCGGTGAGCAATACTAAAGCGGTAGCTGAGGGCGCTGATCAAGTGGAGATTTCAGATGGTGAAACTGAGTCCATTGATGATATTGAGGAAAGAGTTGTCAGAGTTCCAGCATCGAGGAAATTGGTGGAAGCAAGACAAACTGGAGATGCGGAATTTAAAGTAAAGGGATGCTATTTTCCCGATCGCCCTGTATTTGAGTGTGGGTCCAAAGCGACGCCTATACGGCCAATGTTTGACGACGCTTCCTGTCGAGGAAACTGCGGACTCGCCTTGAGGCGGTATGTGAGGAGGAGACCCAGTCTATTGAGAGGAATCCCTGAGATATGGATAAAACTTCGGGAAAATAAATTCGGAGTTTTGGCCGACATGAGAAGATATTTCCGGTTGATGGCCATTAAGGAGAATGATTGGGACTACTTCAGATTTCTTTGGAAGAAGAAGATGGACAACTGATGGGTTTTGGGCGGGAAATCGTTGTAGACGATTTTAATTAAGTACCCCGTACCTCAAAATCCGGAAAAAAGGAAATAGTTGAATGATGATGCAAAGGTTGGAGAAAGTAAAACGCTTTCTAAGCAGGGTTGTACTGTCCAGATCACCTATGTGAAGAGAGAACCAATAGAAAAAGGTTAAATTGGCAAATATCTTCCAAACAATAAAATGCAACTTGTATCGAAGGAAACTGTTTCTGGAACTGTAATAGCTCCAATATTATATACTCCGGCCAGTTCTCCAAAGGGGCAAGTGCCTACTCCAGCGAAAAATCTAAATTTAGGAGACAAGTCTCCAGAAAAGTCTGGTAAAAGTGCTAAACTGGAAAGGATTGCGAATCCGGTAGATTATAGGAATATTATATTGAGTGCTTTGAGATCTCTAAAGAAGATTTCAGAATCCTATGATTGCTCTAAACCTGCAGACGATACCTCTGGGCCTTCAGACGATACCTCTAAGCCTTCAGACGATACCTCTAAGCCTGCAGACGATGCCTCAGCATCAGATCCTGATTCTTCAAAAGGTAAAGCTCAAGGTTCTCAAGAGGTTCCAGAAATTGCAGTGGAAGATTCTGACGAAAAGTCTGCAATTGAAGATTCTCAACCTTCAGAGCCTCTTGATGTGGAGGGTTCTGGAGTGGGGGCTTCAAGCGATGTAGAGGTAAGAACTCAAACAAAGAGCCCTAAAGCCATATCTTCCAAAATACCTTGCATGAAGAAAGAAGAATCCAGCATAGACTTGGAAGAGGAAGACACTGGAAGAAACGAACCCTCTCCGGCCTCAATCACCTTCAAAGCCCTAGAAACCACAGATTCTAAAGAAATTGATCTGACGATTTTGGGCAACATTGCGAGAGAGCATTGCGCACAAAAGATTACATTTGAACAGTCCAATGTTATAAGGACATTGGGTTTGGGATGGATCCAAAGTGAAGACTGTTTCCTATATGACGTTCAGTCGTTGGAAAAGACATCGGTGACTACCAAACGCGAAATGCTTTCCTTCATCGCCAAGTTAGAAGATCCCTTAAGATGGTTGGCACCTGTCCTTGTAACAGGAAAAATAATGGTTCAAAGGTTGTGGATAACGGGATTACATTGGGATGATCCGATGGATGAATCATTGATTGAAACATGGACTAATTTTCATAGGAAGTTTGAGAATACCCCGATGGTTGGGTCTCGGAAGGAATACCCAGGGAGTGAAATTGCATGGATTCGGTGATGACTCTGAAGACGCCTATGCGGCAGCTGTTTATATAAGAATTCCCACTGATGATGGTGTCAGTGTAAGACTGTTGGCATCAAAGACTAAGTTGGCTCCCATGCGGAAGATGTCAATTCCACGCTTAGAATTGTGCGCAGCTCTTCTGCTGACCAGACTAGTGAAATATATAATGGAAGAATTGAATATCAAACTGGAGAGTGCTACCTGTTGGTCCGATTCTACCATAGTCTTGAGTTGGTTAAGAACTATGTCTAGAAATCTCCCCTCTTTCATCGGCAATCATGTCGCGGAAATTCAGAGTTGTCCACAAGTCAGGGAGTGGCGCTGTGTTCCTACAGGAGATAATCCAGCGGATATTGCCTCGCGAGGAATTCTGGGGTCCGAGCTGAAATAGTCTTCCATCTGGTGGGCAGGACCTACCTGGTTATCAGCGGAATCAGCAGAATGGCCTAGAATGCCTCCTGTGTTTGAGCACCAAAGTCAAACTGAGCTCCTGAGTATTCATGCCATCAGTGAAACACCTTTCTTGGTGGCTATCGGAGAGATGAGCTCAACCTTTAATGGGTATATCCGAAAAGTGGCCTGGATATTGCGTTATTGCCATAACTGCCGCTACATTGCGGAGCGATATCAGTCGCACTTAACCCCAGCCGAACTGAGAAATGCTCATAGGAGAATACTTCAATCAATTCAGTACCAGCATTTCAGGGAAGAAATAAGAAGTTTGACCACTTTAGGATCAGTAAGGCGCACAAGCAAGATTTATGGTTTAACAC
This sequence comes from Cordylochernes scorpioides, assembly GCA_030710605.1. Lineage (NCBI taxonomy): Eukaryota > Metazoa > Arthropoda > Arachnida > Pseudoscorpiones > Chernetidae > Cordylochernes > Cordylochernes scorpioides. Next base: position 22,478,687 of record CP092872.1, on the reverse strand, counting down.
CGTTCCTCGACGATCAAGGAATCCTTGGAGTCGGCGGTAGATTGAAATGGGCTCCATCTACGACATATGAACGAAAACATCCTGCGCTATTGCCTTCATCAGGAAAGGTGGCTCAGATGATTGTTCAAGCGGTTCATATGCGGACTTTGCACGGAAGTGTGCACCTGATGCTGTCCACATTGAGACAGAAGTATTGGATGCTGAGAGCAAAAGATCAGGTGAAAAGATGCATTCGAGAGTGCGTGACATGCTGTCGATACAATCGCGTCACTCAAGGCCAGCTAATGAGCGATTTACCCAAGGAGAGATTAACACCGGGTAAACCCCTCTCAATCAGTGGTGTAGATTATGCTGGACCTGTGAACCTTCGAATGTCCAAGGGTAGAGGCCGAAAGACTGAAAAAGGCTACATCTGTCTATTTGTGTGCTTTGTGACCCGAGCAGTACATCTTGAATTGGTCACAGATGCATCTACACCCACCTTCATGTCGGCCTTTAAGCGATTTGTGGCGCGAAGAGGACATTGCACTCGGCTATATAATGATCAAGGGGTAGTAACACCGCCCATTTCTTGCTTGCTGAGCCATCCTCTTGTGTCCCGGAAGATGACCTATTATTGATAAAGAATCATCTCCTAACAAGATGGCAGTTGGTTCAGAGGGTCATGCAACATCTGTGGAAAAAATGGTCAAAGGACTACTTGAATGGCTTGCAACAGCGCAATAAGTGGAAGACCATCTCTCCTAATGTCGACATCAATACGTTAGTATTGATAGAAGAGGAAAGAATGCCCCCTGCAAGGTGGCTTATGGGCAGAGTGGTGGAGACACATCCTGGGAAGGACGGCCTGGTACGGGTTGTTTCGGTGCGGACATCGGTTGGAGTGCTCCGAAGACCCTTGGTGAAGCTGGTGCTGCTTCCGGTGGCCCCTCCGGAACTTGATGTGACCCATCAACTCGGGGAGGAATGTTGGAGTTTAATTTTATTATTACTCTGTGTAAATGTTTTATTATATTTGACCAGGAGTGCCTGGTCACGTGTGTATGTTTGTTGTATATATAGTGTGTTTGGAAATAAAATGTGTGTTAAGTTGAGCTTTGTGAGACTGGTGATTTCAAAATAGTTAGAGCTCGGAAAGCCCGCTTCATTTAGGACAAGACCTCGGCGCTGACTATACCTCTAGGCAGAAGAGTGAGCAACATCAGAGAACCAGCCAGAAGAAGATTGGCTAACAAGAAGGGTTAGCACTACCCGAAAGCTTTAGAATATATTTAATAAAAATAGGAATATCATTCTGGGAGCCTGCGTTTTATTGTAATATATACACATACACAAAAGCCTTTATTAAGACACACTGGTCTTTAAAGGATTCTCCCCGAGATTACAAGAGAGATAGACCTGTGAAAGTGGGGAATATATAGAAGAAGAAAAAGAAAGATTATGTAAGTGTGATATATACATACACATAAATATATACAACATAACAACAAAAGCCCCCATTAAGACCCAAAGTCTTACAAATTACTCGACTGCAGGATCCAAGAAGCAAAGTAAGAAAGAGATAAAGGAGTAAACAACAACAACAAAATATATATAACATATATACACATATATACATATTCACTCAATTCAAAGTAACAGTAACGATGCCTTTTTATTCACTGCCTTGTGTTTTATTGTAATATAACTATTTTACCAATACTTACAACAATAACTGGCGATGAAAAGTTATTATGATGAATCATTTGTATCAATCCATTTATTATTCTAATTATACAATTCGCTCTATTTTTCCAAACGAAATTCCTACACAGTTCCATCCAAATTTTATAGTCACTTAATATGTCACATCACACGGCCATAAATACTTACATAAAAGAGGTCTATCAGAAACACCAAATTGTTCCTGCGTAGAAACTAAACAAACTCCTCTTCACTTTACCTATGACTGTCCGAACTTTACAGAAGTGAGACATCGATTGTTCCCTGATCTAAATGATTAGCTCTCTCACATCAGCCACTTGGTCTATATATATTGTGAATTCTATGGTTTAATTCATGTAAATTTGTAAATATTTAATTGTAAGTTTTAATTTGTTCGTTGTTCTATTTATTTCCTCTGTAATAGGAGCAAATATTTCAATATCGCCCCAGGTTGATTCATAAAAAAAAAAAAACACATATATCTATTCTAATATCAATTCAAGTTAGGACTTTTTATGAATATTTATTATCCTTTAAAGTTTCGGCGACCCAATCTCACCCTTCCAAAACAAATCGGAAAGCTTTTAAGTGGAGTATTGGGTCGTTTAAATGGACGACAACGACTTGAATTGATCCAAACTGATCCTATTAATATGGGTTTCTCTCTATTTTAATATTTTATTTGTATAATCTACGTGCACATATATCTATACCAATTCCAATCAAGCCGATGATGGCCATGCCTATTCCTGTTGGACCGTGCCGTCGAGACATGTCAGATGGAGCCAAAAGAATAATAAATATTATATTTATAATATATAATTTACTACATTTTTATATCAAAGCGATTTTAAGCTTGATCTCATTATTCTGCAATGTGGGGGGTCGATGGAAGGGTAGTCTTAACCATTGGTTTTCGACCGCCACGACCCGGTATTGGATCCCGCATTGAGCAATTTTTTTTCTAATTAAAAAAAAAAAAAAAGCTCCAATGGCCCCCTATTCTTGAAAAAGTCTAACCCCACCAGCGAGTGCAAGTAACAATATGGGGGCTCTGACACATTTGTAAATGCAAAGTCGAACTGCCTTTCACATAGCGTAGTCGCTAACTACCCACCATTATTATCATCGTCTATACCATGTGACTAGGGATAATAATAATAACTTCAAAAATTCTGTAATGGTAAATTGTAGTGGTATAAGAATTGATCAATTTTATTACAACAATACTATTTGTGCCATTTTGTGCTATATATACTTTTTCAAAATAAAATTAACAAGCAATTCAAGGTTAAGTATCTTGCACGATTTTGCTTTAGTTTTTGAGCTAAAATACCCTTCAACAGAAACACCTAGAAGTATAACTAGCAGCTAACTATACATGCTGAAAATGCATGTGCGACGTTAGTAAATGAAAACACGACTATTTTCTACCTCGAATAAAACAACTTCCTACTGTACTTACTGAGATGTAAAAATATTGGAAATGCCTAACTCATCAGTGGTGAACTCACAGCAGCAGAGCCAATTTAATCCATCACACATTTCCATATTGTATTAGGCTGTTATGCTTATATATTCAGCTCTCTGAGAAAATTCTTGGTTGAGATATTTGTTAGCGCACAATTATCAGAGTAACATTTATGTGTAAACTTTAGTTTTATTATAATATAAACGAAAAGAATGATAAAATGGAAAACAAAAGAAAATCTTGCGAGAGCGTATTTACATGATGAGAAACAAAGCATTCAGACATTCCAATGATGCTTTGCACAACGTGGGGTGGGGCGGTTGTAGATTACGTGGTCATCGGTCGCTAGTCCAGCAGTATTTAATCAAACTATGGACCTGGAGGTTAGTACATATGGTAGTTGATGGAGTGATCCTCAACTTGGTGGAGTCCGTCTGCGTCTGCTTACGCTGCTGTGGCCATAATTCGATTCAGTGCTCCTGAGCTCCCAAGTACTTCTACCGCGGCGAAGAAGAACATGAGGGTCGAGCCAACTGCTGTGCCAAGGGTTTACCAGACAAACACGAGGCGAAAGCTTTCAGTTGTCCAATCCTAAAATCTATGGCTCTAAAGTTCTAGACTTATAGGATCTCCTGCCCCCCATGCCTAATATCCTGTATTTAATCCTCCTCCAACACTGCTGCCTCTCTCTGCACCTGCTACGCAGCCTCCACCATCGCGGGATAGTTTGCTTCCTGATCCTTGGGTCAATTACCTTTGGGGAGCCGCGTCAAAGGTTAGAAGACCAGCAACTATTTCGTCAATTAACCTCAACAAAGTAATCATGGAGGTTATTAGAAAATATTTCTTGTTGTAGTGAGTTGATCTCATATATAGTCAATTCGAAACTTTACTCCCACTATAAATAACTGCATACATCATACGCCGCAGAAAATTATTTACTAAACAATCTTCTACTGCCGGCTAATAGATTCATTGCTCAAATAAGAATACTTCTTGTTTTATACCGGGAAAACCACATTAAAATATGAAGAAAGAATACATATTTTGCCCAATTTGCCAAACGAATAAAATATCCGAACTGGAACACTATATATTTGAATGTACGTCACTCATTATGGAATGAGAAACTTTATGCGGTAGAGCTGCTCATCCACACTTTTCGCTGTATTCCTTTTTATCAGACTTGATGGATAATGGGTCAGCTATTTTAAAGTTATTTAATTTTCTCAAGACTGCAAGGAGAAAAAAAGACCTAACAAAGTAACTGAACTGTGTGGAAATATTTTTTTCTTCATAAGATGCAACCAATTACTCAATAGTCTACTTCTTCACTGTGTTCTATGCTCGAAAAACGATGTATATAGACTCAAATTTTGTACATAGATATTCTTTCCTTTTCTATTTTTTCTCCTTTCTGAGCGAGGATTCAGTTTCTCCCCCTGTTTCTCATTTCTTTTTAGATTTATTTCTAACAGGAGAATCGTCTATATGAGACGGAATGTCTTAATAAAGGCTTGTGTGTGTGAGTTGATCTCATATGCAGATATAAATCTCGTGTGAAATAATGGCGAGGTATACAGTACCTATACATGAAGAGCTTCCTGAGCGGAAGTCCGGAGTGCAGGAAGTAATGGATTCGACAAAAGAGCTGCAGCGAGTGACCCTGAACTGTACCTGTCTGCATGCGTGCGTGGAACAAACTTCATTGAGTAATTCATTGAAAAGTATCCTATTTTAATTTCACTAAAATATCCTTTTTCATCAATACAAAATTATTCGATACAGGTAAAACACCATAGAATTATACTTATAAATTCCGTTCAGAAATTCAATTTCGAATAAATATTAACGCAAGGTTCTCCATTTCCTAGTAAAGAAAATCCCTATTTTGTACTTCCACATGACGGAAGGTGGACAACGTCCTAGAAAAGCTAAGCTAGGAGGGGGCCAAGCAGAGACAGGGCTAAGTATCTAACTTAATCTTAACGTACTTCCTCGGCAAGGAACTGAGGAGTGTTCAAGAAGTCCCCTCCTTGTCTGGAGGAGAACTCTCTCAAAGTATAAAGCCTTCCTTGCTGAAGAAATTTGTTCACATATACAACTATATATATTTCCCTACATTTTTTATCTACTCTTTATTTACTCCTTCATTATATATTTTCCTTTATTTAATCTTAATTTTATTTCAGTAACAATTTATTAGAAGAATCAATATAATTGTTTGAAAATTGTTAATTGTCCAACTTAATTTTAATATGGATGAGGAAACTCACTTGAAGTTGGAAACAGCTTCTAAATACAGATAAATCTCTTAGTAGGTCAGTAGAATATGGTTGCGAAAGATAAGAAAAAATACCGCTGTATATTCTCTCAAAATACTTTTATGGATGCTGTGAAATCCTCATTAAAAATGCATAAAAACGTAAATTGTATTGCGTAGGTACTGTACTAAGACATAATAGCCAACTAAGATTGAGTAATGGACATATTGAAGAGACCAAATCAAGAGTACACCCTCTAATATATTTGTGGACCGAATGAAAGTAGACCGAATGAAATATGATAACGTTATATCACCAATAGGAAACTATGGCGACAGAATCATTTATCTTGGAGAGGAAGTTTATTGAGAAGGCAGAATAGTCTTAAGGCTGATTCTCCTAAATATACACTACTGGCCATTGCCTCATCAGGAAGAAATGCAAATAACAAAATATTTATTGGAAAACTATGTTACATAAAGTGGGAATAACAAATGATTAAATTTAAAGAAATTTGGAGGAATGGATCTTGAGAAATAAATAGATAGAAGAACCACCTCTGGAAGCAATAACAGCACTTATATAAAGTCAAACAGAGATTAAATGTCTTGTAGAGGTACAGCTTGCCATGCAGATTCAACACGATGTCACAGATTATCGACAGTGGTGCCTGACGTGCGGTGACAAGCCAGTAGCATGAAAACCATTCACCAGGCGTTTTCTCTTGGTGACAGTTCAGAAGAGCGTTAATGTACAAATATGTTTTTGATTTACTATCCAAAATGCTTCCAGTATTAATCCCGCTACATGGAAAAAGTTCTTTATTAGTCTAAAATAGTTGGTAAAATGAGCTCCCCTTCCACTAGTCTATTGTAAACATAAAAAGCATTTATAAAAACATCAAAAGACCACAACAATTATCTCCTCTACGCATCTCGTGTAAAATTATATTATTAAATAATCCAACGCACACTTCAGTTTTGGAAAATTCGGGCAATAAGCTAACCTGTATGCTATTGACTTCAGGCTATCACCACAGGAGCGGATTCGAATCCATAGCGTCCTGAAGTATAAGATAGGATAATAAATACGGTCCTGTACTGATGAAAGTACCAAACCCGAAGTTTGCAGATTGGCTTATTTGTCCGATTGAGCCAAAACTGGCGTGGTGGCTTACTCTATCTCCAGAATTTTTGCGATCCGCGCAAAGATCGAAAAAGGACATTGTATTAATGTTTTTATAAATGTATTTTAATGCATTTATTATGAGGCAGAGGTGCATTTTCGCACAGCAATATCATCCTCTGAAGGACCACAATGCCAAACAAGTGTTCAACCCGGCAATCTCCAGATGAGAAGGTGTTTAGGTCACAGATGGCTGCGCCTTTATTCCGAGAATCTATTAAAACTGACTCTATCGGTTCAATGCCAGTTGGCGCCAAAGTCGACTCATCGACTATTCTCTCAGATATATTACTGGTTCTCTATTCCCCAAGGTTAATTCACATCTGCATTATACGTTAGCAAGTAGTTTGCAACTACTGATCTTCTTATTGTCCCTCCATGCCTCTCCTTTTAACATCATCTCTTGTAGACACTGAAATGAACATTCTGTTGTCTATATACTTATAGTATCCAATCACCAAGTTCATGATCGTCCTCTTCCCTGACTCTCACGATTCTATTCAGTAAAATGGTCTTGGAGATCGATACAACTGTCTTCATGACAAACTTTTCATTATCCCTAGTACACGTGCTACACATGATAACCATGGTGGGTAGAATTTAGCGACTGCTTTTACTGTAAATGCACCACATGTCTACACATGTGAAAAGCAGTTCGACTTTCCCAAAAAATGGTTAGCCTTATATAAAAAAAGAACCTGTTTAGCCTTATTTCCTTTTTCCCAAATAACTATTTTTACAATCCTTTCTGCAGATGAAAAATATCTAAAGAGTCTAGTTCATCATTGATAAGCCATCCCAACGGTTTCATACTATATAAATACTACTAGACCGCTTATATATATATATATAATATAGTATTTGACACAACTATGATTGTATTTAATAAAACTATGGAAATAAGCTTAGTATAAATATGTATTTCGTTGTTCCATGCACCAATATCCAGGCACCAGCCTGCTTTGAGCACCCTAATTTTTTCAAAGTAAAAGTGCCGGAGAACCCGATCAGCGGTACATAGTATAAATGTGTATAATGACATTTGAAAATTATCCTGCGTGTGTTTCTTTTAAACTAAAAATCGAGAATTATTTCTCCTTAAAAATAATTTTCGATTTTTCGTTTAAAAGAAACACATGCGGGATAATTTTCAAATGTCGTTTTACAATCATAAACCGCATTATATTGTATTATAAATATGTATGTATATCTTGTTGCTCCTACTCAATTATAATAGGTCAGTGTTCGTCCTTTGCAATCTCTATAATAAATGTTCTGCTTTAAATATTTCAATACTTTCTTATTAGGTTTTCTTAATGTACACACACAAACCAGGGGATATTTTATGCACATGTTATCTTTGCACCAAGAAGAAATATTATTGTAATCTTCTCCTTTTACAGGTTCGTAAGGTTAAATTATATATGCAAATTTTGTAATCGTTTAGTGGACATTCACATCACTCGACAGCGCAGCTATGCAAATATTTAACGTTTTCCCCCTCTTTATGAATATATAAACGTAACATGTTATCTTTAAGGCGAAATAAGTCTATTTACATATAAAACAGATATTTGGAGTAGCTTGGGTGTCATCTACATGACATAAGATGATAAGGAATGGGCTAAGTTGCAGAGAAATATTCTCACAGGAATTTATTAAAATATTTCAGGTGAATCGCAACAGTTATAAGACGACATGTTTTCTCAATCTGACTTCTCCATGGGAATCTATCCATAGCCATAATCTGTCTGGTGGTAAGGTATTGTCTTGTTCCAGTTAATCCATATATAGGTTTCCCCCCCCCCCCCCCCCCCAATGCCTTTCGCTTCTATATGTATAGTATTATAGTATAGTGTGTATTGTATAGTAGATTTGTCGGTTTTAAAAAGTTTCCAAATTCATCAGTAAATAAGTATAATGCTCTATTTTAGTATGTAGTTGAAGTTATTTCCTATAGACCATGAAAATACAGAAATATCTTGACTTCCTGTCTGGAGAATCTTCCAGAAAACGTAGTAAAATACAGACAAACTTGCAAAATTTAATCGAATCGAAAACTTGTCTATCTTCAAATGGTGAGAAAAGACAGCGGTAAAGGTTATTGAGACGATATGAAGATATTTAAAAAGCTTGAAATTTATCTCCAGACTTTATTGTAGGGTACAAATATATTACTGTCCTTGTGGGATTATATAATTATAATTATATAATCTAATGTATCGCATTTAGAAATAATAAAGAAACCGTCTCTGAGGCAACCCTTATCTACACTTCGTTGTTTCTTTGCAGAGCTTGATTTAAGGGTCTTCTTTTCTCGCTGATTTTAATAAAAAAAAATAAATATTGAAAATCTAGAAGCAGAGTACAGGGGACGCAAGGGCTTATTAGCCTATATCGTTCCTGGCTTTGTCTCTGACAAGCCACATTTTTCCATCTGTCCTTGTGGGAATATTCATTTTCTATTGTAAATAAAACTGAAACTTTATAAAGTATTATATAAAAAAAGTTTCAAGTTCATAAGGATCGGCACAAATGTATCTGTTCCCTATATTAATAATATGATTTGCTTCTTCATCAATAAAAAAACAAGTTTCTCAATTGTTTGCTTATCTTCAGGTCTAAGGTGTAGCCAATACTTAAAATATATAGAATTAACGAAGAAATTTACTAATTCAAATAATATAAAAACATATTGAATATATAAAATTTGCAACAAATTACTGGCAATGTGTTTCTTCTTAATAATATCATCAAATATTATCTCAACAGACCTTACTGTAATGATATAAGTATTTGAATGAGAGGGCTTGGCCTCATCAGTAGTTACTGATAAGTTCACTTATATCATTGCAGTGAGGTCTATAGAGATAATATTTGAGGATATTATTGAAAAGAAACACAACAACAACAACAACAAAAAAACCTTTATTTAGGGTCACTGACCCTATACAGGATTCACCAGAGGTATGCATAAGAACAAAGCAGTGAAACAAAGGAAACAACGATATAGACAGAAGAAAAAGAAGAAAAAATAAGAGAGAAAAAAATAACGAGAAAGAGGGAAGCAAGAAAAACAACACAAAAAGAGTAGCAGTAAGAAAGTGAGGAGTGAGTGTCACTTGGCCTTCTTCTGAGATATGGACTTTGAAAAGAAACACATTGCCAGTAAATTTATTTGCTACAAAATTTATCGATAGATGGAAATTAGATTTATATATTGAATAAAAATTTATTTATTTTAAAAATTATTATTTAATAAAAAGAAACTCTTTCTCGTTGCTTTGTTGAACATAAACAAGAGGTTGAGAATAAAGCTATTGTCATATTTCAAATAGAACACAATATTGTATACACCTATCCCCCGATTTACACGGTAGATACGTTCCTGAGAAAAACGTGTAAATCGAGGGATAGGTGTATATTAAACTGTCAAATCTGAATAGGTGTTCGCCCCCTCATGAATCAGAGCCTCCCAATATTCTTTTCAACATACGAGTAGGTAGTATAGAGTAGAATAGCGCATTTTAGTATAATGCGATAAAAACAGAAAAAAAAACTTTTTTGGAAAACCGTGTAAAAGCGAAAACGTGTAAAACAAGTACCGTGTAAATCGGGGGATAGGTGTACATTTATTTATTTACCAGTTGCAAACAAGACACGCTATAATCGATCTGGATAATTGCGCGTGAAACTTTTTGCAATAATTCATATTGTAGTAGAGTAGATAACAGAATAATCAAAAAATGAACAATTAAGAAAAAGAGCATTGAATAAATATATACATTAAACAAATAGTAACAACATAAGCAGATAGAAGAATATTGTATACTTTGAATGGTGGAATTCAACTCACCTGGTCGGAGGAAGGAGGGGAATTGAACAGAGCTTGGCACAATCTTGCTTCTTATTGAGATGGAAAATGACTAAATTTTGAGAGTTATATGAAGATAAGTTAGAAATAGCTTTCTCACAATAGAAATATAAAGGAAATAGATAATTAACAGTATCTTTAGTTTATTTTACGTCAAGATATTGAAATTAAAATTGCTTGTTTATGGAAATTTGAAAGTCAATTGTTTTCCCTATTCGACGTGTTTCCATTGTTTAAAAATATGGCAAAGAGCTTTTTGAAACATTAATTGAGTAATTGTCTGATAGAAAATTATAAATGACAAACTTTAGGATCAAACAGCAATTTATTTAAGACACAAGCGAAAAAACTGAAATTTATAAAATATATGAGAAGGAATAAGGTAAGTATTCAGAGTAGCAAAATATATAACTATCAAAATTATTAATAAGTTCATTAAAATAAATTAACAAAATTGACATCTCATGATCGTATAACTAAAAGTTGATGATGGTTTTCGCCATCTATCGGAATAAATATCAAATAATCGTTGCTTTTTTAATTATTACAGAATTGGACAAATACAGTTTCCTTATTAATCAAGAAAAGCTAACCATGTACGTGTTTAAAGCTGTTGGCTCTGTTGATTAATCAAGAAACGGTATATGGCCAATTCTGGAATAATCAAAAATCAACAATTAGTTGATAATCATTCCGATAGATGACGCAAGCCATCAGTAACTTTTAGTTGCAGGATCGGGAGAAGTACAAATTGATCTTTTTACTATTTTTCATCAAAATAAATATTTCGCTACACTATAATAATGTGAAAAATAGTACAAATGTGATATTGTACTGCGATAAGGCCCATAAATTATGAAAAAGAAAATGGCAACTTCTTATCGTACAACTGAAAGTTGCTGATGGCTTGCGCTATCTATCGGAATAAATATCAATAACTTTCAGTTGTACTATAAATAGATGCCTTTTTATTTTTCATACTATAATAATGTTTTTTTAAATTTTTTATTTTATTATTACAGAAGCACGAAGTCTATCAGACTATTGTGCTATATTAGAATTATTTACATATATATCTTTAATTATTTACACGTTGAATTAGTAGTGATTTATAAATATGTGTACAAATAGCTCTAAACTTGCCCAAGTTTTCATAAAATTGAGTATATACAGAAAAACGATTTGGCATTATGTCAAAGTAAGCAAGTACAAATTGGTTAGTCAGAGGGCAAGCCAACAAAAGATGCTCTGGTGTTTCAACATTTAGACAGCATTCACACGTTGGATTATTTATAACTCTCAAGTCAAAGAGAAAACTCAAAAAGGGTCCTTTGCCTGTGAAGAACAAAGTAGTGTATTTATCAGGAGTAATGAAGCTTGGTATATCTCTCAGAAAATAATTCTTGAACGATGCATTAGTTTGAGAAAGATAACATCCAAATTTCGTATTTATATATAATGTATTCAATTCATTTGAAAGGTTTAAAGAATAATAATGGTGAAATATATTAATTCATCACATATAAAATTTAAAATTAGTTATAAAAACGGTTGTTCATTTAAGCAATGGTGAGGACATCTCGACAAAAATTCCAAATAAGGAAGAAATTGCGACAATATATCGATCTCAACCTGGAAAATCCAAGTTCCTATTGAAGGTTAACTTATCGGAATGGCGTAGAAACCCCGTGGTTTGTACAACTATTTCATCATTGTATTTAGGGGCCAGAATTTCGAGAAAAAACCTTTCATCAAAATAAATTGTTAATTAGTTCAAACTCTTTTATATCCTTTATAAAATATAATGTATAACTTGATAATATAGCAGGAACATGAATCTATCAAAAAGATAAATATACTGCAAAATAAGTGAAATTATTGACTGTAAAAGAAAATACAGTGTTTTACATAGAATTTTCAAAAAGCGAATGGTGCATACGGGAGCAATAAATTGTTGTACAGTTGTACATGGATATATTTTATGGAACAATTAAAATTCAATGATTACAATTACAATTATTTTATTTCCAAAGCGCAATATCCCGCAAGGGATACTTGCACCAAACAAGGAGAAAAGTTTATTTACATAAGTTATTTACATTATTCAAAGCATGAAAACATTAGAGATCCAGATTTTGTAGAAAGTTTATAATGTATTTACAAAATGAATTGAACTTTAAATATGTTTTTTATCGGAAATCAAATCGTTAAGTTCACAAACAACTAGTTCATTCTTTATTCTATAATCTTGAACTGCTGGGCAATCGATCAGTAGATGTCTTGAGGTTTGTTCCTCAATACCACAAAAGCAACTTGAATCATACACTGCCTTTATTCTATTTAAAAAACTTTTGAAATTTCAGTGGTTTGTAATAAATTGAGTATTATAAAAATTTGGACGAAAGTATTTAGGGATTTCTTGGGGAAAAAAGCTTAAGAAAGTATTATTTGCTTCGTTTTTCAGAACATTCATTCTTGATTAGAGAAAGGTATCTATAATTCCTTCATAATAATAAATATAATTCTATAATTCAATGATAAGTTGAAATTTATTCCGACAGATAGTTGAAGCCATCAGCAACTTTCAGTTGCACAATCAGAATTTTTCTTTTCTAAAAAAAAATATATATATTATATATTAGATAATAAAGGCATATATTGGATTTAATAAAATATTTATTTTGCCAATATTTTATTAAATACAATATATGCCTTTTATTATCTAATGAATTAAGTATGGATTGCTCTATTTTCAAAAAAATATATTATCTATGTAATAAGATTTTCTGTTGTTGATTTTGTAATAGTTGAGATAAGGTTTTGTTTTTGTATACATGAATATTTTAAGATATTGTTTTGCTATTGTTATGCAGTCGTGAACAGAATGATAAAAATAGTTTAGATATATTAGAATTAGCTTTAATTTAGCTTATGAAAAGAAAAAAACATAAATTGAGAAAAGTACTGCCAGATTTAAGGCTTAAAAATAAAGAAAACAAAAGATTATTTACATAATACCAAAAGATTTGAGCTGAGCCGGCCAACGGGAAACAACAACAATAGGTTTATATATGGAAAGTCATGACCTTTGGTGGTAGATATATACAGAGTAACTTGTTCTGGGAATTATAATTTTAATTTTAGATATTAGATATTTAGATATAATTCTCATATAACATATATATATTTATTTGAAAAAAAAAATTGAAAAAGGGCAGTTGTTTGGTATTAAAATCAATAATTAATAAGTAAAAATACATTTTAAAAAAAAGCTTTTATTCGAATGCACTAAAAATGGAAAAAATAAAATATTGTACCTTCTGTCATTAAGCAATTAGATATATCTGAATGAAAATAAAAGAGGGGGGACAATCATCATGAATTTTAAATCTAATGTGATTTAATATGTAACAACTAATTAGCGATTTTTATAAGTATTGGCTATATTTTTACCTCTTCTCTAAATATAACCGTCCCCCGCCGCTTTTATTTTCACTCAGATACATCTAATTGTTCAATGACAGAAGATAAAATATTTTATTTTTTTTCTTTATAGTGCATTTAAATAAAAGCTTTTTTTAAATGTAGTGTTTTACCTATTATAACATTTTGTTAGCTTCACTACACTGTGTGACAAGGAAATTACTGAAGAACTCCCCCATTACCAGCTTAATTGTACAGCCCTTGATGCAGAGAGGAAGGCCCTATATCAACAAACTAAATGTACCAACATTTCACCCTACGCATTGCCTTAAAAATATCAGCAAAAAAATCTAAGGCAATAGTTTATTATAAATTTTTTAGATCATCATTATGTAAGGACCAGTCAACAAGTGAATGACTTTGAGACGGAGAGTAAAGCCAGTTCACTTCCTATGTAAATAACACAAGATGATTGTTACCTTACCTAATTGGGAGAATCTTTATGTGGCAAGTCCCTAATAAAGGCTTTTGTGTGTGTGTCTATTTAGTTAGTTTTTATAGTCATGAATTTACAAAACGTAAAATCTAAAGTTCCGCCTTAAATAGACTTTTAATTGAAAAGAAAACTATCCCTGGAAGCTTGATATTTCATCTTGATATTGACACAAAGAGTTATTTTATCGCGAAAAGGAGAATTACTTAAATACTTAAAAAGTTCCAATATTACAAAGTTTTTTAATTTTAAATCGATGTTCAAATCGATATAAAAATACAAAGCATTCAGAAAAGGATGAGTGTTTCACATAAGCCTTCGCCAACACAAGACATTAAGATATTTTACACAATATTAAAATAATGTAGTCATCACATTTACTGGTTAGGAATATTTTATAGATGATAAATACTGCATCAATTCAAGTACTATTATCCGTTATTGTTACTGTATAAATCTTCTCAATGTATAATTTTCTTACAACATAAACCTTAGATTATTAAAACATTGGATCAGTAAACATGAGGGCAACCATTTCGTTCAAAATTACATGACTTTATTTTTCATATAGCATTTTTGTAAACAAAAAAGGTGATGATGATAAATTCAATGAATATTTACACAATCATAGAAAAATTATATTAAACCTTTATATAAACATAAATATTCTAACTAAATTAAACAGTTACCAAACTACAGCGATTATAGGTCTTCTTTATCAAGGTAATTGCAGTTTGTTATTCTGGTCTTTATTTATGCAATTTATTTATTAAGATATATGTAAATTGGTATGATTTGTATATAGTTAAGATATAAATCAATAGACCATGATTGATATGATTCTCTACAAATATCAATCTTAAAGAAATAGCGCGCCATGTATATTTAATAAATAAAATCATTTAACACTAAGCTCATAGATTGCTTGAATAGCTTGAAAAAGTAATGCTCTACTGTGTCTGATATATAGGAAGCAAACACAATATTGGGGCAGTATGGTGTGGATTGGATTGACGAAACCGCTGGAGGGTTCACAACTGATGAGCCATTTATTATCATCATAGTAGGAGCAATAGGAAATTGTCTTTATTTTAAAAGTAAAATTCTTGATAAATGAGTGTTAATTAACACATTAATTAATGATAAATTTGAACTATTCTAGACTCGTATGATATTTTCCCAAAATTAAACAATATTCTACTGACCTTACTGTAAGGATAAATTAATGGGAGGGCTTGGATCATCAGTTGTGAACACTCTCCGTGGTTTCGCCAGTCTAATCGTTGAGAGGGTTCACTACTGATAAACCAAGTCTTCCAATTAATTTAGCTTTGCAGTAAGGGCGCAGTAGAAATTTGGTTAACTTAAAAAGAATCATACGCGTCGGTAATAGTTTCATTTTCTTATATAAAGTATAGTGTACTAATGAATCATACAAATATTAATGTTTGTTGTTTATTAACAATATCATCACGTAGATGACAAGACAATATGCTTTCATCAAAAAGCTTTCACAACATGTTAAAGGCAATTTTCGATGGGTAAACGTTGGTTCGAAGAGAACCCAGTCATTAAGCTAGTAAACTAGAGCTGTGTTTTGTTAGAATATTTGATTTTAGTTAAACAACCATCTCATTCTGCAGTTGGGTTAGATAAAATGTAATGTGTCCTGTATATTTCGCAATCAGTTTTGATGAATAGAGAGAAATAAAGTTATATGGAAGTTGGTGCATTTGAATTAGAACCCAAGAATTCATTGAATTTCCATTCTAACATTCCCCACCAGAGAGTGCAAGTAACCAAACGAGGCCCCGGCACATTTGTAAGTGCAAAGTCGAACTGATTTTCACATGTGTAGACATGTGGTGCACTGACAGTATAAGCAGTCGCCTACTTCTACCCACCATGATTATAAGAGATAAGCAAAAAATTCTAACTTTGAGCAATTCATCTCTTTGTGAGCTTGTGTAGGTGAGGCTAAGACTCCAAACGCAAATAATATAAAAATGATGCTATTAATAATGATAATAAATTTTTCAAACAAAATTTATCGATCAAAAATCGACTCAGGAAATTTACAGGCGAAACCGAAGCATTCAATATATATTTGCCTACTAAAAAACAAATAATTATTGATTTATCAAGAAAAATGTATTGGCCGAATATCAGGGTACAAGTTAAATCAACGTTTAGTTAATTTCTATTCTACTGTATAGCGCTTTGCCTTCTAATATTTATCATGTTAGTAGTAAGGATATGCCTAATTTGTTCTTAATATCAAAACCTGACTTTTTTAATTAAAAAAAAATATTTATCAACATATTTTCCTATATAAAATAGCGTTGACACGTCTTTCCTTTATTCTGAAAGCGACTCTAATAAATGAGGGAGAATGTTAACAGAAAATTATTCTCAAGATAAGATTTCGTTTTATGTCGTTTTAGGTCTGTTCGTATAACACAGGGCATTCTTCTATCTAACAGAATCTTTATATATAAAAGTAAACTCAGTCAGACTCGTTGTTTATGTGGAGTGAAAACCTCTATCTCAGATAATGTACAATATAACTTGGATAATTAGAACGTCTTAATTCGAAAAGTCTTTAATTCAAATATATTCATCTTGGTCCCTAGAATTTCCTATAAATAATATTTTCGTTTTTAATTCGAATTTTTGGATAATTAGAATTTTTTTTGGTTAATTGGGCTTTCAATTATCCAAATTCGATTGTATAATGATTACCAAGAATTGATAAATAATTTTAAAACTACTTATATTCGTAACAAGGCGTGAGTAGGTGTATTTCTGTACTGGATAGATTAATGTAGACCTTGGGTCTCTCCAGATGTAATGATAATTGTTTTGCAATCCTACCATTCTAGAAGGCATCAGCTCCCTCATTAGGAACCCAGACACAAAAAGCAATAGCCCATATAACCCATCTCTCTTGTCTGGCTGTGTCTACTCCATCCCCTGCGCTGACTGCGACGTTGTCTACGTTGGTGAGACAGGCAGGAGCGTAGGGACAAGACTCGAGGAGCACAGCAAAAACATTTCCAGACAAGATGAAAAATCAGCTATATATCAACACATCCGGACCTTCAACCACTCTTTCGATCTGGCCAATCCATCTGTGCACTATAGCCGCATATACAACAAGCAGCAGCGCCTCACCTTGGAAGCTCTCGTTTCCCAGGGCTTCCATGCCATCAATAGACACATCGACCTCCCTGAATCCTACCAATCCCTGTTCCCATAGCCTTGTATCCTCCATCTGTGCGTATCCCCCCCTCCTCCCTCGTAGATATTAGAAAATATTCCTAACTCTACTACATTCAATAGCTATTATCATGCATGTTAATTTCTCCTTTCCATAATTTCCTGGTATGCTAATTATTCCTCTCAACATTTCATAGAAATGCAAAGTCCCTATAGTTTTTAAATATGTAAATAGTCTCATCCCTATATAGTGTTCAATGTTCCATATGTTCTCACTTTTCTCCTGTAGAAGGGCCGGCCAGCCCGAAAGCTTGAGCGTTTTGTAATAAATCATCGTATAAAAAAGAAACTCGTCCCTTGATTCTTGAATTTTATCGTATATCTATAACAAGTTTTGATTGTCAATAACTGTACAGAGACTATGATAGTTCTTTAGGGGAAGGAAAGGGGTGGAGGATTATGAGATTAGGATGCGGGAAAAAATCTGATAATTCGATATTGGATAAAGGCAATATTCAAATTTTAAATTATTGGTATACGTGCAGTATGAAACGTCGAGTTAGCGTGACTCTGGACTTTGTGAAATAACCTGAATCTATCAAACCTCCAGTAAGAGACCACCTCCAGTGGTGGCATATTATTCTTATATTGGGGAAGAAAAATATCATTTGTGATACTATGAAAATTCGAAGCTATTATAGACGCGTATGATTTTTTCAAAAATAAAGCGATTTTACTGCCTTTACTTTTATTTTTAAAAGAATCATACGCGTCTATAATTAGTTTCGAATTTTCATAACAGATGGCGCGCTAATGTATCATAATACTATGAAAATACTTGCAAAAATATGTTTAAAAAGTAATTACAACGTGCATCTAATTTATAAACTCGGATGGCCTTTTTAGCTAACTTTCTTTCTCAGGCCTCATTCGCGTTAGAGCCTGTGTGTGTAATATTGGTATAAAATTGGCGGTAGAGATAGTGAGACTTTTATTCTTGATTCAAGATCAAATTGTGAACATTCAATAACTATAAGTCGTAAACCCGGGTAAGACAACAAGTGAGTTTGAAGCAGTCAGGGTTGTGTGGCAAGGCGTGCAGAGTGGGAAGTCCGCACGGGACAGTAACGATAAAGTTGGGGATCAAAAGACGCTCTCCTAGTACGTCTCACGTGGCACCAGGGGAAAGTTGAGGATTAACTGAGGAAAGCTCGGCGTCCTGCATGAAGCCGCGGAAGCAGGGAGGAACCAAAACGGCGGCCACGAAGGCCGCCGTGAGATGATAATGGCCTAGCACTGACCGGCCTGTCCGAAAATATCCCCTGTAACCTAACTAACTGTCAACATCCGGACCAACGCCCCCTCTTTTTCCCTCCCTGTATCCCCCGGGTGTCCGGTGGCAAGCTGGTGTCACTTTGAGGCGACTAGAAAAGACGTCATACTTTATTATTTACATATCAAATTGTTTAAATTACGATATATATATTCTCACAATGAGTTTTTTTAAATCTATACTCTCTCTCCAACAGGCTTAATTAAAATCATCGACTATGTCTTACAAAAAATATTTACAAATATGCAAGCGCGCAAGCGTGGATATTTATAATTGATATTTTAAAATAGAAATTTAAATTTAGAATTTTAAAATTTATTTTAAGATATCGTGTTGTGATTAGATAATTATATATTTCTGTTTAAACTACAATATTCATTAGATATGAAAGATTTTAAAAGTAACCGTTGATATTGTTCTTTATATTATTGTAGTGTTTGTAGCATTTGGCTAATTGTCAAATGTCACAAACACTACAAGAATATAAAGAATAAATATCAACGGTTACTTCCATCAATGATAACATATTGTTTTTTTAAGTATCTAAAGTACACGTGGTACAGGCCATGATAATCATGGTGGGTAGTTAGCGACTTCTTTTACTCTAAGTGCACCACATGTCTACACATGTGAAAAGCAGTTCGAATTTCGCACTTATAAATGCGCCAGAGTTTCGTTTGTTTACTTGCATTCTCTGATGGGGTTGGACTTTTTTAAGAATCGGGGCCCACCTTAAAGCATTTTTTTAAATTAGAAAAAAGTGCTCAATGTGGGATACAATCCCGGGTCGTAGCGGTCGAAAACCAATGGTTTAGACCACCCTTCCACCGACTCCCTACAAGATTAGTAATGTTATATAGATGGGAAATGGTGTTATCCTTCCGTTCGTTAAGAGAAGTCAACAAAGAACTTCCCTCACACATGTAACTGGCTGGATCATCTTCCTGATTAGATCAACTTCCTGATTGCATCAATTCCTGTCTTCGACTACTCCGGGTTCATCTAATGTAGAAGGAAGTGAAGAAATACTGAGCAAAATTGACTGAAGTCTGACTATGGTTAATTATCAGCATAGACAGTTAGGATGGTAAGAGGAAACTGTCATTTTCATATTCCACCCTATAAACAGAAGAACATCAGGCTACCTTAGCTTTCTATAGATTACTTTATCCTTTGATTAAAATATATTTTAATGGATCCAAATATTTTGGCGATCATAAAAAAAAAAATAAAATAGTTTCTAAAAGGGAAGTCAGCCAGCAACTCAGGCAAACCGAAAGTTCAGTTTGAGTATCTATTGTAGAGATTACATCAGACAAAATTGAAATTTCCTGCATTATCACGTGGACCTTTCCCGGGGATCTTCTACAAGTTATTACTGAGTTTTACGACCGGCTGCTGGACGACCGACATCTCAAATCAGACCCTCCTGGACTGTGTCGCGCCGCCGGTCTATCTTAGCTGCTATCGAACCTGCTTCGTCCTTTGTTTATTATCCGAGGCGCCTGAATCCACAAGGTCCATGACTGCTATTGCGTGTGGTACGTCATATATATATATATTAAAAATAAATAAAGGCATATCCTGTCCAGGAGCACATGTGCTTTTCAGAAGGCATAGCGCCATCTGGTGGAACAGAAATCAACTATTCATTGATTTAACCTGTTCCCTTATATTTTGCCAACCCAATTTCGTGATAAATCAAGAAAAGCCACCCACGAACGAGTTTCGCGCTGTTGGCGCTCGTCAGCGTGGAGTAGGCTTCTGAAAAGCACATGTGATCCTGGTCAGGATATGCCTTTTTTATTTTTAATATCAACACCTGACCTTTTTATTATTTTTTTTTTCTACTGTTTTTTCATGTGTCAAGCGTATTTACGCAAGTTTGGCCTTGAATACCCATTTCTTGGTTTTTCAAGAAGCCACTGGGACCAAACATTTTTTTTGGTCGCAGTGGTACAGCCTACTCCACGCTGACGAGCGCCAACAGCGCGAAACGCGTTCGTGGATGGCTTTTCTTGATTTATCAAGAAATTGGGTTGGCCAAATATCAGGGAACAGGTCAAATAAATGAATAGTTGATTTCTGTTGCACCAGATGGCGCTCTGCCTTCAGAGAAAGTACATGTTCTCCTGATCAGTATATGCGATTTTTATTTTTAATATCAACACCTGACCTTTTTATTTTTTTCTATTGTCTTTTCATATATATATGAATATATATATATGCATCATATCGCCACGCTGTAAGATTCAAAGGAAAAACAGGGTAACGTGGTAAGATTCTTTAATGGAACATGACGAGCTTTCAGGCAGCAACTGCCCTTCTTCAGGTCTTATACAAGTGTAGACAAAGAAGTGCCATATTTATAAGCAAAAATATTTACATATATACGTGCAAGGAAATAAGGAATTTTACATACTGAAGATTGGAAAGGGGAATTTGCATATTTACAAATAAAACAAACTCTGTGTGAGAAATAGAGGCAAAAAACGGAGATAAAAATTAAACCTGAAGGCAAAACACGGAGATAAAAATTGAACCGAAAATAACAATAAAACCCAGAAACATATCAGCGAGTGAGGCCGTAAAATATTGTATATTGCGGTGGGAGATCAATCTTCCGGTTAAAACTGGGAGTACAGTTGGACACCAGTGCTTCCAGAACCAAGCGTTGGTACTTGTTTCCAATATCCCTGTATACAGAAATCGTATCGTCTAAATTGAAGGAATGGTCGAAATCTGCCATGTGTTGAAAAATGAGAGATTTTCGATCTTTGGAACGTATATTACGGTTGTGTTCGCGGATTCTAGTGGCGATGGTTCGACCAGTTTCACCAATGTAGCATTGCTCACAATCGTTGCATGATATTTTATAGATGCCGTTATTGAGGGATAGAGGGTTAAGTTTGATGGAGCTTTTTGTTATGGGGTGCCGTAAGGATGCTTCTAGGGAAGGCGAATTTTTGAAAAACGTGCGAATACCGAATTTTCGTAAAAATAACGCAATATCAGAGTTCGTGGTCGAAAAAGGAAGGACACAGACGTTTTTATACAGCGGAGGTGTAACTTTTTTGTGGTTCGGAACGTAAAAATGGCGGTCAATAAAATTATGAGGGTAACCGGCGGATAAAAGATGGGTGTAAACGGTACGCTTCTCGATCGTTCTAAATAAGGCAAGGGAACAATGAGTATATACCCGTTTGGAGAGAGTTTTTACCGTGGTGATTTTGTGAGAAACCGGGGCATGTGATAAAAAGTGTAAATAGGAGGGAGTGAAGTTAGGCTTGCGAAATACGGTGGTCTGAAAAGTGCCATTAGTGTTGATGACTAAAACGTCTAAAAACAGGATGCAATTAAAACAGGATGGGTTGTGAGTAAAACGGAGATCATGATGGTATGAGTTTAAAACCGTGAGTATAGGGAGATGGTCGGTATCACGATGGAGGCAAAAAATGTCGTCAACGTACCTCGACCACATCTCGATCCCCAAATGATTATGGGAAACTAACCACCGGTCCAGATTAGACATAACAATCTCAGCTGCTATTGTGGAAAGAGGGCTGCCCATAGGGGAGCCTCTCATCTGTACAAAGAAACAGCCATTGAATTCTAAAGCATTCATGTCAAGGCAGATGGTGAATAGATCCAAGATGGTTTTTTGATCATTACTAGGAAGAGTGTAAGAAGAAAGAAGTTGCTCTAGGCCATCTATGATCAGAGAATGCGGGAGGCACAGAAAGAGTGATGTCACGTCAAAAGTCGACATGGTGAGACCACGAGGTTGGGGGACACTCTTTAATCTTGTAAAAAATTTCAGATGGATCCTGGACCGAGTAAAGATTATGAGTTTTGACCAGGGGTTTCAGAAGGCTAGAAAGGTATTTGGCTAGCTGTAAGCTATATGCCTTGCGCAAGCAAATAGTTTTATATCTAGAACAAAAGCGGTCATAGTCCCAGAATTGTTTAAACAATCTGGATGTAACTGACGCGCTATAGAGTTAGTCCTAGAATGAGAAACGATTAAAGCTTCAAGAAACGTATTAAATAATCTATATGAAACCTTGATAGTATGTAAAATTATGTATAAATGGAGATGCTGTCATAGTTTTTTCAACAATACCTTACATTAGTAAACAATACATAGGGCCATCTGCTGTCATAGGTTTTTCAACAATACCTTACATTAGTAAACAATACATAGGGCCATCTGCTGTCATAGGTTTTTCAGCAATACCTTACATTAGTAAACAATACATAGGGCCATCTGCTGTCATAGTTTTTCAACAATACCTTACATTAGTAAACAATACATAGGGCCATCTGCTGTCATAGTTTTTTCAACAATACCTTACATTAGTAAACAATACATAGGGCCATCTGCTGTCATAGGTTTTTCAACAATGAATTACATTAGTAAACAATACATAGGGCCATCTGCTGTCATAGTTTTTTCAACAATACCTTACATTAGTGAACAATACATAGGGCCATCTGCTGTCATAGTTTTTTCAACAATACCTTACATTAGTAAACAATACATAGGGCCATCTGCTGTCATAGTTTTTCAACAATACCTTACATTAGTAAACAATACATAGGGCCATCTGCTGTCATAGTTTTTTCAACAATACCTTACATTAGTAAACAATACATAGGGCCATCTGCTGTCATAGTTTTTTCAACAATACCTTACATTAGTAAACAATACATAGGGCCATCTGCTGTCATAGTTTTTTCAACAATACCTACATTAGTAAACAATACATAGGGCCATCTGCTGTCATAGTTTTTTCAACAATACCTACATTAGTAAACAATACATAGGGCCATCTGCTGTTTTATGATTATTAGCGCTATTTCTTTTTACGGTCATAAAGGAAATTGCTCCAGAATTGTTAAATTTGAAATACATATTTGGAAAGTTTTGGCTCATCAATGGTTGAACTTGCCAGGGATTGCCAAATTAATCTCCTAGATGGAACACGGAATATATTATTTATCCTATTTATATAGTCTGCATTTAAAAGTCTATTTTTGTGATTGATATTAGATTTTACAATTAAAAAGAGGATTGTCTTTAATCATATAAAATTCAATATATTAGTACACAATAAACACAAACTTCTATATTTGTTAACTGGTCTTTTGAGCATAAAGAGATTTTGTCGGAAAACAAATTATTGTGAAATGGCTAGAATTATACAATACTCTTTTTATAGTTTTGTCGACATTATTATCAAGAATAAAAACTGTTCAAGTAAGACTTTTGATAGAATGGACAATATTTGCATCGATCTGGTGGTTTAAATTGGCGAAATCGATGAAAAGTTCATTGTTGATAAGTCAAACCTTCCTAAATATTTTTCATATATATTAATGGTGGAAATTCCTCTTACAATATTGAATAGTTCTAGATATGTCTATCCTTAATATTTATACTAACTATAGCATACTTCGGAACATGGATATAGACCGTGTCTAACTACGTACTATAACCCTGCATTAGATATACTTAGGACGTATTGAAGTTAGAGGATGCCTGGCCGGCATTCGCATTTCTGTGAAAAATAGACGTTAGGGGGAAAAGAGCATATGTCAAGGCGCAAAAATTATAATTTATATATTTTTTTGAAACGTTAAGAAAATAAAACTTTAACTGGCCGAAACATATATTTAGGATGGGTGAAACATTCTCTATATAATTACTTCATATTCTTATGTAAAGCAGCATTATCTACACAACACTAATTTCATTATCACAAAGCAATAACGCGCCATCTATACATATAATATAAAAGGATTTAAAAGCGCGAATGTTTCTTTTATACATAAAACGAACTTATACTGTCCTTACTGCGATGAAAAAATATATTGGGAGGGCTTGGCTCATCAGTGGAGAACCCTCCCAGCGGTTTCGCCAATTTAATCCACCAGACCGCTTCTCAGAGCTCTGATACTGTATTGGATCATTCTGCTTTTATATGCTACACTGAAGAATGGATTCTTAGAAATGGTTTTCAAGTAAACTATGGACATAAGCTTATATGACAGTAGAATTACATTCAAATATTTGCTTCGAGCAATGCTCTTCAGCAAACTATAAAGACAAGGCTATTAGGAATAAATTAACACAAAGCAATAACGCGCCAACTATACATATAAAATAAAAGGATTTAAAAGCGCGAATGTTTCTTTTATACATAAAACGAACTTCTACTGTCCTTACTGCGATGAAAAAATATATTGGGAGGGCTTGGCTCATCAGTGGTGAACCCTCCCAGCGGTTTCGCCAATTTAATCCACCAGACCGCTTCTCAGAGCTCTAATACTGTATTGGATCATTCTGCTTTTATATGCTACACTGAAGAATCGAATCTTAGAAATGGTTTTCAAGTAAACTATGGACATAAGCTTATATGACAGTAGAATTACATTCAAATATTTGCTTCGAGCAATGCTCTTCAGCAAACTATAAAGACAAGGCCATTAGGAATAAATTAACACAAAGCAATAACGCGCCATCTATACATATAAAATAAAAGGATTTAAAAGCGCGAATGTTTCTTTTATACATAAAACGAACTTCTACTGTCCTTACTGGGATGAAAAAATATAATTAATGCTGAAGAGCATTGCTCGAAGCAAATATTTGAATGTGATTCTACTGTCATATAAGCTTATGTCCATAGTTTACTTGAAAACCATTTCTAAGATTCCATTCTTCAGTGTAGCATATAAAAGCAGAATGATCCAATACAGTATTAGAGCTCTGAGAAGCGGTCTGGTGGATTAAATTGGCGAAACCGCTGGGAGGGTTCACCACTGATGAGCCAAGCCCTCCCAATATATTTTTTCATCGCAGTAAGGACAGTAGAAGTTCATTTTATGTATAAAAGAAACATTCGCGCTTTTAAATCCTTTTACTAATTTCATTGTTTACTCGCTATCCATGGCGTTTTCATTCGGTTTTATTTCGAATCTCTAGTCATTTAAATTTGTCATTGATATTTGCAGGAATAAATAGTATTTTAGGAAAAAGGCATCTACTGCTCATTCAACTAAAAGTTTATGATGGCTAGCGCCACACTGTCGGAATAAAAAAACAACTAATAATTTATTTTTCAAGATTATATTCCATAATATAGACCAAATACCCTTTCTTGATAAATAAATTTAAAAAACGCTCACACTTTTCAGGCTGTTGGCCTTCAAAGCCAAAAAGACTGGTCTTAGATTGCGGTCATTATCAACTTTCATATAAATATTAAGGAGATGCATTTTTCTTAAGTTATCCACTGGTTCCAGTGCAATTTCACTTTTGTACCAATTTCCATTTAGATTTTTGTTCAAATATACTTTGATATAAAATGCCCATACCTTGATTTTTTTGGGAAGCCTCTAGGACCAGCCTTTTTGTCGTTGAGGTACAGCTTGCACCACTCTGACGAAGGAAAACAGTCTGAGGCGCGTATGTTGCTAGCGTTTCTTGATTTATAAAAAAAGGCTATTTGGCCAATAACGTGAAATAATTAAGAATAAACGATTTTTGAAATTTATTCTGACAGATGAAACAAGCTTTCAGCAACTTTCAGTTTCACGATCAGAAGATGCCTTTTTATTATTTTTTTCATTGAACCCAGTACGATTTGACTTTTTCATTTTCTTCTTTAAAATTATTTTTTAAATCGCGAATTTTATAGGTGAGAATTTTAAATCGCAGCTCTAAGCTATGTAATTTTAAAATTAAACTTAAATATTGAAAATATATCATTACAAAAGTTTAGTTTACGAACAGCGAAACCGATGGTTAACAATTAGTTTGTGGATGACAAATATATAAATACAGTAAAAGGGGCCATCAGAAAACCCATCTGCTGAACCTGCCTCTTTGTAGAATCAATGATGACTTGTTATTAAATAAATTAACATTCAAAGAGAGACCAACTCCAGGAGGAACCGTGAGTATCGATGTTTTTTCAGACCAAACAAGAAAAATTCTAATATAATCTAAATTTACGTTCTTTTATAACGAATCTTTTATAGATTGGATTATCGTTATATCAAAATACCCATATTCATTATATCTGAATAAAAATAAAAACAATAATAAAAAACTGTAATTGCCAAACTAGATATATTTATTTGTGTTTATTTCATTTGTTGATTGTAAATTCAAGCATTATTTTAGTATCCTTTCCTTTATTTACTTCTTTAAACTCTAATCAAACCTTGTAATTATTCAATTGTTTATGTAATATAATATCAAAGTTTAATGTTGTTTATTGACGTAAGCATCCCTTGTGGGGATATCGCGTCTGATTTGGTAATAAATAAATAAATATTGAAGCTATTTTATTATATATATAAATAAAGTTTCTTTTTTATTGTTGTTTTGAAAATAAAAAGGTTCTTCTACTGTCTTTACTGCAATGAAACAAAATATTGGAAGGGTCATCCGTGGTAAAACCACCTAACCATGAGATAGCAAAACCGCATGATGAATTCACCTCTGATGAGCCTCCCACTATTTCTTCATCGCGGTAAGGATAGAAGGAACTTCTTTTATTCTGAAAAAAAAAAACGAATAAATAATCACGCAAAAAGTTTAATATAGAATACCTTTATATTTTGATATCATATAATTTTGTAAAATTAATAACTGAATAATTAGAAGTTTGAAAGCGTGAGTTTTCCAGACGGTAAAGTTTGTCTGGAGCTAAACAGGAAGTTTCCATTCGATAGAGAAGATTCTAGAACAATATTCTACATGGGTTACAGATTGATATTGCAATAGCGTTGTATTGTTTAAGTCTTGCAGAAACTATGCATCAGTTCTTAGAAAGAGGTTTTCAAAAGGAAATCTCATTCGGTTTTTTTTTTCTAATAGAATCGTCGTTGTCACACTGCGTCAAGGCTATGACGTAGAAGTCACGTGGCTTCCGCCGTGGCTGTTTTATAAAAGTGGTTGGTGCCTCGGCCCAACACAGAAGTCTGCGACTGTACAAGCTGCTGATCAAGTAAGTCTGCTTGAAGTTTACCCTTCTCTTTATTGTGTAGAATTCTGCTCCTTCTACTACTCGCTCACCTTTCTACCATAAGCTTCCATGAATATAAAATAGCCAATATTCAACCTTTTTCACCTATATTCTTTCAGACGTTTATATGAATCATTGTCGTCCTTTCCAAGGAAACTATTTAACACTCTTCATGATAAAATTGTGAAAAAAGTATTAAAATTACAAATATATTCTCACAATGAGTATCTTTTTTATTTAAAAAACGCTAGCTTTCAAGAGTTAATCGCTCTTCAACGGGCTTACTATAATATCGACTTTATCCCACCAGAAGTATTTACAAATTTTCAGTTATAAATATCCATTGTTTTTGTAAATACTTCTGGTGGGATAAAGTCGATATTATAGTAAGCCCGTTGAAGAGCGATTAACGCTTGAAAGCTAGCGTTTTTTAAATAAAAAAGATACTCATTGTGAGAATATATTTGTAATTTTAATATTTAACACTATGTTTAGTGTTAACTAAATCAATAAGGAATCTTGGTTTCTTTTCGCAATTCTTTTATTTCTCGAGCTTTCAAGCTAACATGTCCTTCAACATGGAGACACCAGAAGTACCATTTCTAGCCATTTATAGCACGATGAATTAGATAGAAGTAGTACTTCTGTATTAATTCGGCGTGTTATAATTGGATAGAAGTAGTACTTCTTTATCTCCGTATTGAAGGACATGTTAGCCCGAGAGCTCGAGAAATAAAAGAATTACAAAAAGAAACCAAGCCCTAGATTCTTTATTGTTTTAGTTAAAATGTAAAAGCAGGGAATAATCATTACTATGTTTAGTTATTGTCAATTTGAAAAGGTCTGACATTTTATATCGACATCCTATCATCGCAATAAACCATTCACTTTGAATTGGGCAACAGTAGGTCATCAAAACGTCTGGAAAAATGAAAGTGAAGATGCTGATGCGTTTTCATCTCTTATTTATATAAATCTAACCTACAATAATGTTCTGTTTTTATATTTAAATGATATTGATTTTTCAATAAAAATTTGGTCAGATATTTATTTATAATAGATTGTTCTATGAAAGTTATAGACACAATTTTATTTTCATTATTAAATGTGACTATATTTTCATTCGTCACTTAGTAAAATCTTTTAGAAGATATCGTTCAGAATAGCATGGATGTTTCTGATGTCTCCTCTATAATAGCGACCGTTGGAAGTTGGATTAGTTAATTTATCATTTAATAGTTGTTGTCTCTCCTGGCAGGTTTTACTCAATAAATACTAAAACAACAGAGAAGACTAAATGTTGAATGTAATGTTGGATTTCTTAATATATATTATCCTTATATAAATTCTGACAAGTACACTCATGGTCAAAACTTGAGGAAGTTGAACCTTCAAGAATGTATATCGGTATTCAGACATAACTCTGAAAGATATTTGATATGCATTGATATTTAGATATTTGATATACGAGGTAACGAAGTGTGAACAAAATTTCCTCTGTCTTCTTAAAAAGTAAAAACAAGATGACCGGCGTTCTCAGAATATGAAAATTTCATAAGTTTTGTCCATGAATGTATGTATTATGTGAAACATAAATAAAAGAAAGAATGTTAGTTGCGTTATGAAACTAATGCCAAGATGTTTCATAATGATAACACAAACGACCGTATAAGTTTTGAAGACCTTGCACGTGTATTTATACGTATGTCTTGAATTTAGTTAATGATGTTTTTTATCTATTTTGATTTCATCATATGAAGCAAATTTTCTCTCGATCCATGTTTATCGATGTTGTTTATTCTATTAGGCTGTATATGCACAACAGTCTCAGGAAGAAACTTAGAAAAATAATCTCTTGTATGAATATTAGGGTGATTATTATGGTATTAGGGAGTTTTCAGCGTAAAAAGAAAACTTTCTTTGCGATGAAACTCAAGAGATTTCCATCTAGATTATGTAACATGGTAAGATAAAGAATAATTTTTAACGCCTTGCCAAATGTTTTATTTTTATTCATTTCTCCTGGTGAAGACAAAAGATTATTGTGGGAAACGTTGAGAAAAAAACTTTAACTGGCCGAAGTGTCTATTTTTTGAAGAAATAATACAGTTAAACCTGTCTATAGCGCCCCCTCTAAATAGCGCCTTCCTCTCTATAGCGCCCGATTTTGAATACGTAGTACGATGCGATTTACATTAAAAGTGACCTGTCTATAGCACCCCTTCTCTACAGCATCCTATTTTAATGAGTCCCAAGAGGGAGCGCTATAGACAGGTTTAACTGTATAAAGATGTGGTCGACTTCAATACCGAATTTATTTAAAATATGAAAACTGATCATATTTAGAATTTTGTATTAAAGAGAGGTTGAAGTGGTTCATTGCAACAACTCAATGAATCACTTAGAATATTTTATTTGTTGATAAATGTAGATTTTCAAACCTTTGTTAAGTGTTTTCACTTGGAAAGCTTTTCTTTAAAGCAATTGAATGTTCAGAACAACTCTCTCCTTGAACGTCTACTAATCTACTTGACAAGCTTTATTACCAGCTACACCAATACATTTCCTCTTCCGCTAGAGATACCTCTTGAGATTGTGTTCTAGTGTTCATTAACTGCTCAGTTTATATTAAAATAACATCTCATTTCACTTTTTTTTTATATAACAAATGAAAACATTGAGACGCGAATGTTTCTTTTTCACAAATAAACCAAACTTTTCTACTGTCTTTATTGAGATGAAATTAATATTGAGAGGACTTGGCTCATCCGTGGTTAACCTTCTCAGCGGTTTCGCCAATTTAATCTACCAGACAGCTTCTTCAGAGCTCTAATACTGTATTAGATCATTCTGCTTATATATGCAACAGTGAAAGATGGAATCATAGAAATGGTATTTAAGCAAACTATGGGCATAAGCTTTTAGGACAGTAGAATTACATTCAAATATTTTATCTCAAATAGAAATTTCGATAGAAAGACTAAAAGTTACTAAAGCTTATTTTAAATAACAGTAAAACCCTACATGGAGATCCTATTTGATTAGCAATCCTCTCACTGAAAGTCAAATTTTGTAAATTCAAAAATGATTTGACATTTCATAACCTTACTTCCATTGAGAGAGATATACCAACTCCATTAGAGATAAAATAGTATTGAAGATTTTAGGTAGTCTCTCATGGGAAGTTCTACTGTGAGTGATAACATTTCGGGAAAATGGCTTTCATCATTCCAGGGCTGAGATACGATTTCATGAGAACCGCAAAGGATTTATGGAATATATACACACACACAAAGCCTTTATTAAGACATTAGTCTTATACAGATTCTTCGTACAATGTGCATTATCAGGAAAAGAGCAGCACAGGAAACCAGTAGTTCCGCAACTATATACAATTATTAGTAATAAGGAAAAGTAAGATTTAACATGAAAGGTCGACGCCATCTCCCCAAGTCTTCAATTCCATAAGCGCGGAGCAGAATTAGGGACTAAGTTGTTTAGTTCGTCATAAATATAGCATCCAGACACAAAAAATGAGGTTTACTCCAGCACAGCCATCCATATTAGGGATTTATGGAATATTCAAATTTGTTAAAAAGAGAAAGAGAGATGTGTTTTTATAGCTGGCAGTTGGGCCAAGCTAATTCTTTTGCTGAAATATAGAGGTGGAAGTTTTACCGGTATATAGGGGATATTGATCCATATAAAAAGAAAGGTCTCCTATCCCGTCAAAGTAGTCGCATAAACTATGTGGAATCTATCTACCGTCTTTTTAAATTAGCAAACATCAAAGAACTGAAATGCTCTATAGATTATTGAAGCAGGGAGAGAGGTAAAAAAATGACCGCAGTCGCCAACCAACCAGTTTCCCCGCGGAGAACTACATGTTCCAAGGTAACACGTCTGAAGTTCAGCCTTGTCTCCGGGCGATACTTGTTCAAACCTTTCATTTAAATCAATTTTCCCTGGATTTCAGTAGGTGAGTCATACAATTGTAGAAGGTTTCCTCTGGATATAATTTCCTGCCCTAAATATAAAAATATTCATATGAGATATCGTCTACAACCATAAAAAATGTATCACGTGTAGAGTTTTTAATATCTTTCGTGGTAAAGTAAATTTTTGCATGTAAGACCTACCTGATGAGCGACTTCTTCCCTGAGCAAACATCTTGATAAATCCAAAGTGAAATTTTCTTGTTTTCCAACTACAATAGTGATCCAACAAATTAAACCTCATCATGAAAAACAGAAAAATCCCAAAGAACAAACACATATTAATGGCATATACCTACTAAGGATTCCATCCAATTGAAATTCCATAATTATCCCGGAGACCCGTGTATATACAACTGTGATGGTTACCAACAGAAAAGGATTATATGTTGATGTTGTGTAAATATTTAAACATTAATTACAACACCTTCGCTTTGTATTGTATACAAATTTGTTGAAATTATAAAGGTGTTCTCACGAAGAAAATCATTGATTTAATTAATACGACTTGAACTGAATTTACATTATTTCTCTAACGAGGGAAAACCTTCATTAAAGAGTAAGAGTAACCATAAAAGGTTTAACCATTTTACATTACATATCATTTCTTGGAAATATATATCTGTGATGGCTTTACAATGGCTCTAAATAGGTATTTTCGTAGGACCTAAGTTTGAAACCTAATTAATTTATATAATTCTTATTATGAATATCCAGATTCTTACTTAAATCCAACCCCACAAGTGGGGGCAAACAACCATGTACAAAGTTAAAACATATCAAAGTCTAGCTTCTTCTACAAGTGAAGAGATAGATGGAATTTATGCTCGAAGGATATATTGTTCTATAAAAGGGAAGGTCATCTCATACTTCAAATTACGCAACATCTTCCGACCTTCCCTTTAAAAATATTAAAATCTACTTAGTGACAAAGTTACGAGACCAGCTTTGGGAAATTCAGAATACCCATCTGTAGATCATGTTTTGGGGCTAATAGTCCACTAAGTCCTGTGAAGATGTTAATTCTATAGGATCCATGAGATTTTAAATATAGACCTATTTTTTCAGATATAAATAGTCATCACGTTCATGCTCGCAATTATTATCAGAATATATGATTTTCTTGGCATAGTGTGTATATTATCTCACACAATTCTGTCCTTAACTACCCGTTTCATGATTTTTCAGGATGCCTGAATGACCAGTTTTTTGGTCGTTTAGGTACAGCTTGCACCACGCTGATGAGGGCCAACAGCCCGAAACGCGTCCGTGGTTAGCTTTTATTGATTAATCAAGAATGGGTATTTGGCCAATTCTGGAATAATTAAAAATCAACGAGAATAGTTGATATTTATTCCGATAGATGGCGCAAGCCATCAGAAACTTTCAGTTGCGCGATAAGGTGTGCCTTTTTCATAATAGCGTGTATATGTAATTTTCTTTACAATTTTTACTTTCCACACAATGGTATATTAACGTATGTTCCTGCATTACATAGAGTTAGATAGCAGATAGAACTTCCAATGGTCAACTGTCTAGAACTTAAAAATCCCTAGTCTTTCTATGAAGGTGATTCATATTTGGAGGTTGGTTCATTTCTGTTCAAATATTCTTTTATTTTCAAAGAGTCAGGGAAGGACTTCAACCATTCGAATAATTGAGATTCATATTGCTATGAACATTATCATTACATTTCATTCTTCAGTCAATAAATATGGAATATATTTTACACACAGTGACTTTTATTGAAAAAAAAAAAAAAGATAACCAAGTGTAAACAAAATTGCTTCTGTCTCCTTAAAGAAAAAAAAAGAGACTGAAAGCGCGACATCAAAGATTTTCCACTCCTTCAAGTTTTGTCCATGAGCATACTTACTCGTTAAAGGTCTAACTGAAGACTGAAATTTACTGACAATGTTCATAGCAATATGAATCTTATTTCTTTAAATGGTTGAAGTCCTTCCCTGACTATTCGGCAGGTGCGTACACTTCCTGCAGCCATGGTGGTCGGGCCGTTGTATGGATCAAGGCTTCCTTTAGTGTGCGAGATCTCAAACAAATACATACTCTTTATGACAAACACCTTGAACCATGTGTTTAGATATATATTTAACTCAATATAATTATTTTTTTAAATTTTAGAGATAATTTCAAATTATCTATAATTTAATTAACTAGTTTATTCTTCATTCTGGGTATTGCTGGAGAAGTAGCACATGCCATTGACTTTCGACAACGAAAAGCCGAAATCGAATTCCACATTGAACACATTATACTATTTCAATGATCCCAGACTCTTGAATATTTTCAACCCCACCATCCCCCTGTGAGTGCAAGTAACCAAACGGAACTCAGGAACACTTATAAGTGCAAAATTCGAACTTCTATCTATATATATAACATGTGGTGTACTTTCAGTAAAAGGCAGTCGTTAACTACCTACAAAATTTACCAAAGCCTATACCACGTATATCGGGATAAGTAAAAAACTTCATTCTTAACGAAAAAGCCATTTGAACCATGATTTGATTATAAGCTTTCCAACCCATATATCAAATTTGTAAATGTTGTTGTTGTCGTGTCCAATGAAGAGTCTCAGATGTCCCCATGCATCTCTATCACAGCAGCCACAATGTCCACTATCAAAATTTGTTAATGATTTTATATAAAGGATTAATGATATAATATGTAAATATATATAAATGGAGTTAATTGATGAAGATCCTTGATGTATAGTCTGTAAATGAAGAAGAAACAAATGTCTGGGAGAAGATCTTGTGTTTTTTCTTCTATAGCTAGTAGGAAGATTATCGTTGTCTTAATATCCTATAAATGTCTCAGAGAAGTTTCATTTGAGTCCTCTATAATCTTAGAAATATCAATGATCCTCTTGTGTGCTTTAGTAAATGAAGTGATTAGAGAAACATGGTACACTGGGTAGCCAAATATGGACCAACTAGAGAACAGCTCTAATGTATTCCAAGCAAATGATACTATAAATGGGATGTGAAGGAAATAAGGAATTATGTAGCCGTTACATAACTTCCAAAGGCCGCCGTCGTGAATCAGAAAACAAGAAGAGGAAACGTGGATGAGATTTATTGAGGAAACGACCACTTAGAGGACAAGACTTGGGTTGCATCTGTATGCCGCTGTGATTCATCAAACAATCTGGAGATGGATTCTACGTAGATGCGAAACCTGAGTAAAAGCCCTTGACTCGATTTGTCTTTTCTTCAAGAGGAATTGGCCTTTACATCTTGAAGATAGAGGTTTCCTGGTCGGCATAATGTTGTAATGTGGTTTGTTATTCTGTTGAATGAATGTAGTGTGGTATGTTGGTTAGAAGCAGTCGTGGTGGTTGAGTGATGGGTGGTAAGGACACACAAGAGACAGGATTCAGAGGCAAAAACCCGTGAGGAAATAGATCGGGGAGGAAAGATAGAAGGTCCCAGAACAACCTCTAGAACAACAGGCGTCGAGACCACCTCGGTGAGAACCGAGCTTTTTCTTATCACATCCAGCCGCTTTTAAACCGATTTGAGTAAGATAAATTCCCCTAAGAGAGAATGAAGACTTGACACTTGTTTACCAAGGGGGTTATTTTTTAACCTGGCTATCTTCCCTCTTTCCTCGTACTCCCACACAGGCCATTTTATTTATATATTTCCGAATATTATGACATATATACATTTTTAAATTAAGAGACACTTCAACTAGAAAATGTTTTACTTTTCGAATATATCGACCATTCTGTGAGATTCTTGGATGCGTACCTTGACGAACTGAAGACTTTCTCTCATAGCAATCTGTCTTCCATAAGAAGTATTAACCAGTGGTTTCAACATTCAGACTAGGAGGAATGATATTAAGATATTTTAATAGAGTGGTAAAAATATAAAGAATGTTTTGTCTTTGCATACTTGATCATAGTCTTCAATAGTTGCCTTGCTATCTTGAATACCTCGCGACCAAAATTGGTCTTGATTATCTTGCTCTCTCTGTTCCAAAATAACTTTATTAGGTACCGCTCAAAAATAGAAATCTAGCTTATAAAATTTACAAAAGTGAAAGTTATTCGCATATTGAACAAAGTTTCCAATGCGGGATTCGATCCAGATTCATGGCTGTCGGGTATCGGGGGTTCTAACCACTCGTCCACTGACTTCTTTTTTATCTGATTATCTAGGAGATA
This sequence comes from Cordylochernes scorpioides, assembly GCA_030710605.1. Taxonomy (NCBI): domain Eukaryota; kingdom Metazoa; phylum Arthropoda; class Arachnida; order Pseudoscorpiones; family Chernetidae; genus Cordylochernes; species Cordylochernes scorpioides. The sequence continues at coordinate 22,442,493 of CP092872.1, read as the reverse complement.
GAGCTTGACTGGCCAGAATTCATAGCAAAAATGAAAATTTTTTAATGAATACGAATTAATATATTTCTGTTATTCCTTTTTATCTCAACTCAAATATTTCTTCAAATGAATTTATTTTAATATATGTGTGTGTGTGTGTGTAAATGTAGAGAAATTTATCTTATTATACTTTTCGTTTTTACTCCTGTGGAAGGGGCAGAAATACTCGAAAGCTCGGCTAAATTAAAGAAACTTACAATAAACCTTTCGCCTCAGGATTTTGTACTTTAGACAATTTACTGTTCCAGTTGATTATCCAACTTGTGATATGATCACTGTCTCTTTGAATGCATCTCTTTCCAGTTTGACGTAATCGAAATTGTAATAAATGTATTCTCTCGATTAAATAACACACACGTAAGAACCTGGGGTAAATACTAAATATAATAAATTACTTCTCTTTATATTTTGTATCTGGGTAGTATCCTTGGACAGTGCGAGTTTTGGATCAAAACAACACAATGGAACTTCTGGTTTATTTCGACATACAACACGAAATTTCCTCCTTGTTTTCTACCTCATTAGATTGACCAATACCAGGTAACTTCACAGAACTAGATATTTTATAACTATATTTATACTTTTTCAAGTGTCGGCTTTATAATAATAATATATATATTATGAAAAAAGGCATCTCTTTATCGTGCAGCTGAAAGTTGCTGTGGCTTGTGCCATATATCAACAACAACAACAACAAAAAATTAAGACCTTACAGATTCTTCTAGCAGATATGTAGGATACATTCATGAATAACTGTAATAATACCAGTAATCAGCAATGTTATGTTATTTTAAAACAGGAAATAAACAGGAAAACTTAAGACAAACAAGCTAATAAATAAATTAGTCTAGGTAAATCCGAGGAAAGAAATTTCGTATACATGGATTTACTACGGAGTCTCTGTATATGAAAAAAGAAAAATATAATCTCATTATATAAACACAATAGCTTAATAATATAGCAGATTCATGCATGTGCAGTACTATAATGTTATGATAGATTAAACTGACGAAACCACAAGGAGGGACTTTAAAACGAAAGCCTCCGCTACAGCGGAAAGCCACATGATGACCTTGATCAGGCAATCAAAGCACCATTGTGGGAGCTTTGATGTCGAACACAGAGTCCTGTTGACAGGGATTCATAGGAATTTGGGAAAAGAGAAAGCTTTAAATATCGGGTTTTTGTAGAACCTCTTGACTGGACAAGGCTACATTTGGACAAAGAATAAAATTAAAGATTGAATGGGAAAAGATGGCTAGAAGACAGATAGTATCTGCTATGTCTCTCTGTCGACAGTACCTGTTTACTTATTAATGTTTCTACCATTATTTACTTAGTTAATTTTCCTTCTTGGAATCCGAGATAAGTAAATATATACCGAAATGTCTTAACAAAAGGCTTTTGTGTTGTTATAATAGAATGCTTTTTAGGAAAATATCAATAATGAATTAGAGTGTGAGTGAAACGTTTTCTAGAATCAGTAAATTTGGTTCTATCTTTTTAATTAGAGATTAGTAATCTGTTAATATTATCAGGCACGAAAGAGAAAAGAGAGATATCAGTATTTATAACGGATTTATATTAAAACAAACATAAATCATTATTACTATTTATGACTCAAAAACTTGTGGCTTGTTTTTATTGAAATTAAAAAATAATCGCTATAGTTTTAATTATCGCATTTTACATACTAAAAGTACAGTGTTTCGGCGAAATATAGATTAAGTATCTATAATTTTCTAAGACAATTTGTGATCCTCTCTAAAAATAAGCGAAAAAATAATCTAAAAATAACATATAAAAAGAAAGAAAGAGAAAGAGTTATTATAATATTTATTTTAAAAAATATAATAGTGGAAAATGTTGATGCCGAAATTTATTTGCTAGTGATAATCTTTTGAAAGGTTTTTATTTTGTCGTTAAAATTAGGGGATTTCCAGAAGCTGGCCTTGAAGGTGGGGCAGTGTGAAAACTATAAGCCCGACATGTCTCCCTTACTTCAGATAATTGCCACACCATTACGTTACAACCAGATTCTGAAAGGTCAACTGCGTAGATTACTCCAATAAACCAGGATGTATATATTCGATATCGGATACATATACATTACTAAAAAAGCACATGTTCTCTTGGTCAGGATATGCCTTCTTTATTTTTAATATCAACACCACACCTTTTTATTTATTTATTTTCTATTCACATGATAAACGTATTTACGCAAGTTTGGCCTTAAATACCCATTTGTTGGTTTCTCAAGAAGCCTCTGAGACCAAAAAAAATTTTGCTCAAAGTGGTACAGCTTACTCCACGCTGACGAGCGCCAAAAGCGCGAAACGGTTCGTGGATGACTTTTCTTGATTTATCAAGAAAATGGGTTGGCCAAATATTAGGGAACAGGCTAAATGAATGTTTATTTTATTTCAGTTCCACTAGATGACTCTCTGCCATCTAAAAAAAGCACATGTACTCCTGGTCAGGATATATATGCCTTCTTTATTTTTTACATTAGTAAGTGTAAACAAAATTGCCTCTGTTTACTAAAAAAAAAATATATATATATATAGATGACCGGCAACAGCAAATACTTTCTAGTTCCTTATGTTTTGCCCAAGAATGTATTTTTGATGTCTTATTTCAAGTTGAAGAAGTAGGGGAAAGGAGAACAATACATATAAGGTGCTATATAGATGGGAAAACACCTGCCAACAATGCAATACATCGGTTGCTGACGATACTGCCTCTACTACTGGCTGACCAAACTCTATGTTACTGTCAACAGCTTTGTTGGGGCCAATTGCCTTACATTGGATACTCATTGACAAAGAAAATCACAATATACCTACATGGTTATAGTATTTACAATATTGTTGCGTTCTGTAGTTACTTCTTTGGGTTTTCTGATTCATAGAAATTATATAACAATATATATACATATATGAAAAATAGTACAAATGTGTAATTGTATGGGATATGGTAGTTAAATTAAGAAAAAGGCATCTACTTATCGAGACGACGTCAGCCATCAGCAACTTTCAACAGTTTGACTAATAGGTTTTTGTTTAGAACCAGTTATGGAAAAATTAATTTAAAATTTTTGACACGTATGTTTCTTTTTAAAATAAAGTAATTTTCTAGTGCCCTTACTGCAAATATGGAAATACAGTTATACAAAAATGGCTTGATCGGCTTGAATTCTAGGCCTATGTTGGGAAAATATTTCATTGAGGCATTAACCAAGATATCTCTTACACATGCCTGGTGTATAAATCGATCAAATCAATAGAATTGTAAAATGAACTAGAGATTAAATTTCGGAAACCGTTCTGGAGGAATCTTCAACTCTGATGAGTCAAATCAATCAAATATTTTTCTTTTGTATATAGCATGTGTTAGTTTTTAGGGTTGGAAAAACAGATTCTACAGGACAGGGAACAAGGAAATGGAGAGAAGCTAGGAAAAGATAAACAGGTAACATTAAGAATCTTGAGAAAAAGGCATCTCCTGATCGTGCAACCAGAAGTTGCTGATGGCTTGCGCCATCTGTCAGAATAAATATCAACTAATTGTTTTTTTTTTCCAAAATTGGTTTAATACCCATTCTGGAATAATTAAAAATCAAGTATATTCCGACAGATGGCGCAATCCATCATCAACTCTCAGTTGCACGGTCAAGAGATGCCTTTTTCTTAATTTATCCACCTGATCCCAGTACAATTTCACTTTTGTACTATTTTTTCAGATAAGAATTTTGTTCAATTAACCCTAAGAATAACACGAGAGATTGTCCAAACCAGTTGGCGATAGATTGTGGAAAAGGTCACAAGAAAGACCTCGGTAATGAGTTGACATCTACCGACAATAAAATAGGTAACAGTTTTAAAATTACAAATTATTTTCTCACAATGAGTTTCTTTTTATTTCAAAACGCTAGCTTTCAAGCGATAATCGCTCTTTAACGGGCTTAATAAAACAATATCGACTATATCTTACAATAAATATTTACAAAAACATACAGCGTGGATATTTACAATTGAAATTTTAAAATTGATATGCTTGTTGTAAATATCCACGCTGTGTGTTTTTGTAAATATTTCTTGTGGGATATAGTCGATATAGTTTGAGTCAAAAGGCGATCCATTAATTAAGATTATATAAAAGGGCGTACCTGGATCTGTAAAGAAAAAAACAAAACAATTTTTTTCTTTACAGATCTAGGTACGCCCTTTTATATAGTCGATATAGTCTTATTAAGCCCGTTGAAAAACCATTATCACTTGAAAGCTAGCGTTTTGAAATAAAAAGAAATTCATTGTGAGAAAATATTTTGTAATTTAAAAACGTTTTTCACAATTTTATCATGAATAAGTTACAGTCGTGTAGAAAGGAAGTACTGACAACCGGTGGTGCAGGATGCTGAACAAGGTGTTGCTCGCCCTGTGCCTGGCCGTGCTGTTGCCCGCGGCAATGCCCGCTGGACTCCGGGCCCGGCGCGACAGCGAAGTGGAGCTCGTCGTTCCCGAGGAGAACAACGTCGCCGATGAAGACGAAGACTCCCTCTTCTCCTTCAGCCTCAACTTCCCCAGGTTCAACTTCGAGGACTTCTTCAAGGAGATGGAGAGTAAGTCCTACCCGAACCTTAAATATCAACACAAATTCTAGTTAAAATGTATTAAATAGAAGAAATATATATTACAATGAGACTTTCTTCTTCCATTATAAATGTATGTTTTCAGCGAAAATTGTTCTTCGTTATGAGAAACTTGTAGAAGAACGATTTTTACTTGAAAGCGCGCGCTTACGTTTTTAAATAAAAGAAGAATATTTTGCATATTGTGAAGAAAGCCTATTTACACATTGTTTGTAGAAAGTGCCTATATTTATTATCATTATTAGAACGCGTTAACTATTTTGTTCTTTTTAGAGACAATCCTCAAAGCTAAAAAATCACTCTCTCTCTCTATACAAATGAATATAATTTTGGAGTGAACTTGAAAAATGAAATTATATAGAAATGATAAATTTGGCAAGAATCCAGCTCGTGTGATGAACTCTCTCCAAGTTTAATTTTTAGACTCTCAAATTTATCGTGTTGATTTTTTTCTGATGAAATATGAAAAATACTGAAACCAAATTTACAAACCTTGATATACAAGGGTCACAAAAGTTTCGTTGTTAACAATATTATTAGTTATAGATTCTTTCATATGTAATGTTGTTATAAGAGTATAAATTGTTATACAGTAGAATCTCCATGAGAGGACACTCCGGTTAGGGGACACATATTTACAAAAGACAGTTTTAATTGTCAAAAATTACCATTTTCACTATACTATGTCTTTTACAGAGAGGGTTTACTATATAAGAGTGTGATACTAAGACGAGGGTGCTGCAGCGGCCATGCGCGACATGATGGAGAAGTTCGGCAACGAGACGGCGCGCTACCCGCCCAACTACAACGAGACCACCGTGGAGCAGGTGGACATGGACGGTCAACGGTACAATGTCACCAAGACTGTCATCAACCGCGACGGCGAGCACGGCCGTGTCTTCATCCAGGCCACCACCATGGTGAAGGCCGACCGCAGACGGAGGAGGGTACGTCACGGCTAGTTTGGCACAGGTCACACAGCATAAGTCAGATAATGTAGTACAACCTTTCGTGAACGACTTAGATGACAAGAAACAAGTTTTATAAAATAAAATGAAACTTGAGCTGAACTAACCCAACATCCATTGCTAATTATCTTCGTAGAGACCAGGAGCATCCCAGGTTTCTAGGCGGTCTCTCACGGGAGGTTCTGCCGTAGGTGTCCACCGACTAAGCATACCGTACACCAGAATCAGAACTTTATTCAGACAAATATAAGATCAATATTTTCACTATATAATGAATGACTAAATTTTTTTTGAGAGAACAACCTAAAAATGGCGGCTAATTATACTACAATACATAGCAATGGTTGGCAATGAAAATATTAGTTACATATTTACACAATACCTTATACTATATGTTTCCCCGGACAGTTTTCAAATAGATGAGTCTTCAAGATGTTGAAATTCTAAGTTTTTGTAGATTAGATGATGAATGAATGATGAATTCGAAGTATCTGCATATTTGAGTAATAGGTGTTGTTTTGTTTGTTTTCGGCCTCCAAATGATAAAGTTCCATCTTACAGTAGCAAAGTATATTCGCTGAAACATCAGGAAATTACATAATTCGAGAACGGTTGACGTCCTATATTTCATTTTATACTTGCTGATCTTTAAAATTAAGAATTAAAGTGGATTGATTATATATTTAGTGATTTATAACATGTAGAAATTACAAAATGTTATCTAATTTATATCTATACAGAAACTCTATATTATATTTATATTATAAAATCTTCTATCTTTCATATATTATATACGTAGTATTCTCAAACTATATTCTCCAACCTTCCATTTTTTACAACTAACAGCTGTGTGCTAACGTTCTCATTTGTGTTTCAGAAATAAGTCTTCAGCACTCTGAAAGGTAAATATTAACAAACATTGAATTAATTCCTTTTAGATTTTAATTT
>CP092872.1:22398346-22435787 GCA_030710605.1 Cordylochernes scorpioides | reverse complement strand
GGTGTGTTTAGTGGGTGAACACCTACGGCAGAACCTCCCGTGAAATACCGCCTAGAAACCTGGGATGCTCTTGTTATTTCCTGAAGATAATTCGCAATGAATGTTGTTTTTTATTTAAGCTCGAATAATTTTTTTATTTAGGAGAAAATGGTTTCTCGTCGTCTAAGTCGCTTTATATATGGCATTTCCTGACCGCTCACATGCGCATTTTGATGTCAGAGCGCCATCTAGTGGAACAAAATTCAACTAAACGTTGATTTAGCGTGTATATATGAAAGGTTGTACTACATTATCTGACGTTATGCTGTGTGACCTGTGCCAAACTAGCCGTGACGTACCCTCCTCCGTCTGCGGTCGGCCTTCACCATGGTGGTGGCCTGGATGAAGACACGGCCGTGCTCGCCGTCGCGGTTGATGACAGTCTTGGTGACATTGTACCGCTGACCGTCCATGTCCACCTGCTCCACGGTGGTCTCGTTGTAGTTGGGCGGGTAGCGCGCCGTCTCGTTGCCGAACTTCTCCATCATGTCGCGCATGGCCGCTGCAGCACCCTCGTCTTAGTACCACACTTTCATACAGTAAAACCTCTCTGTAAAGAACACCTAATTGCAGAGAAAAATTGTCCTTTATGAAGAGGTATCCTCTTACCGGAGAGTTGTTAAATAGTAAAAATGATAATTTTTGACATATAAAACTGTCTTTTGTAAATATGTGTCCTCTAACCGGAGTGTCCTCTCATGGAGATTCTACTGTATAACAATTTATACTCTTATAACAGCATTACATATGTAAGCATCTATAACTGATAATAATGTTAACCACGAAAATTTTTAACCCTTGAATATCAAGGTTTATAAATTTGTTTTCAGTATTTTTCATATTTCACCAGAAAAAATCAACACGAGTAATTTGAGAGTCTGAAAATTAAACTTGGAGAGAGTTCATCACACGAGCTGAATTCTCGCCATATCGATTCTATATAGTTTATTTTATTTAAGTTCATTCCAAAATGTTATTAATTTGTATAGAGAGGGAGAGTGATTTTTTATTTTTGTTGTCTCCAAAAATGAGACAACATAGTTAACGCGTTCTAATAATGATAATAAATATAGGCACTCTTTTTACAAAACAATGTGTAAATAGGTTTTCTTCACAATATGAAAGGGGTTCTTTTTTTTTTAAAAAAAGGGAAGCCATCAAGCCACTATTTTGCAGGTTTCGCACAATGAAGAACGATTCTCGCTTGAAAACATACATTTTTAATAGAAGCAAAAACTCATTGTGTGATAAAAATATATATATTCTTCTTCATTTTAATACATTCCACAATTTTACCTCAAATCATAGGCAGGCTTTGCGTTGATATTGAAGGTTCGGTTGTGACTTACTCTCCATCTCCTTGAAGAAGTCCTCGAAGTTGAACCTGGGGAAGTTGAGGCTGAAGGAGAAGAGGGAGTCTTCGTCTTCATCGGCGACGTTGTTCTCCTCGGGAACGACGAGCTCCACTTCGCTGTCGCGCCGGGCACGGAGTCCAGCGGGCATTGCCGCGGGCAACAGCACAGCCAGGCATAGGGCGAGGAGCACCTTGTTCAGCATCCTGCACCACCGGTTGTCAGTATTCCCATTTTTTACGACTGTAACCTATCTTATTGTCGGGAGATGTCAACTCATTATCGAGGTCTCTCTTGTGACCTTTTCCACAATCTATCGCTGACTGTCTTGGACAGTCTCTCGTGTTATCCTCAGGGTTAATTTTAAAGAAGCTTAATGTCAAAAAATAGTACAAAAGTGAAATTGTACTGGGATCATGTGGATAAATCAAGAAAAAGGCATCTCATGATTGTGCAAATGAGAGTTGCTGATGGATTGCGCCATCTGTCGGAATATATAAACTAATAGTTGATTTTCAATTATTCCAGAATGAGTATTTAGCCAATTCTGGAAAAAAAATCAACGATTAGTTGATATTTATTACGACAGATGGCGTAAGCCATCAGAAACTTTTGGTTGCACGATCAGGAGATGTTTTTTTTTCTCAAGATTCTTAATATTGTCTGTTTATCTTTTCCTATCTTCTCTCCATTTCCTTGTTCCCTGTCCTGTATAATTTGATTTTCCAACCCTAACAACTAACACTTGCTATACATAGAACTTGCTACTTGAAACTTGCTATAGAAATATATTTGAATGATTTGACTCATCAGAGTTGAAGATCCCTCCAGAAGGTTTTCCGAAATTTAATCTCTAGATCATTCCTTTATTCTATAGATTTGATCGATTTATACACCAGGCATATATAAGAGATATCTTGGTTAAGACCTCAATGAATGATTTCCCCAACATAGGCCTAGAATTCAAGCCGATCAAGCCATTTTTGTATAACTGTATCTCGATAATTGCAGCAAGGGCAGTAGAAATTTGCTTTATTTTAAAAAGAAACATACGTGTCAAAATTTTTAATTTCTTTTTCCATAACTGGGTCTAAACTAAAACCTAATAGTCAAACTGTTGAAAGTTGCTGATGGCTGGCGTCGTCTCGATAAGTAGATGCCTTTTCTTAATTTAACTACCATATCCCAGTACAATTACACATTTGTACTATTTTTCATATAGGTATATATATTGTTACATAATTTCTATGAATCAGAAAACCCAAAGAAGTAACTACAGAACGCAACAATATTGTAAATACTATGTACCCATGTAGGTATATTGTGGTTTTCTTTGTCCATGAGTATCCAGTGTAAGGCAATTGGCCCCAACAAAGCTGTTGACAGTAACATAGAGTTTGGTCAGCCAGTAGTAGAGGCAGTATCGTCAGCAACCGATGTATTGCATTGTTGGCAGGTGTTTCCCCATCTATATAGCACCTTATATGTATTGTTCTCCTTTCCCCTACTTCTTCAACTTGAAATAAGACATCCAAAATACATTCTTGGCCAAAACATAAGGAACTAGAAAGTATTTGCTGTTGCCAGTCATATATATATATATATATATATTTTTTTTTTAGTAAACAGAGGCAATTTTGTTTACACACTTACTAATGTAAAACATAAGGAAGGCATATCCTGACCAGGAGTACATGTGCTTTTTTAGATGGCAGAGAGTCATTTAGTGGAACTGAAATCAAATAAACATTCATTTAGCCTGTTCCCTGATATTTGGCCAACCCATTTTCTTGATAAATCAAGAAAAATCATCCACGAACCGTTTCGCGCTTTTGGCGCTCGTCAGCGGGGAGTAAGCTGTACCACTTTGACAAAAATATTTTTGGTCTCAGAGGCTTCTTGAGAAACCAACAAATGGGTATTTACCAGGTCTATTAGTATGAAACGCGAAAATTTTCAGTGAATTCAAAAGTTCACCAATTCCATACAACAAAAGATTTTTTATTCAAAGTAACTGCCCTGATTAGCTATACACTCGGACCACTTTTCAGGCAATTTTCGAATTCCTTGTCTGAAAATTTCTATTCCTTTTGAGTCGAACCAGTCAACAAGTCATTTTCGGAGTATGTCTGAGTTCGAAAATTCCTGTTTTTTTAGGGCGTGTCCTGAAGATGTGAAAAGGTGGTAGTCCGACGGCGCTAAGTCTGGTGAGTACGGCGGGTGGAATAAGAGTTCCCAGCCCAAGTCTTTTATGGTGTTTTTGACCACCGTAGCGTTGTGGGCTGGAGCGTTGTCATGCTGCAGTATCAGGTTGTTGTGCTTTTCACGCCATTCCGGTCTTTTTTCATTCAACGCCTCTCTCAAACTGTGCATTTGTTGTTCGTAGCGACTAGTATTGACCATTTTGCCAGGTTTCAGGAGCTCGAAATATACTACGCCGGTCTGGTCCCACCATATGCAAAGCATTGCCTTTTTTCCGAAGCGATTGGGCCTAGGCGTCTGTTTTGGAAATTGGCCGGGCAGGCCCCACGACTTTTGGCGCGTAGGATTGCTGAAGTGGATCCATTTCTCATCAGAAGTTACGATTCGGTGCAAAAATGACTTCTTTTCATGCCTGGCGAGCAGCCCTTCGCAGGTTACCAGACGCCGTTATTGCTGCCTTTCGCTCAATTCGTGGGGGACCCATCTGGAAAGCTTTTGGGTCATTCCGAGGCTGTTTAAACGTAGAGAAACAGCACCTTGAGACACCTGGAGCTGTTTTGCGAGTTTCTTCTGAATTTGGGTACTGTCCTCATCCAACAAAGCTTGCAGTTCAGCGTCCTCGAACTTTTGGGGCGGTTTTCCATGTGGTTCATTATCAAGTTCAAAATCGCCACTTTGGAATTTTTTAAACCACCTGTAACACTGCGATTTGCTCAGAGCGTGGTCGTTGTAAACTTCCTCGAGCATTCGGTGGGCTTCACTGGCACTTTTCTTCCAGTTGAAGGCGAACAACAAAACTTCCCGCAAATGGGCACTTTTTGGCTCGGAAATCGCCATTTTCCACGGGCTCCAGAAATTTTTCACGATTTGAATTTTTCGAAAACTGCATGCATGCTGATGCCACGTGAGTCAAAGAACAAAACGCCTACAACAACGCCACCGTCGGCTCAAATAAAGTTGCACAGCGGCCTCTGGCGCCCATTTTCGCGTTTCATACTAATAGACCTGGTAAGGCCAAACTTGCGTGAATACGCTTAACATGTAAATAGAAAATAAATAAATAAAAAGGTGTTGATATTAAAAATAAAGAAGGCATATCCTGATCAGGAGCATATGTACTTTTTTAGTAATGTATATATCCGACACCGAATATATACATCCTGGTTTATTGGAGTAATCTACGCAGTTGACCTTTCAGAATCTGGTTGTAATGTAATGGTGTAGCAATTAGCTGAAGTAAGGGAGACATTTCGGGCTTATAGTTTTCACACTGCCCCACCTTCGAGGCCAGCTTCTGGAAATCCCCTAATTTTAACGACAAAATAAAAACCTTTCAAAAGATTATAAATAGCAAATAGATTTCGGCATCAACATTTTTCACTATTATATTTTTAAAATATATATTATAATAACACTCTCTCTTTCTTTTTATATGTTTTTTAGATCATTTTTTCGCTTATTTTTAGAGAGGATCACAACCTGTCTTAGAAAATTATAGATACTTAATCTATATTTCGCCTAAACACTACACTTTTAGAATGTAAAATGCGAGAACTAAAACTATAGCGCTTACTTTTTTAAATTTCGATAAAAAAAAACAGGGCTACGAGTTTTTAATTAATAAATAGTATTATTGATTTATGTTTGTTTTAATATAAATACGTTAAAAATACTGAGATCTCTCTTTTCTCTTTCGTGCCTGATAATATTAATAGATTACTAATCTCTAATTAAAAATATATAATCAAACTTACTGATTCTAGAAAAACGTTTCACACTGTAATTCAGCATTGATATTTTCCTAAAATGCATCTTATTATAACCACAATAAAAAAAAAACTTTTATTAAGGCATTTCGGTATATATAAAGACCTTTCCTGGATTCCAAGAAGGAAAATTAACTGGGTAAATAATGGTAGAAACATCAATAAGTAAACAGGTACTGTCGGCAGAGAGACATAGCAGATACTGTCTGTCTTCTAGCCATCTTTTCTATTTTCAATCTTTAATTTCATTCTTTATCCAAAATGTGTGTAGCCTTGTGTAGTTCAAAGAGGATATATGAAAGCTACATTTGAAGCTTTCTCTTTTCAAAATTTCTGAAAATCCCTGTCAATAGGACTTTATGTTTGACATCAAAGCTCCCACAATGGTGCTTTGATTGCCTGATCAAGGTCACCATGTGGCTTTCCGCTGTAGCGGAGGCTTTCGTTTTCAAGTCTCTCCTTGTGGTTTCGTCAGTTCAATCTACCAAAACACTATAGTACTACACATGCATTAATCTGCTATATTATTAAGCTATTGTGTTTTATAATTAGCTTTTACTTTTTTTTCATATACAGAGACTCCGTAGTAAATCCATGTATACGATTTTTTCCCTCGGATTTACCTAGACTAATCTATATATTAGCTTGTATTTCTTAAGCTTTTCTGTATACTTCCTGTTTTGAAATAACATAATAATGATTATTACTGATATTATTACTGTTATTCCTGCATGTATCCTACATATCTGCTAGAAGAATCTGTATGGTCTTTAACATTCTTTTTGTTGTTGTTGATTTATGGCACAAGCCATCAGCAACTTTCAGCTGCACGATAAAGAGATGCCTTTTTTTATAATATATATATTATTATTATATAGCCGACACTTGGAAAAGTATAAATATAGTTATAAAATATCTAGTTCTGTAAAGTTACCTGGTATTGGTCAATCTAATGAGGCAGAAAACAAGGAGGAAATTTCGTGTTGTATGTCGAAATAAACCAGAAGTTCCATTGTGTTGTTTTGATCCAAAACTCGCACTGTCCAAGGATACTACCCAGATACAAAGTATAAAGAGAAGTAATTTATTATATTTAGTATTTACCCTAGGTTCCTACGTGTGTGTTATTTAATCGAGAGAATACATTTATTACAATTTCTATTACGTCAAACTGGAAAGAGATGCATTCAAAGAGACAGTGACCATATCACAAGTTGGATAATCAACTGGAACAGTAAATTGTCTAAAGTACAAAATCCTGAGGCAAAAGGTTTCTTGTAAGGTTCTTCAATTTAGCCGAGGTTTCGCGTATTTCTGCCCTTCTACAGGAGTAAAAACGAGAAAATATAAGAAGATAAATATCTCTGCATTTACATATATATATAAACATTTTCATTTGAAGAAATATTTGCATTGAGATAAAAAGGAACAATATAAATATATTATTCGTATTCATTAGAAAAAATTTCATTTTTGCTATAAATTCTGGCCAGTCAAGCTCTATCTCCAAGATAATCAGATAAAAAAGAAGTCGGTCGACAAGTGGTTAAAACCCTCGATACCCGACAGCCATGAATCTGGATCAAATCCCGTATTGGAAACTTTGTTTAATATGTGAATAACCTTCACTTTTTTGTAAATATTATAAGCTAGGTTTCCTTTTAGAGCGGTACCTAATAAAGGTATTTTGAAACAGAAATAGCAAGATAATCAAGGCCAATTTTGGTCCTGAGGTATTCAAGATGGCAAGGCAACTATAGAAGACTATGATCAAGTATGCAAAGACAAAACATTCTTCATATTTTTACCACTTTTACCACTGAATGTTGAAACCGCTGGTTAAAACTTCTTATGGAAGACAGATTTCTATGAGAGAAAGTCTTCAGTTCGTCAAAGCATGCATCCAAGACTCAAAGAATGGTCGATATATTTGAAAAGTAAAACATTTTCTAGTTGAAGTGTCTCTTAATTTAAAAATGTATATATCTCATAATATTCGGAAATATATAAATAAAATGGCCTGTGTGGGAGTACAAGGAAAGAGGTAAGATAGCCGGGTTAAAACAACAACCCCTTGGTAAACAAGTGTCAAACCTTCATTCTCTCTTAGGGGAATTTCTTACTTAAATCGGTTTAAAAGCGGCTGGATGTGATAAGAAAAATCTCAGTTCTCACCGAGGTGATCTCGACGCAAGTTTTTCTGGGGGTTGTTCTCGGACCTTCTATTATCTTTCCTCCCCGATCTATTCCTTACGGGGCCTATGAATCCTGTGTGTCCTTACCATCCATCACTCAACGATCACGACTGCTTCTAACCAACATGCCACACTACATTAATTCAACAGAATAACAAACCACATTACAACATTATACCGGCCAGGCAACCTCTATCTTCAAGATGTAAAGGCCCATTCCTCTTGAAGAAAAGACAAATTGAGTTAAGGGCTTTTACTTAGGTTTCGCATCTACGTAGAATCCATCTCCAGATTGTTTGATGAATCACAGCGGCATACAGATGCAACCCAAGTCTTGTCCTCTAAGTGGTCGTTTCCTCAATAAATCTCATCAACGTTTCCTCTTCTTGTTTTCTGATTCACGACGGCGGCCTTTGGAAGTTATGTAACGGCTACATAATTCCTTATTTCCTCGACATCCCATTTATAGTATCATCTGCTTAGATTTGGGAATACATTATAGCTGTTCTAGTTGGTCCATATTTGGCTACCCGGTGTACCACGTTTCCCTAAACACTTCATTTACTAAAGCACACAAGAGGATCATTGACATTTCTACGATTATAGAGGACTCAAATGAAACTTTTCTGAGATATTTATAGGATATTAAAACAACGATAATTCCCCCACTAGCAATAGAAGAAGAAACACAAGGTCTTCTCCCAGACATGTGTTTATTCTTCATTTACAGACTATACATCAAGGATATTCATCAATTAACTCCATTTATATATATTTACATATTATATCCTGAATATTTTATATAAAATCATTAACAATTTTTGATAGTGGACATTTCTGCTGCTGTGATAGAGATGCATGGGGACATCTGAGGCTCTTCATTGGACACGACAACAATAACATTTACAAATTTGATATTAGGATTGAAAATCTCACAATCAAATCATGGTTCAAATGGCTTTTTTGTTAAGAATGAATTTTTTTTACTTATCCTGATATACGTGGTATAGGCTTTGGTAAAATTTGTAGGTAGTTAACGACTGCCTTTTACTGAAAGTACACCACATGTTATATATATAGAAATAAGTTCGAATTTTGCATTCATAAGTGTTCCTGAGTTCCATTTGGTTACTTGCACTCATAGGGGGATGGTGGGGTTGAAAATTTTCAAGAGTCTGGGATCATTGAAGCAGAAAAATGAGCTCAATGTGGAGTTCGATTTCGGCTTTTCGTTGTCGAAAGTCAATGGCATGTGCCACTTCTCCAGCAATACCCAGAATGAAAAATAAACTAGTTAATTAAATTATAGATCATTTTAAATTATCTCTAAAATTTAACAAAATAATTATATTGAGTTAAATATATATCTAAACTCATGGTTCAAGGTGTTTGTCATAAACAGTTTGTATTTGTTTGGGATCTCGCACACTAAAGGAAGCCTTGATCCATACAACGGCCCGACTACCATGGCTGCAGGAAGTGTACGCACCTGCCGAATAGTCAGGGAAGGACTTCAACCATTTAAAGAAATAAGATTCATATTGCTATGAACATTGTCAGTAAATTTCACTCTTCAGTTAAACCTTTAACGAGTAAGTATGCTCATGGACAAAACTTGAAGGAGTGTAAAATGTTTGATGTCGCGCCTTCAGTCTCTTTTTTTTTCTTTAAGGAGACAGAAGCAATTTTGTTCACATTTGGTTATCTTGTTTGTCTTCAATAAATGTCACTGTGTTTCAAATATCTTCCATATTTATTGTCTGAATCCCAATTTATATGATAAAAGGACTCTAATATTCAAGTTTTGTCCATGTGTCCCTGAGTGTACTTACTCATTGAAGGCTTGACTGAAGAATGAAATGTAATGATAATGTTCATAGCAATATGAATCTCAATTATTCGAATGGTTGAAGTCCTTCCCTGACTCTTTGAAAATAAAAGACTATTCGAACAGAAATGAACCAACCTCCAAATATGAATCACCTTCATGGAAATACTAGGGATTTTTAAGTTCTAGACAGTTGACCATTGGATGTTCTACGTGCTATCTAACTCTTTGTAATACAGGAACATACATTAATATACCATCGTGTGCAAAGTTAAAATTGAAAAGAAAATTACATATACACACTATTATGAAAAAGGCATCTCCTTATCGTGCAACTGAAAGTTTCTGATGGCTTGCGCCATCCATCGGAATAAATATCAACTATTCTCGCTGATTTTTAATTATTCCAGAATTAGCTAAATACCCATTCTTGATTGATCAATAAAAGCTAACCACGGACGCGTTTCGGGCTGTTGGCCCTCATCAGCGTGGTGCAAGCTGTACCTCAACGACCAAAAAAACGGGTCATTCGGGTATCCTGATAAATCATGAAACGGGTAGTTAAGGCCAGAATTGCGTGAGACAATATACAGACTATGCCAAGAAAATCATATATTCTGATAATAATTGCGAGCATGAACGTTATGACTGTTTATATCTAAAAAATTAGGTCTATTCTTAAAATCTCAAGGATCCCATAAAATTAATATATTCACTGGACTTAGTGGGCTATTAGCCCCAAATAATGATCTACAGATGAGTATTCTGAATTTTCCAAAGCTGATCTCGTAACTTTGTCACTAAGTAGATTTTAATACTTTTAAAGGGAAGGTCGGTAGTGTTGCGTAATTTGAAGAATGAGGTGACCTTCCCTTTTATAGAACAACTAGCCGAATGACCCGGGCAACGCCCGTGTTTTACCCGATTGAATGTTTTTATTCAAATACTATTTGTTACAATTATAAATTGGCGCCTTAAATAATTGCATATGTTAATTAATAACTATAGCCTATGTGCTTTATCTGTTTATGTACTGTTGGCTTCCGTCGGGGTCTCTTACTGGGAAAAAGAAAGTGAGGATTCCATTTGGTTATTAACTAATATATGCATTTATTTAAGGAGCTACCCGCTCCAACACAATAGTTACAAAAAACCAAAAAGCGAGTGGGGGGGGGAATGATGGGGGGGGGGGGCAAAGGTGACGTGATCGTAGCCAACCAATAGGAGAGCGCCATTCCAAAAAAAGCAACGGTGACAGAGATGAAAACTGAAGAATTAAGAACGCATGACGCTCGTAACTGTATATAGAATATATCTTTCGAGCATAAATTCCATCTATCTCTTCACTTGTAGAAGAAGCTAGACTTTGATATGTTTTAACTTCGTGCATGGTTGTTTGCTCCCACTTGTGGGGTTGGATTTAAGTAAGAATCTGGATATTCATAATAAGAATTATATAAATCAATTAGGTTTCAAACTTAGGTCCTACGAAAATACCTATTTAGAGCGATTGTAAAGCCATCACAGATATGTCTTTCCAAGAAATGATATGTAATGTAAAATGGTTAAACCTTTTATGGTTACTCCTACTCATTAATGAAGGTGTTCCCTCGTTAGAGAAATAATGTAAATTCAGTTCAAGTCGTATTAATTAAATCAATGATTTTCTTCGTGAGAACATCTTTATAATTTCAACAAATTTGTATACAATACAAAGCGAAGGTGTTGTAATTAATGTTTAAATATTTCCACAACATCAACATATAATCTTTTCTGTTGGTTACCAGCACAGTTGTATATACACGGGTTTTCGGAATAATTATGGAATTTCAAGATATGACAGATTATTGGATGGAATCCTCAGTAGGAATATGCCATTAATATGTGCTTGTTCTCCCGGGTTTTTCTGTTTTTCATTAGGAGGTTTAATTTGTTGGATCCCTATTGTAGTTAAAAAACAAGTAATTTTCACTTTTGATTTTATCAAGATCATTGCTCAGGGAAGAAGTCGCTCATCAGGTAGGTCTTACATGCAAAAATTTACTTTAACACGAAAGAGATTGAATACTCTACACGTAATACATTTTTATTATTATAGACGATATCTCATATGAATATCTTTATATTTAGAGAAGAAAATTATCTCCAGAGGAAACTTCCTACAATTGTATGACTCACCTACTGAAATCCAGGGAAAATTGATTCAAATGAAAGGTTTGAACAAGTATCGCCCGGAGACAAGGCTGAACTTCAGACGTGTTACCTTGGAACATGTAGCTCTCAGCGGGGAAACTGGTTGGTTGGCGACTGCGGTCATTTTTTACCTCTCTCCCTGCTTCAATAATCCATATAGCATTTCAGTTCTTTGATGTTTGCTAATTTACAAAGACGGTCGTTAGATTCCACATAGTTTATGCGTCTACTTTGACGGGATAGGAGACCTTTCTTTTTATATGGACCAATATCCCCTTTGTATACCGGTAAAATTTCCACCTCTATATTTCAGTAAAATAATTGGCCTGGCCCAACTGTGTGTGTGTGCCAGCTATAAAAAGACCTCTCTCTCTCTTTTTAACAAATTTTTATATTCCATAAATCCCTTGCGGTTCTCATGAAATCGTATCTCAGCCCTGAAATGATGAAAGCCATTTTCCCGAAATGTTATCACTCACAGTAGAACTTCCCATCAGAGACTACCTAAAATCTTCAATACTATTTTATCTCCAATGGAGGTGGTATCTCTCTCTCTCAATGGAAGTTGAGTTATGAAATCTCAAATCATTTTTACAAAATTTGATTTTCAGGGGAGAATATTGATATTCAAATAGGATCTCCATGTAGGGTTTTACTGTTGTTTAAAATAGGCTTTAGTAACTTCCAGTCTCTTGCTATCGAAATTTATATTTGAGATAAAATATTCAAATTTAATTCTACTGTCCTAAAAGCTTATGCCCATAGTTTGTTTAAGTACCATTTTTAAGATTCCACCATTCACTGTTGCATATATAAGCAGAATGATCCAATACAGTATTAGAGCTCTGAAGAAGCGGTCTGGTAGATTAAATTGGCGAAACTGCTGGGAGGGTTCACCACGGATGAGCCAAGTCCTCCTAATATTTTTTCATCGCAGTAAGGACAGAAGAAGTTTTGTTTATTTGTGAAAAAGAAACATTCGCGTCTCAATGATTTCATTTGTTATATAAAAATGTGAAATGAGATATTGTTTTAATATATACTGAGCAGCTAATGAACACTAGAACACTATCTAAATAGGTATCTCTAGCGGAAGAGGAAATGTATAAGTTTAGCTGGTAAGAAAGCTTGTCAAGTTGATTAGTGGAAGTTTCAAGGAGAGAGTTGTTCTGGACATTCAATTGCTTTAAAGAAAAGCTTTCCAAGTGAAAACACTTAACAAAGGTTTGAAAATCTACATTTATCAACAAATAAAATATTCTATGTGATTTATTGAGTTGTTACAATGAACCAGTTCAACCTCTCTTTAAAACAAAATTCTAAATATGATCAGTTTTCATATTTTAAATAAGTTTGGTATTGAAGTCGACCACATCTCTTTATACAGTTGAACCTGTCTATAGCGCCCCCTCTTGGGACTCATTAAAATAGGGTGCTGTAGAGAAGGGGTGCTATAGACAGGTCACTTTTAATGTAAATCGCATCGTACTACGTATTCGAAATCGGGCGCTATAGAGAGAAAGGCGCTATTTAAAGGGGGCGCTATAGACAGGTTTAACTGTATTATTTCTTCAAAAAATAGACACTTCGGCCAGTTAAAGTTTTATTTTCTAACGTTTCAACAATACTATTTTGTCTTCGCCAGTAGAAATAAATAAAATAAAAAATTTGGCAAGGCGAAAAAATTGTTCTTTATTTACTAAGTTACATAATCAAGATTGAAATCTCTTTAGATTTATCTCAAAGAAAGTTTTCCTCTCACGGTGAAAACTCCTTAATATCATAATATTCACCCTAATACTAATACAAGAGATTATATTTCAAAGTTTCTTCCTGAGAGTGTTGTGCATATACAGCCTAATCGAATATACAACATCGATAAACATGGATCGAGAAAATGTGCTTCATATGATGAAATCAAATTGATAATAACATCATTAACTAAATTCAGGACATACGTATAAAATACACGTGCAGGGTCTTCAGAACTTATACGGTCGTTTGTGTTATCATGATGAAACATCTTGGCATTAGTTTCATAACAAAAAAAACCTTCTTTATTTTATTTCTATTCCACATAACATGCTCACGGACAAAACTTATGAAAATTTCATATTTTAATTACGCTGGTCATCTTTTTTTATTGAGCAGACAGAGGCAATTTTGTTTACACTTGTTTACCTCATGTATCAAATATCTAAATATCAATTATATCAAATATCTTTCAGAGGTATGTCTGAATCCCGATATACACATGCTTAAAGTTACAACTTCTTCAAGTTTTGTCCATGCATGTACTTGTCAGAATTCCTATAAGGATAATATACATTCATAGAAATCCAAAATTACATTCAACATGTATACTTCTCTGTTGATTTAGCATATATTGAGTAAAACTGTAAGGAGCGACCACATTTTTTGAGTTAAAAATGACCCGAACTGTTTCAACCTCCAATGGACGCCAATCCAGAGGAAAATCCAAGAGCATCCATGTTATTCTGGAAAACATCTTCTAAAAGGTTTCACTTGACAAATGACAAATTATAGTCGTATATAATTAATTATATTAAATTTGTTCATAACTTTTCGAAAATAGCTTATTGATAAATACATAATAAAACCTTTATTGAAAAATCAATAACATTTAAATATAAAAAACAGAACATTATTGTAGGTTGGATTTATATAAATAAGAGATGAAAACTCATCAGCATCTTCACTTTCATTTTCTCCAGACGTTTTCGACGACCTACTGTTGCCTAATTCAAAAGTGAAAGGTTATTGCGATGATAGGATGTCGATATAAAAAAGCCAGACCTTTTCAAATTGACAACAACTAAACATAGTAATGATTTATAATATGATGCACTTGCGCGCCATCTGTTATCAAAATTCGAAACTATTTTAACAGTATCACTATAAAAGGAAGTTCCAAAAATGCAATATAACAGCGGTATGGTAGATTAAACTGGCGAAACCGCTGGGAGGGTTCACCACTGATGAGCCAGGCCCTCCTTTTAATTTTTCCATTGCAGTAAGGGCCAGTAGAGGTTGTTTGATTTCAAAAAGAATCTTACGCCTTTAAAATAGTTTCGAATTTTGATAGTAATGATTATTCCCTGCTGTTACATTTTAACTAGATTAATAAAGAATCTTGGTTTCTTTTCATAATTATTTTATTTCTCGAGCTTTCGGGCTAACATGTCCCTTCAATACGGAGATACAGAAGTACCTATTTCTATCCAATTATAACACGTCGAATTAATACAGAAGTACTACTTCTATCTAATTCAGTGTGCTATAATTGGCTAGAAATGGTACTTCTGGTGTCTCCATGTTGAAGAACATGTTAGCCCGAGAGCTCGAGAAATAAAATAATTGCGAAGAGAAACCGAACCCTAGATTCCTTATTGATTTAGTTAACACTAAACATAGTGTTTAATATTAAAATTACAAATATATTCTCACAATGAGTATCTTTTTTATTTAAAAAACGCTAGCTTTCAAGCGTTAATCTCTCTTCAACGGGCTTACTATAATATCGACTTTATCCCACCAGAAGTATTTACAAAAACAACGCGCAGTGCGTGGATATTTATAACTGAAAATTTGTAAATACTTTTGGTGGGAAAAAGTCGATATTATAGTAAGCCCGTTGAAGAGCGATTAACGCTTGAAAGCTAGCGTTTTTTTAATAAAAAAGATACTCATTGTGAGAATATATTTGTAATTTTAATACTTTTTTCACAATTTTATCATGATAAGTGTTAAATAGTTTCCTTGGAAAGGACGACAATGATTCATCTAAACGTCTGAAAGAATATAGGTGAAAAAGGTTGAATATAGGCTTTTTATATTCATGGAAGCTTATGGTAGAAAGGTGAGCGAGTAGTAGGAGGAGCAGAATGCTACAGAGAAGAGGTAAACTTCTAGCAGACTTACTTGATCAGCAGCTTGTACAGTCGCAGACTTCTGTGTTGGGCCGAGCACCAACCACTTTTATAAAACAGCCACGGCGGAAGCCACGTGACTTCTACGTCATAGCCTTGACGCAGTGTGACAACGACGATTCTATTAGAAAAAAAAACTGGATGAGATTTCCTTTTGAAAACCTCCTTCTGAGAACTGATGCATAGGTTCTGCAAGACTTAAACAATACATAACGCTATTGCAATATCAATCTGTAACCCATGTAGAATATTGTTCTAGAATCTTCTCTATCGAATGGAAACTTCCTGTTTAGCTCCAGAACAACTTTACCGTCTGGGAAACTCACGCTTTCAAACTTCTACTTATTAATTTACTTATTTCACAAAATTATATGATATCAAAATATAATGATATTCTATATTAAACCTTTTGCGCGGTTATTTATTCCGTTTTTTTTTTTCAGAATAAAAGAAAGTTCCTTCTATCCTTACCGCGATGAAGAAATAGTGGGAGGCTCATCAGAGGTGAACTCATCAAGCGGTTTTGCTATCTAATGGTTAGGTGGATTTACCACGGATGACCCTTCCAATATTTTGTTTCATTGCAGTAAGAACAGTAGAGGAACCTGTTTTATTTTTCAAAACAAAAAAAGAAACTTTATATAAAATAGATTCAATATTTTTTCATTTATTGTCAAATCAGACGTGATATCCCCACAAGGGATGCTTACGTCAATAAACAGCACTAAACTTTGATACTATATTACATAAACAATTGAATAATTACAAGGTTTGAGTAGAGTTTAAAGAATTAAATAAAGGAAAGGATGCTAAAATAATGCTTTAATTTACAACCAACAAATAAAATAAACACAAGTAAATATATCTAGTTTGGCAATTACGGTTTTTTATTATTGTTTTTATTTTTATTCAGATATGATGAATATTAAGATATAACGATAATCCAATCTATAAAATATTCGTTATAAAAGAACGTAAATTGAGATTATATTAGAATTTCTCTTGTTTGATCTGAAGAAAATCGATACCCCCGGTTTCTCCTGAATTGGTCTATCTTAGGAGGTTAATTTAGTTAAGAACAAGTCATTATTGATTTTACAAATAGGCTGGTTCAGCAGATGGGTTTTCTGATGGCAGCTTTTACTGTATTTATATACTTGTCATCCACAAACACATTCCTAATTGTTAACCATCGGTTTCGCTGTTGGTAAACTAAACTTTTGTAATAATATATTTTTATTTTTGAGTTTAATTTTAAAATTACATAGCTTAGAGTTGCGATTTAAAATTCTCACCCTATAAAATTCACGATTTTAAAAATTATTTTTAAAGAAGAAAATGAAAAAGTCAAATCGTACTGGGTTCAATGATTAAAATAATAAAAAGGCATCTTCTGATCGTGAAACTGAAAGTTTCTGAAAGCTTGCGCCATCTGTCAGAATAAATTTCAAAAATCGTTGATTCTTAATTATTTCACGTTATTGGCCAAATAGCCTTTTTTATAAATCAAGAAACGCTAGCAACATACGCGCCTCAGACTGTTTTCCTTCGTCAGAGTGGTGCAAGCTGTACCTCAACGACAAAAAGGCTGGTCCTAGAGGCTTCCCAAAAAAATGAAAGGTAGGACATTTTACATCAAAGTATATTTGAACAAAAAACTAAATGGAAATTGGTTCCAAAGTGAAATTGCACTGGAACCAGTGGATAACTTAAGAAAAATGCATCTCCTTAATATTTATATGAAAGTTGATAATGACCGCAATATAAGACCAGTCTTTTTGGCTTTGAAGGCCAACAGCCTGAAATGTGTAGGCGTTTTTTAAATTATTTATCAAGAAAGGGTATTTGGTCTATATTATGGAATATAATCTTAAAAAAAAAAATTATTAGTTTTTTTTTTATTCCGACAGTGGCGCTAGCCATCATAAACTTTTAGTTGAATGAGCAGTAGATGCCTTTTCCTAAAATACTATTTATTCCTGCAAATATCAATGACAAATTTGAATAACTAGAGATTCGAAATAAAACTGAATTAAAACGCCATGGATAGCGAGTAAACAATGAAATTAGTAAAAGGATTTAAAAGCGCGAATGTTTCTTTTATACATAAAATGAACTTCTACTGTCCTTACTGCGATGAAAAAATATATTGGGAGGACTTGGCTCATCAGTGGTGAACCCTCCTAGCGGTTTCGCCAATTTAATCTACCAGACCGCTTCTCAGAGCTCTAATACTGTATTGGATCATTCTGCTTTTATATGCTACACTGAAGAATGGAATCTTAGAAATGGTTTTCAAGTAAACTATGGACATAAGCTTATATGACAGTAGAATTACATTCAAATATTTGCTTCGAGCAATGCTCTTCAGCATTAATTATATTTTTTCATTGCAGTAAGGACAGTAGAAGTTCGTTTTATGTATAAAAGAAACATTCGCGCTTTTAAATCTTTTATATTATATGTATAGATGGCGCGTTATTGCTTTGTGTTAATGAAATTAGTGTTGTGTAGATAATGCTGCTTTACATAAGAATATGAAGTAATTATATAGAGAATGTTTCACACATCCTAAATATATGTTTCGGCCAGTTAAAGTTTTATTTTCTTAACGTTTCAAAAAAAAATATAAATTATAATTTTTGCGCTTTGACATATGCTTCTTTCCCCCTAACGTCTATTTTTCACAGAAATACGAATGCCGGCCAGGCATCCTCTTACTTCAAGGGTTATGGTACGTAGTTAGACACGGTCTATACCCATGTTCCGAAGTTTGCTATAGTTAGTATAAATATTAAGGATAGACATATCTAGAACTATTCAATATTGTAAGAGGAATTTTCACCATTAATATATATGAAAAATATTTAGAAAGGTTTGACTTATCAACAATGAACCTTCCATCGATTTCGCAAATTTAAACCACCAGATCGATGCAAATATTGTCCATTCTATCAAAAGTCTTACTTGGACGGTTTTTATTCTTGATAATAATGTCGACAAAACTATAAAAAGATTATTCTATAATTCTAGCCATTTCATAATAATCTGTTTTCCGACAAAATCTCTTTATGCTTAAAAGACCAGTTAACAAATATAGAAGTCTGCTTATTGTATTAATATATTGAATTTTATATGATTGAAGACAATCCTCTTTTTTATTGTAAAATCGAATATCAATCACAAAAAATAGACTTTTAAATGCAGACTATATAAATAGGATAAATAATATATTCCGTGTTCCATCTGGGAGATTAATTTGGCAATCCCTGGCAAGTTCAACCATTGATGTGTGAGCCAAAACTTTCCAAATATGTATTTCAAATTTAACAATTCTGGAGCAATTTCCTTTATGACCGTAAAAATAAATAGCGCTAATAATCATAAAACAGCAGATGGCCCTATGTATTGTTTACTAATGTAAGGTAGTGTTGAAAACCTATGACAGCAAATGGCCCTATGTATTGTTTACTAATGTAAGGTAGTGTTGAAAAACTATGACAGCAGATGGCCCTATGTATTGTTCACTAATGTAAGGTAGTGTTGTAAACCTATGACAGCAGATGGCCCTATGTATTGTTTACTAATGTAAGGTAGTGTTGAAAAACTATGACAGCAGATGGCCCTATGTATTGTTTACTAATGTAAGGTAGTGTTGAAAACCTATGACAGCAGATGGCCCTATGTATTTTTTACTAATGTAAGGAAGTGTTGAAAAACTATGACAGCAGATGGCCCTATGTATTGTTTACTAATGTAAGGTAGTGTTGAAAACCTATGACAGCAGATGGCCCTATGTATTGTTTACTAATGTAAGGTAGTGTTGAAAAACTATGACAGCAGATGGCCCTATGTATTGTTTACTAATGTAAGGTAGTGTTGAAAACCTATGACAGCAGATGGCCCTATGTATTGTTTACTAATGTAAGGTAGTGTTGAAACACTATGACAGCAGATGGCCCTATGTATTTTTACTAATGTAAGGTAGTGTTGAAAACCTATGACAGCAGATGGCCCTATGTATTGTTTACTAATGTAAGGTAGTGTTGAAAAACTATGACAGCAGATGGCCCTATGTATTGTTTACTAATGTAAGGTAGTGTTGAAAAACTATGACAGCAGATGGCCCTATGTATTGTTTACTAATGTAAGGTATTGTTGAAAAAACTATGACAGCAGATGGCCCTATGTATTGTTTACTAATGTAAGGTATTGTTGAAAAAACTATGACAGCAGATGTCCCTATGTATTGTTTACTAATGGAAAGTATTGTTCAAAAACCTATGACAGCATCTCCATTTATACATAAATTTACATACTATCAAGGTTTCATATAGATTTTTAAAGTGTTTATTGAAGCTTTATTCGTTTCTCATTCTAGGACTAACTCTATAGCGAGTCAGTTACATCCAGATTGCTTAAACAATTCTAGGACTATGACCGCTTTTGTTCTAGATATAAACCTATATGCTTGCGCAAGGCATATATATATATTCATATATATATGAAAAGACAATAGAAAAAAATAATAAATAAAAAGGTCAGGTGTTGATATTAAAAATAAAAATCGCATATCCTGACCAGGAGAACATGTACTTTCTCTGAAGTCAGAGCGCCATCTGGTGGAACAGAAATCAACTATTCATTTATTTGACCTGTTCCCTGATATTTGGCCAACCCAATTTCTTGATAAATCAAGAAAAGTCATCCACGAACGCGTTTCGCGCTGTTGGCGCTCGTCAGCATGGAGTAGGCTGTACCACTACGACCAAAAAATATTTTTGGTCCTAGTGGCTTCTTGAAAAACCAAGAAATGGGTATTCAAGGTCAAACTTGCGTAAATACGCTTGACACATGAAAAAACAGTAGAAAAAAATAATAAATAAAAAGGCAGGTGTTGATATTAAAAATAAAAAAGGCATATCCTGACCAGGATCACATGTGCTTTTCAGAAGCCTACTCCACGCTGACGAGCGCCAACAGCGCGAAACTCGTTCGTGGGTGGCTTTTCTTGATTTATCACGAAATTGGGTTGGCCAAATATAAGGGAACAGGTTAAATCAATGAATAGTTGATTTCTGTTCCACCAGATGGCGCCATGCCTTCTGAAAAGCACATGTGCTCCTGGACAGGATATGCCTTTTTTTATTTTTAATATATATATATATATATATATATATGACGTACCACACACAATAGCAGTCATGGGCCTTGTGGATTCAGGCGCCTCGGATAATAAACAAAGGACGAAGCAGGTTCGATAGCAGCTAAGATAGACCGGCGGCGCGAAACAGTCCAGGTGGGTCTGATTTGAGATGTCGGTCGTCCAGCAGCCGGTCGTAAAACTCAGTAATAACTTGTAGAAGATCCCCGGGAAAGGTCCACGTGATAATGCAGGAAATTTCAATTTTGTCTGATGTAATCTCTACAATAGATACTCAAACTGAACTTTCGGTTTGCCTGAGTTGCTGGCTGACTTCCCTTTTAGAAACTATTTTATTATTTTTTTTTTATGTTCGCCAAAATATTTGGATCCATTAAAAATATATTTTAATCAAAGGATAAAGTAATCTATAGAAAGCTAAGGTAGCCTGATGTTCTTCTGTTTAGAGGGTGGAATATGAAAATGACAGTTTCCTCTTACCATCCTAACTGTCTATGCTGATAATTAACCATAGTCAGACTTCAGTCAATTTTGCTCAGGATTCCTTCAATTCCTTCTACATTAGATGAACCCGGAGTAGTCGAAGACAGGAATTGATGCAATCAGGAAGTTGATCTAATCAGGAAGATGATCCCGCCAGTTACATATGTGAGGGAAGCTTCTTGTTGACTTCTCTTACCGAACGCAAGGATAACACTATTTCCCATCTGTATAACATTACTAATCTGGTGGGGGGCGTTGGTGGAAGGATGGTCTAAACCATTGGTTTCGACTGTCACAACCCGGGATTGAATCCCGCATTGGGCACTTTTTTCTAATTTAAAAAAATGCTTTAAGGTGGCCCCCGATTCTTACAAAAGTCCAACCCCATCAGAGAATGCAAGTAAACAAACGGAACTCTGGCGCATTTATAAGTGTGAAATTCTCGAACTGCTTTTCACATGTGTAGACATGTGGTGCACTTAGAGTAAAAGAAGTCGCTAACTACCCACCATGATTATCATGGCCTGTACCACGTGTACTTTAGATACTTAAAAAAACAATATGTTAGCATTAATGGAAGTAACCGTTGATATTTATTCTTTATATTCTTGTAGTGTTTGTGACATTTGACAATTAGCCAAATGCTAAAAACACTACAATAATATAAAGAACAAATATCAACGGTTACTTTTAAAATCTTTCATATCTAATGAATATTGTAGTTTAAAAAGAATTATAGAATTATCTAATCACAACACGATATCTTAAAATAAGATTTAAAATTCTAAATTTAAATTTTTATTTTAAAATTTCAATAATGAATATCCACGCTTGCGCTCGTGGATATTTGTAAATATTTTTTGTAAGACATAGTCGATGTTTTTAAATAAGCCTGTTGGAGAAAGAGTATCGATTTAAAAAACTCATTGTGAGAATATATATATCGTAATTTAAACAATGTGATATGTAAGTAATAAAGTATGACGTCTTTTCTAGTCGTCTCAAAGTGACACCAGCTTGCCACCGGACACCCGGGGGATCCAGGGAGGGAAAAAAAGGGGCGTTTGTCCGGATGTTGACAGTTAGGTTACAAAGAATATTTTCGGACAGGCCGGTCAGTGCTAGGCCATTATCATCTCACGGCGGCCCTCGTGGCCGCCGTTTTGGTTCCTCCCTGCTTCCGCAGCTTCATGCAGGACGCCGAGCTTTCCTCAGTTAATCCTCAACTTTCCCCTGGTCCTGGTGCCACGTGAGACGTACTAGGAAAGCGTCTTTTGATCCCAAACTTTGTCGTTACTGTCCCGTGCGGACTTCCCACTCTGCACACCTTGCCACTCAACCCTGACTGCTTCAAACTCACTTGTTGTCTTACCGGGGTTTACGACATATATTATAGTTTTCAAATGTTTACAATTTGATCTTGAATCAAGAATAAAAGTCTCACTATCTCTACCAGCAATTTTATACCAATATTACACACACAGGCTCTAACGCAAATGAGGCCTGAGAAAGAAAGATTGCTAAAAAGGCCATCCGAGTTTATAAATTAGATGCACGTTGTAATTACTTTTTAAAATATATTTTTGGAAGTATTTTCATAGTATTATGATACATTAGCGCGCCATCTGTTATGAAAATTCGAATTAATTATAGACGCGTTTGATTATTTTAAAAATAAAAGTGATGGCAGTAGAAATCGCTTTATTTTTAAAAGAATCATACGCGTCTATAATAGATTCGAATTTTCATATTATCACAAATGATATTTTTTCTTCCCCAATATAAGACTAATATGCCACCAGGAAATATGGATACCCTGGTGTATCCTGGAGATGGTCTCTCACTGGAGGTTGGATAATACAGTTCAGGTTATATCACAAAGTCCAGAGTCACGCTAACTCGAAATTTCATTCTGTACTTATACCGATAACTTGAAATTCGAATATTCCCTCATCCGGAATCGAATGTTCAGAGATTTTCTCGTGCATCCTATTCTTATAATTTCCACAAATAACTTTCCATAGTATATTTACAGCATTAATAATCGAAACTCGGTTTTTTTAGATATATATATATATATATATATATATATATATATATATATAGATATTTTACTGTAAAATCTGGTGTCTTCTAGAATGGTAGGATTGCGAAACAATTATCATTACATCTGGAGAGGCCCAACGTCTGCACTAATCTATCCAGTACAGCAAGACACCTACTTACGCCTTGTTTCGAAGTTCTAGATTTTTTCGTACCTTTATCTAGCTTAAAGTATTTCTTTTGATTTGATATATATGTATTAGAGTGTTTTTCCTAATTGACAATTCTAACGAAAAAAATCGAATTTCATTTAATATAGAAGAAGTCCCATTTTTTATTTTTACAAAAGTTTGGTGTATAAATTACCTGTATCTTAAAATTGAAGATTTTTAAAACAAAATTTTGAAGCTAATATTTATATGTGTTTTTTTCCCCTCTTTATCAAAAATTGTGGTTTTATATTTGGTTTAATTTGTTTTGAGCATCGTTTAGCATGAGTTCGGGGCTCGCGATCTTTTGGGATAATCTAGAGTCCGCTTTGATGTTCGTTAGAAATATATATAAATACACGCACACACATACAGAATTATTAAGACCATCAGTCTTCTAGAAAGGTAGGATTGCTTAACAATTATCATTACATCTGGAGAGACCCAACGTCTACAGTAATCTATCCAGTACAGCAATACACCTACTTACGCCTTATTACGAATATAAGTAGTTTTAAAATTATTTATCAATTCTTGATAATCATTATACAGTCGAACTTGGATAATTGGAAGCCCAAGAAACCAAAAATATATATAATTATTCAAAAATTCGAAATAAAAACGAAAATTATATTTATAGGAAGTTCTAGGGTCCAAGATAAATATTTGAATTAAAGACTTTTGGAATTAAGACGTTCTAATTATCCAAGTTATATTGTACATAATCTGTGATAGAGGTTTTCACTCCACATAAACAACGAGCCTGACTGAGTTTACTTTTATATAAAAAGATTCTGTTAGATAGAAGCATGCCCTGTTATACGAACAGACATAATATGACATAAAACGAAATCTTATCTTGAAAATAATTTTCTATTAACATTCTCCTTCATGTATCAGCTTCGGTTTCAGACTAAAGGAAAGGTGTGTTAACGCTATTTTATATAGGTAAATATGTGAAGAAATCATTTTCAAAAAATTAAAAAGGCCAGGGGGGGGCGTTGATATTAAAAACAAATTAGGCATATCCTTACTACTAACGTAATAGTTTTTTTAGATAGCAGAGCGCCATCTAGTATAACAGAAATTAACTAAATGTTGATTTAACCTGTTTCCTGATATTTGGTCAATCAATTTTCTTGATAAATCAAGAATTATTTGTTTTATGATAGGTAAATATGGGTGGAATGCTTCGGTTTCGCCTAGAAATTTGTAGAGTCGATTTTTGATCAATCAAATTTGTTTGAAAAAAATTATCATCATTAGCAGCATCATCCTTATATTATTAGCGTTTGGAGTCTTAGCCTCACCTACACACACTCACAAAGAGATGAATTGCTAAAAGTTAGAATTTTTTGCTTATCCCTTATAATCATGGTGGGTAGAAGTAGGCGCGACTGCTTTTACTGTAAGAGCACCACATCATGTCTACACATATGAAAAGCAGTTCGACTTTGCACTTACAAATGTGCCAGGGCCTCGTTTGGTTACTTGCACTCTCTGGTAGGGAAAGTTACAATGAAAATTTACCTCTCTATTCACCAATACTGAATGCGAAAAATACAGGACACATTACATTTTATCTAACTGAAGTTTAGAATGAGATGGTTGTTCAACTAAAATCAAATATTCAAACAAAACACAGCTCCAGTTTACTAGCTTAATGACTGGGTTCTCCTCGAACCAAAGTTCATCCATCGAAAATTGCCTTCAACATGTTGTGAAAGCTTTTGATGAAATCATATTGCCTTGTCATCTACGTGATGATATTGTTAATAAACAACAAATATTAATATTTGTATGATTCATTAGCACACTATACTTTATGTGAAAAAATAGTACAAATGTAACATTGTACTGGGATAAGGTGCATAAATTAAGAAAAAGGCATCTCCTTATCGTGCAACTGAAAGTTGCTGATAGCTTGCGCCATCTATCGGAATAAATATCAACTATTCTCGTTGATTTTTAATTATTCCAGAATATGCCAAATACCCATTCTTGATTAATCAAGAAAAGCTAACCACGGACGCGTTTCGGGCTGTTGGCCCTCATCAGCGTGGTGCAAGCTGTACCTCAAGAATGGGTATTTGGCCAATTCTGGAATAATAAAAAATCAACCAGAATAGTTGATATTTATTCCGATAGATGGCGCAAGCCATCAGCAACTTTCAGTTGCACGATAAGGAGATGCCTTTTTCTTACTATACTTTATATATATAGGAAATTGAAACTATTACAGACGCGTATGATTCTTTTTAAGTTAACCAAATTCCTACTGCGCCCTTACTGCAAAGATAAGTTAATTGGAAGACTTGGTTCATCAGTAGTGAACCCTCTCAACGGTTAGACTGGCGAAACCATGGAGAGTGTTCATAACTGATGATCCAGGCCCTCCCATTAATTTATCATTACAGTTAGGTCAGTAGACTATTGTTTAATTTTGGGAAAATATCATACGAGTCTAGAATAGTTTAAATTTCTCATTGGTATTTGTGTTAATTAACACTCATTTATCAAGAGTTTTACTTTTAAAATAAAGAAAATTTCTATTGCACTTACTGCGATGATAATAAATGGCTCATCAGTT
The DNA here is from genome assembly GCA_030710605.1 of Cordylochernes scorpioides. NCBI lineage: Eukaryota > Metazoa > Arthropoda > Arachnida > Pseudoscorpiones > Chernetidae > Cordylochernes > Cordylochernes scorpioides. Next base: position 22,409,773 of record CP092872.1, on the reverse strand, counting down.
GTGAACCTTCCAGCGGTTTCGCCAATCCAATCCATACCATACTGCCCCAATATTGTGTTTGCTTCCTATATATCAGACACTGTAGAGCATTACTTGTTCAATCTATTCAAGCAATCTATGAGCTTAGTGTTAAATGATTTTATTTATTAAATATAGATGGTGCGCTATTTCTTTAAGATTAATATTTGTAGAGAATCATATCAATCATGGACTATTGATTTATATCTTAACTATATACAAATCATACCAATTTACATATATCTTAATAAATAAATTGCATAAATAAAGACCAGAATAACAAACTGCAATTACCTTGATAAAGAAGACCAATAATCGCTGTAGTTTGGTAACTGTTTAATTTAGTTAGAATATTTATGTTTATATAAAGGTTTAATATAATTTTTCTATGATTGTGTAAATATTCATTGAATTTATCATCATCACCTTTTTTGTTTACAAAAATGCTATATGAAAAATAAAGTCATGTAATTTTGAACGAAATGGTTGCCCTCATGTTTACTGATCCAATGTTTTAATAATCTAAGGTTTATGTTGTAAGAAAATTATACATTGAGAAGAATTATACAGTAACAATAACGGATAATAGTACTTGAATTGATGCAGTATTTATTATCTATAAAATATTCCTAACCAGTAAATGATGACTACATTATTTTAATATTGTGTAAAATATCTTAATGGCTTGTGTTGGCGAAGACCTATGTGAAACACTAATCTTTTTCTGAATGCTTTGTATTTTTCTATCAATTTGAACGTCGATTTAAAATATTAAAAAACTTTGTAATATTAACTTTTAAGTATTTAAGTAATTCTCCTTTTCGCGATAAAATAACTCCTTGTGTCAATATTAAGATGAAATATCAAGCTTCCAGGGATAGTTTTCTTTTCAATTAAAAGTCTATTTAAGGCGGAACTTTATATTTTACGTATTGTAAATTCATGACTATAAAAACTAACTAAATATACACACACACAAAAGCCTTCATTAGGGACTTGCCCCATACAGATTCTCCCAATTGGGTAAGGTAATAATCATCTTGTGTTTTTTTACATAGAAATTGAACTGGCTTTACTATTCGTCTCAAAGTCATTCACTTGTTGACTGGTCCTTACATAATGATGATCTAAAATATTTATAAAAAACTATTGGTTTAGATTTGTTTGCTGATATTTTTAAAGCAATACGTAGGGTGAAGTTTTGGTACATTTAATTTGTTGATATAAGGCCTTCCTTTCTTCATCAAGGGCTGTACAATTAAGCAGGTAATGTGGGGGATTTCTTCAGTAATTTCCTTGTCACACAGTGTAGTGAAGCTAACTAAATATTATAATAGGTAAAAATACATTTTTTAAAGCTTTCATTTAAATGCACTAGAAAGGAAAAAATAAAATATTGTATCTTCTATCATTGAGCAATTAGATGTATCTGAGTGAAAATAAAAGCGGCGGGAGACGACAATATTTAGAGAAGAGGTAAAAATATAGCAAACACTTATAAAAATCGCTAATCAGTTGTTACATATTAAATCACATTAGATTCGGAATTCATGATGATCGTCCCCCGCCTCTTTTATTTTCATTCAGATATATCTAATTGCTTAATGACAGAAGGTACAATATTTTATTTTTTTCCATTTTTAGTGCATTCAATTAAAAGCTTTTTTAAAAATGTATTTTTACTTATTAATTATTGATTTTAATACCAAACAACCGCCCTTTTTCAATATATTTTTTCAAATACATATATATATATATATATATGTTATATGAAAATATATTATATCTAAATATCTAATATCTAAAATTTAAATTATAATTCCCAGAACAAGTTACTCTGTATATATCTACCACCAAAGGTCATGACTTTACATATATAAACCTATTGTTGTTGTTTCCCGTTGGCCGGCTCAGCTCAAATCTTTTGTAATTATGTAAATAATATTTTGTTTTCTTTATTTTTAAGCCTTGAATCGGGCAATACTTTTCTCAATTTATGTTTTTTTTTCATAAGCTAAATTAATGCTAATTCTAATATATCTAAACTAGTTTTATCATTCTGTTCACGACTGCATAACAATATCAAAACAATATCTTAAAATATTCATGTATACAAAAACAAAACCTTATCTCAACTATTACAAAATCAACAACAGAAAATCTTATTTTATATATAATATATATATTTTTTTTTAGAAAAAAAAAGAATAAATTTCTGATTGTGCAACTGAAAGTTGCTGATGACTTCAACTATCTGTCGGAATAAATTTCAACTTATCATTGAATTATAGAATTATATTTAATATTATAAAGGATTTTTATAGATACCTTTCTCAAATCAAAAATGAATGTTCTGAAAAACGAAGCAAATATTACTTTCTTAAGCTTTTTTCCTCAAGAAATCCCTAAATACTTTTGTCCAAATTTTTATAATACTCAATTTGTTACAAACCACCAGGTAGTGGAGGATTCAAGTTACTTTTGTGGTATTGAGGAACAAACCTCAAGACATCTACTGATCGATTGCCCAGCAGTTCAAGATTATAGAATGAAGAATGAACTAGTTGTTTGTGAACTTAACGATTTGATTTCCGATAAAAAACATATTTAAAGTTCAATTCATTTTGTAAATACATTATAAACTTTCTACAAAATCTGGATCTCTAATGTTTTCATGCTTTGAATAATGTAAATAACTTATGTAAATAAACTTTTCTCCTTGTTTGGTGCAAGTATCCCTTGCGGGATATAGCGCTTTGGAAATAAAATAATTGTAATTGTAATCATTGAATTTTAATTGTTCCATAAAATATATCCATGTACAACTGTACAACAATTTATTGCTCCCGTATGCACCATTCGCTTTTTGAAAATTCTATGTAAAACACTGCATTTTCTTTTACAGTCAATAATTTCACTTATTTTGCAGTATATTTATCTTTTTGATAGATTCATGTTCCTGCTATATTATCAAGTTATACATTATATTTTATAAAGGATATAAAAGAGTTTGAACTAATTAACAATTTATTTTGATGAAAGGTTTTTTCTCGAAATTCTGGCCCCTAAATACAATGATGAAATAGTTGTACAAACCACGGGGTTTCTACGCCATTCCGATAAGTTAACCTTCAATAGGAACTTGGATTTTCCAGGTTGAGATCGATATATTGTCGCAATTTCTTCCTTATTTGGAATTTTTGTCGAGATGTCCTCACCATTGCTTAAATGAACAACCGTTTTTATAACTAATTTAAATTTTATATGTGATGAATTGATATATTTCACCATTATTATTCTTTAAACCTTTCAAATGAATTGAATACATTATATATAATTACGAAATTTGGATGTTATCTTTCTCAAACTAATGCAACATTCAAGATTTTTTTCTGAGAGATGTACCAAGCTTCATTACTCCTGATAAATACACTACTTTGTTCTTCACAGGCAAAGGACCCTTTTTGAGTTTTCTCTTTGACTTGAGAATTATAAATAATCCAACATGTGAATGCTGTCTAAATGTTGAAACACCAGAGCATCTTTTGTTGGCTTGCCCTCTAACTAACCAATTTGTACTTGCTTACTTTGACATAATGCCAAATCGTTTTTCTGTATATACTCAATTTTATGAAAACTTGAGCTATTTTTACACATATTTATAAATCACTACTAATTCAACGTGTAAATAATTAAAGATATATATGTAAATAATTCTAATATAGCACAATAGTCTGATAGACTTCGTGCTTCTGTAATAATAAAATTTAAAAAAAACATTATTATAGTATGAAAAATAAAAAGGCATCTCCTTAGAGTACAACTGAAAGTTGCTGATATTTATTCCGATAGATAGCGCAAGCCATCAGCAACTTTCAGTTGCACGATAAGGAGATGCCTTTTTCATAATTTATAGACCTTATCGCAGTACAATATCACATTATTATAGTGTAGCGAATTATTTATTTTAATCAAAAATAGTAAAAAGGTTAATTTGTACTTCTCCCGATCCTGCAACTAAAAGTTACTGATGGATTACGCCATCTATCGGAATGATTATCAACTAATTGTTGATTTTTTATTATTCCAGAATTGGCCAAATACCGTTTCTTGATTAATCAACAGAGCCAACAGCCCGAAACGAGTACATGGTTAGCTTTTCTTGATTAATAAGGAAACTGTATTTGGCTAATTCTGTAATAATTAAAAAAGCAACGATTAGTTGATATTTATTCCGATAGATGGCGAAAACCATCATCAACTTTTAGTTATACGATCATGAGATGTCAATTTTCTCAATTTATTTTAATGAACTTATTATTAATTTTGATATTTATATATTTTGCTACTCTGAATACTTACCTTATTCCTTCTCATATATTTTATAAATTTCAGTTTTTTCGCTTGTGTCTTAAATAAATTGCTGTTTGATCCTGAAGTTTGTCATTTATATAATTTTCTATCAGATAATTACTCAATTAATGTTTCAAAAAGCTCTTTGCCATATTTTTAAACAATGGAAACACGTCGAATAGGGAAAACAATTAACTTTCAAATTTCCATAAATAAGCAATTTTAATTTCAATATCTTGACGTAAAATATACTATAGATACTGTTTATTATCTATTTCCTTTATATTTCTATTGTGAGAAAGCTATTTCTAACTTATCTTCATATAACTCTCAAAATTTAGTCATTTTCCATCTCAATAAGAAGCAAGATTGTGCCAAGCTCTGTTCAATTCCCCTCATTCTTCCGACCAGGTGAGTTGAATTCCACCATTCAAAGTATACAATATTATTCTATCTGCTTATGTTGTTGTTTATTTGTTTAATGTATATGTTTATTCGATGCTATTTTTCTTAATTGTTTATTTTTTATTTTTTGATAATTCTGTTATCTACTCTACTACAATATGAATTATTGCAAATAGTTTCACGCGCAATTGTCCAGATCGATTATAGCGTGTCTTGTTTGCAACTGGTAAATAAATAAATGTATACAATATTATGTTCTATTTGAAATATGACAATAGCTTGATCCCCAACCTCTTGTTTATGTTCAACAAAGCAACGAGAAAGAGTTTCTTTTTATTAAATAATAATTTTATACTTCAATAATTCCTAACTATGTTCAACCCAACTTCTATAACGTTCAAATTCTTACTAGACATGGTGACTTCAACACATATTTGTTTAGAATTGGCAAAATTGGTTCACCTGCATGCACTTGTGGAAACGAACAACAAACCCCTGAACACCTTCTGATAAACTGTCCATTAACTTCTGATCTAAGGGAAGAAAACCAACTTTACCTGACTAATACAAAACAAGCTGCTTGCAATAAAGACCAATACATTAAGTTTAATAGATTCTGCACAATGTATATTTTGAGGCGAAAGTGTGTTGACTATACATATTTCAAGCTACTATTTATAATTACTATATGCAAAATTTGACATCGAACGTTTAATTTTCATGCTTCCCAGTGTTCAATTGTATTAATTGTATATAATTTAAAATATACACGCAATTATCCAAATTGTGGATATGGCGTGTCTCTATCAACTGTTAAATAAAATAAATGAAATAATAATTTTTAAAATAAATATATATTCAATATATAAATCTAATTGCCATCTATCGATGAAATTTGTAACAAATTAATCTACTGACAATGTGTTTCTTTTTAATATCATCAAATATTATCTCTATAGACCTCACTGCAATGATATAAGTGAACTTATCAGTTAATTACTGATAGCCAAGCCATCTCATTCAATAACTTATATCATTACAGTAAGGTCTGTAGAGATAATATTTGATGATATTATTGAGAAGAAACACATTGCCAGTGAATTTATTTGTTACACAAATTTTACCTCACTGCAATGATATAAGTGAACTTATCAGTTCACTAATGATGAGCCAAGCCGTCTCATTCAATAACTTATATCATTGCAGAAAGGTCTGTAGAGATAATATTTGATGATATTGTTTAAAAGAAACACATTGCCAGTGAATTTATTTGTTACAAATTTTACCTCACTGCAATGGTATAAGTGAACTAATCAGTTCACTAATGATGAGCCAAGCCGTCTCATTCAATAACTTATATCATTGCAGAAAGGTCTGTAGAGATAATATTTGATGATATTATTGAGAAGAAACACATTGCCAGTAATTTGTTACAAATTTTACCTCACTGCAATGATATAAGTGAACTTATCAGTTAATTACGGATAGCCAAGCCATCTCATTCAATAACTTATATCATTACAGTAAGGTCTGTTGAGATAATATTTGATGATATTATTGAGAAGAAACACATTGCCAGTGATTTGTTACAAATTTTACCTCACTGCAATGGTATAAGTGAACTTATCAGTTAACTACTGATGAGGCCAAGCCCTCTCATTCAATAACTTATACCATTACAGAAAGGTCTTTTGAGATAATATTTGATGATATTATTGAGAAGAAACACATTGCTAGTGAATTTATTTGTTACAAATTTTACCTCACTGCAATGATATAAGTGAACTTATCAGTTAACTACTGGTGAGGCCAAGCCCTCTCATTCAATAACTTATATCATTGCAGAAAGGTCTGTAGAGATAATATTTGATGATATTGTTCAAAAGAAACACATTGCCAGTGAATTTATTTGTTACAAATTTTACCTCACTGCAATGGTATAAGTGAACTTATCAGTTCACTAATGATGAGCCAAGCCGTCTCATTCAATAACTTATATCATTGCAGAAAGGTCTGTAGAGATAATATTTGATGATATTGTTCAAAAGAAACACATTGCCAGTGAATTTATTTGTTACAAATTCTACCTCACTGAAATGGTATAAGTGAACTAATCAGTTCACTACTGATGAGGCCAAGCCCTCTCATTCAATAACTTATATCATTGCAGTAAGGTCTGTTGAGATAATATTTGATGATATTATTAAGAAGAAACACGTTGCCAGTAATTTGTTGCAAATTTTATATATTCAATATGTTTTTATATTATTTGAATTAGTAAATTTCTTCGTTCATTCTATATATTTTAAGTATTGGCTACACCTTAGACCTGAAGATAAGCAAACAATTGAGAAACTTGTTTTTTTATTGATGAAGAAGCAAATCATATTATTAATATAGGGAACAGATACATTTGTGCCGATCCTTATGAACTTGAAACTTTTTTTATATAATACTTTATAAAGTTTCAGTTTTATTTACAATAGAAAATGAATATTCCCACAAGGACAGATGGAAAAATTTGGCTTGTCAGAGACAAAGCCAGGAACGATATAGGCTAATAAGCCCTTGCGTCCCCTGTACTCTGCTTCTAGATTTTCAATATTTATTTTTTTGATTAAAATCAGCGAGAAAAGAAGACCTTTAAATCAACCTCTGCAAAGAAACAACGAAGTGTAGATAAGGGTTGCCTCAGAGACGGTTTCTTTATTATTTATAAATACGATACATTAGATTATATAATTATAATTATATAATCCCACAAGGACAGTAATATATTTGTACCCTACAATAAAGTCTGGAGATAAATTTCAAGTTTTTTAAATATATTCATATCTGGTCTCAATAACCTTTTCCGCTGTCTTTTCTCACCATTTGAAGATACGCAAGTTTTCGATTCGATTAAATTTTGCAAGTTAGTCTGTATTTTACTTCGTTTTCTGGAAGATTCTCCAGACAGGAAGTCAAGATATTTCTGTATTTTCATGGTCTATAGGAAATAACTTAACTACATACTGAAATAGAGCATTATACCTTTTTTTCTGATGAATTTGGAAACTTTTTAAAACCGACAAATCTACTATACAATACACACTATACTATAATACTATACATATAGAAGCGAAAGGCATTGAGAAAACCTATATATGGATTAACTCTGGACCAAGACAATACCTTACCACCAGACAGATTATGGCTATGGATAGATTCCCATGGAGAAGTCAGATTGAGAAAACATGTCGTCTTATAACTGTTGCGATTCACCTGAAATATTTTAATAAATTCCGGTGAGAATATTTCTCTGCAATTTAACCCATTCCTTATCATCTCATGTCACGTAGATGACACCTAAGCTACTCCAAATATCTGTTTTATATGTAAATAGACTTATTTCGCCTTAATGATAACACATGTTACGTTTATATATTCATAAAGAGGGGGAAAACGTTAAATATTTGCATAGCTGCGCTGTCGAGTGAGGTGAATGTCCACTAAACGATTACAAAATTTGCATATAGAATTTAACCTTACGAACCTGTAAAAGGAGAAGATTACAATAATATTTCTTCTTGGTGCAAAGATAACATGTGCATAAAATATCCCCTGGTTTGTGTGTGTACATTAAGAAAACCTAATAAGAAAGTATTGAAATATTTAAAGCAGAACATTTATTATAGAGATTGCAAAGGACGAACACTGACCTATTATAATTGAGTAGGAGCAACAAGATATACATACATATTTATAATACAATATAATGCGGTTTATGATTGTAAAACGACATTTGAAAATTATCCCGCATGTGTTTCTTTTAAACGAAAAATCGAAAATTATTTTTAAGGAGAAATAATTCTCGATTTTTAGTTTAAAAGAAACACATGAAGGATAATTTTCAAATGTCGTTATACACATTTATACTATGTACCGCTGATCGGGTTCTCCGGCACTTTTACTTTGAAAAAATTAGGGTGCTCAAAGCAGGCTGGTGCCTGGATATTGGTGCATGGAATAACGAAATACATATTTATACTAAGCTTATTTCCATAGTTTTATTAAATACAATCATAGTTGTGTCAAATACTATATTATATATATAATAAAAAATTTTTAAATTTAGAATTAATATGTAAACACAATTTTTTACAATTACACTGTATTGTATATAAATCTCTATATCTTCCATAGATAAAATAATAATCTATAACATTAAATATAAATATAATTATTTGCTGTATATAAACTGAAGGCAATAGTTGAGTCAAAGATACAGTTCTTTCATTGGCCTTGTAGAACGAGAGTGGTGTACGCGTGCGCGCGTGTTCTAGTGAAAAACAAACATCCTCGATAAAGAGAGGCGAGTTGCCCCTCGAAATATTGAAACAATAAAAATAATTAGAAATCCAATATATGCATCTTTTTTAAATATAATTTTAATTATGGATTGCCAAATCTTCAAAATATATATATATATATAAGCGGTCTAGTAGTATTTATATAGTATGAAACCGTTGGGATGGCTTATCACTGATGAACTATACTCTTCAGATATTTTTCATCTGCAGAAAGGATTGTATAAATAGATATTTGGGAAAAAGGAAATAAGGCTAAACAGGTTCTTTTTTATATAAGGCTAACCATATTTTGGGAAAGTCGAACTGCTTTTCACATGTGTAGACATGTTGTGCATTTACAGTAAAAGCAATCGCTAAATTCTACCCACCATGGTTATCATGGCCTGTAACATGTGTACTAGGGATAATGAAAAGTTTTTTTTGGACATGCCATGAAGACAGTTGTATCGATCTCCAAGACCATTTTACTGAATAGAATCGATGAGAGTTGGGGAAGAGGACGATCATGAACTTGGTGATTGGATACTATAAATATATGGACAACAGAATGTTCATATCAGTGTCTACAAGAGATGATGTTAAAAGGAGAGACATGGAGGGACAATAAGATTATCAGTAGTTGCAGACTACTTGCTAACGTATAATACAGATATGTATTAACCTTGGCGAATAGAGAACCAGTAATATATCTGAGAGAATAGTCGATGAGTCGACTTTGGCGCCAACTGGCATTGAACCGATATAGTCAGTTTTAATAGATTCTCGGAATAAAGGCGCAGCCATCTGTCACCTAAACACCTTCTCAACTGTAGATTGCCGGGTTGAACACTTGTTTGGCATTGTGGTCCTTCAGAGGATGATATTTCTGTGCTAAAAGGCACCTCTGCCTCATAATAAATGCATTAAAATACATTTATAAAAACATTAATACAATGTCTTTTTTCGATCTTTGCGCGGATCGCAAAAATTCAGGAGATAAGAGTAAGCCACCACGCCAGTTTTGGCTCAATCGGACAAATAAGCCAATCTGCATACTTCGGTTTAGTACCTTCATCACAGTACAGGACCGTATTTATTATCCTATCTTATCGAATCCGCTCCTGTGGTGATAGCCTGAAGTCAATAGCATACAGGTTAGCTTATTGTCCGAATTTTCAAAAACTGTAGTGTGCGTTGGATTATTTAATGATGGAAATTTACACGAGATGCGTAGAGGAGATAATTGTTGTGGTCTTCTGATGTTTTTATAAATGCTTTTTATGTTTTCAATAGACTAGTGGAAGGGGAGCTCATTTTACCAACTATTTTAGACTAATAAAGAACTTTTCCAAGTAGCGGGATTAATTTTGGAAGCATTTTAGATAGTAAATCAAAAACATATTTGTACATTAACGCTCTTCTGAACTGTCACCAAGAGAAAACGTCTGGTCATTGGTTTTCATGCTACTGGCTTGTACCGCACGTCAGGCACCACTGTCGATGATCTGTGACATCGTGTTGAAGCTGCATGGCAAGCTGTAGCTGTACAATACATTTAATCTCTGTTTGACTTTATATAAGTGCTGTTATTGCTTTCAGAGGTGGTTCTTCTATCTATTTATTTCTCAAGATCCATTCCTCCAAATTTCTTTAAATTTAATCATTTGTTATTCCCACTTTATGTAATATAGTTTTCCAATAAATATTTTGTTATTTACATTTCTTCCTGATGAAGCAATGGCCAGTAGTGTATATTTAGCTGAATCAACCTTAAGACTACTCTGCCTTCTCAATAAACTTCCTTTCCAAGATAAATGATTCTGTCGCCATATATAGTTTGGTGATATAACGTTGTCTTGGTTTCTCCTTCATGTAGCCCACAAATGTATTAGGGGGTGTACTCTTGGTCTGGTGTCTTCAATATGTCCATTATTCAATCTCTAGTGACTATTATGAAAGAAATTAAAGCATTATAAAGCACGAATATTTCTTTTTCCAAACACAAGACAAACTCTTCTACTGTCCTTATGGAAAAATATATTGGGAGGGTTTGGATCATCAGTGGTGAACCCTCCCAGCGGTTTGGCCAAATTAATCTACCAGAGCGCTGTATTGTATCTACTATTATTACGCCTTCTACATGCAAAACACTGTATTGGATCATTTAGCTTATATACGCTGCAATGACGGGTTAAATATTGGAATAGTATTCAAGAAAACTATGGGCATAAGCTTTTAGGACAGCAGAATTACATATAAATATTTACATCGAGCAATGCTATTCTGCAAACAATAAGTACAAGGCCAGTTAGGCCTATTT
>CP092872.1:22383078-22398246 GCA_030710605.1 Cordylochernes scorpioides | reverse complement strand
GACCAACTTGTCTAGGTACGGATGTTGATGGGAAAGCTGTGTGGAAAATTTTAAACGAATACATTACAGACTCCCATGAACTACCTATCTGATGAAAGACCATCCCTATATAATATAACTCACAAACTGAAATAACCAGACCTCCAATGGAAGACCACCTCCAAGAGAGACCACGGTTATCCATATTCATGATGGTGATATGCTATTCATTAAAAGTAAAGTAGAAAGATTTATAAAATGCATACCTCACCCTATGTTGAGTCTATATAGATTCGAATACAATAAAACCAAATGTCATTTAAGACAGGGATTCTTTTAGCCCTTTAAACAATTTTATTTGATAACTAATTAGAAATCTTTATATATATAAAAATGAATGTATGTGTGTGTGTCCTTTATGCCTAACCAAACCACTCATTGGAACGCCATGAAACTTTGGGAAGTTATTTAGTATAGTACTGGGAAGGTTTCTAGCAAATAAAATTTTTGAAATAACTTTTCGCCTAAAAATAATCAAGATAAATATTCTAATTTATCTGTTATAATTCAACAATCTGCTCTAAATATTATCATGATGATACGATGATTTTGTAATGTAGAAAATTAGGAAAGACAAAATTCAGGATGACACGGCAATTTATTTGAGACAAGAATAATGATACAATTCCAAGGCAAGATACTATTCCTTTAACTTCCAATTACCGAGGGAACCAATTAATATTGATTTTATTCAACTTATCGAGTATTTTTCAAGGGACCGGGAAAATGTTCACTTTATCGAGAGATTCGTTAGACAAACCTTTACTCGGGTAAAACCCGGGCGAAGCCGGGTACATCCGCTAGTATAAAAATAAAAAAAGCCTATCCTGACCAGGAGCACTAAACATTCATTTAGCCTGTTCTTTGATATTTGGTCATCCCATTTTCTTGATAAATAAAGAAAAGTCATCCACGAACGCGTTTCGCGCTGTTGGCGCTCGTCAGTGTGGAGCAGGTTGTACCACTGCGATCAAAAATATATTTGGTCCCAGAGGCTTCTCGAGAAACTAAGAAATGGGTATTTAATTATTTAATTAATAAGAAATATGAAATATTTTGCGCATTTTTAAGAACTAAGTAGATTTGATATAGAAAAATACTAATCCTTTATCTATATCTAAAATCGGGAAAATATTTGTTTAAATTATCAATATTTTTTTACATTCATACCAGGTGGAAATATCGAACATATAATTCCCACATTCAAGGGTAAAATAGGTAGAAAATCCAGTTTACACACAAACCTCCTGACCCAGGATTACATTTCTTCAAATTAAAGATACTTCGGTCAGTAAATCTTTTTATTGTCTCGACGTTTCGACAAAAATCTTTTGTCCTCGTCAGAAGCGAACAAATTACAATGTCCTAATTTACCCTTATGTTGACACACATGGGTTTTCAAAACATGAATACTCATGGCCTCTCCTGGTGGTGGTCTTTAATTAGGGTTGGGTTATGTTAGAACAAGCCATATTTTATTTATGAAAATAGTCGCTGAAAAGTTTTTTTTTTATTATTACCCCAAGTACACGTGGTAGAGGCCATGATGATAATTGTGGGTAGTTAGCGACTGCCTTTACTGTAAGTGCACCACATGTCTAGACATGTAAAAAACCAGTTCGACTTTAACTTACAAATATGACAGAGCCCCGTTCAGTTACTTGCACTCGCTGGTGGGATTCAATCCCGGGTCGTAGCGATCGCAAACCAATGGTTAAGACCACCCTTCCACCGACCACCGTTCAAAATGTTTTTTTTTTTTTTAATTATCCCATTGAACGATTATAATTATACAAGGACATGGAGACTATATTCATTGATCAAATTCACAATCCTGGCAGGGTTGGAATACAGGTCCTGTCTTGAGGCTCCCATGCATTCCAAGAGGTAGTTCGCTGAGACCTCTCTGGTCTTGCAGGTGGTGCAGTTGAGGGGTAAAAAGAGCTGCTGTCGTTTGTTGGCTATCCAGGGGACACCACATGACACTCAGACTTTGCCCCCCTCGTTCAAGAAGATGAATCAGATGAGTCACACATAGGAAGTTGGAAGTCCAAACATTCTTCTGTCAAGACAAAGAGGCCACTACTCCAATATTGTCTTACGGCTAATTTGTTAACATGACTTTTCTAGATACAATTTTGTACATTAGACCTCTGAATTGTCGCTGAAGGTTTGGTGCTATTGTGAGATAGAGAGAGTTTATGCGCGATGAAGAGCGTCTCGGTTTTTAAAATACACTTAAAATATTTTCGCTCAATCTTCTCTGCACAAAGAATGAAGAGATGATAAATCAAATGTTCTGATTCATTTTTTAATTGATGAAGTGCCCTTTATATAAGAATTCCATCTTCACTTAAACAGATAGCGTTTGCAACAAATATTTCAAAAATAGAAAGATCTGAAAACATCTCACAAGTGAAGTGTTGAATTAAAAAAATGATATTGTGTTCAGTACTGTGTGCCTTGTAGGAATTTAAAAATTAAAATAATTTAAGAATTATTTGGAATCTTCCTTTTTTTATAAATAGGTTTTAGTATATTTTGGTTGATATGTTTATGGTCAAGGTAAAATATATTTATTAAACACTAATTATATTTGAAAAGGCTGGGATTATTAAAGATAACCTAGCAACAATATTTGAATGAAAGGATTCTTGCTCAGTTAGTGGACAGTTAATATGATTGAAACTACAACGGAAAAAATTCAATCCCAAGCAAGGATGAAGTTTTAAAAATTAAGCTCAATATTATAATTTGCACTGGTATTAAGCTGCGCCCTTTGAGAAAACCCAAGGAAAAATCGAGGCAACCTGAAAATGCAAAATATAATCACTGTTTTGAAGGCCACATATTAAGAAGGCTCAAATAATTGATCAGAGCGTCACCACGGCTGCAAGACTTGGCCTCTGGTTTAAGAATCTGCACTTTGTGAAGGATTATGGAATAGATCAGAGCGTCACCACGGCTACAAGACTTGGCTTCTAGTTTAAGAATCTGCACGTTGTGAAGGATTAAGGAATTGATCAAAGCGTCACCACGGCTGCAAGACTTGGCCTCTGGTTTTATAATCTACACGCTGTGAAGGATTAAGGAATTGATCAAAGCGTCACCACGGCTGCAAGACTTGGCCGCTGATTTTAGAATCTGCACGTTGTGAAGAATTAAGGAATTGATCAAAGCAGCACCACGGCTGCAAGATCTGGCCGCTGATTTTAGAATCTGCACGTTGTGAAGGATTAAGGAATAGATCAAAGCTAAACCACGGCTGCAAGACTTGGCTTCTGGTTTTAGAATCTGCACGTTGTGAAGGATTAAGGAATTGATCAAAGCGGCACCACATCTGCGAGACTTGACCGCTAGTTTCAGGATCTGCACGTTGTGAAGGATTAAGGAATAGACCAGAGCGTCACCACGGCTGCAAGACTTGGCCGCTGATTTTAGAATCTGCACGTTGTGAAGAATTAAGGAATTGATCAAAGCAGCACCACGGCTGCAAGATCTGGCCGCTGATTTTAGAATCTGCACGTTGTGAAGGATTAAGGAATAGATCAAAGCTAAACCACGGCTGCAAGACTTGGCCTCTGGTTTTAGAATCTGCACGTTATGAAGGATTAAGGAATTGATCAAAGCGGCAACACATCTGCGAGACTTGACCGCTAGTTTCAGGATCTGCACGTTGTGAAGGATTAAGGAATAGACCAGAGCGTCACCACGGCTGCGAGACTTGACCGCTAGTTTTAGGATCTGCACGTTGTGAAGAAATAAAGAATTATAATAAAATTAGCACCATGGCTGCAAGATCTGGCCAGTGTTCTTCGATGCCTCTCGCTATGGAGGTTGAATGAATTGTTTAGGACGGCAGCCATCCTTTCCATCTGGCCAGTAGTTTTAAAGGCTGCACGTTGCAAATAGACAAGGGATTGATAAAGGCGGCAGAACGACTGCAGGATCTGATAGCTGGTTAAGACACTTGACGTTGAGAACGCCGACAAACAAATATGGCGATATTCATTAATTATTTAAATAATTTCAAGAATTTTTTTAATGAAATGCACTGAAAACACGATAAAAATATTTCAGCCCACCGCCATTCAATAAATTGATTTTAATAAGGAAAAAAATTAAAAGCGGCGGGGATTATCATCGTATATATACAGACCTTACTATAATGATATAAGTTATTGGATGAGAGGGCTTGACTCATCAGTAGTGAACCCTCACAGCGGTTTTACCAAATTAATCTCCATACCGCTCTACTATTGTATTGGATTGGTTTTCTTATATACCCTGCATTTACTAGGGAAGGCAGCTTATAGGTGTTTAGGGAACTTATGGACAGAGGATTATAGGCCTGTAGAGGTACATATATATTTATTGTAACACGCTTTGTATTTATTTATGTAAAATATTTAATTATTCTTTAATTTTTCTTAATAGTTAGGCAGTCGGCAACATGTACTTTTTTGTAATTTTGCATAAGTTTGTTTTGTTTATATATTATAGTTAACCTTGTTGTAATTTAATTAAACTAGCCGAGTGACCCGG
Organism: Cordylochernes scorpioides; assembly: GCA_030710605.1. Lineage (NCBI taxonomy): Eukaryota > Metazoa > Arthropoda > Arachnida > Pseudoscorpiones > Chernetidae > Cordylochernes > Cordylochernes scorpioides. The sequence goes on along the minus strand of CP092872.1, from coordinate 22,393,662 downwards.
GCAACGCCCCGGGTTTACCCGAAGGACCCGCAGGTGAGAAACTATAGAAGAAAAATTTTAACAAATCAGAAAATGAAATTGCAAACAACAGAACTACACTACTTTAAGGACATGAGAGCACATGCACTGTATCACCATACGTATACCATTTTCAAAGACCCTGCTTAGGATTAAAACTTCTCAGAAGCATAACAATAGTACCAACCTAGAGGTTAACTGGTGTGGATGCATTCCTCTGGGAGTGAGACTATTGAGAAATTCAGTAGGGAGTTATTTTGCTTCTCCGCATTCTAACACTCCAACTGTTAACACTGTGGAAACACTGACTCATGTTTGGTAAGCAATTTCAGGGAAGAAACTATAGACATTGGATTAAATAAATTATTAATTAAATTGCATTAAATAAAAATTATTAGATTTAAATAAATATTATTAGAGTGAAAAAAAAAAGAAAGAAATTAACAAATTAGAAAATAAAATTTCGAAAAATACAACTATATTGCAGATAAGATAAGAGGACCTTATTAAAAATACATAAACAAACTGTAATTCGACACTCGATAATTCGACACTTTCGATAATTCGACACTTTCGATAATTCGACACTTTCGATAATTCGACCATTTTAAAAATCAAATTTACAAGGTTGATTGTTGTTTAAATACAACTTTGCTTTTGCATGCATAAACACAGGCTCTTGTAGCAAGAACCCAAATATTATTTATAGTCATAGCAAAAGCAAACTTTAGTGAAAACTGATGCCTCTTCAGAATGAATGGAAGACTGAAATCTGAAGGAGCAGAAGATATGGGTCATTTATACTTTCACCAATGCCTTTAGGATCTTTGCGATGGAACGCGTATGGTGTTTCAGCGCATGTGCTCTCATGTCCTTGAAGCACATATACTGACAGTGCCCAAAGTTGAACACACTGTATAGTGTCTGAAATATCTTTGGCCCCTTCGGATACCAACCTTCGCTTCATTCTAGAGAGGCGTTAGTTTTCATGTCATATCTGTAATATAGTTTTGTTGTTTGCAATTTTCTTTTTTTTTTTTCCTTTCAAATATGTATCCACTCTGAAATATAGTTTGTAAATTTTTATTCCAATTTATTTTCTTATATATATATGTATTTTTTTTTCATTTCCAAAATATTTATTTATACTTTCACCAATGCCTTTAGGATCTTTGCGATGGAACACGTATGGTGTTTCAGCGCATGTGCTCTCATGTCCTTGAAGCACATATACTGACAGTGCCCAAAGTTGAACACACTGTATAGTGTCTGAAATATCTTTGGCCCCTTCGGATACCAACCTTCGCTTCATTCTAGAGAGGCGTTAGTTTTCACTAAGGTTGGCTTTTGCTATGACTATAAATAAGGCTCAAGGCCAAACCTTGGCTACAAGAGCCTGTGTTTACGCACGGACAACTTTATATGTAGCTTTTTCAAGTGTGCGAACATTGGATAGCATACATGTAAAGATGACCCATATCTTCTGCTCCTTCAGATTTCAGTCTTCCATTCATTCTGAAGAGGCATCAGTTTTCACTAAAGTTGGGTTCTTGCTACAAGAGCCTGTGTTTATGCATGCAAAATCAAAGTTGTATTTAAACAACAATCAACCTTGTAAATTTGATTTTTAAAATGGTCGAATTATCGAAAGTGTCGAATTATCGAAAGTGTCGAATTATCGATAGTGTCGAATTACAGTTTGTTTATTTATTTTTTAATAAGGTCCTCTTATCTTATCTGCAATATAGTTGTATTTTTCGAAATTTTATTTTCTAATTTGTTAATTTTTTCTTTTTTTTTTTCACTCGAATAATATTTATTTAAATCTAATAATTTTTATTTAATGCAATTTAATTAATAATTTATTTAATCCAATGTCTATAGTTTCTTCCCTGAAATTGCTTACCAAACATGAGTCAGTGTTTCCACAGTGTTAACAGTTGGAGTGTTAGAATGCGGAGAAGCAAAATAACTCCCTACTGAATTTCTCAATAGTCTTACTCCCAGAGGAATGCATCCACACCAGTTAACCTCTAGGTTGGTACTATTGTTATGCTTCTGAGAAGTTTTAATCCTAAGCAGGGTCTTTGAAAATGGTACACGTATGAAAAGCAGTTCGACTTTGCATGTACAAGTGTGCCAGAGCCCCGTTTGATTACTTGCGCTTGCTGGTGGGGCTGGACTTTTGCAAGAATCAGAAGCCATTGGAGCTTTTTTTTTATTTTTTCAGAAAAAAGTGCCCAATGCGGGAATCGAACCCGGGTCGTAGCGGTCGAAAACCAACGGCTTAGACCATCCTTCCACCAACCCCCAGTAAAATAAGTAAATAAAAAGAAGACCAAAAATAAGTGATAATAGTTTATTGAATAACAAATAAAAAAAAATCTTTCAGGTGAAAAATTATAGGCATTGGTAAAAAAGTAAACAAGAGAAATAGCCTAGCGGTCAGGGGAGTGAGTCTTCCACGGCCTTTCCGAGGCATGACAGAAGACGCTCAAAAAAAAAGGTAAAATAAGAACCAAGCAGAGGAAATCTATAAAACTGAAAGCCAGGACAGGCATAAAAAGAAAATTCCAAGCATGTGAGGAAACAATTGATGAAAAAAAAAGGATTCAAAAAAAATACTGCAAAAAAGAAACCAGACACAAAAAGCAACAATTGAGTACACAAATACAGCATCAGCCTATTTATGAGATGAAAAAAAAAGACAGACACAAAAATGGAGCTAAATTCAAATGAAAAACTATAACAAATTAATAAAAGAAAATAAGACCTAATCCAAATAATTTAATAAAAAAAAAGCAACAATTGAGTACACAAATACAGCATCAGCCTATTTATGAGAAGAAAAAAAAAGACAGACACAAAAATGGAGCTAAATTCAAATGAAAAACTATAACAAATTAATAAAAGAAAATAAGACCTAATCCAAATAATTTAATTAAAAAAAAGTCACACACTATTAAATTATTTGGATTAGGTCTTATTAATGAGAAAAAAAAGATGCCAAAAAAGATAACCAGATACAAAAATTGTGCTAAATTCAAATGAAAAACTATAACAAACACTTATAAAAGATAGAATAAAAGTAATAATTCAATCTACAATTCGAAAAATAATATAACCTGGTGAGTTCCCAGAAAAGGTTAACTTTGGTAGGCGGCGCTGTACGTTGACACCGCCGTACCTTCGAGCCGAACCAACGGCTTAGACCATCCTTCCACCAACCCCCAGTAAAATAAGTAAATAAAAAGAAGACCAAAAATAAGTGATAATAGTTTATTGAATAACAAATAAAAAAAAATCTTTCAGGTGAAAAATTATAGGCATTGGTAAAAAAGTAAACAAGAGAAATAGCCTAGCGGTCAGGGGAGTGAGTCTTCCACGGCCTTTCCGAGGCATGACAGAAGACGCTCAAAAAAAAAAAGGTAAAATAAGAACCAAGCAGAGGAAATCTATAAAACTGAAAGCCAGGACAGGCATAAAAAGAAAATTCCAAGCATGTGAGGAAACAATTGATGAAAAAAAAAAAGGATTAAAAAAAATACTGCAAAAAAGAAACCAGACACAAAAAGCAACAATTGAGTACACAAATACAGCATCAGCCTATTTATGAGATGAAAAAAAAAGACAGACACAAAAATGGAGCTAAATTCAAATGAAAAACTATAACAAATTAATAAAAGAAAATAAGACCTAATCCAAATAATTTAATAAAAAAAAAAGCAACAATTGAGTACACAAATACAGCATCAGCCTATTTATGAGAAGAAAAAAAAAGACAGACACAAAAATGGAGCTAAATTCAAATGAAAAACTATAACAAATTAATAAAAGAAAATAAGACCTAATCCAAATAATTTAATTAAAAAAAAGTCACACACTATTAAATTATTTGGATTAGGTCTTATTAATGAGAAAAAAAAGATGCCAAAAAAGATAACCAGATACAAAAATTGTGCTAAATTCAAATGAAAAACTATAACAAACACTTATAAAAGATAGAATAAAAGTAATAATTCAATCTACAATTCGAAAAATAATATAACCTGGTGAGTTCCCAGAAAAGGTTAACTTTGGTAGGCGGCGCTGTACGTTGACACCGCCGTACCTTCGAGCCGAACCAACGGCTTAGACCATCCTTCCACCAACCCCCAGTAAAATAAGTAAATAAAAATAAGACCAAAAATAAGTGATAATAGTTTATTGAATAACAAATAAAAAAAAATCTTTCAGGTGAAAAATTATAGGCATTGGTAAAAAAGTAAACAAGAGAAATAGCCTAGCGGTCAGGGGAGTGAGTCTTCCACGGCCTTTCCGAGGCATGACAGAAGACGCTCAAAAAAAAAAGGTAAAATAAGAACCAAGCAGAGGAAATCTATAAAACTGAAAGCCAGGACAGGCATAAAAAGAAAATTCCAAGCATGTGAGGAAACAATTGATGAAAAAAAAAAGGATTCAAAAAAAATACTGCAAAAAAGAAGCCAGACACAAAAGCAACAATTGAGTACACAAATACAGCATCAGCCTATTTATGAGATGAAAAAAAAAGACAGACACAAAAATGGAGCTAAATTCAAATGAAAAACTATAACAAATTAATAAAAGAAAATAAGACCTAATCCAAATAATTTAATAAAAAAAAAAAGCAACAATTGAGTACACAAATACAGCATCAGCCTATTTATGAGAAGAAAAAATAAGACAGACACAAAAATGGAGCTAAATTCAAATGAAAAACTATAACAAATTAATAAAAGAAAATAAGACCTAATCCAAATAATTTAATTAAAAAAAAAGTCACACACTATTAAATTATTTGGATTAGGTCTTATTAATGAGAAAAAAAGATGCCAAAAAAGATAACCAGATACAAAAATTGTGCTAAATTCAAATGAAAAACTATAACAAACACTTATAAAAGATAGAATAAAAGTAATAATTCAATCTACAATTCGAAAATAATATAACCTGGTGAGTTCCCAGAAAAGGGTAACTTTGGTAGGCGGCGCTGTACGTTGACACCGCCGTACCTTCGAGCCGTTTTACACGAGTTAAAGCGAAGATTTTGGACATAGTGATTTTTACATTTCGATCTTTTATATTAATATATATACTTACTATTGCGAATTATTTTTCTAAAAACGAACATTATTTTTTTTTAATTATCTGAAACTAACCTAATTCAACTTATCTAAAACTAACCTTATTTAGCGATTAAACTAACATAATTAAACCTATTTGAATCTAACCTCATATACACTTTTACACTACCTTTTCATTTCAAAATTAAATTAAAATAAGTTTATATTAAATAATAACATTTTTAAAAATCGACTTTCTGGTTCACACTTTTGTATCTAATCAATTATGTATTTCTTTATTTCTCTCTATAAAAGTTACGCAATTGTAAACAAAAGAATTGATGATGATAAATGCAAAAAATCTACGATTGTAAAATAGATTAAATTAAAAAATAAAAATAACTGTTAACATTAGGAAAATAAAAACAGGCCTATGACACGAAGAAAAAAATAACGAAAATTTTGGTATATAGATTGTTATGTGTAGTTCAGAATCTTCGGAGGAGATAGCTCAGGACTTTACAATGGAAAACTCTGTTACGGTATTATCTATATAGATATTAAAACACAGAGTATTGTGGCTATCTCTTATTTATAAATAGGAAACGTTACACATATATTTACAAAATATGAAAGTTGGGAAGACGACTCTGATTCCAACCTCGAATCTGATGCTCTTCGTGCGTACAATTCTCAGGCGTGGCATACCTGTACTAGTATTACAGGGTAGGTTGGCATCATTGATCGAAAGATGTTGAAGCATTTCTCCTACAGTTTCTTAGAGAATGATCAAAATTCAGGCTGTCGCTAGATTTTAACAGACCGGACTTGGCTTGGATATCCGTCTTCCCATTATTAGCTAGTTCAATTTGCGAAGTTATCCATTTGAAGCTTATATGAGATTTCTGATTTAGAACGCTACTTTGTAACTGGCATCTCAGAATCCACTATGAACGAAGAAGACTCCCTCCTTATCTGGAGGAGAACTCTCTCAAGGTGGGAAGGCCTCCCTTGCGTAAGAAATTTGTACACATATAAAACTATACATTTTATATACCCTTTATTAACTAATTTATTATATATTATCCTTTATAGGTGCAAAATTTGCCGAGAGGAAATTGATCCATAGAAGCATAGGGCGCCTCTCCCGTCAAAATAAACGTCAAAACCTGACGCCATCTATTGACCGTCGCCGCAAACTAGCGGCCCTCGGGTCGGTGACAAAGCCACAACACCAGCTTTGGCAAACTGAGAAGCGTCAAATAGAAACCATGGTTTCGGGCTAATGACCCTCGTCAGCCCAGGGCGGACTTTATTCTAAAAGATCCACACGGTATCTAATGGAATCTTCACCATCTGGCAAAGATGTGTTTAGCTGACAAAGTTGCTGGGCCAAATCTATTGCCAGAATATAGATGGAAAATCTGTAGTGGCTTTGTCACAGACCCGAGGCCGCTAGTTTGTGGTGACGGTGAATAGATGGCGTCATGTTTTTACGTTTATTTTGACGGGAGAGGCGCCCTGTGCTTCTATTATCCTTTATTTGATTTATAATTTTTATTCCTCTAACAATTGATAAGAAGAATCAATAAAATTGTTCAAATTTTCAAAAGAATTGTCTATGAGCGTGTCTAAACATTTGGTAAGCTACTGGATATGGAATTGTGTAGAAGCCATATTTATCCGTTGTCAACCTACTTGAGAGACAGGTGATTTATACCGTGGTCCAAGTAGAGAACTGAACATATTCTTGGATAAGTCTTCTGCTATTTCATGGCTTGCCTATGTTTTATATGTAAGCGACATTCCGGAATATATTCTCTTATAAGAAATTTAAACTGCAACTTGTATTATTATTTTCAAAATAAAACAAATTTATACTGCCCTTACTGAAATGATAAATTAGATTGGTGATTAAACTGGCAAACCGCTTCTCCATTCACACATGGTTAAAGCATTTCCCTGGATTATTGATATTGGAGAGTTTAATATAGATGTAGAAGAAATATTCAAATAAAGGCTCAATTATAGATTTATATATTATGTTTTGATATTGGGGCCATTCAAGCTTTTGCTTGAGATGTTTTAAAGAATATTTAGCAACTTCCTTTCCGCTCTGGACCTTAAAATAATCGATATGTTTGTAAAGAAACAGAAAGGATCGGTAAAACCCCTGAAATATTTGCGCTCAGAGTTAATTGGGTTCATATGTATTCTCCTAGGCTATTACGGCTCTTATATGTATTTTTTTGTGGTATGTATAACTTGGGTTCATTGTTAATGGTGAAAATGTAGGTTTCTGAATAGTTTGATTTGATTTAGAATTCTCATATATACATATCAATTAGAGCATTGAGAAAGAGAGTTTATTGACAGATTTACTGATATTTTTAAATCAGTGTATACGATTGGGCTGAACACATAGCTGGGGTAGCAATCAACTGGAACAGATGGTGCTGGAAGTAAACAGGTCGCCGCGGCCTTTGCTAAGAGCCAACCACCTTCCTATCAGACAGAGATAAGACCTTCCGCCCTTCTAGAACGTCTGTGTGCGTGCATATGGAACTAGAATAACCTCATTCCACTAGAGAGATTTATAATAGAAATACACATTTTATAACTTTTATATATTTTGTAAAGCGTGGAGCCGACAATACGTCGCAACGGGCTCCTCATCCAACATGCAGTCATGGGCAGTGGGGGGTGGGGAGTGGGAGCGCACTAGCCTGAAGATAAATAAAGACAACACACATACGAAAATGGTTATCTCGGTTTAGAGGGGGCGACACGCAGGGAGGTGAGGTGGACTACGAGAGTCCTGGGATCGCTGGCTAACCTAGCAGCATAGCGACCTGGCTGCTGTCTATACTGTGCTCCTTCCTGTAGATTCAGAAGGAACCCAGCATATTCTCTAATGGTAACATCAGAGAGGGCAAACATTTTTGGGTTTCCGTGTCCAATCAAGGACTGGCCTTCCAGATTTTTATGTTCTCTTATCTTATTTGACAATGCCAATGATCTGTTATTCGACCTTACTAGATGTCGTGCCTTTCTTTTCCGGTGGTTGATTTTATTGAAGGCAATTTTGAAGTTACATCAATCTGGGTGTTTCTTGGTGTTTCTATGAAGAAGATTTTTATGTACAACGAATATAAAACTATACATATATATATACGAGGTGTGTTCAAAAAGTATCGCGACATTTGTGTTTTTTCAAAAATATTTATTTATTCATGAATACCTATTTTGTCCCCTTCAAAGTAATCCCCATGAGATATTATACACTTGTGCCAACGGTTTTTCCAATCTTCGAAGCACTTCAAAAAATCATTTTTAAAAATCTTTTTCAGCTCCTCCTTCGATGCCGTCTTTATCTCGTCAAGCGTAGCGTAACGTCGTCCTTTCATGGGCCTCTTCAGTTTAGGGAACAAGAAAAATTCACAGGGGGCCAGATCTGGGGAATACGGTGGCTGCGGCATCATTAGTGTGTTGTTTTTGGCCAAAAAGTCGCGCACAAGCAACGATGTGTGAGCAGGGGCGTTATCGTGGTGCAAAAGCCAATTTTTGTTCTTCCACAAATCCGAGCGTTTCTGGCGGATTGCTTCGCGCAAATTGCGCATAACTTGCAGGTAATATTCCTTATTGACCGTTCTACCCTGTGGCAAGAACTCATGATGCACCACGCCCCTGCAATCGAAGAAAACTGTCAGCAAAACTTTCACATTCGACCGAACTTGGCGCGCTTTTTTCGGTCTTGGTTCGTGCGGCAGCTTCCATTGACATGATTGAGCTTTGGTTTCCACGTCATATCCATAAACCCACGCTTCGTCACCAGTAATGACCCTCTGGAGCAAATTTGGGTCGTCGCGGACAGAGTCCAACATCTCTTTAGCAATGTTCATGCGATGCTGTTTATGGTCGCAATTGAGCAATTTTGGTACGAATTTCGCGGCGACCCGTCTCATGCCCAAATCACTGATAAAAATCGAATGGCACGAGCCAATCGATATGTTTAGGTCCTCAACAACTTCTCTAACGGTGATTTGACGATTGGCCAATATCATTTTTTCCACTTCATTAATTTTTTCGTCTGTTGTTGAAGTGTTCGGGCGTCCGGCACGCTCTTCGTCGTTCACATCTTCTCGGCCTTCTGAGAACATTTTGTACCACCGATAAACGTTGCTTCGGTCCAAGGTAGCTTCTCCGTATGCCACAGTCAACATTCGGAATGCATCCGCGCACTTAATTTCGTTTTTCACACAAAATTTGATACAGGTTCTTTGATCCATTTTTTTTAATAGGTAAAAATCGAAGACGATCCAAAACACCTGCAAGCAAAGCAGCTGTCAACAATTAAGTGAAAATTCAAAATGGCCGAGCTTGTCGGCATAAGTGAGAGACATGAGTACCAACATAAAGCCACAAAAAGATCGAAATTCGAATATACGTAACCCGCGAAAATTCAAAAGTCGCGATACTTTTTGAACACCCCTCGTAGTGCATATATATTTGTGATACTTTATATATATAGCATATTTATATAATATATATCACACACTTCATATCAATTTTTGTTTTACGAATATATAAATTTATGCTTAGAGCAACAATGGAATCTAAGAGTAATTTGACGCGAAAATTCCAAATTGAAAAGAAATACGACTCTGTCTTTGGAAGAGAGTTGGTTCACTGGGAGGAGATGGATGACAGCTTCACTTTCTTTCGACACGTGGCCTTTGACGCAGCACCAATATGGACGAGATGCTGACTCATCCAACCCCTACACCAAGTAGGAACATACCGGCGAGAAGTTTATCTAACTTCGTCAACGCCAGGTCTCCGCATCTCCGGTTAAATAGTTCTTTGCCCATGCGAAATTGACTTTTTCGCCGAAACAATCCTTTGCAAAGTTTTACTTTTACCAGCTTCTTTAGTCTTCAGAAATTGAAGTTCAACGCAGATTCTAATATTCATGAAGATGCGTGTGCCTTCGTGGAATATCATATTTGAAGAGTCAGTGACTTTGTTTCAGGTCAGATGAAGCCAATGCGGAGTGTGAACCAAGTGAGATAAACTATTCTTCTTTGACACCATGCCCCAGCTAATGCGAGTCTTCGAATGCAGAAGTCGGTGGATGCAAATCGAGTGCATTGAGCGGTACAGGATATTGAACCGTATTCTAATAACAACTTGGATCATTGTCCGGTGTTCTACAGGAAAGCGAAGCCATTTCTATAATAGCAGGCCTGGTTTACTCGATAATTGTCATAGGGAGAATGGCAACTTGCTTTGATGACATCTGAGTACAATGCCAAATCTAGTCGGCGTATTGCATCTGATGAGAATTTTTTGTCCAAGCTAATTTAGTTTAATTTACTAAGACATATATTCGTGCGCGTTGTCAAGTAACAATACATTTGTAGTGCGGGAATATAGCTCTTCCTGAGGCAGCATCGACGCATTTCTATTGCTGCCGTTAATA
>CP092872.1:22318440-22375890 GCA_030710605.1 Cordylochernes scorpioides | reverse complement strand
GAAAATGATCAAATAATGGATAGAAATCCTGTTTTTCAAAAGCATGATTTTAACGCGTGTGTTTTCTCAATACAAGTCTTAATTACTTTGAAAGTGTATGAATCTCTTTAGAGCTGTTTCATTTGACTTGCTATTACCGCAACGTCTGCTTAATCTCTCCATCAAACTTAAAACGACTTTCTAAAAGTTGCACAAGAAATTTAACCGGGAATAATTGCTTATTTTATTATATTAAAACGACTTTCTACACAACATTATTAATATTCCAAACGGTAAAATTGCTATGAGGCAAGTCAGGATGTTTCAAGAGTTTTAAACTTCAAATTCTGTATGATTTAAACGGTTAGACGGGCAAAAAGAGGTAGAGTATTTTCTGAAACTGAGCAAGTCTATTGATAGATCCATGCTGTATAGACTTAATGAGAGAACTTCGGTATTCTGAATGAGATCATCCAACATTGCGTTTTTCTCCATATTTCTCTTCCGAAATTACTTCTTATTTTCCTAAAAGAGTATCAGCAAAATTTTGATCAATGGTTATAAACGAAAATAATCGTTTTCAATGAGGTGCTATGATAGCATCCTTTGCTAAATTGTTTGAGTATTGGTTAATGGCATTAAAATCGTGCCTATATTCAGTAATCAACACAACTGATCATCTCACATAATTTTCTTATCTAAGTTACAAATAGAGAGAGAGAGAGAGCTGAGAGAGAGATTGAGATTGAAATACCTTTTTTACATAGTTCATATATGGTTATATAAGGTTAAATACAAAATAATGAGATAAATATGAATACATAAGATTAAATAAGGATAAATAGATTAAAAAATGTAAAATATATCAAATAATTGATGGATATACATTTATATAAATATATACAATGTCGCGTCATTGGTGGCGCTCACCGCAGGAAAGAGAGAGAAATATGTAAAATTTATCATATGTGTAAACAACTACGACTGTACAATTAAACGAACTGTAAATAGAAATACCTCCAAATCTCTCAGTTCAATGTACTGTTTGTTTTGTGAGTACGTGTCACAGCAAGTAAAGTTGTCGTTGTTTTTGCTGAGCCATGCAAAAGTCAGTAAATATTGATGAGACAAGATAAAAGCAAGTCATTTCCACCCCTGTTCGAAATGCACAGTCTGTCTGCCCGGCCTCTTTTGTCAGGGTGAGTCATGTTTGTAGAAACGTCCATTGTTGTCTATCTAGCATCTACCAATATATATATCCTTCCAAGATTGATAAAGAAAAGAGATAGGGACGACTTTAAGGAGAATACGTATCGGAAACTGAACTCGCTGCCTACTCGCGATACGCGGCTGCGCGCTCATTGTTCTATAACTCGCTGTTTATCAGGCTTGAGCTATTTTTCTCCCTGTAGTCGTCCCATTCTTTTCATATTCAATTAATTGAGTCGAAATGGATATAACAAAAAGCACCAATTTTTTTTTTAAACATAAAATAATGTTTAACAGATATTGTTTAAGAAGAATATAACAGTCCTTATAGTTTTCGACCAGCAATAATAGCGCTTCGGGATATCCTCACTGGCTACGATAACGCATCTACGCAAAGCTAAATTTCTATGTTAGTAATAACCATTTAGTATATAATTACAATGCTGTGTTGTGTTTCAGAAACCAATGCACAGTTTAGCGTCGCTGGAAGACACCTCATATTTCTGGATTCCCTCTGTATATAAGAGAATGTTGGATTCTTCAGCTGAATAAAAACTTCTTATTTATTCATAAACCCTTGGTATTTTTATATACCACGCATGAACACAGCATATTGGACTATTATCTAAACGAAGCGACAACAGAATACATCCTTTCAATAAAACATAACTTGCTCATTCCTGAGTCCAAGAAGAAAATCTTCTTTCTTATCTCCACTCAATCATATTATGGTGTCAAGCTTGTAAAGCTTGAGACTTTTGATGGTGTCTGTTGACAACCATCATGATTGGGTGAAGTAGAATGCGTCTGCCTTTGTCATTAAGACTGGGAGCACTACTCAGTGGCAAGCTTCTCAGCTCTAAAATAAATGGCCGGCTCTGACATAAGGAACAGACGCCATGTGCAGCCGCTCCTAACATGGAGTACAAACGCTGCTCATTCTGTATCCCTGGATTAGGAGCCCTTACAGGGTACTATCAGCCGGGCAAGCTGAGCCCAGGTTTTTTAGTGAGCTTGTTACTGCTCCCCTTCCTCCTTTTTCATCCGGGCTTGGGACCGGCAAAGGTTTAGTTAAGGAAGAAATGAAAGCAGATAATGGAAGAAAGTATCAATAATTGAATAGGTAATCAGCTATATGAACTCTTTGTGCAGAAGAACAACGAATTCTGACATCCAGGCAAATCCTGATATTTTTATCATCGAGGAAATGGCATATGCAACACGCACAGCAGAAAATTTCTGAAAATTATGTGGAATTTTTAACGCCTCCTTTATAATAACTATTGTTGAAAAATATTTATTATTTTATGAACAGATTTTTAATTTTGATATTTATATGTTGCTACCTTGTGAATTTTTCTAATTGCCTTTTTGTTATTTAATGAATTTTTATTTGTTCTTTCCTAAAATATTTTCACCTTCTTCATTCGAAAGTTTGTCTTTCCTAATTTTCTACGTGATAACATAATTGAAAGCTATTTATACTGAACTTATACAGTAATGAATTGAGTTTGTATGAAAGAGGGTTCAGCATTGATGAGATAAGCTCTTCCTTATTCAATATTTATACATTGCAGTATGAGGTCGGTAAAAAAATAGATTTTAATTATATATATCATAAAGGCATACAGAGAGTGTTAAAAATTACTTATAATTTTCAACGATAGATGGCGTTCAAAATAACGATCATATTTACCAGTATAAAATTTGTTTTATCTAAAAAAAAACGATCTATATAAGATATTCTGAAGATAGAAAAATGTTTAACGCCTTGCCAAATGCTTTATTTTTATTCATTTCTCCTGACGAAGACAAAAGATTTTTGTCGAAACGTTGAAAAGAAAAGAACACTAACTGGCCGAAGTGTCTATTTTTCTCACAGAAAAAGAACTTGATAAGATAGTTCCTATTTACAAACACCACTTATATATTCTAGTGATATTTTACATTCATAAATACTTGAGATTGGGCTTAGCTAGAAGATATTCTATAGAATGTAAAATTCCTACTACCTCACACCAACTTCTCTAGGTACGTATGTTGATGGGAAAGCTGTGTGGAAAATTTTAAACGATTACATTACAGACTCCCATAAACTACCTATCTGATGAACGATCATCTCTACATAAAATAACTCAAACTGAAATAACCAGACCTCCAATGGAAGACCACCTCCAAGAGAGACCACGGTTATCCATATTCATGATGGTGATATGTTATTTATTAAAAGTAAAGTAGAAGGATTTATATATTGCATACCTCACCCTATGTTGAGTCTATATAGATTCAAATACAATAAAACCAAATGTCATTTAAGAAAGGGAATTTTAGTGCTTTAAACGATTTTATATGATAACTAATTAGAAATATAAAAATAAAAAAGGCATATCCTGACCAGGACCACATGTGTTTTTTAGATGTCAGAGCGCCATCTAGTGGAACATAAATCAACTAAACATTGATTCAGCCTGTTCCCTGATATTTGGTTAACCCATTCTCTTGACAAATCAAGAAAAGCTATCCACGAACGCGTTTCGTGCTGTTGGCGCTCGTCAGTGCGGAGCAGGCTGTACCACTGCGACCAAAAATATTTTTGGTCTCAGAGGCTTCTTGAGAAATCAAGAAATGGGAATTTATTTTATTTAATTAATTAGAAATATGAAATATTGCGCATTTAAGAACCAATTATATTTGATATAGGAGATTACTGATCCTTTATCTATGTCTCTAAAATCGGGAAAAGATTTGTTTAAATTATCAATATTTTTATACATTCATACCAGGTAGAAATATCGAACATATAATTCCCACATTCAAGGGTAAAATAGTTAGAAAATCCAGTTTACACACAAACCTCTTGACCCAGGATTACAATTCTTCAAATTAAAGATACTTCGGTCAGTAAATCTTTTTATTACCTCGACGTTTCGACAAAAATCTTTTGTCCTCGTCAGGAGCGAACAAATTACAATGTCCTAATTTACCCTTATATTGACACACATGGGTATCCAAAACATATATACTCATTGGTCTCTCCTGAAGGTAGTCTCTCATTAGGGTTGGGTTATGTTAAAACAAGCCATATTTTATTAATGAAAATAGTCGTTGAAGAAGGTTTTTTTATTATTACCCCAAGTACACGTGGTAGAGGCCATGATGATCATGGTGGGTAGTTAGCGACTGCTTTTACTGTAAGTGCACCACATGTCTAGACATGTAAAAAACAGTTCAACTTTAACTTACAAATATGACAGAGCCCCGTTTTGTTACTTGCACTCGCTGGTGGGATTCAATCTCGGGTCGTAGCGATCGAAAACCAATGGTTAAGACTACCCTTCCACCGACCACCGTTCAAAATGATTTTTTAAATTATCCCATTGTATAATTATACAAAGACATGGAGACTATATTCATTGATCAAATTCACAATCCTGTCAGGGTTGGAATACAGGTCCTGTCTTGAGGCTCCCATGCATTCCAAGAGGTAGTTCGCTGAGTCCTCTCTGGTCTTGCAGGTGGTGCAGTTGATGGGTAAAAAGAGCTGCTGTCGTTGGTTGGCTATCCAGGGGACACCACATGGCAGTCAGACTTCGCCCCCCTGTTCAAGAAGATGATTCAGATGAGTCACACATAGGAAGTTGGAAGTCTAAGCATCCTTCTGTCAAGACAAAGAGGCCACTACTCCAATATTGTCTTATGGCTAATTTGTTAACATGACTTTTCTAGATACAATTTCGTACATTAGACCTCTGAATTGTCGCTGAAGATTTGGCGCTATTGTGAGATAGAAAGAGTTTATGCGCTATGAAGGACGTCTCGGTTTTCTAAATACACTTAAAATATTTCCGCTCAATCTTCTCTGCACAAAGAATGAAGAGATGATAAATCAAATGTTTTGATTCATTTTTTAATTGAAGAAGTGCCTTTTATATAAGAATTCCATCTTCACTTAAACAAATAGCTTTTGCAAAAAATATTTCAAAAATAGAAGGATCTGAAAACATCTCACAAGTGAAGTGTTGAATTAAAAAAAAAAAAGATATTTGATATTGTGTTCAGTGCTGTGTGCCTTGTAGGAATTTAAAAATTAAAATAATTTAAGAATTATTTGGAGTCTTCCTTTTTTATAAATAGTTTTTAGTATATTTTGGTTGATATGTTTATGGTCAAGGTAAAATATATCTATTAAAAACTAATTATATTTGAAAAGGCTGGGGTTATTAAAGATAACCTAGCAACAATATTTGAATGAAAGGATTCTTGCTCAGATAGTTAGTGGAGAGTTAATATGATTGAGACTACAACAGGAAAAAGATTCAATCCCAAGCAAGGATGAAGTTTTACAAATTAAGCTCAATATTATAATTTGCACTGGTATTAAGCTGCGCCTTTTAAGAAAACCCAAGGAAAAATCGAGGCAACCTGTAAATGCAAAATATAATCACTGTTTTGAAGGCCACATATTAAGAAGGCTCAAGTAATTGGTCAGAGCGTCACCACGGCTGCAAGACTTGGCATCTGGTTTAAGAATCTGCACGTTGTGAAGAATTAAGGAATTGATCAAAGCGTCACCACGGCTGCAAGACTTGGCCTCTGGTTTTATAATCTGCACGTTGTGAATAATTAAGGAATTGATCAAAGCGTCACCACGGCTGCAAGACTTGGCCTCTGGTTTTATAATCTGCACGTTGTGAAGAATTAAGGAATTGATCAAAGCGTCACCACGGCTGCAAGACTTGGCCTCTGGTTTTATAAACTGCACTTTGTGAAAGATAAAGGAATTGATCAAAGCGTCACCACCACTGCAAGACTTGGCCTCTGATTTTATAATCTGCACGTTGTGAAGAATTAAGGAATTGATCAAAGCGTCACCACGGCTGCAAAACTTGGCCGTTTGTTGTAGAATCTGCACGTTGTGAAGGATTAAGGAATTGATCAAAGCGTCACCACGGCTGCAAGACTTGGCCGTTTGTTTTAGAATCTGCACGTTGTGAAGGATTAAGGAATTGATCAAAGCGTCACCACGGCTGCAAGACTTGGCCGTTTGTTTTAGAATCTGCACGTTGTGAAGGATTAATGCATTGATTAAGGCTGCACCACGGCTGCAAGACTTGGCCGTTTGTTTTAGAATCTGCACGTTGTGAAGGATTAATGCATTGATTAAGGCTGCACTACGGCTGCAAGACTTGGCCTCTGGTTTTAGAATCTGCACGTTGTGAAGGATTAAGGAATTGATCAAAGCGTCACCACGGCTGCAAGACTTGGCCGTTTGTTTTAGAATCTGCACGTTGTAAAGGATTAATGCATTGATTAAGGCTGCACTACGGCTGCAAGACTTGGCCGTTTGTTTTAGAATCTGCACGTTGTGAAGGATTAATGCAATGATTAAGGCTGCACTACGGCTGCAAGACTTGGCCTCTGGTTTTAGAATCTGCACGTTGTGAAGGATTAAGGAATTGATCAAAGCGTCACCACGGCTGCAAGACTTGGCCGTTTGTTTTAGAATCTGCACGTTGTGAAGGATTAATGCATTGATTAAGGCTGCACTACGGCTGCAAGACTTGTCCTCTGGTTTTAGAATCTGCACGTTGTGAAGGATTAAGGAATTGATCAAAGCGTCACCACGGCTACTAGACCTGGCCTCTGGTTTAAGAATCTGCACGTTGTGACGGATTAAGGAATTGATCAAGGCTGCCCAACGGCTGCAAGACTTGGCCTCTGGTTTAAGAATCTGCACGTTGTGAAGGATTAGGACATTTTTCAAAGCGCCACCACGACTGAAAGATCTGGCCGCCGGATTTAGGATCTACACGTTGTGGAGAATTATTTATGCTTATGAGGTGATACAGCAACGTCTTTACAATAAGAGAGGAGACAAAATGAATCAAATCTAGAAAAAAGAAGTGAGGACTTCTCGGTCATTAAAGTCTGAGAGGCAAGGCCTTCAGCCAGTTCAGGGCTTCCGGGGTGACAGAGTGGAGATTGGAGATTCCTCCATTGAATTTGTACAGCGGGCAGTCATCTAGTATATGGGACATTGATTATGGGACGTTGCAGGCACAATTTGGATCTTTGGTGTAGCCCCATAACTTCATCAGCTCTGCACACCTTCCCTGTCCTGTCCTAAAGCGGTTTAGAAGCACCCATTCTCGTCGAGGGAGGGAAAAACCTGGGATCTTGACACTTGGGCTTGTGAAGAATTAAGGAATTGATCAAAGCAGCACCACATCTGCGAGACTTGGCCGCTAGTTTTAGGATTTGCACGTTGTGAAGGGATAAAGAATTATAATCAAAGTAGCACCATGGCTGTAAGATCTGGCCAGTGGTCTTCGAAACCTCTCGCTATGGAGGTTGAATGAATTGTTTAGGACGGCAGTCATCCTTTCCATCTGGCCAGAAGTTTTAAAGTCCGCACGTTGCAAAAAGACAAGGGATTGATAAAGGCGGCAGAACGACTGCAGGATCTGATCGCTGGTTAAGACACTTGACGTTGAGAACGCCGACAAAAAAATATGGCGATATTCATTAATTATTTAAATAATTTCAAGAATTTCTTTAATGAAATGCACTGAAAACACGATAAAAATATTTCAGCCCACCGCCATTCAATAAATTGATTTTAATAAGGAAAAAAATTAAAAGCGGCGGGGATTATCATCGTATATATACAGACCTTACTATAAGTTATTGGATGAGAGGGCTTGACTCATCAGTAGTGAACCCTCACAGCGGTTTTACCAAATTAATCTCCATACCGCTCTACTATTGTATTGGATTGGTTTTCTTATATACTCTGCATTTACTATAGCAGGCACAGCTTATGGGTGTTTAGGGAACTTATGGACGAAAGATTATAGGCCTGTAGAGGTACATATATTTATTGTAACATGCTTTGTATTTATTTATGTAAAATATTTAATTATTCTTTGATTTTTCTTCATAGTTAGGTAGTCGCCAACACTGTACTTTCTTTCTTTTTGTAATTTTGCATAAGTTTTGTTTATATATTAAGTTTAACCTTGTTGTAATTAAATTAAATATTACAACACAAAGTATTGTGTCTATCTCTTATTTCTAAACAGGAAACGTTACACATATATTTACAAAATAGTTGGGAAGACGACTCTGATTCCAACTTCGAAACTGATGCTCTTCGTGCGTACCATTCTCAGGCGTGGCAAACCTGTATTACAGGGTATAATAGCATCGTTGATCGAAAGATGTTGAAGCAGTTCTTCTTCAGTTTCTTAGAGAATGATCAAAACTTACGCTGTCGCTGGAATTTAACAAACTTGGCTTTGATATCCGTCTTCTCATTATTAGCTAGTTCAATTTGTGAAGTGATCCATTTGAAGCTTATATAATACAAGAAGACCCTGTTTGTTCTTCGGACAAAATGATACAAAAAAACGATATTCTCGAACATTTTAGATTTCAAATATTATGTAAAAGTGATAGCAACGTTTCGGCCTAGCCTTGGCACTCATCAGGTTATGGGCATTACTTAACTACGTGCTATCACACGGGTTAGAAGTTTTCCTTCTTTTATGTAGATTTTTTTTTACTGAGGGTTACTCCTCTATGCCATGCTGGGCTAATAATAATAATAATATAAATGAGTTTTTAAAATTGTTAAAAAAAAAATGCATCGGCCGGGAATCGAACCCGGGCCGCCCGCATTCTACCACTGAACCACCGATGCTTATAATAAATGGCCATATTTGGGTATTTATTCCATTCACAAAAGCAAACAATGACAGAAATGATTGTTGATGACTCTGATACTTGTATATTTTAATTCCTGCTTTATAACGCTACTTTGTAACTGGCATCTCTCAGGATCCACTATGAACGAAGAAGACTCCCTTATTCTCTGGAGGAGAACTCTCTCAAGGTGGGAAGGCCTCCCTTGCGTAAGAAATTTGTACACATATAAAACTATACATTTTATATACCTTTATTAACTAATTTATTATATATTATCCTTTATAGGTGCAAAATTTGCCGAGAGGAAATTGATCCATAGAAGCATAGGGCGCCTCTCCCGTCAAATTAAACGTCAAAACTAGACGCCATCTATTGACCGTCGCCGCAAACTAGCGGCCTCGGGTCGGTGAAAAGCCACAACACCAGCTTTGGCAAACTGAGAAGCGTCAACTAGAAACCATGGTTTCGGGCTAATGACTCTCGTTAGCCCAGGGCGTACTTTATTCCAAAAGATCCACACGGGATCTAATGGAATCTTCACCATCTGCCAAAGATGTGCTTAGCTGGCAAAGTTGCTGGGCCCAATCTATTGCCAGAATATAGATGGAAAATCTGTAGTGGCTTTGTCACCGACCCGAGGCCGCTAGTTTGCGGCGACGGTGAATAGATGGCGTCATGTTTTGACGTTTATTTTGACGGGAGAGGCGCCCTATGCTTCTAATATCCTTTATTTGAATTATAATTTTTATTCCTCTAGCAATTGATTAGAAGAATCAATAAAATTGTTCAAATTGTCAAAAAAAATTGTCCATGAGCGTGTCTAAACATTTGGTGAGATACTGGATATGGAATTGTGTAGAAGCCATATTTCTCCGTTGTCAACCTACTTGAGAGACAGGTGATTTATACCCAGGTCCAAGTAGAGAACTGAACATCTTCTTGGATAAGTCTTCTGCTATTTCAAGGCTCGCCTATGTTTTATATATAAGCGACATTCCGGAATATATTCTCTTATAAGAAATTTAAACTGCAACTTGTATGATTATTTTCAAAATAAAACAAATTTATAATGCCCTTACAAAAATGATAAATTAGATTGGTAGATTAAACTGGCAAACCGCTTCTCCATTCACACATGGTTAAAGTATTTTCCTGTATTATTGATATTGGAGAGTTTAATATAGATGTAGAAGAAATATTCAAATAAAGGCTCAATTATAGATTTATATATTATGTTTTGATATTGGGGCCATTCAAGCTTTTGCTTGAGATGTTTTAAAGAATATTTAGCATCTTCTTTTCCGCTCTGGACCTTAAAATAATCGATATGTTTGTAAAGAAAAAGAAAGGATCGGTAAAACCCCTGAAATATTTGCGCTCAGAGGAGTTGTATATTGGGTTCATATGTATTCTCTTAGGCTATTACGCCTCTTATATGTATTTTTTGTGGTATGTATAACTTAGGTTCATTGTTAATGGTGAAAATGTAATTTCATGATTAGTTTGATTTGATTTAGAATTCTCATATATATACATATCAATTAGAGCATTGAGAAAGATAGTTTATTGACAGATTTACTGATATTTTTAAATCAGTGTATACGATTGGGCTGAACACATAGCTGGGGTAGCAATCAACAGGAACAGACGGTGCTGGAAGTAAACAGGTCGCCGCGGCCTTTGCTCAGAGACAACTACCTTCCTATCAGACAGAGATAAGACCTTCCGCCCTTCTAGAACGTCTGTGTGCATATGTAACTAGAATGACCTCATTCCACTATAGAGATTTATACTGGAAACACACATTTCAAAACTTTTATATATGTTGTAAAGCGTGTATATAGCCGACAATACGGGCTCCTCATCCAACATGCAGTCATAGGCCAGAGTGGGAGTACACTAGCCTGAAGATAAATGAAGACCACGCGCATAGGAACATTTTACCTCGGTTTTGAGGGGGCATGGGAGACCTGGGATCGCTGGTTAATATGGCAGCATGACGGCCTGGCGTCTTTCTATATTGTGATCCTTCCTGTGGGCTCAGAAGGAACCCAGCTTATTTGATAATGGTAACATCAGAGAGGGTGGACATTTTTGAGTTTCCGTGTCCAATCAAGGACTGGCCTTCCAGATTTTCATGTTATCTTATCTTATTTGACAATGCCAATGATCTGTTATTCGACCTTACTGGGTGTCGTGCCTTTCTTTTCCGGTGGTTGATTTTATTGAACGCCATTTTAAAGTTACATCAGGCTTGTGCTTATTGGTGTTTCTATGTAGAAAATGCATATGTAAAACGAATATAAAACTATAAATATTGTTCTCGTTTTATTTTATTTAAGTAATTACATTGAAGAGTTGATTTTGTGTGTCGATATATATAGTGCATATATATTTGTGATACTTTATATATAAGCATATTTATATCACACACTTCATATCAATTTTTGTTTTACGAATATATAAATTTATGATTAGAGCAACAATTGAATCTAAGAGTAATTTGACGCGAAAATTCCAAATTGAAAAGAAATACGACTCTGTCTTTGGAAGAGAGTTGGTTCACTGGGAGGAGAGATGGATGACAGCTTCACTTTCTTTCGACACGTGGCCTTTGACGCAGCACCAATATGGACGAGATGCTGACTCATCCAACCCCTACACCAAGTAGGAACATACCGGCGAGAAGTTTATCTAACTTCGTCAACGCCAGGTCTCCACATCTCCAGCCAAATAGTTCTTTGCCCATGCGAAATTGACCTTTTCGACGAAACAATCCTTTGCAAAGTTTTTCTTCTACCAGCTTCTTTAGTCTTCAGAAATTGAAATTCAACGCCGATGCTAATATTCATGAAGATGCGTGTGCCTTCGTGGAATATCATATTTGAGGAGTCAGTGACTTTGTTTCAGGTCAGATGAAGCCAATGCGGAGTGTGAACCACGTGAGATAAACTACTCTTCTTTGACATCATTCACTAGTGAGGCGAGTCTTCGAATTCAGAAGCGGTGGATGCAAATCAAGTACATTGAGCGGTACAGGATATTGAACCGTATTCTAATAACAACTTGGATCAGTGTCCGGTGTTCTACAGGAAGGCGAAGCCATTTCTATAATAGCAGGCCTGGTTTACTCGAGAATTGTCATAGGGAGAATGGCAACTTGCTTTGATGACATCTTGAGTACTATGCCAAATCTATTCGGCAAATTGCATCTGATGAGAATTCTTTGTCCAAGCTAAATTAGTTCAATTTACTAAGACATATATTCGTTGTCGAATAGCAATACATTTGTAGTGCGGGAATATAGCTCTTTCCGAGGCAGCATCGACGCATTTCTATTGCTGCCGTTGATATCGGGTAAGTGCTTCGCTTCCATCGTACGATAACCATCTTGGATAGCTCATCATCATAAAACAGAAGAACGATCTGCTTTGTATATGTTCATATGATTACTTACAAGGGCCGTTTCGCCCGTGTTATTTATCGCCATTACCTAAAAGTCACCATTTTTTCCGTTGAAAATTCGGCCGAATGGACCACCTGCTTCGATCGAGATCATACCTCCGCGCGTACATAGATTAGTACATTTTCGCGTGTGAATAAAAACGTAAACACATCAACATCAAACACGCATGCACATATTTCTCATCCAAATGTATACAAAAACGTGTGTTTTACAAATACGTCCACACGTCCGCATAAACGCATGTAAATACACTTGCAAACACTTCAAATGAACATATATAAACGTGCATAAGACGCTTATAAATGCAAACGAGCGCGCATACGAATACCAAATGATAACATGCCACGTGCATATATACTTATGTACATACCAATTTGGACAAAACTTTGGAAGTTGTACCTTTCAGCATGTATATCGGGATTGAGACATCTAACTTTGAGAGATATTTGATACACACTGACGACTCTTATTGAAGATACACAAAATAACCAAGTGTGAACAAAATTTTCTTAAAAAAAAAAAGAGAGAACCAGCGACAT
This sequence comes from Cordylochernes scorpioides, assembly GCA_030710605.1. NCBI lineage: Eukaryota > Metazoa > Arthropoda > Arachnida > Pseudoscorpiones > Chernetidae > Cordylochernes > Cordylochernes scorpioides. The sequence continues at coordinate 22,362,990 of CP092872.1, read as the reverse complement.
TAAACACTTTCCACATCCTTAAATTTTGTCTCTGACTGTAATTCCATGTCTATAAATGAAAGTATAAGTTCCTAAATATTATAAGGTATAAATGTTTATATTTTCTGTTTGGGATCAAAATATAACAATACATCGGAATGAGTATGAGTGTATGAAGAATATGAGTGTATGAGAATATTCCAGTGAATTAAATAACATTTACAAATAACTTACACCGCCCCCTCATTCTAGAGAATTTACTATATAAATAAATAATTTGTTTATTCCTTATAAAGGGAAGACCCGCTCACTCTGTCTGGAGGAGGACTTTTTAATGGTGGGCGTCTTCTAGGCCTAGTATGTAAATATGTATTTAATATTTATTTACATATTGTCAAGGGGTAGTGACAGAACGAGAGGGTTCGTTCAAGTTGAAAAATATTTATAATTTTCTAATTAGGATCAGGCATACTTTAGCCACGTTTTAAAAGTTAAAAGAGAAAACGAAAATATAGCGTGGTGAGTTTCTTTTTATTAAAATTACAAGCTTTCAAGCAAAATGCTTTTCATCAGGTAATCCAAAAAAAAAAATGTGGAGAGGTAAATACATCCACCTAAGTAAGATTTGAAAATTAAAATTAAAGCGGAATTGCTTGAGAAAATACGGTGTTCACACGCATTTTAGTAATTCACCTTTCGTCGAACTCAAACTCCGGCATCCCATCACAAAAAGTTCTAAAAAGCAGGACCCACTATCCGCCTCTAACGCAGTGTACAAAATTAAATGCTCAAATTGCGAACTACATTATGTTGGTGAAACCGGCAGAACCATAGAAATCAGGACTAAAGAACACAATAGAAACATCATGAACAAAGACAGCCGTTCCCAGATTTATCAGCACATGGCAGAAACACAGCATTCATTTGATTTCACAGACACCCAATGTATTTACAGTAACATAAGCGGAAAATATCAACGACTGGTCCAGGAGGCTTTGGTTTCCAATAAAATTCCAAGCCTCAATAGAAAAATAGAACTACCCCCGCAGTACATAGCTTTTTGTAATAGCATGGACCCCGCATAGGGAAGTTTAACCTCAAGTGTTTTCCCGAATTATGTATATATTTTATTTGTTTTAAACTTATTTTAAACTGAATTTCTCGCTCGCTCTCTGGGTGTGTTGATGCGTGCTTGTTCGTGGCAATTCCGCTTTAATTTTAATTTTCAAATCTTACTTAGGTGGATGTATTTACCTCTCCACATTTTTTTTTGGATTACCTGATGAAAAGCATTTTGCTTGAAAGCTTGTAATTTTAATAAAAAGAAACTCACCACGCTATATTTTCGTTTTCTCTTTTAATTTTCTAATTAATAAAAATGTATTTTCTGTGATTCTATGATGTTTATCATATTTAATTCACATTGTCTATTGACAATATAAGTATTGTTATAAAATCACTTATTTGATTGTGCTGCTCTGTCTGAGGAAAGACGAAAACTAAATGATAAAACGGGGCAACTTTGTCCTTCATTTCCGGCACTAATTAATGAATTATCAAAGAATAGGTATATAGCGGTGGCGATATTTGGATTCCACAGGATTATATCCCGGAAAAAAGGCTACACAGTGTTCTTCCCATCCCTTGTGAACTGGCGAATCCTGTATAGGGCGAGAGGCCCTAAATAAAGGCTTTGTTGTTGTTTGATTTGTATTGTTATAAAATAAGTTTATAGAGAGAGAAAGGGAGAGACAACAACAACATCCGCCCCAAAATATGGACGGGTTACACTTACATCGCCCGCTCAAGTCCTTCTGGGGACTTTTCTGGGCTCATCTTAAGAAGGTTCAGTGGTGGGTCTGGTAAGGAGAGCAAGTCAAGAGGTGAGTCCCGGATATATACAGGTTATAGATACTGTAGTGAGCAGATAGTTAAAGAAAGGTTATGAAAGTATAAATTGGTACATTAGTGTTATAATACAGTTGTACCCGTTGAAGGGCTTGGAGCCCGAAAGCTAGTAACCTATGCATTTTAATAAAAAAAAAATTCTCTTCGTTTTATAGCTTTTTACAATTCATTAAGAGAAATTTCGTGATTCTCGTTAGTGTTATAATACAGTTACATGGGCAGCCAGGGGAATGATGTAGGGATTTAATTATTTTATTTATTTACTTAATCATTTTTATTTATTTTATTTATAGAGAAAGTTAGAGAGATCCTTATATAAAGTTATTTATTCATATTTATTCTGTATTTAACCTTATATAATCATATATGGACCTTGTAATGAAGTAGTTTCAATCTCAAACTCTCTCTCTGTCTTATATAACCATATATGAACGATGTAATAGAAAGAGAAATCCATGAACCGAGTTAAAGTGATCAATTTTAAAGCCATTATTCAAGGGAAAGGATAGTTTTGTAAGAAAAATCCTGAGAAAAATATATCAAACATCTCATATTTATGACCCATGATTGAACACGAAGGCATTTGATTCTGTAAAAAAAAAAGTATATAGAGATTTTTCAGCCGAGTTGTGTATAGATTTTAACATAATAATCCTCCAATCGCGGCTATCTCTTCTAAACCTAGTGGCGCCATCTTATGACAATAATATGAACTATTTTAAACTCTCAACACACATTACGAATAAATATTTAGAGAGAAAGAGAAAATAAAAAAAGAAATTTTCACAGGCGTATATATTAATTTTAAAAATAATCTATATTAATAAAATGGAAATTTCATAAGTGGACATCACTAAAAACTTTCGTTACAATGCATCAATTTCAACCAAATTTTCAACATTTATGTAAAACGAGATGGAGCAGGTTATGCTTAACATCAAAATATATTTCCTAACATTAACATGCGTAACTTCGCTGTTATCGATTAAATACAAAAAAATCAACAGAGTTAATTTTATTTATATATAAATACAAAATTAAATTTCAACAGAGTTAATTTTTTTACATACTAGCTAATAATCTCAATCTAAAAAATATTCAAAACAAGCAATCTATATATATAATTGCCTTATTCTGTCTGAAGCTCACGGATAGAATGCGCGCCCATTGGCTGCCGGCGAACACGTGTCCTCCCTGCCCCCCTCTAGACAACCCTGTTATCATTACATACACCTGTCTATAGCGGCCATTCTAGACAACCCTGTTATCAGCAGTGTGTTATATCCACCTGTCTATACAGACCACCCTGTCTATAGCGGTCACCTTAGGCAACCCTGTAATCAGCAGTGTGTTACATCACACCTGTCTATACAGACCACCCTGTCTATAGCGGTCACTTTAGGCAACCCTGTTATCAGCAGTGTGATACATACACCTGTCTATACAGACCACTCTGTCTACAGCGGCCACTCTAGACAACCCTGTTATCAGCTGTGTGATACATACACCTGTCTATACAGACCACCTTGTCTATAGCGACCACTCTAGACAACCCTGTTATCAGCTGTGTGATACATCCACCTGTCTATACAGACCACCCTGTATATAGCGGCCATTCTAGATAACCCTGTTATCAGGTGTGTGATACATACACCTGTCTATAGCGGCCACTCTAGACAACCCTGTTATCAGCTGTGTGATACATCCACCTGTCTTAACAGACCACCCTGTCTATAGCGGCCACTCTAGGCAACCCTGTTATCAGCTGTGTGTAACATCCACCTGTCTATACAGACCACCCTGTCTATAGCGGCCACTCTAGGCAACCCTAGGAAGCAAGATGTATACAAGGTGTAGACAAGATGAAGATCTAGATGAAGAATAAAACGTTTTTAAAATATATTCGCACTCGGGTAAAACCCGGGCGTTGCCCGGGCCATTCGTCTAGTTTTAAGATAACACCATATGTAAAACAGTCGGCCAAGAAAACAACAACGATATTACATCTTTCTCACATTTTCACACACAATCTTGATTAATAATTAAAACTAATCTTTAACATTGTTTATTATACTTCAACTTTTATTTCTACATTTGTTTTTAAATACCCAATTGTTTTATCATGTTTCTAATTTCGCCTAACAAATATACAAATTTATAGTGACCAACATATGCAAATTTTATCTTTGTTTTTATTTAACTTGATATCGTAAACATAACATCCATTGTAAGCATTTTTCTGTTCACCTTCCGTGGTTTCTCTTTTCTCTGATAGTTTTTAGGTGTAGTATATTTTCTTATTATTAGACTACAAACATTCCCTCGAGAAAAACCTGGGCGAAGCCGGGTACATCCGCTAGTATATATATACAGGGTGATCCAAAAGTCCCGCACAACTTTAAAAATTAATAACTCCGCGAATATTTGCGCTAGAGCAATGCGGTAAACACCATTGTGTTCAGGATGCAATGGGATTTTTTATGGCAAATAATGAAAAATTCGATATTGATTTTAGTTACAACTTTATTCGCTAGATGGCGCTCTACCAGAATCAGCTATTCAGCGGCCAAATTGTTTGATAAATTGAAAAATATAACTGAACGACACGTATTTTTCCTTTTTGAATACCAGGAAGGAACCCAAATAATATCAAATGATAAATTAATAAAACACCATTTCGCCAAAAGTTAGAAGAAATGGTTAACGATTTTTAAATACAATCTGAGATATGTAAAATAGGTATATGCAAATTAAAACAAATAACAAAAAAAATACATTTTAGATGGAGTTTTGTGAAATATATTGAATGCTTGAAAATAACTACTGATATCAATACACGATTTTTGAAATGTTAATATAGTACCAAAAATTATGATGACACTACTAATAGGATTTCGTGCTATAAGGAATGTATGGTTTCTTGACTAATTGGCGACACTTGACTATTTAACTGGATATTTGTCATGATCCAAAGATGAAATATAGAGGGGAGTGACAAAATATGTTTATCGTACTTTCCAAATATCCTATGGGTTTGTCAAATGTTATCATTGTTTATTATACTGTACATAATTTTGAAAATGTATCCTCTAAAAAAAATCATTTTTAAATCGACCTTTTGCGTTGAAAAACGTGGTAGCAAAATCATTTTGTATTATTTTTTGCGCAAAATTTCTAAATTTGGGGGGGGGATACAGAGAATATTCCTTATGATATTTCTTCTAATGAGCGAAAAGCGATAAACTAAACATAAGGGGTAAAATTGTGTGTACCAGTATTATTCGAGAAGTTATAACACTTTGGTCTGCACGACATAATATAAGATGTGGGAAAATGACAAACAAAAAATTACTGTTCACAGAAAGAAAAAAAAAAGAGTCAAGATGTGAGGACAGCATTTATTATTCCCATAACCCAAAACAAAGAGCTGCAAAATATAACACATGAGGTAACTGCCTTCTCTCTTGTATTAGGTCACAATCCTTGCTCAATGTGGCGCCCTTTATTCTCAAACACCGCCTGCAGACGATAGATGACAGAATGGTCACAATTAAATAGTTGATATTTATAAAACGTGCCATCTGATAGAAGCCTTCAACATGGCCAATGTGGTAGGCCGGCATCGATAAAAACGCGACTTAATGTACCCCCATAATCGAAATTGTAAGGCGTCAAGTCTGGTGATATTGGAGGCCACTGGTATATAAAGTGGCGACTTATCAACGAATTTCACCGAACGTATCCTTCAGCAATTGTTTGGCACCGCGGGAGATATGAGGAGGTCCTCCATCTTGCATGAATGTTATTTCGCTTAGTGCTTGTCTGTCCTGCAATATGGGAATAACCTTTTCTCTTAAAAGTTGAACATAACGTTCACCAGTTATAAAAACGGTTTTAGAAGTTCTTCCATTGATTTTTTCAAAGAAAAAACGACCCAATAATAAAAGAAGAAGTGAACCCACACAAAACTGTAACTCTGTGCTGATGAAGTGGTATTTCTGTAAAAATCCTAGGGTTTTCTGTTGCCAAAATGAGGCAGTTTTGAATGTTGAATTCTCCCTTTAGATAAAAGTGAGCATCATCTGTTCTTGGAACATTTGACAGCCAGTTTTCATCAATATCAATTTGCCGGTAAACCCATGCAGCAAATTCTTGACGCTTCTCAAAATCGCTGACGTTCAACTCGTGAAAACTTTGAATTTTGTTAGGGTAGTTTATAGAAAAATTCTAAATGTGTGTTCTCTCCAAATTGTTCCATACGAAATCCCCGTTTGTCTAGAAACTTGTCTAGCACTTACTTCTCCATACGTGGATAACGTTTCAATAGCTTCAGCATTCTGCAAAACCGTAACAGCCACTGACTTGCATGTCGATGGTCTTCCACTCCGAGGTTGTGTTTCCAGAGATCCAGTTTCCTCAAAACTTTTAATCAATCGCTTTAGAGAGTAGCAACTCATTGGTCCTTTACCGCTTCGAATACCTTTAAAGGAACGAAACGCTCGTAAAGCTTCAGTGGCAGATTCTAAATCACAATTAAAAGAATTCACCAAGAGTGCTTTATCCTGTAGTGACGGCATTCCAGGGGGAAGGGGAGAAGTCCGATCACACCTCCTTGCGGTCCCCCCTGGACCCTTCGAATATTCGACCAAATTCTGGTTCGTTTCCAAGATGACTAACGTTGCAACGGCACCCATTTTCAAATAAAAAGCAAAACTGATATCTCCAGTAATGCTACCGCGTCCGGGGTAACTGCCGCGTCAAGAGCTGCAGCTCGAGCTCATGATGAGAAATCTACTACGAGGACACAATTCAATCTACTACAACTCAATATAAATGGCACCCAGAGGAAAATAAAGAGCTGACTTGTCTTCTCCCTGAAAACAATGTACATATTACTTGTCCTCAGGAGACAAAATTAATCAGAATCTGAGATTCAATATCAAAGATTATACAACACTACGAATGGACAGACCGGGAAAATTCGGAGGAGGACTTGCCGTTTTGATTAAAACTCTAGAAATCAAATTTAAGGGAATCGCCTATAATCAGAGTAAGCCTAGAGAAAGCACGACAGAAGCTCAGGCAATAGAAATCTATCTTACAAAAGAAGGCGCTAAATGCTATTAATGCGGTCTGGGCAATATCGACTAAAACAAGAATCAATTCTATCAGATCCTCACTCAAGCTTCTAGACTCAATGGCTCTGTCAACCTTGCTCTACGCAGCTCCAATTTGGGCAAACAACCACAAAAACTTGGTTGACAGGGTACAAGACAATTTCTTACGGAGACTTCTAAATTTACCCAGATATACTCCTGGTTTTATTCTACGTATGGAGTGCGGAGGAACGTCACTGGGAGTTGCGGTGCTGAAACTTACACTCGGGTTCTGGCTTAGAATTCTAAAAATGAACAGCAGCCGACTCCCCCATATATGCTTAGCTCAACTATATGAGATATCAAGAAATAGGAATATATATATTGGACTTGCGGAAAGTTTGGCCAACATACTCAACTCAACAGGATTTTCTTGGTTAATTAACTGCAACGATGCAAGGATTATCCGGCAAGAAATACCTAAAGAAATAACTAAAATTGCAATAGAACAATCTATTCAAAGTGACCAAGCAAAAATAGAGAATTCTAAATTCTACCCTCACTATAAGTATTTACACAGTTCATTCCGAATTGAAAACTATTTACTTAGCAACTTTCCATTCCCAGTAAAACGCTATATCGCACAACAGAGAATACTATATTCGTTTTTCAAGGAAAACCATACAAACAATTTTTAAAGAGGGTTATAAGATTTGTGATCTCTGCAAAGAAAATATGGAAACTGAACTATCTCATTATATCTATGAATGCCAAGATATTAGTGAGGAGAGAAGGATATTCTTTTCAATGGTAGACACCAGCCAACTTAGGTCAATCCAAATGATGTTAACCAGTGCCCAAACAAGCAGACTAGTTGCTCAGGCCCTATATAATTTTTACAAGGCAGTAGGTGTAAAGAGAGAGAAAAGAAAACTTGGAAGCTATTGTTCTTACACCTCAGAATGATGACGAAACATCGAGGAGCCATCGTGTTGGTCGACGATGAGATTGCGGAGCTGGTAATATGGATGGCTGTGCTGGAGTAAACCTCCTTTTTTGTGTCTGGATGCTATATTTATGGCGAACTAAATAACTTAGTCCCTATTTCTGCTCCGCGCTTATGGAATTGAAGACTTGGGGCGATGGCGTCGACCTTTCATATTAAATCTTACTTTTCCTTATTACAAATAATTGTATATAGTTGCGGAACTACTGGTTTCCTGTGCTGCTCTTTTCCTGATATTGCACCTTGTACGGAGAATCTGTATAAGATTAATGTCTTAATAAAGGCTTTGTGTCTGTGAGTGTGTGTGTGTGTGTGTGTGTGTGTGTGTGAAATCTATCTTACAGATAAAACAATTCCAATCATAAATGTTTATCACCACGATAATACTAGCATCAATACAGGCCTGATAGAGACTTTAAGTGAAGCGTCTTCGGATATCGCAATCATACTTGGTGATTTTAACGCCGAAAGACCAACTTGGGGATCACCTTTCCAGGATAACAAAGGTCAGCAGGTTGAGGACATGCTAACCGACCTCGACCTTACAGCGCTAAATAACGAAAAGAACACCTATCTATCCAAGTCCACAGGCACAGAATCCGCAATAGACATCACAACGATAAATTACAACATCGCACCCACAACACAATGGAAAATTCTGAAAAGTGCAATCAGTGACCACAGACCACAATTTTAACAACCATAAAATTCAAAATTGAGAATTTCCAACAGAATAAAAGAACACTGGAAAAAAATCACAGAAAAGCTTGAAGAACTGTGCAACGAAGAATTAAATCACAGAACGATTGACAAAAAATTGGAAAAATTCTCTTCGGACATATCCAAAGCTGCAAAAGTATCGATACCTAGAGGTAAACGTAAAGACCTGTGAATACTTTACTGGAAGGACCACAATATCGAGGCAATGATTGCAGAGAGAGACAATATCAATCAAATTCTTAAAATAAATAAAACAGAAGAAATCATAAAGGAACTCATTGAAATTAGTCACAAAATAGAACAAGAAATTTGGATATTCAAACAAGAGAGAGAGAAAAATGGGCAGAATTCTGCGAAAAAAATGGATCCAAAAAAGGAAAGCCATCACTGGAATTTAATTAGTGTTATAAAACAATCAAAACCAACACTAATCCTCCAATACTCTAACCGATATGAATAGCGAGAACGAACAAACAGATTGCTGAAATATCTTTCAAGCACTTCCAGACTCAGCTATACGAATAAAGGCAGGACTCTAAAAAATAATGTAAACAGGTTAGTTAAACAAGCAAGAAATTACCATCAACAAGATATTTACTCGAGAGACTTCACACTGAATGAGCTAAACTCATCAATAGGAAGGTTAAATCCAAGATGTCACCTGGAGATGCTCTAATCTTTGGTCAAATGATTAAACATTTTGGAGACAAAGCTAAAATTCAACTCCTAAGAATACTGAACATTTCATGGGAAACTGGTAAACTACCAAAGAATTGGAAGATATCAATTATTGTGCCAATACTGAAACCAAACAAAGATGCCAAGGAATGCAAGAACTATCGGCCAATTGCTCTTACCAGCATACTTTGTAAAATAACAGAATGAATTATCCACTCTAGGCTCATAGTCAGGCTCACTAACAATAATAAAATAAACTTCTACCAAACTGCCTAAAAATCCAGACACTGTACACAACTGATAAACTTTTCTACTTCTGTCAATCAATAATATATTTCTAGGAAAAACCGCCAAAGAAGACAACGGCCGTATTCCTGGATATGACCTTAGCTTTTGATCGAGTGTAGATATTATTTGAAAGGCTGCACAACATCGGAGTAAGAGGAAAAACCTTAACTGGGTTGCAGACTTCTTAAGGGGAAGAAGGATAAAGGTTCGGGTCAATGGAACATTTTCCAAAGACCGAAGAACATGGGCTGGTGTACCTCAGGGATCTGTGCTCAGTCCTCTACTCTTCTCGCTATATATTAACTGTTGTTTATATAAATAGATGAATATTATTTGTATTATTAAAGCCTCATTATGTAAAAATATATGTACAGTAGAACTCCTCAAATTCGGAAAGCTTGGGGCGCAAGGTATTCCGAATTTGAGAGAGTTAGATTTGTGAATATTTATGTGGCATAAATAGGCATTTAGATGACTGAGACAAAGATTTTGAAGCATATGAACAATTTTAGGTTGAATATTATATAAACATTACATAATTTTAATTACGATTTTTAATCAAATGTTCCTTGACTTTTATGAGTTTTGAGCATGAAACCGATGAAAAATAGTAAAATATTTTATTATGTATGTAATGCAATTGATGGCCAAGTAAGTTATGGCTTGGCAAAGAAGTTGCTGATTGTTGTCTGTTTCTTTGGCTTGTTTAACAAAGCTTCTTCTTCTCTCATAAGCATAGTTCGAAGACTATTGATGGTGTTGTAGCTTGCAAGCATTTCTGGTTCAGTGCGCTTTTCCAAATATTTTAATGCAACATCCAAACTTTTCAACGCTTCGCATCTGGGAACATCCGGCTCCAAACTTGTAAGTTTAAGCTCAGACGTTTTTATATCATAAACAGTTATCTTAGAAATTTTATACTTTTGCATTATCGTTGTATAGCTTAATCCTTTTTTAATGTCACTAAGAACATCTAACTTTTCACCAAGCTTAAGAATTCGGTACTTGCCTCGTTTTTGCCGCTCCTCTTTGGATGCCATTTTGTTGAAGAACAAACTTGTAAATGCAAAAAATTGAGAGTTGAATAAAAGAATTTGAAACTTACAATGTCTGAAAATTTTTGATAATTTGAACTTTAGGTGAATCAACTTTGCAATATAAAATGCGTGAATGGCTTATGACGTAATAATGCTGCCTTCTTATTGGACAATATCCTAAACTAAGCACAAAGGTCAAATGAAACTGTTGATTTATTTGAGCTTTTAAAAAAGGGGATAAACCCCTAATTAGCGATTATAAATAATCGGTAAAAGTAAATTAATTAAACACTTAAATTAAAAATAAATTACTAATAAAATTAAATTAAATAAAATAAAAGCAAAACAAAAGTAAAGGTAAATAAAATAAAATAAAATAATGTTGAAATATCAACAAAATAAAAGCATGTGAAAATTGATTTTTTGTATGTAAAAAAACATTACAATACTTTCCGAATTTGGGAGTTTCCGAATTTCAGAATTTCAGAATTTGAGGAGTTCTACTGTATATATAAATTGGACATTTGTTGTTGGCCATGGTCAAGTTTGAGCTCTTGTACGTCTATTTACGACACAACAAAAGTGGCGACGAGAATGCGCGATCTACAGAGCCAGTAAAAAGCTGAGGAAAACGGCGTCTATGCAAGTATAACAACTACATCTTTTAAACTATCTGGATCAAGAAAACAAAGGAGTAGAAAAGATCAGCATGACAAGTTCAAAGTTAATAGTACCTTTTAGATGCTATAGCCCAGTGGAGGACACTTCGATCTTTTTGTACAAAAATTTGAGGCTCTCTTTTTGGCATCTGAAGGAGGAGATTAAAGTGCTGATTTTTACCTCGCTACCAGATTCTGAAACTTTGAAGCAGGGAAACGACATTTTCTTCCTGGTCTAATGAAAGATCAACCCTATGATACTATCATTCAAAGAATTAAGCTGCATTTGGATCCAAAGAAGAAAGTGATACCGCAGTGATGCAGATTTTTAAAGAGAATTCAACAGGAAGGAGAATCAATTTCGGAATATCTTAGAGAATTGAAACATTTAGCAATAAATTGTAATTTCGGCGATATGCTGGGAACCATGATGCGAGACCGTTTTGTGACTGGAATCAAGTTGGAAAGCCTGCAAAAGAAGCTGCTACAAGTAAACGACGATGTCACCCTGGATAAAGTTTTGCAGTGGCGATCTCGTTCGAACTGGCGGAGATAAATACAAGAGAATTACAAGATAAATTAGTGGCCAAAATATCCCCTGTGAATGGAAAAGATAAAAGGGTGAGTACAATAATAGTATGTTGCAGCATAGGTCTTTCAGGCAAAGGGGAGAAATAATGTGTTATAGATGTGGTGAAAGACATTCACACGTGGCCTCTGTTTGCCCTCATAGAACAAAGACTTGTTTTAAAATGTAAAAAACTGGGTCATTTAAGTAGGGTCTGCAAAGCTAGTAAAAAATGTGGGGATGTAAATTTGTACAAGAGGACTATATATATTCTGTACAGGGCGAAACTGATGCCACAATAAATTTAACAGTAGATGATTATTATTTGTGCTTTACAATAGATACAGGAAGTCCAGTTACGTTTAAACCTAAAGATATTTATAAGATTTATTGGCAAGGTAAAAAATTATTTCCAACAAATTTAAGATTAAAATCCTTTTGTGGTAAATCAATTGAGATTATAGGTCAAAAATGTCTTTGTAAAAGAAGCCAACAAATATTTACGATTAATAGTTGTAAATGAAAAACCCAGGTAATTTTGTTAGAAAGAGAATGGCTTAAACAGTTAAAACTTGATTATTCTAGATTGTTTAGCATTAAAATTTAAATAATGAATCTAATAGAAATAGTTTGATTAATAGATATGCAGATTTGTTTAACAAAGATTTGGGCTGTCTAAAGGATGTTAAAATAAATTTTAATTTAAAAAAGGATGTGACTCCTGTGTTTTGTAAGGCCAGAAGTTTACCTTTCTCTCTAAAAAACAAAGTAGAGAATGAAATTGATCGTTTAGTGATTTCTTACATTTTATAACTTATAGTTCATGCATATTGGACCGCTCCAATAGAACCAGTATTAAAAAAGGATGGTAGTGTAAGGATATGTGGTGATTTTAAATGTACAGCTAATAAAGCAATAGAATTAGATAGGTATCCCCTTCCATCGATCGATGAGATCTTTTCAAAATTATCTACAAGCACCGTACTTTCGACTCTAGACCTATCACAGGCTTACTTACAAGTAATGTTAGCAGAAGAAGCCAAAGCTGTTATTGATATAAACACAACAAAGAGGTTGTTTTCTTATAAAAGACCACCATATGACGTAGCGGTAGCACCAAATAAATTTCAGAGGATTATGGAAGGTCTATTTGCTGATTTGCCAGGTGTGGCCTGCTACATAGATGCTATTTTGGTTGCAGGAAAAGACTTTGAAGATCATGAACAAAAGTTGGATCTAGTGTTTAGATGACTGCTAGAAAAAGGTTTAAAGTTAAACAGATAAAAATGTAAATTTAAAATGAAATGGGTGGAATATTTAGGGCTTAAAATGGATAAATATGGACTGCATCCCTTAGAAAATAAAATTAAAGCAGTGATAGAGGCGCCTGAACCTAAAGAATGTTTCGCAATGGAGATCTTTCATAGGACTCTTAATTTATTATTATAGATTCATAAAGAATATAGTAAACATTTTAGCGCTATTCTATCAACTTTTGAATAAAAATTGTAGATGGAATTGGACGAAAGAATATCAAATGTTATTTAAAAAATGTAAATCATTATTAATGGACTATGGACTAGGCGTAATTCTGAGTCATAGAAATGATAGAAAGGAAGAATGCCCTATAGCTTTTGCTTCTAGAACATTAACTGAAGCGGAAAAACGTTTCTCTCAACAAGAAAATAAAGCGTTGAGCATAACTTTTGGCGTTGAGAAATTCAGACAATACTTACTGGGACGAAAATTTGAATGGGTCACAGACAACCGACCCTTAATTCAAATATTTTCACCTCATAAACCAATACCCATATGTGCATCATCCAGAATTAAAAGATGGTCCTTAAAATTAGCTGCATTTAATTATACTGTGGAATTTCGAAAAACTAGTGATAATTCCAATGTTGACGCATTGTCACGTCTTCCTTTAGAATCGAGTGTCAGGGAGTCTCTTGATGAATACCAAGTACTTCTTCTCAGGAAGTTTAATGAGGTACCGTTCTCTTTTATGGAGGTGGCATATGAGACGCCCCAAGATAAAATACTGTCTATAGTATTAAGGAATGTTAGAGAAGGCAACTGTGTGTGTGGAAATTCACAAGGGTACCGAGTGAAAACCCACTAGCTCCTCATTATAAGATCAATGAGGAATTAAGTTTGGAGTTTGGTTGTCTTCAATGGCGTGAAAGAGTGGTAATTCCCCAAAAATTAAGATCTTTAATTTTAAATGACTTGCATGAAATACACATGGGGATTGTTAAAATGAAGATGATTGCCAGACGGTATTTTCTGGTGGCCAGGCATAGACAGTAACATCGAGGAGTTAACTAGAGAATGTAGAATATGCCAAGAATCGGCAAGCATGCCCCCGGCTACCATCTCGGAATGGACTTGGCCCGAAAAACCGTGGCATCGACTTCATCTTGATCTAGCGGATCCGTTTATGGGAAGAATGTTTTTGGTTCTCGTGGACGCATACTCAAAGTGGATAGAAATTTTTATCCTCAAAGATATTACCAGCAAAACGATTATAAGTCATCTTGGAGAAATTTTCACCAGATTTGGATTGCCTGAATTTTTGGTTACAGATAACGGAAGACAGTTTGTCTCCGGTGAATTCGAGCAATTTAACAAAATGAATGTTATACAGCACACTATGACCAGTCCGTATAATCCTAGTACAAATGGTTTAGCTGAGAGATATGTGAGAGAGTTTAAAAACCTTTTGAGAAAGAATAATGGGAAGGATGATTTAGAGACGAATCTACAAAGATTCCTATTTGCTCATAGAGCATTCCCCCAAACTGTAATAAAGGAATTCCCCCGCGGAACTGCTAATGAAGAGAAGTTTAAGATCAAGATTCTCGAATTTAATACCAAGATGGGAAATCCGCGAGAGGTATTTCATGAGGCCGTAAGAAGGCAGGAGCAGTTTACTACAGGTTGCGAGGTTTATTTCCGCAACTATGCAACTGGACCTAAACGGTAAAAAGGTACCCTTTTGAAATTATTAAAATGCCGTCACTACCTTATAAGTTGCGAGGGCGTCGTGTATAAGAGGCATATCAATCAATTGCGACCTGTGAGAAAGAAACAAGTGGATACAAGAAATTTGATACTTCCTCGAACATCAGGAGAGAAGCCTGTAGGTGGAAGTCAGAAATAAAGTGAAGAGGAGGTTCCAGAGGTTACATCAGGAAACAAGGAGGAGACTACTTCTGTGCACGTACCCTCTTACACTCCTAGACCAGGGCCTGCTGCTGTGCACGTGCCCTCTTGCACTCCTAAACCGGAGCCTGCCGTTGTGCAAGTTCCCGTCCACAGTCCTAGACCTCAGAGAGCCAGGAAACCCCCAGACCGACTGGAGTATTATTAAGGGGGGAGATGTGTTGTGTATGTAAATAGATGAAGATTATTTGCATTCTTTAAAGTCTCATTATGTAAGAATATATGTGTATATAAATTGGACATTTTTTGTTGGCCAAACGAAAAGAATAAGAGCTAAAAAAAGAGTCATGGTCAAGTTTGAGTTGTTGTACATCTAATTACGACACAACCTTAACAACATTCATCCTCACTGAAGACACAAAGGTTGCCTGTTATGCAGATTATATAGCCATATGGCACACAAGTAGCAGTATAGAAATATCAGAAAAATACTGAACACATCAATGAGAGGACTTGAAAGTAGGCAATGTAACTCAAAATGACCATAAACCCAATAAACAAAAACCTATAGGTCTCCTTCACTGACAGGAAAAAAGGCATGAATTTAACTCCAAAATAAGCATAAACAACCATATAATTGATAAAATTATATCTCCAAATTACCTAGGTGTGATACTTGATGAAAATTTGCGATTTACAGAACACATAATTAGCACCTCAAATAGAGCTACCAGGAACCTAAACATTCTGAGAAGGCTATGTGGAACAAATTGGTGAGCAAAACCCAAAATTCTCAGAACAACATATATCACCTTAATAAGGCCACCTGTTTGGGCTCCCTCAAGTTCATCACTAAAAAGAAGACTAGACAGTGTAAAGCAAAAGCGGCCAAATTAATCACTGGTTCTGTTTCAAATACCAACAATTAGAAATTTCAGAGAGAATGTGGTCTAGACCTACTTGAAAAGAGAAAAAAATTAAAAACAATAAAATTCAACAATAGCTTAAAAACTAAAGAAACCGAACAAATATCCCATAGAACCTATTTAAACTGGACACAAAAAGAAAGGCCCAAAAGATCTTCAACACTTCAGTACGACAACAATATTAGAAAGAGCATAAATTAGAAACATAATGAATTTCAAATTCGAGAATAACCAGTATTTCCTACCCCATTGCCATCAAATGTAATCATCAATCTTAACCTGAATGAACCCTGCAATAAAAAAAGAGAACAAAAACATACTCAAAAAGTAAGGACTTGACACAATTGGTTTATGCGATCAGATAAATTATTTAACAGCATATACAGATGGATCATCAGACCTTACCATAAGTATTGGAGGGGCTGGAATTAACATAATACTGCAAGATGGAACATACATCAAAATCAAAGAAGGAGCAAGAAAGATTTCGTCAAACTTCACTTGTGAACTGACAGCTATCTGGAAAGCTCTTGATGTATGCCTTAACCAACCATCCCTGCATCAATCAAAGGAATTATAATATACCGTACAACGACTTCATATCCGATCTAGAAGCAATTAGGAAGGGCAATACTATAATCACACAGAAAATACATTCGTTACTTACTCAACTGATATCATTGGAGAATAACTGCATTCTACAATGGATTCCTGCCAGTGTTTGGATCGGGGGTAATGAAATGGCAGTTGAAATTGCAAAGGAAGCCAGAAAGTTGAGCCAAAGGAAAGAACAAATGTCATTATTTGACGCTAATGCTTTTGCAAAATACAAGATAATTAAACAAAAAATAAGAAAATATCAGAATGTGAAATAAACTCCGAGAGAAAAATGACAAAACTATAACAAGTTTTAGAACAAAACATTATAAAGGATGACAATACATCCAGATAGCACAAGAACCTATAGAACATGCAACAACTGTCCTGGTGTGGAACTAACACCTACCCACATATTCTCATGCCCGCAGCCTTGCAGAAAAATGACATAGACCCAGAGCAGCTGCTTTACACACCCAAGATAGTGGACAATGCTGCTGCTGCTGTGATAGAGAGAGAGATGCATGGAGACATCTGAGGCTCATTATTGGACACGACAAAAACAACAACGGCATTCAAGAGTAAAATAAATCATCAGAGATAGATAAATATTTTTAAAATGAATTAAAATAAATATAATCGATACTGAGAGAGAGTTGAATTAAAAAAAATAGAAAAATATTATTTTCGAAATTTAAATAGCTGAGAGGATTCCAGAAAACCGCATCTAAAATATCAGTTTTTTTTTTGCTACATGTTCTAATTTGCATATACCTATTTTACATATCTCAGATTGTATTTAAAAATCGTTAACCATTTCTTCTAACTTTTGGCGAAATGGTGTTTTACTAATTCATCATTTGATAGTATTAGGGTTCTTTCCTGGTATTCAAAAAGGAAAAATACGTGTCGTTCAGTTATATTTTCAATTTATCCAACAATTTGGCCGCTGAATAGCTGATTCTGGTAGAGCGCCATCTAGCGAGTAAAGTTGTAACTAAAATCAATTTCGAATTTTTCATTATTTGCCATAAAAATTCCCATTGCATCCCGAACACAATGGTGTTTACCGCATTGCTCTAGCGCAAATATTCGCGGAGTTATTAATTTTTAAAGTTGTGCGGGACTTTTGGATCACCCTGTATACTAGCCGACTTGACCCGGCTTCGCCCGGGTATTGTTCGAGTGGGGTTTACTCATGAATGAATAGAGCCCCCAACTGTTTTAAAACTTATAGTAATGAATTTTTTTTATTTCAGCACAATGGAGATAAACTGCAAATAGCAATATCGAAAATGCTGGTAAAAAGAATCTGAAATATAAGATCAATTTCACAACACATCTAATGAATAGAATGCTGTTTTAGAGGAGTGGTCTAAACTGTTGATTTTTAAAAACCACGACCCGGGATCATCGAATCCAGCGAACCCAAAAGCCCCTGATTCTTGAAAAGGTCCAACCCCTACAGTGAGTGCAAGTAACCAAACTGGACTTTGGTATCTAAAAAACGGAAAAAAATCTAATGATTAGTGTGAATTAAGGAAAATGGTCCTCGCAACCTGAAAATATAACTTTCTCCACTTCACTCTCGGCTGTTAAAGAAGAAATAGCCAGATTAAACATTTTTAAGGGCACCTAATCCGGCACTTACATCTTTGAATAGTTAAGCAACTTTTATAAATGTAATATATCTGCAATACTGAAATACCCGGACTTGGATGGATTTTTTATTAGGTTTTCGTTGGCAGTTTTAGAAAAGTGTGGGAAATTGGATATTTTTACAAAAGAATGTACTTTTTAAAATGGTATATAAAATAAATATGAAATTTGCATCATTTTCTAATAGTCAAGGGCAATTTTAAAAATTTCCAAAAAGCAAGACCCAAAAAAAAAATAAACGAAATATGTGTGATGTTTCAGAAACAGAATTGTTACCATATTAAGACAAAATTACTGAATGTATTCGGTACTTTTGTCTGAAGATGGTAACAATGTTGTTACTGAAACCACACATAATTTATTTATTTGGATTTGGTCTTGCTTCCTTGAGATTCTTATCTATATTTCTAAATATACCTAATTTTTTTTACCTAAAAAGCTGCATATATATATATATATATGTATTGCCAAGACCATAAATAAAAGTGAATTGTAAAATGAGTTATTGATTAACCCTATATGGATCAGCGTTATGGGTCAGTAACATGTGAAAAAAGCCCAACAATTGAAATATCTTTTTTAAAAATTAAATTTTGAACGCTAGCCTCACACAGGACACAAATTTTGCTACCAGCTACTTGCGTTATTTTTTACTATGGTGTGATTTCCACATAATGGAGCTACATTATAATCTCTCCAGAGCTTAAGGAAGCAAACAGTACTTTCACAATACATAAATATCAATGCCAAAAGCCAGAGTTATGATAGCATGTTGCAGTGTAATGTTGACCTGCAGGATGGGAAAAAAGCAATATTATTTCCAAAGACTTTAATTTAAAAACTTTTTTTAACTTTAAAAGCATGAAAAAAATCTATCTTTATTTGAATAAATTTAGTCTAAAAACAAACATCATGTAAAAGTATGCACCATTCGAAATCATTTATTAGCTCTAACAGTGCTGCCCCCAGCGGTAAAAGACTGGAGCTAACGCTTCATGGGTTGGTAATTTTTTTTTAAATAGTACATTAACTTAACAATATTCCATGTCTTGCTAACATAAATTTCAAAAAATAAAATGCATAAAAATAATGCAATTCTAAAAATCATACATGAAGCGTTTTTTAAATTAAATGGGAGAGAAATGGTGCTCCAAATCTTTTTTTTGTAAAACTTTGACCTTTATTTTTTTACAAATTCTTAATGTACATAACCCAAACCAAATTCTTTTATAAATTCTGCGAACTAGTATAATAAAAAAAAAATTACGGAATGAAGAATTGTATAGAAAAAACTTTAATACAATGGTGTATATATTATGAGTATGCAGAATTAACTTTCTGTTCAATATTGCAGAGTCATAAAAATACTAATGGTGTAAAATTCAAAACATCAAAGTTATCCTGATAAATGCAATGAGCTGTCATAAGGTGTGTTGCAGGCTGACAAAAACCTAAATTGAACCAGAAATGTTGACACCATAAAAATAACAATTCTCTAGAATAGAGTTATGCAAATTAATTAAATGGGGAAAAAACAAAATAAAGTGAAAAATATATATTGATGAAACTACAGTAGAGCAATAATGATGAAGAAAATATGGAAAAAATATATTTACAAAAGTCAAGCTTCCCAAAATCATTATTCGAAGAAATCTCTTTAAATATTGTCAAAATCTATATCAAAGCCCTTCGATAAACAATATTGCGCGTCTTGCTAAAAGTAGAACTAAAGACAAATAAATTTCTTGGGCTGGAAACACGGGAGCATGCTACATAGAGTTGCCCATGCGAGAAACAGGGCATTGATATACCAATTACTTGCAATGTTTGACCCTGAGAATTATTAATTGTCATACCAAAGTCAACCATAACTGGGAATTGCAAGCGTCTAAACTTAAAAGGCAGATCATTTGGATAATCTAGTGTCATTGTAGAGACGGGTTGGATCAAGGTTTCGTATTAAAATTACTGGCACACCAACTCTTAGTACAATTTTGTGTGAAAGTGTACCAGACATTTCCAGTGAATTCAAAATTCCGGGGGGATACGACACAGATCCATCAGGATCAACCATTGTATCAATTGATCTATAGACTTTACTTTCACCCGGGATTAAATTTAATATTTTATTATTTATTTCTATCACAGTGCTATTTTGGGGGGCTAAAATAGTGCGCGCACATAACCATTCTTCAGATAAATATTTTACACATATATTAGGAAAACCTTTTCATACAGACTTTCTGAAGATTCCGCCACTTGCCAAAAGGTATTTGAAAACTGGATCGGAATTAGTTTCTAGTCGCCCTTCTCCTATCTTTAAGAGTTCGTCTGCTAATTGTGCAGCAGTGGTATCATTATGTAGTTGAACTCTTATGTTGACTGTGAGATGCATTTTCACAATATGGCTCCGAAGATAAGAAGACTTTAGACAGACATTCAGCTCATCAGCAGGTGTACCTCTAGTGACTACTGAAAGAGTCTGTCGGAAATCATCGACCAAAAGCACTACTAAACCACCCATGGGTTGTGGATCATCGCGGATATCCTGTAATGTCCGATCAAGAGCTTCCAAGGCAATTTTATGAGCCATGATGCACTCATCCCAAACCAGCAACTTACAGCTACGTAAGAGTAAAGCTTTATCACTATTTTTTCGTATATTGCAAACAGCAGTCTGGCCCTCTGCAAAAGTCAGAGGTAATTTCAGCATTGAGTGTGCAGTCCTTGCCCCCGCAAGCAAGGTCGCAGCTATCCCTGAGGAAGCAACAGCAATGGCAATATTTTGTTCCTTCCTAACCATTGCTAATAGAAGATAAAAAAAAATGTTTTACCTGTTCCACTCGGCGCATATAAAAAAATAATTATGGGTTGTGACAAATTAATTCTTGCTAAAACAGTATCAAAAACTCTTCTTTGTTCTGGCAAGAGTTTGGGAATCATGGATGCAACATTGTCTTCAAGTTCTGCCGTATCATACGCAAGTTCTCTCAAAATGTCAGAATTGGTAATCGCATTTCTCCTGGGTGCTTCTAAGTCTAATTCCTGCAGTTTCTTCCCACATATAGATACGACACGATCCTTAATGTCACACAATGTTTCATTATATATCAGATCATTATACCTGATGGAGGAATCTAGAAGCTGATAACGATGAAGAATATCACCAGCCATCTCATCTCTATATGTAATCCATAGCTGTGGGGCCTTGAAATTGTGCACGTAGAAATTGATATGGCAAACAATTGCCTTACTCTTGTATAGGAGCCTGACAAATAATAGACTCATCTATTGTGACAACCCAATGGTTATCATTCTCCAATAATCCAAGAGCTGCGCATGTATCTCTAAATATTTCGTATTTCCTGCCATTAGCAATTTTCAAATATGTGAAGAAAGTTGGTCCCTTGATGTTATGTAGTAACATACGTAAACAAAAGCATTCAAAGTTACTGACATGCACAGCGTAAACCCGTCCAATAGTGTCTGATCTCTTCTCTCCTGGCCATCTTACAACCAGCTTGCCTTGAACTTGCCTCCTACATTAAAGGGCAGAAGATTTCCAAGTGTAGTATTGGGGAACATCTGGATACAGCAGGTTTCTAGCAAAATAATCAGTTTGGCATAATGAAAAAAATGCAGTCAAGGTTGTCTTTGGTTGATTACGCATTTGATTGGCAAGAGTGTTTTGATTGAAATATATCCGTTCTCCATTCTCAAGATGCACAGCTAAACGGATAACAGCTGGATGGCGTTGGTGTAAAGTGAAGCTGAGAAGACGCCAAACAGCTTCATTGCTGCTTATGTATCTGGCACACTGATACATTCGCACCTTATTTTGAGGGTCAGGACCTCTACCTTCTCTGCGTAAATTAATAATAGCTTGATCACTGCCCTTTATTAATATATTTTCAAATACATTTTATCGCCTTAACAGAACTACAGTTCTCAACATTGATATGCGCACAAAACATCTTCGATAGCAATGGAGAATAAGGCACCACCCAACGATTGTCAATTGTGACCTCTTCATTTCCACGTATTTTAACCTTTGCAGTAAAGCCACCTGCTTCAGTCGCGCGTCTCCTGTATAAAGGATAACCATTCTCATTAGTCTGGGTTTTCAGCAAAAACTGTTTAGGATATTTTTTGGAACATTCCTCATTCAGGGGGACACAGGGTTGTACTCACCGCAAGGCCCATGGATCATATTCTTAACCACAGTGTTATACAATAGTGGGTCTTGAATAGGATCTGGAAACTCAGCACATATAACAGAGTCTATCTGAGTGGGACGGAGCTTATTTTCTAGCCAAACTAATATGTGAGCAGGAGGAAGTCCCCTTTTCTGCCATTCAACAGAATACATCCACGCAACTGTTTCTACATACAATTGTCCTTTTGTTAGAGCCACAATAAATTAAAGTAATTTTTGCCGAAAAACACGAGCTGTGATATCATGCCTATCCAGCTGTTTTTGTCTCCTGGTAGCAACGCTGCAGATATCTCTTCTAAAGAGGGGTTACTTGTAAAAGTAATAAAAATATCTGGACGCCCAAATTTCCGAACATAACAAAAAGCATCTGGGGAATATTCTGCCAAATACCTGGGACTATTGACAAAACTTGATGGTAAAATGACCCTTTGACCCAAGCTATTAGGGTCAATATTTGCATCAGTTGACAGGGCATCGCGCAAATGAATATAACTCTCTGCACGCAAGTTTCTATGGTGCAGCGTAATATAGCGCAAACGTTCACTTTCTACCTTAGCATACATATCGACCAGGAATTGATGAAAGAGCTGGCCAAATTGAACAATGACATTAAGACTATTTCGTCGAACCATTATAAAATATCCATAAAAATCCATAGAAGACACTTTACTTGACAAAGACTGCCTAGTGTTTGGGTCGATCTGAGGAATATGAAAAGAATATCCTTCCTGGCCTTTCCAGAAAATTAAAGGATATTGAAGGGCATCATAAAAACGATGTGTGTCGCTAACATGTTGAAGTACATTATCTCTCTGACGTAAAACAATGTCACGTGAGCCAAACTGATTACCAGCTAAGACAACTGCAACCTCATTAGCTGTAGGAGCATTATACCGTTTAGGATGTTGACCAGGAGGTGTCCGATCTGCATTTACAACAACTCTGTATGCGTCACTGGGGAGATTTTCAAGTGAAGTTTTGAACTGTTGAACCAGTAGATTGTGCTGGTGCAACATGCACTGCAAACCCTGTACAATATAACGACGTACTCCCTGTATTTGCTGACATCTTTGATCAGTCTGAATATCATCATCATTATCATTGCCCATGAAATAGATCTGAATAAATCTACTTGGCTGGTTCTCAGATGGCATAATGAACCTATTCTGTAGTAGACCTGGCCTTGGATAAAAAATGTGGTTGGAAAAGTAACAGAGTGGGTTTGGCTTTCAGCTCCAAATGATGTCATTTCAAAGCCGGAATTATATTTTCGAATATTACGCAAAAAATGAATTGAATCAGAATTCTCTCTAAGAGGCTACGAAGTGGCTCGGGTGGTAGGTCAATTGATGGCAAACTGACTTTCCCGTTTGAAAATATCATTCCAGAAGACTCATCTTTCCATCTTAAGGCCCTAACAAAACCTGCATGTAGTGTCCATCACCCCAAGGGAAATTAAAGGGTGCTTAAAGTATTCGACAGCAACAGAATAATTAAAACCTGAATTTTCAATAGAAGACCAAACGCTTCTGAAAATAATATTTGTTCTAGTATTCCTCCGAGTAGAAGAATATCTCTCTGAATGTGCCTGTAATCGAGAATGGGTGTGATCAGGTGTCTCTAACGACCGCAGAGTGGCTTGACGCTCTGCCTGTTCACGCAATCTTCGAATATTCTGCGCTCTAGTTTCACGCAGTCTGTAAGCACGCTGAATCCTAGAGTTATTGGAATGCTGAGAAAGATTGCTTCTCCGATGGCTTGACATACCTACAAACATAAAACATGATTAAAAATAGGGTTAATCGAAAAAATGTAAAACATCAAAGACTGAGAATGAAGAAAAATGAAGAAACTCGGCCCTTTATGTTATAAATTTTCCGATTAACTTAATCGGAAAGGGAGTATTGATTTGGAAAAATAGTGTATTAAAATAAGCTCGACTAAAAAGCTTGACTTCTAACTAAAATGTAGGTCCAAAATCAAAAATGCATAGAAATAAAATGAAATGTGGGAAAAAAACGCATAAAATTCAGTGAAGTGGAAAAAAATTGAAAACTCAGAACAAGTGACTAAAAAAAAAATCAAATGGAATATTTAAAAAAAAAAGTATAATTTGCTGAAAAAATCTGCACAATAAATATGAGTAGAACATATTCTGGCTCCCTCATTGGTCAGATTGCTGATTGTATATTTATTTACTTAAATAAAAGTATAATTTCATCTCTATATCTAAATACATATATTCAAAATATGGTTGTACCATATAGATATATATGAGCAGTTATATATTATGAAGCAGATAAATATAAACCCTACCTAAACAAATGACAAAAAAAAAATTGAGCCTACCCTTAAAAAAAGCAGTTACTGAAAATTCATACCTGCTGCTTACAATATAAATGCTATTAGAGCATAAACATATTACATGGAACAAACATATAGTAAAATATATGTAGCAAGTTATATAGAAAAAAACATACTTTTTTTCAATAAATATACTTTTTACAACTTCAATAAGATTAATACTTTTTCTAAATATAATAAAGAAAAAAAATATAATACTGTTATGAATCTCTATTTGTCTTAAAATATTAATATATACAGTTATGCATTTTTTTTTTTACAATTTTTAAAACTCATTTATATTATTAAAATATATGTGATTTTCCTGTCTATGTACAGATTTATGGTCTATTTTAACAAATATACAAGTTATCTGCAAATTGCGTGGCAAATTTGCTCTTTCGCTCGCAAGCAGCGCCTCTAGCGGTGAAGATGGGAGGTAATATCAGCTGACCTAATGGACATGTAAAACGTGTTTTAACGGGACATAGAGAAAGATATTTTTCAGATTTTTAGTCAAGAAAAATAAATTGACAGGTTCTGGGAAAAAAATAGTTGTTTTTTATTCAGAAAATGATTATGACAAAATATTGCTGTATCATATTTAATACAGTTATCAGCGTCATGCACAATTCTGTAACGTTAAGTCACGTGTTAAGTTACGGTAATTAAAAATTTAAAAATTAAAAAAAGATGCCGAAACACGGGATTGAACCAAGGACCTTTAGATATTCAGTCTAACGCTCTCCTAACTGAGCTATTTCGGCTAATTTTAGTTATTTTTATAGAAGCTTCTATCTTTATAATTATGTATGTTTTCAAAAAGTCAATTCACACCTTTTCGCTGGAAATCATGGGAATACTGACTATTCATGCTAACATAATTATAAATACAGGTATCAGAGTCAATAACAATTCTGTCATCGTTTGCTTTTGTGAATGGAATAAATACCCAAATAGGGCCATTTCTTATAAGCATCGGTGGTTCAGTGGTAGAATGCTCGCCTGCCACGCGGGCGGCCTGGGTTCGATTCCCGGCCGATGCATTTTTTTTCTTTTTTACAATTTTTAAAACTTATTTATATTATTATCCCTATATATATAAAAGTCAGCGTATGTATGTATGTATGTTTGTCAACTATACACGTCCACAATACGTAACTAATATGACTGATATTTTAACAGTATATAAAGTAGAATCTGTAAAAACGCTTAGTGAAAATTTCAGGTCTCTATCCCGAATATCCGTCGTGTTATTTGCTCTTTCGCTCGCGCCTCTGGCGGTAAAAATGGGGGGTAATACCAGCTGGCCTAATGTACATGTAAAGTTTGGAGCGGGACGTTTCACAAGAGTGACATCCAAGGCTCCAATTTATAATTGTAACGAATAGTATTTGAATAAAAACATTTAATTGGGTAAAACCCGGTGGTTGCCCGGGTCATTCGGCTAGTTAATATATACAGTTATCAGCGTCATGCATTCTTCCTTAATTCTGTCACCGTTTGCTTTTGGTTCAGTGGTAAAATGCTCGCCTGCCACGCGGGCGCCCAGGGTTCGATTCCCGGCCGATGCATTTTTTTTTTACAATTTTTAAAACTCATTTATATTATTAAAATATATGTGCTTTTCCTGTCTATGTACAGATTTATGGTCTATGTACACAAGTATACAAGTATGTATACAAGTTATTAACAAATTGCGTGGCAAATTTGCCCTTTCGCTCGCAGCGCCTCTAGCGGTGAAGATGGGAGGTAATATCAGCTGACCTAATGGACATGTAAAACGTGTTTTAACAGGACATAGAGAAAATCTAGAAAATTTATTTTTCGGATTTTTAGTCAAGAAAAATAAATTGACAGGTTTTGGGAAAAAAGTAGTTGTTTTTTATTCAGAAAATGATTATGACAATACTAGACGAATGGCCCGGGCAACGCCCGGGTTTTACCCGAGTGCGAATATATTTTAAAAACGTTGTCATGGGTGGTCGCTATAGACAGGGTGGTCTGTATAGACAGGTGTATGTATCACACTGCTGATAACAGGGTTGCCTAAAGTGACCGCTATAGACAGGGTGGTCTGTATAGACAGGTGAATGTAACACACTGATGCTAACAGGGTTGCCTAAAGTGACCGCTATAGACAGGGTGGACTGTATAGACAGGTGGATGTATCACACAGCTGATAACAGGGTTGTCTAGAGCGGCCGCTATAGACAGGTGTATGTATCACACAGCTGATAACAGGGTTATCTAGAATGGCCGCTATATACAGGGTGGTCTGTAAAGACAGGTGGATGTATCACACAGCTGATAACAGGTGTGTCTAGAGTGGTCGCTATAGGCAGGGTGGTCAGTGGTCGCTATAGACAGGGTGGTCTGTATAGACAGGTGGATGTAACACACTGCTGATAACAGGGTTGTCTAGAATGGCCGCTATAGACAGGTGTATGTATCACACAGCTGATAACAGGGTTGTCTAGAGGGGGGCAGGGAGGACACGTGTTCGCCGGCAGCCAATGGGCGCGCATTCTATCCGTGAGCTTCAGACAGAATAAGGCAATTATGGCAAATATTGCGCTGTATCCTATTTGATTATCAGATACAAAATTATATCCGGAAAAATTCCAAAAAGCAGAGACCACGGGTGAAACCAGTTCATTTTTAGTATGCAGGAACAAAATTCTAACAGAAAAACATTCATTCGAGCAGAAGACACAAAGCCAGATCATCTCTTTATAAAAATACCGCTTCTCAGACACAAAGTTTGGAGCGGGACGTTTCACAAGAATGACATCCACGGCGCCAATTTATAATTGTAACGAATAGTATTTGAATAAAAGCATTTAATCTGGTAAAACCCGGGCGTCGCCCAGGCCATTCGGCTATTTTTGTATAAAGATAATACACTAACAGAGTTTTCAGTTTTAAAATTCTAAGCAATATTCTCCTTAGATCTGTACTATAAATAGCAATCTATACACCAACATTTTCGCTATTTCAATTTCGTATTTCAAACTTTTTTTATTTTCCAAATATTTTTAATTGCAGTTGAACCTATAGCGCCCCCCTCTTGGGAATCGCCAAAATAGGGTATTATAGACAGGTCACTTTTAATGTAAATCGCATCGTACTCTTCAAGGAACTTTGAATGTTTTATTACAGAAACCAAAAATAATGGCGTTTGTCCACAATAATTCTTGGCGTTAAGATTTGCTCCTACTTCAAGTAGGAATCGGAATATTTTTAAATTTTGCCTTCGGATAGATTGATGAAGTGGCGTTTCTTCAATACAATTCTTGGCATTTAAGTTTGCACCATTAGCAACTAAGAGTTTACAGATATCTTCTTTGCCCAATCCAATAGCCAGATGCAAGGGGTATTCATAATTATCATAATAAACTATTAGAAGAAATGAGAGACTAACAAGTGTAATACGGTTATGTTGAATATATTTTCTGTAAGTTTTCTTGAAATTATTCTTATAAATCCCAAGATTTTTTGCAACGTCATTGGAATATTATATTACTAAATCCTCAAATTAAATATTAAATTTATTGTATTTGGAACACATTTTAGCATTTTTACAATTTATAAATGTAATTTCACCAGATACCGCGAAAGGCGCTGCTTGTGAGTGAAAGTAGAAATTTGCAAATAAAATTGCAACGAATATTTATTTCAAATCAAATTCAAACCAGAAACCTTCCCAGTAGTATAGTAAATAACTTCCTAAAGTCTCACGGCAATTGGATAATCTTACCTTTTAAAAACATTGATAGTGTAAACAAACTAACATTCATCGTGTAAACAAACTACGTGCAAAATTATTAACCAATCAAATTCATTTATCGTCGCGACCAGTGCTGCGCCAAGCGGTAAAAGGCTGAAACTAACGCTTTTTGGTTTTACATTTTAAAAAAAGTACATTAACTTTTTGTTTTTTGAATAGCCTATATGTTAAACGAAATCTTCAGCTACCTACATGCGAAATTTAATAATGATTGATTTCGTGGATTTTGCGCAACGCGATAACAAACATCGAAAATATTGAAATTATCAAATCGAACTTAAGACAGACAATCTGGAAGAAAAATTGCAATTATCAAGTCGTACCTAAGACAGACAATCTTGACGATAAATTGCAATTATCAAGTCGTACTTAAGACAGACAATCTTGACGATAAATTGCAACTATCAAGTCGTACATAAGACAGGCAATCTTGACGATAAATTGCAATTCTCAAGTCGTACTTAAGACAGACAATCTTGACGATAAATTGCAATTCTCAAGTCGTACTTAACCCTTAACTGGACGGGTTGGGTAGATTCTGCCCATGCATAAATTTAATATAGGAAAAAAATATATTTTTCGTTTACCTAGAGCTACCAGCTTTCATGTATTTTAATTTTACAGAGATGCAAACATTTTCCATCCAACGTTTATAAATTTCAGTTTTGGGAGGGGGGTTAAATTTGCATGTGTGGGCGGATTCCGCCTAGCCCGTCCAGAAGCGTGCGCATTTTTCGTGTCAGTGTTAGCTCGTGGCTCATACTTGAGTCTCTATCTTCCGCTATTTTTAGCTTCCTTTTTTATAAAATAAAACTTATTTCTTTGGTTAAGTAGAATAATCAATTAAGTCAACAGAGAGAACTATCCCTGCCAACCCAAAATATATATGTTTTAGAGATTAGTCGACCACACTTTGGAAGAAATATTCCAGCAGACAATTGATTCACTTCAGTAGAGTTAGTTGATAAGTTAAAAGAACTTGGCCTTACATATATAGGAACGATGAGAAAGAACAAACCTTAGATTCACCACAATTTCAACCGCACCCTAATAGAGAATCAGGAACCTCTATTTTTGGTTTCTCTGGAACAACCACTTCAGTCTCCTATGTTCCAAAAAAAAAAGTAAAGAAAATCGGTAATCAGATTGATAAAAAGGGTAAAAAAGAAAGCAGTCCTTTTATTGTTGATCTTGGGAGAGCATTGACTGATGAACACCTGGCCACACGTGATCTCAATTCTTTCCCACTGGAATTACAGACGACAATTCAAGAAGAATGATGGTTCAAGTAAACCAAGTGAATCTACGATGTCACAACAATCTGATACTCCAAAAAGTGCTATAAATGTTCATAAAAAAACGCAGTAAAAAATAAAAACCCTTTGCTCTGTATGTCAACTAAGCGTTTGCAATAACATTTCTTAAAAATTTGTGAAAACTGTAAATAGATTATATTCAGAATTTTTAAAAGTCAAAATCTGTATATTAACTATATATTGATTAAATATTTTTTGAATATTGATTTCTATCATTATTTAGCCCTTATATCATGAAGTTACATAAGTGGGTTGAATCTACCCAACCCGTCCAGTTACGTAAGAAAAATCCACCCGTCCAGTTAAGGGTTAAGACAGACAATCTTGACGATAAATTGCAATTATCAAGTCGTATTTGAGACAGACAATCTTGACAATAAATTGCAATTCTCAAGTCATACATAAGACATGTAATCTTGATGATAAATTGCAATTATCAAATCGTACTTAAGACAGGCAATCTTAACGATAAATTGCAATTATCAAGTCCTACTCAAGACAGACAATCTTGTAGATTAATTACAAATATCAAGTCGTATTTGAGACAGGCAATCTTGTTGATAAATTGCAATTATCAAATCGTACTCAAGACAGGCAATCTTGACGATAAATATAAATTATCAAATGGTTCTTAAGACAGGCAATATTGTAGATTAATTGCAATTATCAAGTCGTATTTGAGACAGGCAAAATAGTGTTGATAAATTGCAATTATCAAGTCTTATCTAAAACAGGCGAACTTGACGATATATTTCAATTATCAAGTAGTACTTAAGACAGGCGATCTTGATGAAAAGGCATTCATCAAGAATGTCTTTAAGACAGGCGATCTTATCGATAAATAACAATCATCACGAGAATGTCTTCAAGACCGGCGATCTTGTCGATAAATGACAATCATCACGAGAATGTCTTCAAGACAGGCGATCATGTCGAAAAAGGAAATAATCAAGATCGTGCATATTACAAAACAAATTATATCTTCTTAGGGTATCAGAGAACAATTTGGTTATCCAATCGTCGAAATGGATGACTGAGCATTCGAAGCTGATTCAGTAAACATGAAGTTAGTAAAAACTCTCAAATATAGGCATTTATGGAGATTCTACAAAGTAAGGCGTTTACAACAATGCATAAACAAATCATTACATAATGGAAAATTGTGGGGAGAGGGTACATCAAGACCAAAGGCTTGAACCACCGGCCCAGCCGCGGCAGAATGTTGAACACCCCCTCGAAGCAGGGGCCATCGGGGTGAAAAGGTGCCCCGGGAAGTCCAACATCCTCGGGGCCAGGTGGAGGGGAGCAGCCTAGCTCCCCAAGGACCCAGTCTGACCGAGGAGGCCAACTAACGGAGTCGGCGGAGGCAGCCAAACCATCAACATCCAGGCCTGGAGACGGAAGGAGGAAGACGCCAGTTCCATTCCCGGGGAGTGGCCACCATCCCAACTTGCTACCCCTCGACTCCCTGGGGTGGAGCGATGCAGCGGTGGACAAGACGGTGGGGAAGCAAACCACCAACAGCTTACCACCAACATCAGGATGCCCAGGAGGAGGAACCAGTGGACAGACGACCTGCGGCGGGTCCCGGGCGGCTGCGGGGTGAGTGAACTTTAGATATTGTCTTCCATCCATTACCCTGACTTTCTACATTTTCTTATAAAATGTGGCACTGATCTGTCATGATGTTTGTCTACAGGAGCAGCCCCCCGGCGGACATCGGCCGGACGCCGTAGACCTCGGGAAAGCCTGCGGTGCGGTGCTTCCCGCGGCCGTCCCGCCCGTCGCCAGTCCCCCTTCCTCCTTGGGCGCCCCACCGCCTGTCCCCGTTGCGATCCGCCTCCGTCTCCCGCCCCGTCGACCTCCGGAGCCCCGGTCAGACCCACCGACCTCGGTGGCCCGCGCCGCGTGCTGGACCCGCCTTGTCCCTCTCCCCACTCAAAAAAAAAAAAAAAAAATTAAAAATTTAAAAAAAAAAAAGCAAATTCATATTTTTTTTTCAAAATTTAAAAGGAAATAAATTGGCGTCTTAATATTTTCACATTTATTTCTTCATACAAACACATTCAAGTTATAATTTTTTTTTAAAATAAAATGCCTATTATAAAAATGACACAATGTCAGTTAGTAGATTTTCTATTATTTTATTTAATTATTACAGAAGTACGAAGTCTATCAGACTATTGTGCTATATATAGCGAATGTTCCCGGCTTCTCCTGGTTTTTAAATCATAGTAAAAGTGTGCATAACGAACATTTTTTAAAACGATTCTAGCAAACATCCAATCCCTACTGAATCTATACTTGTCTATACTCTCGATAAGTTGAATTTTTTTCCCGGCCCCTTGAAAAATACTCGAAAAGTTAGAGAAAATCAATATTAATTGGTCCACTTGGTAATTTGAAGTCGAAGGAATAGTATCTTGCCACAAACGAACATTTGTAAACAACTGTATTTAGCGAATGTGCCCGGCTTCGCCCGGTTTTTACTCGAGTAAAAGTTTGCCTAAGGAACCTTTGTTAAAACGATTCTAGAAAACATTTAATCCACCTATGTATAGATTTATAAACGTGTATAAATGTTGTTATATGCGTTCAAATATATTTTTGAAACACTTAATTTTCCCAAAACATTTATTAAATTTTAAAAAATATATTTTCTTTAAATATATATTAATATTGAAATGCCAAGTTTTTTAAAACGTCATTGGAATATTATATTACTAAATCCTCTAATTAAATATCAAATTTATTATATTTGGAACACATTTTAACATTTTTACAATAAATAAATAAATGTAATTTCACCAGATACCACGAAAGGCGCTGCTTGTGAGTGAAAGTAGAAATTTGCTAATAAAATTGCAACAATTATTTATTTCAAATCAAATTCAAACCAGAAACCTTTCCAGTAGTATAGTAAATAACTTCCTAAAGTTTCACGGCAATTGGATAATCTTACCTTTTAAAAACATTCATAGTGTAAACAAACTAACATTCATCGTGTAAACAAACTACGTGTAAAATTATTAACCAATCAAATTCATTTATCGTCGCGACCAATGCTGCACCAAGCGGTAAAAGGCTGGAACTAACGCTTTTTTGGTTTTACATTTAAAAAAACGCACATTAACCTTTTTAGTATTTTGAATAGCCTATATGATGAAATAAATCTTCAGCTACCAACATGCGAAATTTCCTAATGATTGATTCCGTAGATTTTGCGCAACGCGATAACAAACATCGATTTTGAATTTCATTTTTATAGATATTGTTGCACCAAGTCGCAGCTTTTCAGGGTCGTCGAACTTTGTTTTCTCCTTCTTGGTGTTATACACGTTTCTCGAGCGGGTTTCCATACTCAAGGCAAATAAAGAAAAGTAAATAAAAATAAATTACCTTTTAAAGGTATTGTGTTTATTTATTCGTTGTCTTCCTCGTAGATCGTGATCCGCAAGTCTTGGTCTAGGTCTCCCTCGCTCCAATAACCGATCAAAAATATATACAATAAAATATTAGAAAAGGAATGATTATAATCTAAATTATCTGTTTTAAATAAATATTACATATCATAGAATATTTTGAATAAATGTAGGGCGCATTAAAATTCATGCAACACTTCCTGAATGAACTCATCCATTCTCTCATAATAAGGCTTGAGTCTTGAGACATGAACTATAAGTGGGTCGTGGCCTGGATTATCTTTCGGTTCTATTAGATAATTGACGCTAGACATATTCTTTAATATTCTATATGGACCAAAATATTTTCTCAGAAGTTTCTCACACTTTCCTATTTTTTAATTGGTGTTCAAACTGTTACTAATTCTCCTGGTTCATAGCTTCTTTCCGTGTGTTTCTGTCATAGTTCTTTTTCATTCTTTCCTGAGTCTTTATTGTGTTGTTAATAACTAATTATCTTGTTCTGTCTATTCTGTCTAAGTGATATGTTTTATGTATTCATCATAATCATCTTTGTCAATGTATACCGAGATATTCCTGTCGTCCAAATGGGAAGTGGGTTCTCTTACAAACATCAGAAAAAATGGAGAATATCTTGTGGTTTCCTGAATTGTAGTATTGTAAGCATGTGTGATGAATGGGAGTATTTCATCCCAATTCTTCTGATCAGTGTTCTCATACATACTGAGCATATTGATCATTTTTCTATTTGACCGCTCTGTCAATCCATTAGTCTGGGGATGATAGCTCGTTGTGAAGCAATGCTTAATCTTGCATATTTTTATCACCCCTTTCATTTAATTACTAGTAAATTGAGAGCCCCTGTCAATAATAAGATATTGTGGGGCTTCATGCCGGAGAAAAATATCCTCTACTAGAAATTTAGAAACTTATTTTACTGTTGCTTCTGAGACTGCTCTTGTTTCTGTATATCTAGTGTAGTAGCCCGTCAGCACGATTATCCATTTCTTCCTGTTTTTCGTAGATGGCAATGGACCAACAAAGTCAATTCCAATTCTTTCGAAAGGAAGGTTGGCTGGGGGAATGGGCTGTAGTAGTCCAGAAGGTGATTGGTTTGGTCCTTTTCTACTTTGGCAAAGGTGGCACGTCTTAAATAATTCTGAGACATCCTTTAGCATGGATGGCCAAAAGTATTTACTCTTTATTCGGTACATGGTTCTGGCGACACCCAGATGGCCATTCAACATATGATTGTGATATTCTTCATAATTTCTCTCTTTTTCTTCTCTGGAACCACAAGCAACCACGCCCTGCCATCAGGGTTCGGGTGTTTCTTAAAGAGGCATCCATCTTCTTCTTTGAAGTTTTGCGCAATTGATCGCCTGCTTCGATTGAGGGCTTTCTTAACACTTTCGATAAACTTATCTACTTCGTCTGTTATTTGATTTGAAAATAGCCTTTCAAAATTTTCATTCCAATCAGTTTCTGGTAAGGGTCCCCTAGATAAGCCAACGGCGTCCAGATGCTTCTTTCCTGATTTATGAATTATATAGAAGTTATATTCTTGGATTTTCAATGCCCATCTTGCCAATCGACCAGTTGGATCCTTCAAGGTTTTGAGCCAGCAAAAGGCGTGATGGTCTGTTACTATTTTAGAGTGTCTTCAATAAAGGTAGGGCCGTAATTTTGACATTGATCAGACAACAACCAGACATTCCTTTTTGGTGGTTGAATAATTTTGCTCCGCTTTACTTAGAGTACGACTCAAATATGAGATCACGTTCTCTTCACCACCGATGTCTTGGACAAGTGTTGCACCTATGCCGATGTTGGACGCATCAGTATGAATATAAGTAGGCGCATTTGGATTAAAGTGACCTAAAATTCGTGGACTTAATAGTGCTGTTTTCCGGGTTTGAAACGCTTCCTCTTGCCTTTCTGTCCAGGTAAATGATACACTTTTTTTAATAAGGTTGGTCAGAGGGTCAGCAATATTTGAGAAAACTTTGATAAATTTTCTATAATATGAGCACATTCCCAAAAAGGATTGAACATCTTTGTCCTTCGTGTACCGAGGAAAATTTCTGACAGCTTTAATGTTATGTTCCGCGGGTTTTATACCATGTTTGCTCGGTTTATAGCCGAGAATCTCCAATTCTTCAAAAGCAAATCGGCAATTTTTGTCGTTTAACCTTAAATTAGATTCACGAAAACATCTAAAAACAGCTTCGAGTATTTTGAGATGCGTTGGAAAATCCGGGCCATATATGATAAAATTATCCAGATAACACAGACAAATTTGCCATCTTAGATTTCTAAGCATATTTCCCAAATTTCTCTCAAAGGTTGCAGGCGCGTTGCAAAGTCCAAAAGGCATCACGTTGAATTCATATAATCCATGCGCTGTAGTGAAAGCTGTTTTCTCTTTGTCTCTTTCTTTGACTTCAACTTGCCAATTACCAGATCTGAAGTCTATTGCTGAGAAGTACGTAGATCCTTGGAGAATATCCATAACTTCGTCTATTCTAGAGATCGGATAGACATCTTTTACTTTAACATTATTCAGTTTTCTGTAATCCACACAAAATCTGTATTTACCATCTCGCTTTTTGACCAATATTACTGGGAAAGACCGGGGGCTAGAATATGACCCAATTATGCCTTCCTTAAGCATCTCATCAATTTGCTCTTTTATAATATCTCGTTCTTTAGCACTTACCCTGTAGGGCTTTTGTTTATTGTCTTCGCATTTTCTGTGTCAATCCGATGTTTTGCCAAATTGGTTCTCCGTAATCTCGACGGAAACATCTATCCATACCTTTATAAAACTTGTTTCAACTCTTTCTATTCCTTTGATGAAAGATTTTCGTTTATTTGGAATCTAGGTTCTCCGTTCTCTTCTACCTCCCTTTCTCGATTCACATTTATTTTTGCTGTACTACTTCCAAAAGCCAATGTTTGGTTTTTCATTATTTTAACGATCGAGGATACGGATTAGTTATCCAGATATGTGCTTCCCTATTTATAACACTGATCAAGCTTCTTGCTAGACCAAGTCCATTTGTTTGAAAAATTTTGCTCTCCTCGATAATATATTCCCCATCTTCTGTTTCTACCAATGCCTTGATCAATTTAATGGAACATTCCGGTACAGTAGAATCCTTGGCACTCTTTATTTTCAACATTTCAAAATTGCTTTCGTCATGATTATTCGTCAAATCGTATTTTATAGTCTCATGCTTACAATCTATTTTCGCCTTCGCTTTCTTAAGGAAATCTCTTCCAAGAAATAATGTCTTAAAATGGGTTTTCAATATTACAAATTTGTGTGATAATGCTTTGTCGTCAATTTTTATATTTAAAAATATACTTCCTAATAAGTCTATTTTGACGTGACAACGTCTTAAATTAGGTTGCGGCTGGGAGTCACTTATGAAAAAGTGTAACGCCCGGTAACGTTACGATGAGTCACCGAACGAGAGTGCTGCGCGCGCAGCGCTAGAGAATTAGGCGCATTGAATCGGCGCATGCTTGTCTCTGTCTTTGTCTTTCTCGAACGTTCTTGGCGTTGGAAAAACAAGAAAGCGTCATAATACAAGTTCACACGTGTGGTTAAAGTATCGTCAGCTGTGTCTGTAGTGAAAATGTGGAGTGCTTAGATTCGTCATTTACAACAACTACAACAATAAAGGTAAATAATTGTACACTGATATTTCATTATCGTAAACTATGATTGATTGATTAATTGTTAGATTGACACAAAAGTTGAGAAACTGAGTTTATAGGTTATGTCATACTATTGATAAATGTTGATAGTGTTAAGTAAATTATTAGTTTAAAATTAATTAATTAATTAATTATTATTTTACAAATTTTAAATAGTTTCAAATTTATTTAGCAAAAATTTGAACCTTCGATCTGAATAAATGTTTTGATTTTCGAATTGATTCTTTAAAATTACAATTATTAAGAAAAAGTGGCAGATATAAGAAAACTTTATTTAAACTGTGTTGAGCAAGAATTTTAACATCTAATTTAAGTAAATGTTTTAATTTTCAACTTCATCATTTACAATTACAAATTTTATTTAATTTCAAATTTATTTAGCAAAAATTTGAACCTTCGATCTGAATAAGTGTTTTGATTTTCAAATACCAACGCGGCTGGTGGAGTGGCGATCTATCGTAAATTATCATCGACATCTACGGCGGAAGTGTTCCAAGTTGCGATTACAGACGTAACTCGTGTCATTAAAACCAAGGGTGACATGTGCATGACTGAAGTTACTTGCTTCGCCGCTAATACTAGCTTCAAGTTTATACTCGGTGCTGTATATATTCATCCAGGAGCTAGTATGCAGGATATTGGAATGTTACTATGGCAAGGACTCGGTCCGTACATTCACAACAGCCAGTACGTGCCACCGTTCGTGCAAGTTGATTCTAGTATACCGATTCTTCTGTGTGGTGATTTTAACAAAAACGTAAAGCCTGACAACTCGTTTCTTAATATCATGAAAAATACGTATAATCTTGATTGCGTATCAAACGTTTCTAAGTCAACTACGTTAAAAGGAACAACTATCGACTTGACTTTCGCAAGACACATTACAGCAGAAACACTTCCTTTCATTTCATATTTCTCCTATCATCGTCCTATCCTCAACAAAATCACTCAAATAGGAATTAGTTAAGTTTAAGTTTACATGTACAATGTTTTAGTAAACAAAATATATTTCTATAGTTAAAATTTGTGCAATTCTTATTTTCATTCAATTCCTTGTTCCTATTGTGCAATTTAATTATATTCATATCAATAAATATTCTACCGTTGTCACGTAAAATCTTCGCCCGTAAAACCGACTTTACAGGCAACCATTGTTTTTTTTTTTCCATCGGGTCCTGCACAAGCTTTTGTGAGTTTACGTATATCATGACCTGTATCGTGGGCCGTTCTGAGGTCGACCATTGAGAGGTCAGCGTCTGTATCAACCAAAGCTTCAAAAGTCCCTATCTTGTCCACATGAATTTTTAATTTGTATTTAGGGTCAAACTTCTTGATTCTATTTATGGTCGGCTTGCTTTGATTGACAGATTCAGGCGCGACGCTTAATTTAAATATTCCAAAACGGAATATCTATTCCGGGTAGGAATATTTTTCTGTGTGCTATGACATACATCAGCATAAAACCGAGGTCCTGATTTTTCTAATATTTGATTCATTTGGAATTTCTCTTCGACCTTCTCTTGGGTAGCTGTTGGATCCTCAAAATTTACAAACGGAATGAAACTATAAAAAAGGATGATGATAATGTAAATAATCTGTTTTAAATAAATAATAAATACATGTATACATGTATACATGTATATTAGAATATTTTGAATAAATGTAGGGCGCATTAAAATTGATGCAACAATATAAAATAATATATATATATACAAAATATACATGAATATAAAATATTTATAAGAAGTTCATTATCATTTGTAAGTCTGAGTTTTATTTTAATAACATTGTGTGTTTATATATATTTCTTTCCCTATTAAAAGTTGAACACGAACTTCACCTTAAATGTAAACAATAATTGAAAAAAAAAATAATTTTTAATTACAAATTCGAATTACTTTTTACAAGAGAGATCTCCTACCGTGCTATATATAAAAGCAAAATAGCCCCAATACAATATAAAAAAGGTATGGTAGATTAAACTGACGAAACCGCTGAGAAGGTTTACTACTGATGAGTCAGGCCTCTTACTTTAATCATCGTAGTAAAGGACAGTAGATTTTTTTTATTTAAAAGAACATCCACGCTTCAAATAGTTTAAATTTCAAATAATAGATAGAGCGCTAAAAGCATAAAATATTTATATCCAAGAATTAATAAAATAATGATAAGTGAGGAAAAGTGACCGTTCGGGAACTTCTTCTCGCTTGGTTTCGGTGAATCACTTCTAAAATATGAACTCGAGATATAATTGGCGCGCAAGTTTTCCTTACGAATGTAATGGGCTTTTCAAGATTTAAATAACCATCTTTTAAAACTGGTCTTTCATAACTACATATGTAAAGACAATCACAAACGTGAACAGATATTCTTGGTACAGATATTAAACAAAATATACACCACTGGATAGTGTGCTACCTAGACCGAAGTCTGTACGTCTGATCTAAATATACATCGTAGGATTGAACAAAATATACAGATTCTAATTTAGCCGTGAGGATATATATCTATAAAGATAATGGTCACCTCTAAACACACACCTTCAAAAAAAAAAAGACGTCAAAACTAGACGCCATTTTTTTACTGTCGCCGCCTCGGCAAAATTTCCTTCTATATTTTGGTCACAGATTTGGCCTAGCCACTTTGCCAGCTAAACAGCTCTTTGACAGATTGTCAAGATTCCATTATATCCCGTGTGGATCTCATGAAATAAAGTCCGCCCTAGACTGACGAGAGTCATTAGATCGAAACCAAAGTCTCTAGGTGAGCGTTTCAGTTTTCCAAAGCTGGTGCTTTGTCACCGACCCGAGGCCGCTAGTTTGTGGCGGCGGTCAATAAATGGCGTCTAGTTTTGATGTCTATTTTAACGGGAGGTGACCTAATAAAATATACAGGGTTGTTAAAATAATAAAAGCTATAACAATGCTCAGTATCAAACAAGGTTATAATTTAACACGTGATTCAGTCTTTCTTATGAATTACGGATAGTTTCCGGTTTGTTAAACATACCAGTAGTTTTTTACATCGCATTCACATCAAAATAGATTGTCAAACAAAAACTATTTATCCGACAATCGAATTGTTGTATATTTATTAAGTTTAATCAATTAATTATACCCACAGAGTATGTATGTAAGATCACAAGTAAATAGGTGCTAACTGTAAGAGGTAATTAAGTTTCTCTTTGTTTACTAGGTTATACGTTTTTATTTTTTTTTCTCTCGCTTGTGAATCAATAAAGATAATGCTTGATTAATCTTCTTGGAATCAGTTTCTTTAAAAAGTCTAAGCAAAGTCAACTGTTATTCAAGATCATCACTTCCTTATAAATCAAAATTTCGTTATAAAAAATTGAGAAGGTCATATAATGTGGAATTTACAGAGGAGAGTTAAATACGATGTGCCTATTTCTGGTTGTTATAAATATTGGTATCTCGTTATTCGTTTTTTTGGTTAATATCAATCCATATAATGGCCCAAAGAAGAAATGTCAGTATAGAAATTCTGGTTGAAAAAATCATCAACATCCTTAAAATGTGTTTCCTGGGAATATTAATGTCATGGTTTCCAGTTAACTTCTCAACTATAGTGTGATCATATTCTGGTGATCTTCTAATTGTCCTTGCCAGTACTGGTAGATACAGCTGTCCTCTACCAGAGATGTTCTTTTCCCAATACTCATGCATGGAATTGATATTTGAACACATTTTAAATTTTTCATATACAAAATATATGATAAGACTATATTTTATTAAATAAAATCTATTTATAAATTTTTGTGTGTGAAAATAGAGCTATCCATAAATAGATATTCAATAAAAAATGCATATATTAGATCAAAATATAATTTATTTACCAATATTTCAGTTGGCTGAACGCCAACCTTTTTCAAGGTATTATAACAAACTCAGCGCCACAAAAGGTAAATAAAATTAAGCTAATTCTATTGACATTATGTACCGTTTAGTTTGTTGTTGACATAAATATGTTGTAATATCTTGAAAAATGTTGCCGTTCAGCCAACTGAAATATTGGTATATAAGTTATATTTTGATCTAATATATGCCTTTTTAATTAAAGATGTATACTCGTATTTATGTAAAAATAATGTGAGACGAGAAATATATACTTATAAATATATTTATTCAAAAGTTATAAATTGATAAGGTTTAAAAATATTTTTATCAAAATACAATAGCACACTAGCACAA
Source organism: Cordylochernes scorpioides (assembly GCA_030710605.1). NCBI lineage: Eukaryota > Metazoa > Arthropoda > Arachnida > Pseudoscorpiones > Chernetidae > Cordylochernes > Cordylochernes scorpioides. Next base: position 22,321,677 of record CP092872.1, on the reverse strand, counting down.
ATATATACATATTTATTTACAGGACAATAATTTATTAGTTGTATGTGTGATGAAATATGTTATCTTATTGAATTTTGAATTTTATCGCGACATTCTAGCGATATACGCTCATGGATAAAACTAAAGGAAGTTTAACTTGTTATCAGGTGTATATCGGGATTCAGACAATAACTCTGAAAGATATTTGATACGCAGTGACCTCAATTGAAGACACACGAGATAACTAAGTTGCCTCTTTCTCTTTTGAAAAACAGAAGTGGTGTTTATGCTCAAAATATTGAACTTCCTTAAGTTTTGTCCATGAATGTAAATATAGAAGTCTGATTATTCCTCTTTCATCAATACAAAGATACACAGCAGGTTCACTACTGTGGATTTTTTATTTTATATAGTATAACAACAATAATAATTATAGATCTAATACTTTGCCACTTCATGCCAAAATAAAGTCATATAAAGCCACAACATATTTATATATATAGAACTCTCTCTTCTCTTATGTATAGATATAATCCTCCACAAGAAATTACTCATATAAAATCTTCACACAACATCACTCTAAAAATGTCGGGTTCTATTGAACTGATCTTATCAGAAACAAAGAAGCGCTTCATCAAGCTAAATAGAACCCTTTCATCACGACAGTCGAAACAAATCAGATCAGTAGAGATTAAATGCTGAAAAACAGATTTTATTTTTATTTACCCAACGTTTCTTTGTGATTCTCTCTCTCTTTTATCAAATAAATCCCAAACACATCTGCAATTTCTTTGATAAAGATGACAGAGAGTCATCCAAAGTTTGGGTAAGAATAAAAATAATTTTGCTGATGTGCAGCATTTATTCTTTCTACTAAGCGTTCAAACCAGTAGATGATTTTCACAATTAAGTTTAGATGAGTGAGCCACCAACAAAACATCATCTTCCACTTTTCCAAGCACCTTTACATCTACAATCTAACTGGAAAAGGAATGAGGGGACATGCTTAATATCTATATCCTGTAAATGAAAATAGACGAAATAAAAGAAATAACTAATGATACAAACCTCTTGATTCACTTCACTAAATGGTTAATCCTTAGTGTTATCTATTTCTCTAAATCTTTCCTTGTTTCCCTATTTATGTTTTTATGCAAAAATAATATGATGATGATTAACATACCTGATCCTTTTTCTTTACGATCACTTAATTCTATTTATTATTTTATAAAATCGATTCACTCGAATGATTTTATATTCAAATATATAAAAACGTAATATCCTTTTCCATATAAATACGAGTATTTCGTATTTCACTCAGTATCACGATACAATTCCAAACTTCAAAGAACTCTTAAAAGAACAGATATGAATTAAGATAAAAACAATTTATCTTTACAGCGTTCACATGAGCGTAATGTCAATAAAAAAATAATGTGAATTTCAATATTAAGAAAGATTGCAGGTAGAATGGCTTTACCAAGATTGCTTTGATAATCATCATTCTTGCTTTCTTCTAAAACTTATAGGAAATATTGCCGTCGTTAGTATATTCTTCTATATCATTGTTATTATCGGGGATGTTTAAAGGAAGCGTCTTGTTCTGTTTCTTGACGGGATCCTTCAGTACGAAGTTTGAGAATGGCTCCATAGAGTTCTTGGGTTCTGGATGCGATCCGTGATCAGAGGATGTGCTGCTGGGACCGGAGGAAGCCTCGAGATCCTGACCGGACTGGACCGGCTCATTTTTGGACTTCTTGGATCCTCCTGCAAACACCATCTTCTCCAGGTTCAAGAACGGTGCTTCGATGAATAGAGTGGCAATAAATGCCAGGAGGTACGATATCACTAGATGTCCAAAGTAGATCCAGACCTGAAACATAACGCATTTGTTGAATTCATGCTCGAAGTGTATTTAGATCTTAGGTATTAAGAGGGAACAGTTGTCAGGAAGAAGAACATACCCCGAGTGCATTGTTGAAGTAGAACTCGTGCCGCAGTCCTTGGAAAGTCCACTGCATGGGGTAATGGATGAGGTACACCATGAAGGTCATACGGCTCAGGGGAATCATCACCTTCCAGGAGAGGATTCGAGCGACTACGCCTGAGATGAACACATACAGTTCTAAGTTTAAATCTCTCTCTCTCTTTTGGTTTCACATCAAGTGTTAGCATTAAAGTAAGAATGTATACATATTGTCACAGAATAATCTGTAGCGGGCTACTTGGTGAATCATCATTCGTCAAGTGACGCTAAGTCAGCGTTTTATTTGTAAACAGTTTGTTTATATATCTCTTGGTTGTATTGAGAAATCTGGCAAATTTTATTAAAAGTTACTTGCTAAAATAAAATTTGTTTTATGATTACTCGTTCTGGTCTTATCTATAATCTTGATATTGACCAATCTAAAATTGACATGATGCCAGCTCTCCAGGATGATGCAACAATAAACAAATGCATATGTAAGCAATACACCTAGCGCTTTCTGTGTATGTATAGGATGGGCGTATTTGAAGTGATTGCTTTTTAAAATATTGAACGAATATCTAAAATTAGTGAATGGAATATAAAAAAAAAAGAATTGGGAAAGTTCACCATTAATGTGCCAAGCCTTCCCAATACTTTTCAGTTAAATAATTGTAGAAAAAGTTTCGTCTTTAATTTAAAAAAGTAATATCGTTGAAAAGTGACATCCTCCATATACAAAGAGCACTATGCGTTTTTTTATTCATCTACAAATTTACATATGGTGGGTTGTACAATTCCTTCTGCAAACTGGGAGAACTCCGTGATTTGTGACTGAACTGTAAATATTGTGGGAGTTCTATGGATAGATACTACTCGTAGATTGGTCTATGTTCGGTTATGTGTGAGACAATAAATATTATTCTAGATGTGAATTTTTCCGGTAGGATATTCATCTATAAATAAAAAGGTCGCCTCTCCAGCCAAAATAGACGTCAAAACTAACATCTATTGACTTTCGCCGCAAATTAACGGCTCGGGTCGGTGACAAATCCACAACACCAGCTTTGGTAAACTGAGAAAGGTCCACCTAGAAACAATGGTCTCTAAGTGGACGCTTCTTAGTTTGCCAAAGCTGGTGTTGTGGATTTGTCACCGACCGAGGCCGCTAGTTTGCAGCGAAGGTCAATAGATGTTAGTTTTGACGTCTATTTTGACGGAAGAGCGACCTATATCTTTATAGATAAATATTATTATATTATATAAAACACAACAGCAGAAAATTGAAGATC
>CP092872.1:22272073-22318340 GCA_030710605.1 Cordylochernes scorpioides | reverse complement strand
CTGGCCTTGTCTTTATTTGTGTAGTTGATGAAGAGCATTGCTCGAAGAAAATATTTGAATGTAATTTACTGTCCTATAAGCTTATGTCCATAGTTTACTTGAAAGCCATTTCTAAGATTCCATCCTTCAGTGTATGCTTATAAAAGCAGAATGATCCAATACAGTATTAGAGCTCTGAGAAGCGGTCTGGTGGATTAAATTGGCGAAACCGCTGGGAGGGTTCACCACTGATGAGCCAAGCCCTCCCAATATATTTTTTCATCGCAGTAAGGACAGTAGAAGTTCGTTTTATGTATAAAAGAAACTTTCGTGCTTTTAAGTCCTTTTATTTTATATGTATAGATGGCGCGTTATTGCTTTGTGATTGTTTTATACTTCAACTTTTATTTCTACATTTGTTTTTAAATACCCAATTGTTTTATCATGTTTCTAATTTCGCCTAACAAATATACAAATTTATAGTGACCAAATATGCAAATTTTATCTTTGTTTTTATTTAACTTGATATCGTAAACATAACATCCATTGTAGCATTTTTCTGTTCACCTTCCGTGGTTTCTCTTTTCTCTGATAGTTTTTAGGTGTAGTATATTTTCTTATTACTAGACTACAACATTCCCTCGAGAAAAACCTGGGCGAAGCCGGGTACATCCGCTAGTATATATATATACTAGCGACTTGACCCGGCTTCGCCGGGTATTGTTCGAGTGGGGTTTACTCATGAATGAATAGAGCCCCCAACTGTTTTTAAAACTTATAGTAATGAATTTTTTTTTTTTATTTCAGCTCAATAGGAGATAAACTGCAAATAGCAATATCGAAAATGCTGGTAAAAAGAATCTGAAATATAAGATCAATTTCACAGCACATCTAATGAATAGAATGCTGTTTTAGAGGAGTGGTCTAAACTGTTGATTTTTAAAAACCACGACCCGGGATCTTCGAATCCAGCGAACCCAAAAGCCCCTGATTCTTGAAAAAGTCCAACCCCTCCAGTGAGTGCAAGTAACCCAAACTGGACTTTGGTATCTAAAAAACGGAAAAAAATCTAATGATTAGTGTGAATTAAGGAAAATGGTCCTCGCAACCTGAAAATATAACTTTCTCCACTTCACTCTCGGCTGTTCAAGAAGAAACAGCCAGATTAAGCATTTTTAAGAGCACCTAATCCGGCACTTACATCTCTAAATAGTTAAGCAACTTTTATAATGTAATATATCTGCAATACTGAAATACCCGGACTTGGAATGAATTTTTTATTAGGTTATTGTTGGCAGTTTTAGAAAAGTGAGGGAAATTGGATATTTTAACAAAAGAATGTACATTTTAAAATGGTAAATAAAAAATAGGAAATTTGCATCATTTTCTAATAGGCAAGGACAATTTAAAAATACCAAAAATGTAAGACCAAATAAAAATAAACGAATTATGTTTGATGTTTCAGTAACAGCATTGTTACCTTATTAAGACAAAATTACTGAATGTATTCAGTACTTTTGTCTGAAGATGGTAACAATGCTGTTACTGAAACCACACATAATTTATTTATTTGGATTTGGTCTTGCTTCCTTGTGATTCTTATCTATATTTCAAATATACCTCATTTTTTTACCTAAAAATGTTTATATATATTTCCAAGACCTCAAATAAAAGTAAAATGTCAAATGAGTTATTAATCAACCTTATATGTAGCAGCGTAATGGGTCAGTAACATGTGAAAATAAGGCCAACAATTGAAATATCTTTTTAAAAATTAATTTTGAACGTTAGCTTCACACAGGACACAAATTTTGTTACCAGCTACTTGCCTTATATTTTACTATGGTGTGATTTCCACATGATGGATCTGTAGATACATTAAAATCTCTCCAGAGCTTAAGGTAGCAAACAGTACTTTCACAAACATAATAAACAATGCCAAAAGCCAGAGTTATGATAGCATGTTGCGGTGTAATGTTGACCTGCAGGATGGGAACAAAGCAATATTATTTCCAAAGACTTTTAATTTTTAAACTTTAAAAACATGAAAAAAAAAAGCTATATAGATTTGAATAAATTTAGTCTAAAAAACAAACATCATGTAAATGTATGCACCAATCGAAATCATTTATTAGCTCTAACAGTGCTGCCCCCAATGGTAAAAGACTGGAGCTAACGCTTCATGGGTTGGCAATTCTTTTTAATAGTACATTAACTAAACATTATTCAATGTCTTGCTAACATAAATTTTTAAAAATAAAATGCATAAAAATAATGCAATTCTAAAAATCATACATGAAGCGTTTTTAACATTAAATGGGAGAGAAATGGTGTTCCAAATTTGTTTTGTAAAACTTTGACCTTTATTCTTTTACAAATTCTTAATGTACATAACCCAAACCAATTTTTTTATAAATTCTGCAAACTAATATAATTAAAAAAAAATACGGAATGGAAGAATTTTATAGAAACAACTTTAATACAATTGTGTATATATTTTTAGTATGCAGAATTAACTTTCTGTTCAATATTGCAGAGTCATAAAAATACTAATGGTGTAAAATTCAAAACAGCAAAGTTATCCTGATAAATGCAATGAGCTACCATAAGGTGTGTTGCAAGCTAACAAAAGCTTAAATTGAATCAGAAATGTTGACACTATAAAATAATAATTCTCTAGAATAGAGTTATGCAAATTAATTAAATGGGAAAAAAATAAAATAAAGTGAAAAAAGATATATTGATGAAACTACAGTAGAGCAATAATGATGAAGAAAATATGGACAAAATATATTTACAAAAGTCAAGCTTCCCAAAATCATTATTTGAAGAAATCTCTTTAAATATTGTCAAAATCTAGATCAAAGCCCTTTGATAAACAATATTGCGCGTCTTGCTAAAAGTAGAACTAAAGACAAATAAATTTCTTAGGCTGGAAAACACGGGAGCATGCCTACATAGAGTTGCCCATGCGAGAAACAGGGAGACTCAAGATGCACACCAACTACTTGCAATGTTTGACCCTGAGATTTATTAATTGTCATACCAAAGTCAACCATAACTGGGAATTGCAAGCGTCTAAACTTGAAAGGTAGATCATTTGGCGCATTACTGGCACACCAACTCTTAGTGCAATTTTGTGTGAAGGTGTACCAGACTATTCCAGTGAATTCAAAAATTCAGGGGGAAACGACATAGATTCATCAGGATTAACCATTGTATTAATTGATCTATAGACTTTGCTTTCACCCGGGATTAAATTTGATATTTTATTATTTATTTCTATAACAGTGCTATTTTTGGGGGCTAAAATAGTGCGCGCACATAACCATTCTTCAGATAAATAGTTTACACATTTATTAGGGAAACCCTTTTTCTTACAGACTTACTGAAAATTCCGCCACTTGGCAAAAAATATTTGAAAACTGGATCGGAATCAGTTTCTAGTCGCCCTTCTCCTATCTTTAAGAGTTCGTCTGCAAATTGTGCAGCAGTGGAATCATATGTAATTGAACTCTCATGTTGACTGTGAGATGCATTTTCACAATATGGCTCCAAAGATAAGAAGACTTTAGACAGGATTTCAGCTCATCAGCAGGTTTACCTCTAGTGACTACTGGAAGAGTCTGTCGGAAATCATCGACCAAAAGCACTACTAAACCACCCATGGGTTGTGGATCATCGCGGATATACTGTAATGTCCGATCAAGGGCTTCCAAGACAATTTTATGAGCATGGGGCACTCATCCCAAACCAGCAACTTACAGCGACGTAAGAGTGAAGCTTTAACACTATTTTTTCGTATTTGCAGACAGCAGTCTGGCCCTCTGCAAAAGTCAGAGGTAATTTAAGCACTGAATGTGCAGTCCTTCCGCCCGCAAGCAAGGTCGCAGCTATCCCTGAGGAAGCAACATCAATGGCAATATTTTGTTCCTTCCTGGCCATTGCTAATAGAAGATTAAAAAGAAATGTTTTACCTGTTCCACCCGGCGTATCTAAAAAAATAATTATGAGTTGTGACAAATTAATTCTTGCTAAAACAGCATCAAAAACTCTTCTTTGTACTGGCAAGAATTGGGGAATCATGGATGCAACATTGTCTTCAAGTTCTACCGTATCATACGCAAGTTAAATCAAAATGTCAGAAATTATAACCATATTTCTCCTGGGTGATTCTAAGTCTAATTCCTGCAGCTTCTTCCTACATATAGATACAACACGATCCTCATTGTCACAAAATGTTTCATTATATATCAGATCATTATACCTGATGGAGGAGTCTAGAAGCTGATAACGATGAAGAATATCACCTGCCATCTCATCTCTATATGTAATCCATAACTGCTGAGGGTTTGAAATTGTGCACGTAGAAATTGATATGGCAAAGATTGCCTTACTCTTGTAGGAGCCTGACAAAGAATGGCCTCATCCATTGTGACAACCCAATGGTTATCATTCTCCAATAATCCAAGAGCTGCGCATGTATCTCTAAATATTTCGTATTTCCTGCCATTAACAATTTTCAAATAGGTGAAGGAAGTTGGTCCCTTGATGTTATGTAGTAACATACGTAAAACAAAAACATTCAAAGTTACTGACATGCACAGCGTAAACCCATCCAATAGTGTCTGATCTCTTCACTCCTGGCCATCCTTCAACCGGCTTGCCTTGAACTTGCCTCCTACATTTATGGGCAGAAGAATTCCAAGTGTAGTATTGGGGAACATCTGAATAGAGCAGGGTTTTAGCAAAGGAATCAGTTTGGCATAATGAAAAAAAAAATGCAGTCAGGGCTGTCTTTGGTTGATTACGCATTTGATTGGCAAGAGTGTTTTAATTGAAATATATCCGTTCTCCATTCTCAAGATACACAGCTAAATGGATAACAGTTGGATGGCGTTGATGTAAAGGGAAGCTGAGAAGACGCCAAACAGCTTCATTGCTGCTTATGTATCTGGCACACTGATACATTCGCACCTCATTTTGAGGGTCAGGACCTCTACCTTCTCTGCGTAAATTAATAATAGCTTGATCACTGCCCTTATTGACATATTTGCAAATATATTTTATTGCCTTAACAGAACTAACAAAACATCTTCGATAGCAATGGAGAATAAGGCACCACCCAACGATTGTCAATTGTGACCTCTTCGTTTCCACGTATTTTAACCTTTGCAGTAAAGCTACCTGCTTCAGGCGCGCGTTTCCTATATAAAGGATAACCATTCTCATTAGTCTGGGTTTTCAGCAAAAACTGTTTAGGATATTTTTTAGAACATATACTATTCCTCATTCAGGGGGACACAGGGTTGTACTCACCGCAAGGCCCATGGATCATATTCTTAACCACAATGTTATACAATAGTGGGTCTTTAATAGTATCTGGAAACTCAGCACATATAACAGTGTCTATCTGAGTGGGACGGAGCTTATTTGCTAGCCAAACTAATATGTGCGCATGAGGAAGTCTCCTTTTCTGCCATTCAACAGAATACATCCACGCAACTGTTTCTCCATACAATTGTCCTTTTGTTAGAGCCACAATAAATTAAAGTAATTTTTGCCGAAAAACACGAGCTGTGATATCATGCCTATCCAGCTGTTTTTGTCTCCTGGTAGCAACGCTGCAGATATCTCTTCTAAAGAGGGGTTACTTGTAAAAGTAATAAAAATATCTGGACGCCCAAATTTCCGAACATAACAAAAAGCATCCTGCGTATATTCTGCCAAATACCTGGGACTATTGACAAAACTTGATGGTAAAATGACCCTTTGACCCAAGCTATTAGGGTCAATATTTGCATCAGTTGACAGGGCATCGCGCAAATGAATATAACTCTCTGCACGCAAGTTTCTATGGTGCAGCGTAATATAGCGCAATCGTTCACTTTCTACCTTAGCATACATATCGACCAGGAATTGATGAAAGAGCTGGCCAAATTGAACAATGACATTAGGACTATTTCGTCGAACCATAATAAAATATCCATAAAAATCCATAGAAGACACTTTACTTGACAAAGACTGCCTAGTGTTTGGGTCGATCTGAGGAATATGAAAAGAATATCCTTCCTGGCCTTTCCAGAAAATTAAAGGATATTGAAGGGCATCATAAAAACGATGTGTGTCGCTAACATGTTGAAGTACATTATCTCTCTGACGTAAAACAATGTCACGTGAGCCAAACTGATTACCAGCTAAGACAACTGCAACCTCATTAGCTGTAGGAGCATTATACCGTTTAGGATGTTGACCAGGAGGTGTCCGATCTGCATTTACAACAACTCTGTATGCGTCACTGGGGAGATTTTCAAGTGAAGTTTTGAACTGTTGAACCAGTAGATTGTGCTGGTGCAACATGCACTGCAAACCCTGTACAATATAACGACGTACTCCCTGTATTTGCTGACATCTTTGATCAGTCTGAATATCATCATCATTATCATTGCCCATGAAATAGATCTGAATAAATCTACTTGGCTGGTTCTCAGATAGCATAATGAACCTATTCTGTAGTAGACCTGGCCTTGGATAAAAAATGTGATTGGAAAAGTAACAGAGTGGGTTTGGCTTTCAGCTCCAAATGATGTCATTTCCAAGCAGGAATTATATTTTCGAATATTACGCAAAAAAATGAATTGAATCAGAATTCTCTCTAAGAGGCTACGAAGTGGCTCGGAAGGTATATCAATTAATGGCAAACTGACTTTCCCGTTTGAACAGTACATTCCAGAAGACTCATCTTTCCATCTTAAGGCCCACAAAACCTGCATGTAGTGACCATCACCCCAAGGGAAATTAAAGGGTGCTTAAAGTATTCGACAGCAACAGAATAATTAAAACCTGAATTTTCAATAGAAGACCAAACTCTTCTGAAAATAATATTTGTTCTAGTATTCCTCCGAGTAGAAGAATATCTCTCTGAATGCGCCTGTAATCGAGAATGGGTGTGATCAGGTGTCTCTAACGACCGCAGAGTGGCTTGACGCTCTGCCTGTTCACGCAATCTTCGAATATTCTGCGCTCTAGTTTCACGCAGTCTGTAAGCACGCTGAATCCTAGAGTTATGAATGCTGAGAAAGATTGCTTCTCCGATGGCTTGACATACCTACAAACATAAAACATGATTTAAAATAGGGTTAATCGAAAAAATGTAAAACATCAAAGACTGAGAATGAAGAAAAATGAAGAAACTCGGCTCTTTATGTTATAAATTTTCCGATTAACTTAATCGAAAAGGGAGTATTGATTTGGAAAAATAGTGTATTAAAATAAGCTCGACTAAAAAGCTTGACTTCTAACTAAAATGTAGGTCCAAAATCAAAAATGCATAGAAATAAAATGATATGTGGGAAAAAACGCATAAAATTCAGTGAAGTGGAAAAAAATTGAAAACTTAGAACAAGTGACTAAAAAAATCAAATGGAAGAAGATTTAAAAAAAAAAGTATAATTTGCTGAAAAAATCTGCACAATAAATATGAGTAGAACATATTCTGGCTCCCTCATTGGTCAGATTGCTGATTGTATATTTATTTACTTAAATAAAAGTATAATTTCATCTCTATATCTAAATACATATATTCAAAATATGGTTGTACCATATAGATATATATGAGCAGTTATATATTATGAAGCAGATAAATATAAACTCTACCTAAACAAATGACAAAAAAAAATTGAGCCTACCCTTAAAAAAAAGCAGTTTCTGAAAATGCATACCTGCTGCTTACAATATAAATACTATTAGAGCATAAACATATTACATGGAACAAACATATAGTAAAATATATGTAGCAAGTTATATAGAAAAACATACTTTTTTTTTCAATAAATATACTTTTTACAACTTCAATAAGATTAATACTTTTTCTAAATATAATAAAGAAAAAAATAGAATACTGTTATGAATCTCTATTTGTCTTAAAATATTAATATATACAGTTATGCATTTTTTTTTTTTACAATTTTTAAAACTCATTTATATTATTAAAATATATGTGCTTTTCCTGTCTATGTACAGATTTATGGTCTATGTACACAAATATACAAGTATGTATACAAGTTATCTGCAAATTGCGTGGCAAATTTGCCCTTTCGCTCGCAAGCAGCGCCTCTAGCGGTGAAGATGGGAGGTAATATCAGCTGACCTAATGGACATGTAAAACGTGTTTTAACAGGACATAGCGAAAGATATTTTTCAGATTTTTAGTCAAGAAAAATAAATTGACAGGTTCTGGGAAAAAAAGTAGTTGTTTTTATTCAGAAAATGATGATGACAAAATATTGCTGTATCATATTTAATACAGTTATCAGCGCCATGCACAATTCTGTCACGTTAAGTCATGTGTCAAGTTACGGTAATTAAAAAAAGATGCCGAAACCCGGGATCGAACCAAGGACCTTTAGATATTCAGTCTAACGCTCTCCTAACTGAGCTAGTTCGGCTAATTTTAGTTATTTTTATAGAAGCTTCTATCTTTATAATTATGTATGTTTTCAAAAAGTCAATTCACACCTTTTCGCTGGAGATCATGGGAATACTGACTATTCATTATGCTAACATAATTATAAATACAAGTATCAGAGTCAATAACAATTCTGTCATCGTTTGCTTTTGTGAATGGAATAAATATCCTAATAGGGCCATTTATTATAAGCATCGGTGGTTCAGTGGTAGAATGCTCGCCTGCCACGCGGGCGGCCTGGGTTCGATTCCCGGCCGATGCATTTTTTTTATTTTTTACAATTTTTAAAACTCATTTATATTATTATCCCTATATATATAAAAGTCAGCGTATGTATGTATGTATGTTTGTCAACTATACTCGTCCACAATACGTAACTTATATGACTGATATTTTAACAGTATATAAAGTAGAATCTGTAAAAACTCTTAGTGAAAATTTCAGGTCTCTATCCCGAATATCCGTCGTGTTATTTGCTCTTTCGCTCGCGCCTCTAGCGGTGAAAATGGGGGGTAATACCAGCTGGCCTAATGTACATGTAAAGTTTGGAGCGGGACGTTTCGCAAGAGTGACATCCAAGGCTCCAATTTATAATTGTAACGAATAGTATTTGAATAAAAACATTTAATTGGGTAAAACCCGGTGGTTGCCCTGGTCATTCGGCTAGTTAATATATACAGTTTTCAGCGTCATGCATTCTTCCTTAATTCTGTCACCGTTTGCTTTTGGTTCAGTGGTAAAATGCTCACCTGCCACGCGGGCGCCCAAGGGTTCGATTCCCGGCCGATGCATTTTTTTTTTTTTTACAATTTTTAAAACTCATTTATATTATTAAAATATATGTGCTTTTCCTGTCTATGTACAGATTTATGGTCTATGTACACAAGTATACAAGTATGTATACAAGTTATTAACAAATTGCGTGGCAAATTTGCCCTTTCGCTCGCAGCGCCTCTAGCGGTGAAGATGGGAGGTAATATCAGCAGACCTAATGGACACGTAAAACGTGTTTTAACAGGACATAGAGAAAATCTGGAAAATTTATTTTTCGGATTTTTAGTCAAGAAAAATAAATTGACAGGTTTTGGGAAAAAAGTAGTTGTTTTTTTATTCAGAAAATGATTATGACAATATTGCTGTATCCTATTTGATTATCAGATACAAAATTATATCCGGAAAAATTCCAAAAAGCAGAGACCACGGGTGAAACCAGTTCATTTTTAGTATGCAGGAACAAAATTCTAACAGAAAAACATTCATTCGAGCAGAAGACACAAAGCCAGATCATCTCTTTATAAAAATACCGCTTCTCAGACACAAAGTTTGGAGCGGGACGTTTCACAAGAATGACATCCACGGCGCCAATTTAAAATTGTAACGAATAGTATTTGAATAAAAGCATTTAATCTGGTAAAACCCGGGCGTTGCCCAGGCCATTCGGCTAGTTTTGTATAAAGATAATACACTAACAGAGTTTTCAGTTTTAAAATTCTAAGCAATATTCTCCTTAGATCTGTACTATAAATAGCAATCTATACACCAACATTTTCGCTATTTCAATTTCGTATTTCAAACTTTTTTATTTTCCAAATATTTTTAATTACAGTTGAACCTATAGCGCCCCCCTCTTGGGAATCGCCAAAATAGGGTATTATAGACAGGTCACTTTTAATGTAAATCGCATCGTACTCTTCAAGGAACTTTGAAATTTTTATTACAGAAACCAAAAATAATGGCGTTTGTCCACAATAATTCTTGGCGTTAAGATTTGCTCCTACATAAAATAGGAATCGGAATATTTTCAAATTTTGCCTTCGGATAGATTGATGAAGTGGCGTTTCTTCAATACAATTCTTGGCATTTAAGTTTGCACCATTAGCAACTAAGAGTTTACAGATATCTTCTTTGCCCAATCCAATAGCCAGATGCAAGGGGTATTCATAATTATCATAATAAACTATTAGAAGAAATGAGAGACTAACAAGTGTAATACGGTTATGTTGAATATATTTTCTGTAAGTTTTCTTGAAATTATTCTTATAAATCCCAAGATTTTTTGCAACGTCATTGGAATATTATATTACTAAATCCTCAAATTAAATATTAAATTTATTATATTTGGAACACATTTTAGCATTTTTACAATTTATAAATGTAATTTCACCAGATTCCGCGAAAGGCGCTGCTTGTGAGTGAAAGTAGAAATTTGCAAATAAAATTGCAACGAATATTTATTTCAAATCAAATTCAAACCAGAAACCTTCCCAGTAGTATAGTAAATAACTTCCTAAAGTCTCACGGCAATTGGATAATCTTACCTTTTAAAAACATTGATAGTGTGAACAAACTAACATTCATCGTGTAAACAAACTACGTGCAAAATTATTAAGCAATCAAATTCATTTATCGTCGCGACCAGTGCTGCGCCAAGCGGTAAAAGGCTGGAACTAACGCTTTTTGGTTTTACATTTTTAAAAAAGCACATTAACTTTTCTAGTTTTTTGAATAGCCTATATGTTAAACGAAATCTTCAGCTACCTACATGCGAAATTTAATAATGATTGATTTTGTGGATTTTGCGCAACGCGATAACAAACATCGAAAATATTGAAATTATCAAATCGAACTAAAGACAGACAATCTGGAAGATAAATTGCAATTATCAAGTCGTACCTAAGACAGACAATCTTGACGATAAATTGCAATTCTCAAGTCGTACTTAAAACAGACAATCTTGACGATAAATTTCAATTATCAAGTCGTACATAAGACAGGCAATCTTGACGTTAAATTGCAATTCTCAAGTCGTACTTAAGACAATCTTGACGATAAATTGCAATTCTCAAGTCGTACTTAAGACAGACAATCTTGGCGATAAATTGAAATTCTCAAGTCGTACTTAAGACAGACAATCTTGACGATAAATTGCAATTCTCAAGTCGTACTTAAGACAGACAATCTTGACGATAAATAGCAATTATCAAGTCGTATTTGAGACAGACAATCTTGACAATAAATTGCAATTCTTAAGTCATACATAAGACATGTAATCTTGATGATAAATTGCAATTATCAAATCGTACTTAAGACAGGCAATCTTAACGATAAATTGCAATTATCAAGTCCTACTCAAGACAGACAATCTTGTAGATTAATTACAAATATCAAGTCGTATTCGAGACAGGCAATCTTGTTGATAAATTGCAATTATCAAATCGTACTCAAGACAGGCAATCTTGACGATAAATATAAATTATCAAATGGTTCTTAAGACAGGCAATATTGTAGATTAATTGCAATTATCAAGTAGTATTTGAGACAGGCAAAATAGTGTTGATAAATTACAATTATCAAGTCTTATCTGAAACAGGCGAACTTGACGATATATTTCAATTATCAAGTAGTACTTAAGACAGGCGATCTTGATGAAAAGGCATTCATCAAGAATGTCTTTAAGACAGGCGATCTTATCGATAAATAACAATCATCACGAGAATGTCTTCAAGACCGGCGATCTTGTCGATAAATGACAATCATCACGAGAATGTCTTCAAGACAGGAGATCATGTCGAAAAAGGAAATAATCAAGATCGTGCATATTACAAAACAAATTATATCTTCTTAGGGTATCAGAGAACAATTTGGTAATCTAATCGTCGAAATGGATAACTGAGCATTCGAAGCTGATTCAGTAAACATGAAGTTAGTAAAAACTCTCAAATATAGGCATTTATGGAGATTCTACAAAGTAAGGCGTTTACAACAATGCATAACCAAATCATTACATAATGGAAAATTGTGGGGAGAGGGTACATCAAGACCAAAGGCTTGAACCACCGGCCCAGCCGCGGCAGAATGTTGAACACCCCCTCGAAGCAGGGGCCATCGGGGTGAAAAGGTGCCCCGGGAAGACCAACATCTTCGGGGCCCGGTGGAGGGGAGCAGTCTAGCTCCCCAAGGACCCAGTCTGACCGAGGAGGCCAACTAACGGAGTCGGCGGAGGCAGCCAAACCATCACCATCCAGGACTGGAGACGGAAGGAGGAAGACGCCCGTTCCATTCCCGGGGAGTGGCCACCATCCCATCTTGCCACCCCTCGACTCCCTGGGGTGGAGCGATGCAGCGGTGGACAAGACGGTGGGGAAGCAAACCACCAACAGCTTTCCACCAACATCAGGATGCCCAGGAGGAGGAACCAGCGGACAGACGACCTGCGGCGGGTCCCGGGCGGCTGCGGGGTGAGTGAACTTTAGATATTGTCTTCCATCCATTACCCTGACTTTCTAGATTTTCTTATAAAATGTGGCACTGATCTGTCATGGTGTTTGTCTACAGGAGCAGCCCCCCGGCGGACATCGGCCGGACGCCGTAGACCTCGGGAAAGCCTGCGGTGCGGTGCTTCCCGCGGCCGTCCCGCCCGTCGCCAGTCCCCCTTCCTCCTTGGGCGCCCCACCGCCTGTCCCCGTTGCGATCCGCCTCCGTCTCCCGCCCCGTCGACCTCCGGAGCCCCGGTCAGACCCACCGACCTCGGTGGCCCGCGCCGCGTGCTGGACCCGCCTTGTCCCTCTCCCCACTCAAAAAAAAAAAAAATTAAAAAAAAGCAAATTCATATTTTTTTTTCAAAATTTAAAAGGAAATAAATTGGCGTCTTAATATTTTCACATTTATTTCTTCATACAAACACATTCAAGTTATAATTTTTTTTTTTGAAAAAATAAAATGCCTATTATAAAAATGACACAATGTCAGTTAGTAGATTTTCTATTATTTTATTTAATTATTACAGAAGTACGAAGTCTATCAGACTATTGTGCTATATATAGCGAATGTTCCCGGCTTCTCCTGGTTTTTAAATCATAGTAAAAGTGTGCCTAACGAACCAATTTTAAAACGATTCTACCAAACATCTAATCCCTACTGAATCTATACTTGTCTATACTCTCGATAAGTTGAAATTTTTTCCCGGCCCCTTGAAAAATACTCGAAAAGTTAAAGAAAATCAATATTAATTGGTTCACTTGGTAATTTGAAGTCGAAGGAATAGTATCTTGCCACAAACGAACATTTGTAAACAACTGTATTTAGCGAATGTACCCGGCTTCGCCCGGTTTTTCCCCCGAATAAAAGTTTGCCTAAGGAACCTTTGTTAAAACGATTCTAGAAAATATTTAATCCACCTATATATAGATTTATGAACGTGTATAAATGTTGTTATATGCGTTCAAATATATTTTTGAAACACTTAATTTCCCAAAACATTTATTAAATTTTAAAAAAGATATTTTCTTTAAATATATATTAATATTGAAATGCCAAGTTTTTTAAAACGTCATAGGAATATTATATTACTAAATCCTCTAATTAAATATCAAATTTATTATATTTGGAACACATTTTAGCATTTTTACAATAATTAAATCTAATTTCAACAGATGCCGCGAAAGGCGCTGCTTGTGAGTGAAAGTAGAAATTTGCAAATAAAATTGCAACAATTATTTATTTCAAATCAAATTCAAACCAGAAACCTTTCCAGTAGTATAGTAAATAACTTCCTAAAGTTTCACGGCAATTGGATAATCTTACCTTTTAAAAACATTCATAGTGTAAACAAACTAACATTCATCGTGTAAACAAACTACGTGTAAAATTATTAACCAATCAAATTCATTTATCGTCGCGAGCAATGCTGCACCAAACGGTAAAAGGCTGGAACTAACGCTTTTTTGATTTTACATTTTAAAAAAAACGCACATTAACCTTTTTAGTATTTTGAATAGCCTATATGATAAAATAAATATTCAGCTACCAATATGCGAAATTTCATAATGATTGATTCCGTAGATTTTGCGCAACGCGATAACAAACATCGATTTTGAATTTCATTTTTATAGATATTGTTGCACCAAGTTGCAGCTTTTCAGGGTCGTCGAACTTTGTTTTCTCCTTCTTGGTGTTATACACGTTTCTCGAGCGGGTTTCCATACTCAAGGCAAATAAAGAAAAGTAAATAAAAATAAATTACCTTTTAAAGGTATTGTGTTTATTCGTTGTCTTCCTCGTACATCGTGATCCGCAAGTCTTGGTCTAGGTCCTCCCTCGCTCCAATAACCAGTCAAAAATATATACAAATTGCCGCTAGGTGGCCGATCTGGCTGGACGTGCGTCATCTCGCTCCGCAAGTTTCGGTAAACACTGCCTAAATTTCTTAATTTATTTTCTAAATGCTTATGTTGAAATGTTTTAAATCGGTTTATAGTTTTGCTATTTAATTTTACCTTGCTTTTTTTATATAGTTCGAATTGTTTCTCTTTTGATTAAATATGAATTCTATGGTTAGGTTACTAAATTTGAAACTGGATGAAATTTTTGCATACTTTGAGAATAAATTTCAACAAAATCAAAAAAATTTGACTAAAAATGATTTATCATATCTTTCGACTATGTTAAAACAAACGAAAGATGGAATTTCTTCTATGGTTGAATCGGATAACGAGAACCTTTTGGCACAGATGAAGGAAACCGTCGGCAACATAGTGGAAGAGAAGCTCGGTGATATTCGAAGCGTGATCTCCTCGAAAGGATTATCTTATGCCCAAGTTACACAGAGCGATCATACACAGAAATTTATTGAGGAAAGACAACGGACCTTAAACACTGAAGCTACACTGCTCGCAGTTCCTCTAAATAATGAGCCTATTAACAACATAGCTCAGGCAATTTCAACTAATATAAAAAAGTTACGAGAAAACGGTAGTGGGATACGAATTAATAAAATTATTAACACCAAAAATGCAGTAGTAATAAAAACTCCTAGCGACGAAGAGGCTAAACACTTGTTAAAGGAACTGAGCATGGCGGCGGAATTGAAAGCAAATAGTAAAATTTTTACCCCGCAACCTAGAGACCCAACAATTATTATAAAAAATGTCAGTAAATTAACGGAAGTTAATAATTTAATACCAATCATATGTACCATGAATCCTGATTTGAGTGGACTAGAGAATGAAATCCGAGTGCTGTTCCCCATGAAATCCAATACCTCTCACCACAATGTAGTGCTGCGAGTTTCTCCACGAGTGTATCAAACCTTAAGGAAGAAGGGTAATTTTATCTATACCGACTGTGAGAGATGCCATATACACGACAAAGTATTAGTTAGGCAGTGCCAGAAATGTTTTGAGTTTAATCCAAGACATAAAATCAGCGAATGCTCCCATGAAAAGATTTGCCTAATATGCGGCGCGGCGGGAAATCATGAGTGTTCGCGTAAACAAAAATGTTTCAACTGCGCTAAACACCCGAGGTACAAGAATGGAAGGTCTCTTGATCACAAGGCGAACTCCAGCGAATGTCCCCTGTACAAAACCCAGATGGAAATAGTAATACAAAGAACTCAATACCATTCAGATGAATGATAACAATATCAGATGTATACAATTTAATGCAAGGAAAAGTATGATGGCAACTAGTGAGTTAGGTGTGACAATCGCAGACGATCTTCCTGACATAATATTTCTACAAGAACCATACATGTGCAATGATACAGTGAAATTTGGCAAGAATTCACGAATAGTATATTCTAGCACAGATAGGCAAATTTATACTGCTACTATTATTTTGAACCGCAACATAATATATGAGAAAATTAACAGGTTTACAAATTCCTTTTGTACAGCGATCTCTCTCTATTTCAACGGGAAAAGAATAGTTATTGCCAATATCTATATACACCCAAACTCAATGGCTGCATTTCATATCCAATTCATCTCAGAAATACTTGAGGCCTTTGGTCAACTCCCAATTATCCTTTGTGGAGATTTCAATTCAAGACATCCACTCTGGTTCGATTCAACGACAAATAAAAACGGATACATTCTAAAGTATATTATCGAGGAGCAGAATCTATTTGTTGATAATCTTAAAATCCCAACTTGCAGAAATGCTAGCATAATCGACTTGACAATTTCTAATAAACATTCCATTGGTCTTATACATAACTGGAGAACCTCAGCACTTTCTGTTACCTCAGACCATTTGGCAATACTTTTTGATATCTTCAATATGATAAACTTGGCAAACAATAATAGACAGACATCGACATGGAAATTCAGAGAAAAATCGGCGAATTGGACCAAATTTGCTGAGAGTATTTCGCCTTCGGATTTACTGGATTTAAATTCAGCTTCTAAGCACATTGTAAATTGTGAAGATATTGATAATGTGGTAAAAAAATTGACAAATTTAGTAATTGAAGCTGCATACTCTTCTCTCGACGTCAAGCATCACACCTCTATAAACACGACTACTTCCAAAAATTGGTGGAATAAAGAGCTTCAACAATTAAAAGAACATTTACATTATCTCAGGAATTTGTATTATAGAGGGGGTAACCTGAATCCGAGTATTTACAGAGCGGCAAGAAATAAATACTTAAGAGCCATCAATAGAGCAAAAAAGACGTCGTGGAAAATATTTATTGAAGAAAATGAGTCTACGAATGCTTTCGGGAATGCATACAGGATTTTTAAACGGTTAGATCGGCCGATATTCAAGTGGGCATACCATTACTGAATAAAACTGCAGAATGCATGAGAGAGCAAAAGATGAAGGAAATGCTAACAGCATTTTTTCCTGATGATGATGTGCGGTTGGACAATGAAGAACACACTTTAATTAGAAATCACATCCCAAGTTTTACCAACAGGGAAATCATTTTTATTACTGAAAAGGAAATAAAGGATTTGTGCTCGAATCTTAATATCAGAAAGGCTCCTGGTCCAGATAACGTGAGTAATTATATGATTAAGCACTCATTATTATCAATCCTACCCAGTTTAGTCAAACTCTTTAATGAGTGTCTGGTGCTGGGTTACTATCCTGAAAGCTGGAAACATTCGGTATTAAAAATTATTACGAAACCGCAAAAAGCTGACTACGAAGCAATTAATAGCTATCGCCCAATTTCACTAACATCAAATTTCTCAAAAATATTTGAAACGATCATTAAAAATAAAATACTCAATTATTATAATCATAATAACTTACTGAGCCATAGACAACATGGATTTACGAAAAGAAAATCTACAATAACGGCATTGGACAAAATAACCGAGACCATACTGAAACACAAACAAAACGAATTGGTTGCACTGATTGCCATTGATATAAGTGGTGCATTTGATAATGCGTGGTGGCCTGCCTTAATAAAAAGAATGGACGAAGACCACGTCCCAGCAGTTCTTATAAAAATTATCCAATCATTTTTAAATCGGAGAAGAAAAACAAGTCTCACCTTCTCGAATACAACAATTTCGAAATATTTATCAAAGGGATGTCCTCAAGGCGGACCATTATCACCTTTATTGTGGAATATAGTCCTGAATGATTTGTTGATCAACTTCGCATCCCCAAATTCTGAAATAATCTGTTATGCGGATGATGTTTCGATTGTTTGCTGGCACAAGACCATAGAAGGGTTAAAAAATGAAACAGAAAGAACTTTAAATTATGTAATACAATGGTGTACAAGAAATAAGCTAAAGCTAAGCCCGGAGAAAACCGGCTTAATACATATGCACGGCAAACAAAATATTCCAATGGGAACTCCAAATTTCATAATAAAACCAGTGGAAGAGGTAAAAATTTTAGGTATAAAATTTTCTAATCACAGAATTAAGTCAAAAATTAACTTCACACCCCACATTAATGATATTCTTTGTAAAATCAACCGTATGAAAAATCTTTTGTTTTCGCTCTGTGGGAAGATGTGGGGATTGGATGCTAAAAAAAGATTAATTTTATATAAAACTCTTTTCAGGCCAATACTAACCTATGGATCTGAAATATGGTATAAATTTATTAATAAAAGAAGTAAGCAAAGATTAAACTCTCAGCAATATCAGATTCTTCTTTGGGTAGTGAGAGCCTATAAAACGACCTCATCAAATTGTATTCATAGTTTGGCAAAAATACCTATTCTCACAGATCAAATAGAATCGTTGATAATAAAATACGATTTGGCCAATTTATCAAAAGAAGAAATTAATGTATTCAGACCGCATGCCCCGACTATAATTCATAACTACATAGAATCAAGAATGGCTGAAACAATAGCTAACACTAATGAAACATTCAGAAAATTTTTCCCATTTGGCATTCCTTTTTATTTTCGTCCGAATTTTTATAACTCACAGTTCGTCACGGGTCATGGTAATTTTGGAGAATTTCTGTCGAAAATCGGGGCAACGGATGATCCTAGCTGTTTCTGTGGAAAAGAAAACCAAGACTCAATGCATTTATTGATGGAATGTCCGATATTCCACAGCTACAGAAGTAATCATTTTTATCCCATCGAAGAGGTTTGCGAATTTGTATATAACAAAGACACTTATGTAAAATTCAATAATTTTTGTAAGTTCATTTTGGATTTTCTCTTCTGTTTAAGAAAACCATAGTTTCAGTTTTAATTGTGTTTTTAACCGGTTATTGTGTTGTATATACTGAATTGTATATAGGTTGCTAAAATAATTTATTTTGGATTTTCTCTTCTGTTTGAGAAAACCATCGTTTCAGTTTTAATTGTGTTTTTAGTCGGTTATTGAGTTGTATATAGGTTGATAAAATAATCCATTTTGGATTTTCTCTTCTGTTTTAGAGTGCCATCGTTTAAGTTTTAATTATGTTTTTAGTCCGGTTATTAAATTGTATAAAATGAATTGTATATAATCTACTAAAATGTATTTAGGCGCAAGTATCCCGAGCTGGGATATCGCGTCCGATATGTCAAATAAAATAAAATAAAATAAATGATAATCTAAATTATCTGTTTTAAATAAAAATTAAATATCATAGAATATTTTGAATAAATGTAGGGCGCATTAAAATTGATGCAACACTTCCCCTTCTCCAGAGGTTGTCACGTCTTCCTGAATGACCTCATCCATTCTCTCATAATAAGGCTTGAGTCTTGAGACATGAACTATAAGTGGGTCGTGGCCTGGATTATCTTTCGGTTCTATTAGATAATTGACGCTAGACATCTTCTTTAATATTCTATATGGACCAAAATATTTTCTCAGAAGTTTCTCAAACTTTCCTATTTTTTAATTGGTGTTCAAACTGCTACTAATTCTCCTGGTTCATAGCTTCTTTCCATGTGTTTCTGTCATAGTTCTTTTTCATTCTTTCCTGAGTCTTTATTGTGTTGTTAATAACTAATTATCTTGTTCTGTCTATTCTGTCTAAGTGATGTTTTATGTATTCATCATAATCCTCTTTGTCAATGTCCACCGAGATATTCCTGTCGTCCAAATGGGAAGTGGGTTCTCTTACAAACATCAGGAAAAAATGGAGAATATCCTGTGGTTTCCTTAATTGTAGTATTGTAAGCATGGGTGATGAATGGGAGTATTTCATCCCAATTCTTCTGATCAGTGTTCACATACATACTGAGCATATTGATCAATGTTCTATTTAACCGCTCTGTCAATCCATTAGTCTGGGGATGATAGCTCGTTGTGAAGCATTGTTTAATATTGCATAATTCCATCACCTCTTTCATTAAATTACTGGTAAATTGAGAGCCCCTGTCACTAATAAGATATTGTGGGGCTCCGTGCCGGAGAAAAATATCCTCTACTAGAAATTTAGAAACTTCTTTTACTGTTGCTTCTGAGACTGCTCTTGTTTCTGTATATCTAGTGTAGTAGCCCGTCAGCACGATTATCCATTTCTTCCTGTTTTTCGTAGATGGCAATGGACCAACAAAGTCAATTACAATTCTTTCGAAAGGAAAGTTGGCTGGGGGAATGGGCTGTAGTAGTCCAGAAGGTGATTGGTTTGGTCCTTTTCTACTTTGACAGAGGTGGCATGTCTTAAAGAATTCTGAGACATCCTTTAGCATGGATGGCCAAAAATATTTACTCTTTATTCGGTACATGGTTCTGGCGACACCCAGATGGCCATTCAACATATGATTGTGATATTCTTCATAATTTCTCTCTTTTTCCTCTCTGGAACCACAAGCAACCACGCCCTGCCATCAGGGTTCGGGTTTTTCTTAAAGAGGCATCCATCTTCTTCTTTAAAGTTTTGCGCAATTGATCGCCTGCTTCGATTGAGGGCTTTCTTAACACTTTCGATAAACTTATCTACTTCGTCTGTTATTTGATTTGAAAATAGCCTTTCAAAATTCTCATTCCAATCAGTTTCTGGTAAGGGTCCCCTAGATAAGCCAACGGCGTCCAGATGCTTCTTTCCTGATTTATGTATTATATCGAAGTTATATTCTTATATTTTCAATGCCCATCTTGCCGATCGACCAGTTGGATCCTTCAAGGTTTTGAGCCAGCAAAAGGCGTGATGGTCTGTTACTATTTTTGAGTGTCTTCAATAAAGGTAGGGCCGTAATTTTGACATTGATCAGACAACAACCAGACATTATTTTTTGGTGGTTGAATAATTTTGCTCCGCTTTACTTAGAGTACGACTCAAATATGAGATCACGTTCTCTTCACCACCGATGTCTTGGACAAGTGTTGCACCTAAGCAGTTGTTGGACGCATCAGTATGAATATAAGTAGGCGCATTTGGATTAAAGTGACCTAGAATTCCTGGACTTAATAGTGCTGTTTTCCGGGTTTGAAACGCTTCCTCCTGCCTTTCTGTCCAGGTAAATGATACACTTTTTTTAATAAGGTTGGTCAGAGGGTCAGCAATATTTGAGAAATCTTTGATAAATTTTCTATACTATGAGCACATTCCCAAAAAGGAATGAACATCTTTGTCCTTCGTGTACCGAGGAAATATTCTGACAGCTTTGATGTTATGTTCCGCGGGATTTATACCATGTTTGCTCGGTTTATAGCCGAGAATCTCCAATTCTTCCAAAGCAAATCGGCATTTTTTGTCGTTTAACCTTAAATTAGATTCACGAAAACATCTAAAAACAGCTTCGAGTCTTTTGAGATGCGTTGGAAAATCCGGGCCATATATGATAACATTATCCAGATAACACAGACCAATTTGCCATCTTAGATTTCTAAGCATATTTCCCAAATTTCTCTCAGAGGTTGCAGGCGCGTTGCAAAGTCCAAAAGGCATCACGTTGAATTCATATAATCCATGCGCTGTAGTGAAAGCTGTTTTCTCTTTGTCTCTTTCTTTGACTTCAACTTGCCAATTACCAGATCTGAAGTCTATTGCTGAGAAGTATGTAGATCCTTGGAGAGTATCCATAACTTCGTCTATTCTAGAGATCGGATAGACATCTTTTACTTTCACATTATTCAGTTTTCTGTAATCCACACAAATTCTGTATTTACTATCTCGCTTTTTGACCAATATTACTGGGAAAGACCGGGAGCTAGAATATGACCTAATTATGCCTTCCTTAAGCATCTCATCAATTTACTCTTTTATAATATCTCGTTCTTTAGCACTTACCCTGTTGGGCTTTTGTTTAATTGTCTTCGCATCTTCTGTGTCAATCCGAAGTTTTGCCAAATTGGTTCTCCGTAATCTCGACGGAAACAGCTATCCATACCTTTCTAAAACTTGTTTCAACTCTTTCTGTTCCTTTGATGAAAGATTTTCGTTTATTTGGAATCTAGGTTCTCCGTTCTCTTCTACCTCCCTTTCTCGATTCACATTTATTTTTGCTGTACTACTTCCAAAAGCCAATGTTTGGTTTTTCATTATTTTAACGGTCGAGGATACGGATTAGTTATCCAGATATGTGCTTCCCTATTTATAACACTGATCAAGCTTCTTGCTAGACCAAGTCCATTTGTTTGAAAAATTTTGCTCTCCTCGATAATATATTCCCCATCTTCTGTTTCTACCAATGCCTTGATCAATTTAATGGAACATTCCGGTACAGTAGAATCCTTGGCACTCTTTATTTTCAACATTTCAAAATTGCTTTCGTCATGATTATTCGACAAATCGTATTTTATAGTCTCATGCTTACAATCTATTTTCGCCTTCGCTTTCTTAAGGAAATCTCTTCCAAGAAATAATGTCCTAAAATGGATTTTCAATATTACAAATTTGTGTGATAATGCTTTGTCGTCAATTTTTATATTTAAAAATATACTTCCTAATAAGTCTATTTTTTTCATCGGGTCCTGCACAAGCTTTTGTGAGTTTACGTATATCATGGCCTGTATCGTGGGCCGTTCTGAGGTCGACCATTGAGAGATCAGCGCCTGTATAAACCAAAGCTTCAAAAGTCCCTATCTTGTCCACATGAATTTTTAATTTGTATTTAGGGTCAAACTTCTTGATTCTATTTATGGTCGACTTGCTTTGATTGACAGATTCAGGCGCGACGCTTAATTTAAATCTTCCAAAACGGAATATCTATTCCGGGTAGGAATATTTTTCTGTGTGCTATGACATACATCAGCATAAAACCGAGGTCCTGATTTTTCTAATATTTGATTCATTTGGAATTTCTCTTCGACCTTCTCTTGGGTAGCTGTTGGATCCTCAAAATTTACAAACGGAATGAAACTATAAAAAAGGATGATGATAATCTAAATAATCTGTTTTAAATAAATATTAAATATATTAGAATATTTTGAATAAATGTAGGGCGCATTAAAATTGATGCAACAATATAAAATAATATATATATACAAACTATACATGAATATAAAATATTTAGAAGAAGTTCACTATAATTTGTAAGTCTGAGTTTTATTTTAATAACATTGTGTGTGTTTATATATTTTTTCCTTATTAAAAGTTGAACACGTACCCCACCTTAAATGTAAACAATAATTGAAAAAAAAATTAATTACAAATTCAAATTACTTTTTACAAGAGAGATCCTCTACTGTGCCATATATAAAAGCAAAATAGCCCCAACACAATATTAAAAAGGTATGGTAGATTAAATTGACGAAACCGCTGAGAAGGTTTACTACTGATGAGCCAGGACTCTTACTTTAATCATGGTAGTAAAGGACAGTAGAATTTCTTTTTAAGTAAAAAGAACATCCACGCTTCAAATAGTTTAAATTTCATATAATAGATGACGCGCTAATGCATAAAATATTTATATCCAAAAATTAATAAAATAATGATAAGTGAGGAAAAGTGACCGTTCGGGGAACTTCTTCTCCCTTGGTTTCAGTGAATCACTCCTAAAATATGAACTCGAGATATAATCGGCGCGCAGGTTTTCCTTACGAATGTAATGGGCTTTTCAAGATCTAAATAACCATCTTTTAAAACTGGTCTTACATAACTAACGTACTTGTTTCAATTTTGACCCAATCACAATATATGTACAGACATTTACACACGTGAACAGATATTCTTGGTACAGATATTAAACAAAATATATAGATGGAAATTTTGCCGGGAGGAAATTCTATATACAGTTACGAGCGTAATGCGTGGCCTCTTTCACGGTTTGCTTTTTTTTTTTTGGAATGGCGCCCTCCTATTGGTCGGCTACGATCACGCCACCTTTGCCCCCCATCATGCCCCCCCCCCATTTCTGTAACTATTGTGTTGGAGCGGGTCGCTCCTTAAATAAATGCATATATTAGTTAATAACCAAATGGAATCCTCTCTTTCTTTTTCCCAATAAGAGACGCCTACGGTAGCCAACAGTACATAGACAGATAAAGCACATAGGCTATAGTTATTAACTAAAATATGCATTTATTTAAGGCGCCAATTTATAATTGTAACAAATAGTATTTGAATAAAAACATTCAATCGGGTAAAACACGGGCGTTGCCCGGGTCATTCGGCTAGTATATCTATAAAGAAAAAGGCCACCTTTACCGTCAAAACTAGACACCATCTATTGACCGTCGCCGCTCCGGCAAAATGTCCATTAATATTTTGGTCTAGCCATTTTGCCAGATAAACAGCTCTTTGGCAGATTGTTAGGATTCCATAAGATTCCGTGTGGATCTCATGAAATAAAGTCCACCCTTGACTGACTAGAGTCATTACATCGAAACCAAGGTCTCTAGGTGAACGTTTCTCAGTTTTCCAAAGCTGGTGCTTTGTCACCGACCCGAGGCCGCTAGTTTGTGGCGGTGGTCAATAAATGGCGTCTAGTTTTGACGTCTATTTTAACATGAGGTGACCTTTATAAAATATACAGGGTTATTAAAATAATAAAAGCTCTAACAATGCCCAGTATCAAATAAGGTTATAATTTAACACGTGATTCAGTCTTCCTTATGAATTACGGATAGTTTTCGGTTTGTTAAACACACCAGTAGTTTTTTACATCGGATTCACACAAACTTTAGTCTTTTTAAATCAAAACAGGTTGTCAAACAAAAACTATTTATCCGACAATTAAATTGATGTGTATTTATTAAGTTTAATCAATTAATTGTTCCCACAGAGTATGTGTGTAAGATCACAAGTAAATAGACGCTAACTGTAAGAGGTAATTAAGTTTCTCTTTGTTTACTAGGTTATACGTTTCTATTTTATTTTTATCTCTCTTGTAAATCAATAAAGATAATGTTTGATTAATTTTCTTGGAATCAGTTTCTTTAAAAGGTCTAAGCAAAGTCAACAGTTATTCAATATCAGCACTTCCTAAAAATTCAAAATTTCGTTATAAAATATTGAGAAGGGCATATAATGTGGAATTTCCAGAAGAGACTTAAATACGATGTGCCTATTTCTGGTTGTTATAAATATTGGTATCTCGTTATTCAATTTTTATGGTTAATATCAATCCATATAATGGCCCAAAGAAGAAACTACAGCATGATCATATTCTGGTGATCTTCTAATTGTCCTTGCCAGTACTGGTAGATACAGCTGTCCTCTACCAGAGATGTTTTTCCCAATATCCATGCATGGAATTGATATTTGAACACACTTTGAATTTTTCATATACAAAATATATTATAAGACTAATTTTTTTTTAATAAAATCTATATACATATATATTTTGTGAAAATAGAGCAATCCGTAAATAGATATTTAAATAAAAAGGCATACATTAGATCAAAATAAAATTTATTTACCAATATTTCAGTTGGCTGAACGCCAACCTTTTTCAAGGTATTATAACAAACTCAGCGCCACATAAGATCAACAGAATTAAGTTAATTCTATTGACGTAATGTACCGCTGAGTTTGTTGTTGACATAAATATGTTGTAATACCTTGAAAAAGGTTGGCGTTTAGCCAACTGAAATATTGGCAAATAAGGTTTTTTTTTTGAATCAATATATGCCTTTTTAAATAAAGATTATATTTAAATAAAAATTAATGAGACGAGATATATATACTTCTAAATATATTTATTCTTGAAAAGGTATAATATAATAAGATTTAAATATATATCAAAATACAATACAAAAAAAATAGTAAATAACTAGCACAAATATATACATATTTATTTACAGGAAAATAATTTATTAGTTGTATGAGTGATGAAAAATATTATTGAATTTTGAATTTTATCGTGGCATTCTAGCGATGTACACTCATGGATGAAGCTAAAGGAAGTTTTACCTGTTAGCATATATATAGGGATTCAGACAATAACTCTGAAATATATTTGATACAGAGTGACCTTTATTGAAGACACACGAGACAACAAAGTGTGAACAAAATTGCCTCTTTCTCTTTTTAAAAAGCAAAGATTTGTTTATGCTTAAAATAAAAAAAGCTTATGTTTCGTCTATGACTGTAAATATAGAACGCTGATTCCTCCATCTTCAATAGAAAGATACACAGCTGGGGTTCACTACTGGGTATTTTTAATTTTATATAATACAACAACAATACTAACAATATATCTAACATTTTGCCATTTCATGCCAAAATAAAGTGATATAAAGCCACAACATATTTATATATTAAAAAAAAAAACAATAGAAAAAAATAAAAGATAAGTGGGTCAGGTGTTGATATTAAAAATAAAGAAGGCATTTCCTGACCACGAGCACATGTGCTTTTTTAGATGGCAGAACGCCATCTAGTGGAGAAAAACTAAACTAAACGTTTATTTAACTTGCTCCGTGATATTTGGCCAACCCAATTTCTTAATAAATCAAGAAAAGCCAACCACGAAGGCGTTTCGCGCTGTTGGCGCTCGTTAGCGTGGAGTAGGCTGTACCACTGCGACCAAAAAAGATTTTTGGTCCCAGAGGCTTCTTGAAAAACCAAAAAATGGGTATTTAATTCTTATGAATAGATAAAATCCTTCAAGAAATCACACATAAAAGATTTTCACACAATATCACTCTACACAATTCTCGGGTTCTATTGAAATGATCTTATCAGAAATAAAGAAGCGCTTCACCAAATTAAATAGAAACCTCTCATTACCAAGTAGGAACAAATCAGATTAGTAGAGAGAATAAACTCCGTCTCAACCAGGTTCTATTTTTATTTATTCAACGTCTCTTTGTAATAATATATCTTTATTTTATCAAGGAAATCCCAAACGCATCTGGAATTCCTTTGATAAAGATGACAGAGAGTCATCTCCAAAGTTTGGGTAAGAATGAAAATAATTTTGCTGATGCGCAGCATTTATTCTTTCTACTAAGCGTTCAAACCAATAGATGATTCTAACAATTCAGTTTAGATGGGTGAGCCACCAACAAGACATCATTCTCTTCCACTTTTCCAAGCACCTTTACATCTACAATCTAACTGGAAAAGGAATGAGGGGACATGCTTAAGATCTACATCCTGTAAATGAAAATAGACGAAATAAAAGAAATAACTAATGATACAAACCTCTTGATTCACTTCACTAAATGGTTTATCCTTAGTGTTATCTATTTCTCTAAATCTCTCCTTGTTTACCTTTTTGTACTTTTATGTAAGTAAATTATTATGGTGATTAACATACCTGATCCTTTTTCTTTACGATCATTTAACTCTATTTATTATTTTAGAAAAATCGCTTCACTCAAATGATTTTATATTTAAATATATAAAAACGTAATGTCCTTTTCCATATGAATATTTCACTCAGTATCACGATACAATTTCAAACTTCAAAGAACTCTTAAAAGAACAGATATGAATTAAGATAAAAACAATTTATCTTTACAGCGTTCACATGAGCGTAATGTCAATAAATAAAAATAATGTGAATTTCAATACAAAGAAAAATTAAAGGTAGAATGGTGTTACCAAGATTGCTTTGAGAATCATCATTCTTGCTTCCTTCTAAAACTTATAGGAAATATTGCCGTCGTTAGTATATTCTTCTATATCATTGTTATTATCGGGAATGTTTAAAGGAAGCGTTTTGTTCTGTTTCTTGACGGGATCCTTCAGTACGAAGTTTGAGAATGGCTCCGTAGAGTTCTTTGCTTCTGGATGCGATCCGTGATCAGAGGATGTGCTGCTGGGACCGGAGGAAGCCTCGAGATCCTGACCGGACTGAACCGGCTCATTTTTGGACTTCTTGGATCCTCCTCCGAACACCATCTTCTCCAGGTTCAAGAACGGTGCTTCGATGAATAGAGTGGCAATAAAGGCCAGGAGGTACGATATCACTAGATGGCCAAAGTAGATCCAGACCTGAAACATAACGCATTTGTTGAATTCATGCTCGAAATGTACAAGGTGCGTTCATTAATTTCCAGGACTGGTTAAAAAATAAAATAAATAAAATAGCTAAAGAAAATAATTTTATTCAGAGTTAAAAATTGGACATTCGACCACACCTGACTGAAAGCACGAGTCTCGTGGCGCACGCGCCGATCTAAAAATAGAACAAAACAATTTCCTTGTAAGGTTCGCATTTCTAATTTTAAAAGAGCAGAGAATCTGCATTAATTTTAGTTTCAAATTGAAAAAAAGTGCTACTGAGACGTATGAATTGATTAAAGAAGCTTTGGCGATGCAGCTTTATCCCGTTAAAGAACTTTTGAATGGTTTTCACGCTTCCTAAAAGGTCGGGAAAAGGTAAACGATGATCAGCATACTGGGCGTCCAATATCATTACGTTGCGAGAAAACAAGCTCAAAATAAAGGAATTAATTAAATATAACAGAAGAATTTCTATTAAAGACTTATCTTCAGAGACTGGACTATCTGTAGGACTGTGTCATCAAATAGTAACAAAAGATTTGGACATGATCCGGACGTCTTCAAAATTTGTTCCCCGGATTCTAACAGGAACAAAAGGAGGTTAGAATGGATGTCTGCAAAAACATGATTGAAATGACTCGGACCGATCCAGAAATCATTACCGGGGATGAGACATGGGTGTATCAGTATGACCCGGAAACCAAACTCAATCCAGCCAATGGATTGAAAGAGGGGAACCGAAACCCAAAAAGGCAAGATTTACAAAATCCAAAGTCAAGACATTGCTTTTTACATTTTTTGATATTAAATGGTTTGGTTCACCATGAATTTATTCCTTTCGGACGTACAATTAATCAAGAGGTTTATTGGGGGATAATGAGGCGCTTAAGGGAGGCAGTGCGCCTTAAAAGACCTGAAAGATGGCAAAACAATGAATGGATACTTCACGTCGATATTGCGCGGCCGCACACAGCCCATGTTGTTTTGCAGTTCTTGGCCAAGCATTCAACCATACAGATCCCTCATCCACCCTATTCCCCCGACTTAGCCCCCAATGACTTTTCCTCTATCCTAAATTGAAAATGAAGTTAAAAGGAAGGAAATTTGACAACGTTGATATGATACAAGCTGAATCGAAGGCAACCTTGAAGAACCTCTCAAAAAGTGATTTTATCTCCTGCTTCGACAATTGGAAAAAAAGATGGAACAGGTGTATTGAGGCAGGAGAAGCATATCTTGAAAAATATTAAATTAGTTTTTTTGTTTGTTTTATTTTTTCAAAGATACAGAGCAGTCCTGGAAATTAATGAACGCACCTTGTATTTAGATCTTAGGTATTAAGAGGGAACAGTTGTCAGGAAGAAGAACATACCCCGAGTGCATTGTTGAAGTAGAACTCGTGCCGCAGTCCTTGGAAAGTCCACTGCATGGGGTAGTGGATGAGGTACACCATGAAGGTCATACGGCTCAGGGGGATCATCACCTTCCAGGAGAGGATTCGAGCGACTACGCCTGAGATGAACACATACAGTCCTAAGTTTAAATCTCTCTCTCTCTCTCTCTCTCTTGGTTTCACAACAAGTGTTAGCATTGGAGATAAGAATTTACACATATTGATACAGAATAATCTTTGGTTGCCTACTCGGTAAATCATCATTCGTCACGTGACCTCAAGTCAGCGTTTTATTTGTAAACAGTTTGTTTATATATCTCTCAGTTGTATTGAGAAATCTGGGAAATTTTGTAAATACTTTCCTTGTTGAAGTAAATTTGTTTTGTGATTACTGGTTCTGGTGTTACTTATAATCTTGACTAGCCGAATGACCCGGGCAACGCCCGGGTTTTACCTGATTAAATTTTTTTATTCAAATACTATTCGTTACAATTATAAATTGGAGCCGTGGAGGTCACTCTTGTGAAACGTCCCGCTCCAAACTTTACATGTACATTAGGTCAGCTGGTATTACCCCCCATTTTCATCGCTAGAGGCGCGAGCGAAAGAGCGAATTTGCAAATAACACTACGGATATTCGGGATAGAGACCTGAAATTTTCACTAAGAGTTCTTCCAGATTCCACTTTATATACTGTTAAAATTTCAGTCAGATTAGTTACGTATTGTGGACGTGTATAGTTGACAAACATACATACATACATACGCTGACTTTTATATATATAGGGATAATAATATAAATGAGTTTAAAAAATTGTAAAAAAAAAATATGCCGGGTATCGAACCCGGGCCGCCCGCGTGGCAGGCGAGCATTCTACCACTGAACCACCGAATATTCCATTCACAAAAGCAAACGGTGACAGAATTAAGAATTGATTGATGACTCTGATACTTCTATATTTTAATATGGACCAATCGAATATTGACATGAAGCCAACCCTCCAGGATGATGCAACAATATACAAATGCATAAGTAAGCAATACACATAGCGCTTTCTGGGTAGGTAGAGGATGGAAATATTTGAAGTGATTGCTTTTTAAAATAAAGGACGAATTTCCACATCCAATTAGTGAACGGAATATGAAAAATAATTGGGAATGTTCACCATTGAGCCAAGCCTTCCCAATAATTTTCAGTGAAATAATTGTAGAAATAGTTTCGTCTTTAATTAAAAAGGTTGACATCCTTCATATACAAAGAGCACTATGCGTTTTTTTATTCATCTACAAATTTACATATGGTGGGTTGTACAATTCTTTCTGCAAACTGGGAGAAGCCCATGATTTGTGACTGAACTGTAAATATTGTGGGCGTTCTATGGATAGATCCTACTCGTAGATTGGTCTATGTTCGGTTATGTGTGAGACAATAAGTATTATTCTAGATGGAAATTTTGCCGGGAGGATATTCATATTCAAAGAAAAAGGTGGCTCTCCCATCAAAATAGACGTCAAAACTAGACGCCATTTATTGACCTTCGCTGCAAACTAGCGGCCTCGAGTCAGTGACAAAGCCACAACATCAGCTTTGACAAATTGAGAAGCGTCCACCTAGAAACCATGATCTCTAGTTGGACGCTTCTCAGTTTGCCAAAGCTGATGTTGTGGCTTTGTCACTGACTCGAGGCCGCTAGTTTGCAGCGAAAGTCAATAGATGGCGTTTAGTTTTGACGTCTTTTTTTGACGATAAAGGCGACCTTTATCTTTATAGATAAAGTATTATTCTATAATATAAAACACAACGGAAGAAATTGGAATATCAGAGGTATCACCCAGTCGAGATACCAGGCCAAGTTACGAGGTTGGCAAGTTTATAACTTGCTATAATAATATTTCAACAGCACTCACCCCTGGGGCTGGCTAGACAAGCCAGCACAAGCCAGGCCAGTCCCAGCGCCCACACAGTGCGGTGGGTGATGGCGTACACAGTCCCCGCCCAGTTCCAGGGGTCGTGGCCGTGGTTCCAGTGGTAGGTCCAGAATAGAGCCAGCAGGTCTCCCGCCGCCACCACCGTCCACCCCACCGCCAAGACCATCTGCCCCATGTCAGTTAGTTGGGTAGCCACTCTTGTCGCTTGGTGGATTGTTAGAAGGTTCTTTTTATAAGTTTAAGATAATGCAAAAATACGCTTATATAATACCATGCTATAGGATCTATCAAGTCTTTGTTACTGTAACGTATGTAGGGACAGGAAATCTTTAAATACTTAAAAATATTCAATACCTTTCTTATTTGTTGAAATAAGGTATGTTTGATAAATTATTCTACAAGTTTGTGCATTATACCGGAAGATCTATTCAATTTATTCTAAGATCTCGCCGCCTTTGCAAAGAAAACATCGTTACTCTTTATTTTTCTAGATAAAATATGATATAAATGTGATGATATTGTAGTGAGTTTAGAGATGTTGAGCAGTAGTGGAGTAGTGATGAAGGACATCCGGAGACCATGGTTTCGGGCTAATGGTCTTCGTCAGTCCAAGGCGAAATTTGATGAGATCAACAAGAGATTCACGGAATATTCCGAATTCGCCTGTTAGTTGTTTTGGTGGCATAGTGGCTATGATAATTCTATGGCCGAAATATAGATTGGTATTTTGCTGGGAAGATATCGATCTATAACATAAATGGCGCATAATCTTTTGCATATATAGATATTGAGACGAAGTGGGGACCTTTTTAAAGAACAATATCCCCCGGAATATGTCTATAGGGAAATATGTAATTCTTTACTAATTAATTCTGAGCAATAATAGTAGCCTTTTCCAGGAACATGGAAATCAATTGGTGAAAGATATTAATCAACTTCTCATTTGAGGAATCTTATCTTCAAAACACCTGGCTATAAATGAGTGACCAAGAACGTGACAGTATATATAAACCTGGACATAGATATCAATATTTAATTTAAAAGGCATATATTGTATCAAAATTTAATTTATTCTACCAAAATTTTAGTTGGCTGAACGCCAACCTTTATCAAGGTGTTATAACATATTTAATGTGTTTAATTTATGGATTGATCTATTTTCGAAAATATATCAATAAAGGTAAAGCTAAAAATCAACCTGTAATTGAATAGAAACATCTTACAATCAATAATAATAGTTTTAACGGTAGTAACAAAAGAAAAAACTGTAACCCGGGACATAGATATCAATTTTGAAGATTGAGAAATCCATAATTAAAATTATATTGAAAAAAGATGCATATATTGAATTTATAGTTACTTTATTGTTCCAATATATGCATTATTTTTGAAATTAATATCAATATAAGTGAAGCCTTAATCAATCTGCAATTGAATAGAAACCTTTTACATTCAATAATAATGGTTTTAAAGGTAGTGACAGAGGACGTGACAATAACCTGGAACATAGATATCAATATAAGACTTACCAGTAAATAAACCTGTATTCGAATAGAAACCTTACATTCAACAGTCCTGAGTGTGACCAAGGATGTGACAAAGGATGTACCTTGGACATGGAGGGGACGAGGCGTCGTGCCAACACAACTCCAACAGCCAGACCGATGAAGTACGGGCCCATGTGGGTGAAAGTCTGGAAGTAGATGTTCCTCCAGAACTCCTGTAGGTCACTGGTACCACACCATATGGTCTTACACTCACCACGCTCTCTTATCATTTATAATTTATGGAATTCCAAAGTTTTTTCCGTCCAGATTTTTATAATGTCCAATTTATCACTGATCTTGGAAATTTTGGAAAATTTTTGTCAACTATCGGCGCGGTGAAGGAACCGGCATATTTCTGCGGAGGAGAAATTCAAGACTCGAAACATCTACTTCTGGAATGTTGAATTTTTCGGGATTATAAGGAAAGAAAATCTGGTGGCATCAAACAGCTATAAGAAATTGTAGATGAGAAAAAAACATAAAAATTTCAATCAATTTTATAGATATATATACAACTATCTTTTGAACTGGGAAAGAGAGGGAAGGAAATTTTGAGAGAATTGCTTTTGTTTGTTTGTCTTTTCTCCTTGACCTTTCTTCTTATATATAGCCAATTTGATATGATGTTAGAAATGTATTGATGCAAATATCACTGAGTTTGGGATATCGCGTTATAGGATGTTAATAAAGTTAATATTATTATTATGCCATATTCAAATAATGAAAATTAGATTTTAAGCAAAGAGTTTCTTTTTATTTTGGATGTTGCAAGCTTTAGAGAAAATTTTGCTCTTCAACGGACAAAATATACACGACAAAAAATATATATATTTTTACGAAAATAAATGAAAATAAATGCTATTGGCTTATGTCCGCGTGGGCGTGCATCATTGCATATCTCATTTAACTCACATATACAAACTTTACAAAATATTAAACTAAAAATCTCAGAGCAATTACAACGAATATTTCTATTTGAGACAGTAAAAAATTACGGATACCCCTGGTCTCTCCTGGAAGTGGTCGCTTAGAGCAGATTGGATTAGTTTAGCTAGTCGTTTCTGCCATTATAAAAGTGGTGAATTTCCATTCCAAAACGTATAAATGCTCTTCAACTACCGCAATCTTAGGAACCCCAAAAACGCCTTTCTATCTCTCATTTGTTAATAAAATACATTTGGGCAGTTTCTCATCACTACTTTATAACCTCTCTACATGTTATTCATATATTTTCTTTATTTAATCTTATTTATTTATATTTTTTCGTTTATTTTGTATTTAACCTTATACAATCTTATATGAACGATATAATAAAGTATTTTCAATTTCAATTACTACCTTTTGAAATTTTCAAATATTCTTTTACACATCGTCTTCTATTTCTTGGAAATAAATCTCTATAAATTATCCTTTAACTGAAATATCTTTGCCTTCTCAGACTTTGAAGATAATGGTAATTTCAAAGAAGGTTTTCTTAAAAAAGGGAACACGCAATCTTTATGGAACATCCTAAAAATTTGTTCCAGGTACAATATTTAATGGAGTAGTGGGAATAGTGAGAAGGACAAAGCAAAGACCAGATAGGATGGCGATGGTAGGTACCTGGGGCTGGGGGTGGTGACCAGCATGGTGGGCGGGAAGCCCCCGAGGATGGTGACCAAGCCGATGGCGACAATGGACCCCAGCACGAAGAGCACATTGATGGTGGCACCAATCCTCGGCCACCTGCACATGTCGACACTTTGTCTAACACCAAGGTTATGTTGTTTATGGTATCAGTGGGGGATTGTGAGCACAGAAAACACGCTTCATCCTGAGTATAATCCTAATTTCTACACACACATAAATAAATTATTGCCCTACCTATATATATATAATGTTTATGCTATGGTTGTTCAAGAAAATAATTGATCCACTTATTCGAATATTTCCCATTATCCTAAATTTTCTTTATTACGGAGATTTCATATAATCAGAGTGTTACCATATGTA
This sequence comes from Cordylochernes scorpioides, assembly GCA_030710605.1. NCBI lineage: Eukaryota > Metazoa > Arthropoda > Arachnida > Pseudoscorpiones > Chernetidae > Cordylochernes > Cordylochernes scorpioides. Next base: position 22,283,483 of record CP092872.1, on the reverse strand, counting down.
CGAAGTTTTCAGACAGTCATACCAATCGGTCATTGTAAAAATATATATATATTCTCTCAATCCTTGAATACATATTTCCAAGTCCAATTCCTAGCTAAGGATTTGGAGAAGAATTGTGAATCAATTTTAAAATTCTTTAATTAATTTTTTTTTGCTCTTAGGCAGCTACATATCCAGTGTTGACATTGGAAAAGAAGGAAAACAGAGAAAAATCTTGTCGAGTTGCAGTAATAGAAAGTTAGCGGCCTTAAATAGACCACGGTGTTGATATCAAGAAAGCCTATTTTATGTTGCACTAGAATATGAAGAATTGACGACATTGTAGAAGAGAAATAGAGAAAGGAAGTGTAGATTATTTTTGAAAAGTAAAGAATAATAAGATGATCAATTTATGTGATTTTCCAATATTTTTACACAAAAAAATATATTTTACCACCTTTAATATATATAGTTTTTAAAATCTTAATTTGCGCTATATATAGCCCCTCTTTTTTGAATTTACAAAATTTCAAAATAAGTTTTCTATAGAGGTTAAAAACGTGTGATGATAAGAACTGAAACGGCATGTCTCACCTCAGCAGTGGCAGCAATACTAGCAAGGACAGCTGGTGGAGTTGGTAGTCCGCGGCCAGATACCACGAGTGAAGCAGACACTGGACAAATACGCTCGGAATTAGTCATTTGTAGCCAGTTGACTCGACGGACGTTATATATCACAGATGGCTTCCAATATGGAAAGATTCATTCACACTATATAGCAATAATTTTATTTTGATTAAAATCTTAGCTAGCCTTCAAGATCATTGGTTCTTCTTCAGATCCCCTTACCTAACCATACTTACAATGTATGGGAATTCGAAAATATTATAGACACGTATGATTCTTTTAAAATCGAACAATTTTTCACTGCCCTTACTGCAATGAAAAAAATAGCGGGAGGGACAATAGCTCATCAGTTGAACCCTTCCAGCGGTTTCGCCAATTTAAGGGAAGGTTCACCACTGATGAGCCAGGGGCCCTCCCACTAATTTTTTTTCGTTGCAGTAAGGGCAGTAAAAAATTGTTTAATAAAAAAAATCATACGTGTCTATAATAGTTTCGAATTATCATAACAGATGGCACGCTAATGTATCACATATAATGTATATTAGGAGTTATCTCTATAACTATTATTTACATGTATGTAAATATGCAATAGTAATTACATATATATATATATATATATATATGCAGTAGAATTTTAGATATTTATATTCAAAGGCCACGATATATCCATTATTTTCAGATAGGTAAATGCAATAGATTATCATTTAAGCAATATTATCTTCCAAACCATTTAAAGGTAAAAAGACATTTCAAAGGGTAACAGATTTTAGAAAATGATTCAAGTAATATGTATATAATATTTTCTTAGTTAACTATATTTTAAACATGAGGCTATAACGCGCCATCTATATATAATAAATGCAACTACAAAGCACGAAATTGTCTTTAAAAAAATAATAAAAAAACTCTTCTACTGTCCTTACTGCGATGAAAAATATGTGGAGGGCTTCGTTTATCAGTGGGGACCTCTCCCAGAGGTTTGGTCAATTTAATCCACCAGACCGCTTCTTAGAGCTCTAATACTATTTTGGTGGATTCTGCTTATGTATGCTGCAGTGAAGAGTGGAATCTTAGTTGTTTATATTTAACTAGACGAATGGCCCGGGCAACGCCCGGGTTTTACCCGAGTGCGAATATATTTTAAAAACGTTGTCTTGGGTGGTCGCTATAGACAGGGTGGTCTGTATAGACAGGTGTATGTATCCCACAGCTGATAACAGGGTTGTCTAGAGTGGCCGCTATAGACAGGGTGGTCTGTATAGACAGGTGTATGTATCACACTGCTGATAACAGGGTTGCCTAAGGTGACCGCTATAGACAGGGTGGTCTGTATAGACAGGTGAATGTAACACACTGATGATAACAGGGTTGCCTAAAGTGACCGCTATAGACAGGGTGGACTGTATAGACAGGTGGATGTATCACACAGCTGATAACAGGGTTGTCTAGAATGGCCGCTATATACAGGGTGGTCTGTAAAGACAGGTGGATGTATCACACAGCTGATAACAGGGTTGTCTAGAGTGGTCGCTATAGGCAGGGTGGTCAGTGGTCGCTATAGACAGGGTGGTCTGTATAGACAGGTGGATGTAACACACTGCTGATAACAGGGTTGTCTAGAATGGCCGCTATAGACAGGTGTATGTATCACACAGCTGATAACAGGGTTGTCTAGAGGGGGGCAGGGAGGACACGTGTTCGCCGGCAGCCAATGGGCGCGCATTCTATCCGTGAGCTTCAGACAGAATAAGGCAATTATATATATAGATCAGGTTATGGATATAAGTTATTAGAAGTTTGTTTTGTTTTATTATTTGAATAACAGATTAATAATTTTAATTATAAAATTTATTGATATTCTCGCTTTATATTTACTATCTGGTCATTGAAAAGAGTTGAACTATTTTTGAACAAAATGAATGGCCTTGTTATCCTGAGTTCTGTATTTTCTATTTTTTCTACGTGACAAAAGATTTTATAGCTCAAAATTAAAAATAAATTTCAAATCGGGCTTCGAGACCATGTACATGTCTGCTCATTAATTAAGGTTGAATTATTTTTGATCAAAATTAATTGTAATGATATCCTGAGAGAGTTCTGTATATTTATTAATTTTTCTACGTGACAAGTTTATTGATCAAAATGGAAAAAAAGTTCAAATCAGATTTTGAGACCATGTACGAGATGTACAGGATGTTTCCAGTTTGGACCAAAGAACACCACCCGCCATTTATGACTTAAATGTAATTTTACTGACCTAAAAGCTTATGTCCATAGTTTGCTTGAATACCATTTCTGAGATTCCACCCTTCAGTATTGCATATAAAAGCAGAATGATTCAATACGGTATTAGATCTCTAAGAAGCGGTCTGGTAGATTAAATTGGCGAAACCGCTGGGAGGATTCACCACTGATGAGCCAAGCCCCCCCCCCCCCCTCTCAATATTTTTTCATCGCAGTAAGGACAGAAGAAGTTTGATTTATTTGTGAAAAGAAACAATCCCGTTTTGGTGTTTTCATTTGTATTACTTATGACTCTCAATTGGTATCCGATGATACGGTGTCCAGGCTGGAAGGATACTCACGGGAGGGTCGCGGTGGACGAGGTTATTGACAAAGAGCAGGTTGAGCCAGCCATAGCTCCGACAACCCTGAGCCATAGGTTCCACGGTCTCTCGCCACAGCGGTCCGGAGCCCAGCAGCGGCAACAATAGCACAGCTCCCATGGCGAACAACAGCCCCGGTAGCAACCTGCGCCACATTGGGAAAAACTACGTAAAACCAATTCTATATTTGATATTCAGATAGAGCATTTGTTTAGGACCAATTTCGTAAATAGATTTAGGTGAGGTATCCTACCCGAGAGGACTATGTAAATATATAGAATTTAATAAACAGTTATTGGTTTCGGCACGGGTGGTTATGATGAGTATCTCTTTGATCTATTTTCAAATAATTTAATCTATTCCATAAGTTGGATAAGCGCCTGGATCAGTAAATTATCAAAATTACCCAATCATGAGGCGAAGAGTTTTTAAAATTCATTTATCCGAGCTTTCGAGAATTTCTGCCCTTCTAAAGGAGTAATTTTCACTTCCGTAGAAGGGAATAAATGCTCGAAAACTCGGCTGAATAATAAGATTAAAAAATTAAAACTCACAAGTTACTGTTCGCTCACGATTTTGTACTTGTAATAATAATACCATCTATTCCTTACAAGCATACAGTACGGTTATCTCCAGGCTTTATAATCCTATAATGCTACAGTTCGCTCTGTTAGCTCAGTGGTATTCTATCTTATCATGTGGAGATACCTGATGGTCGACAACTACTTACCTCACGATACGGCGAAGCAGGAAGATAGAGATGGGAGGGGCTTTCCCCATGCGATCGGCCAATCTGATGGTGCCATAGGCCACCAGCATACCGCTGTCACACACACCGTCAACTTTCATCCAACTGCACTCTACCATGTCTGATCTATTGGACAACTCGGGCCATAATCCCCTGTGTTGGGGAAGCCTCTCCTCGAATGTATATAATTATAAATATAAATGTTTCTAGTTTCACTCTCAAAATATATTTATCAACTTTGTAACATGCTTTGTATTTATTTATGTAAAATATTTAATTATTCTTTGATTTTTATTCATAGTTAAGTAGTCGCCAACATTGTACTTTCTTTCTTTTTGTAATTTTGCATAAGTTCTGTTTATATATTATGGTTAACCTTGTTGTAATTTAATTAAATATTAAAACACAAGGTATTGTAACTATCTCTTATTTATAAATAGGAGACGTTATTAACTTTATAAGTATGATTCACCATTGAACTTCTTAGAACACACATCACCAACTTATTTTGCTTCTCTAGTATCAGATCTATTTGTTGAAATAAAGAACGTATACTAACCTGAGGAAGAAGAAGGTGTCGACGGAGAAAGAACCGTTACAGATAATCTGGAAGAGGAAGTCGTCTCCCAGCGTGGGGATCTCCACCAGATTCTCTGCACATACAACATGGCTTAAAACAGAAGTATAACACCCCTGTATACTCAATGATGCAGGTAATAAGTTTTCATTGATTGGAGATTTCCCTTTGGGTGTAAATAGGTTGGCTTAGGAGAAGGAAAACGAACGGCAAAGTATCCTTTCTGTTGCTGATTGGTCGATCGGACGCATGCGCCAGCTTGCCCCTGTCAAAGTAATTGCAAATATCTTCCTAAGAAGCAGAAGTATCGATCAAAGTTTGCATTTTACTATCTTCCAATGGTAAATTAAAACAAATATTTGATACAATACGAATGCAAGTGAAAAATACTATGTTTTATATTAAAATAAAGATATTAACAAGGTTGTGTGGTATTTCAACTTAGATTAATTTGACCTCTCCATTGATAAAATATATAGAAATCTGATTATTTTAAATTAAAAAAGAAATTTGGTTTTGAGGAGACTTTGTTAGAGAGTTTCTTAATGTCGAGGTTTTCTCTATGTCTTTCCTAGGGACGGTGTGTTACTCACGGATCTGCTGATAGTCATAGTTGAGGTAGGTGTGGCCCAGCACGATCCACACCATGGACAGCACTCGGATACCGTGGACAATGGGCAGAGACTCATCACTCTGGGCGGTGTTCATGAGCTTCCTGAAGTTGGTACAAAGTGAGAAGGACCTCAGAATGTTGCCTGCAAAACAACAAAGTCCATCAGTGAATTCTGCGTGGAACGAAAAGGACGTTAGAAAGTTTCCTGACACCTGGCACAGCATGTCGAGTTCTTCATAAATAAGATTTACATAAAAAAATATTTTGCGCTAGTAAGGATAAAACAGCTTGTGTATTCCATGATAGCAATAGCTGAGTGTAACTCTTGTTAAACCTGTGTTTCCTTCGCAGTTCTGTGAAAGGGACTAAGAAGGCGATTTATGTCGATTTATGAAGAATTTATTCTTTCTAATTCTTAAGATATACATGTATCATTAACTGGTTCACATGTTAGACCTATGGGACCCTAATACAAATAACTTACACATGCAAACACATAGCCTTGTTTACCTACTAAGCTCAGATGCATGAAGTGACATGGCTGAAGTGATTTTTAAGGACTAAAGAATTCATGAACTATACCTGCTTGCTAGTTAGCAAAAATATTTGATTGTTACATTGTTGAAAAGATTAAAACATATATATATAATTTTTATTGAAGGAAATTTTGATGGTAGGATATCAATCTATATTGAAATAAAGGCCGCCTTTCCCCTCAAAATACCCACTAGAACTAAGCGCAATTTATATATATTTATATATTAACCGTCTCCGCAAACTAGCGGACTCCGGTCGGTGACAAAGCCTCAACACCAGTGGACGCTACTCAGTTCGCCAAAGCTGGTGTTGTAGCTTTGTCACCGACCAAATCCGCTAGTTTTCGAAGATGGTCAATAGATAGCGCTTAGTTTTAGCGTCCATTTTGACGGGAGAGGCGAATTTCATTTTTACATATTTTATTGAATGAGAAACATCAAAAATAAATATTTAATTGTTAAAGATAAAATTTTATGCAGACATATCAGTTTGTAAAATCTTTATAAGGTGATATGATAATTGAAAAATATCTACTAGTATATCAGACATATCAAATAATCTTAAGTGTTAAGTATAATTGATTGTATAATATGTGCTGTATATGATCTTTTTTTTTTTTTAAATTTTGATTTGGGTTTAAATTAAAATTATATATAGTATATATATATATATATATGCTTGTTTGAAACTTATTTCAAGTAAAAAAATACTTTGTGTATATATGTTTGAAAGTATGTTTTATTTTCCTTTTTTTTTCTTTCTTTCGATTTTCTTCTCATTGAGCGCCAGTGTCCTTAGCGGGACATCGCGCTTTGTTGTTATAGAGTTGAATAAAGTTGAATATGAAAATATTATAAAATTAGTTGAAAACTTATAAAAGAAATGATAGCTACAAATTATAGGCCACCATCTGACATCTATCAACTTACCCAGGGTTGCTCTTGAAGCATCGACCGTGGAGCCACTCACGAATTCAAGGAGTGTTCCGAGGGTAACCAATAGGATGAGTGTTCCAAAACATGACCTGTAGCCGCACAAACATCTTTAGTGCATTTGAACAAAGCTTTACGTAAACAACCCTATTCAAACACGATAAATAACGCCAGATATCTATAAAAAAGATTCTGAATTGTCATCTCATTATAACAACTAATTTCTTCTAAAAGTTGCTGATGGCTTGCGTCATCTATCGGAATAAATATCAACTAATCGTTGATTTTCAATTATTCTAGAATTGGCCCAATACCCTTTCTTGATTGATCATTAAAAGCTAACCACGTACCCGTTTCGGGCTGGTGGCCCTCGTCAGCGTGGTGAAAATTGTACTTCAACGACAAAAAAAAAAAAAATACTGTTTATCCGAACGCCAGACAATTTGAAAAAAAAAAAATAGTAAAAAAGTTTTCACCACGTTGACGAGGGTAAAAAACCTGAAACGCGTATATGGTTAGCTTTTCTTGATTAATCAATAATGGGTATTTTCCAATTCTGGAATAATTAAAAATCAATTAATTGTTGATATTTATTCCGATAGATGACGCAAGCCATCAGCAACTTTCAGTTTCACGATAAGGAGATGCCTTTTTCTTATTTTGTTCTCTCGCCTCTTTTTTTATATTAATAAATAAGATACTTTTTGGCAGTGTTTTTATAAGACGTCTATATTAACATTACATTTAATAGACTTTCAGAGAATAATTTACAATAAAGATATGTGTGTGTGTGCTTTGAAAATAGAGAAATATATAAATAAATCTTTAAATAAAAAGGCATATATTGGATCAAAATATCATTTATTTTACCAATATATCAGTTGGCTGAACGCCAACCTTTATCAATATATTATAACATTTTAAAGTGTGTCAAAAACAAACTCAGCGCCACATAACGTCAATAGAATTAAGTTTTTTTTTTATTTTTGAACTTAATTCTTTTCACGTTATGTGGCGCTGAGTTTGTTGTTGACACACTTCAAAATGTTTTAATACCTTAATAATGGTTGGCGTTCAGCCAACTGAAATATTGGTAAAATAAATGATATTTGATCTAAAATATGCCTTTTTATTCGAATAAAGATATGTTTGAAGGTTATACAAAACACCTATGTGGTTGTGTATAGAAATACTTACAAGACTCCAATCTGCAAGGGATCCAGGTTCAATCCTTCCTCTTCCACCTCACAGGATGGGACCGAGATGTTCCACCAGAGGTTTTGCATTGCTGGACAAGACTGATGTTAACATCGTGTTGGTCAGTTCATATTTTGATATACAGTAGAACCTCCCTGTAAAGGACATCTAATTTCAGAGCCAAAGTGTCTTTTAGGGAGAGGTGTTCTCTTATCATAGAGTTTCTAAATGGTATAAATGGTAATTTTGCAAATGAAAATTGTCCTTTGAAGAGAGGTTTTCTCTATCGTGAGTATTCTCTCATTGTGTTTTTACTGTATTGAGATAGAGTGGCGTATTGTCTTTGCATTGTCTCGTATCACTGATGGGCGGGAGTCATCAAACATCGGTTAGCGCCGTGACACATTATCACACCATCTGTATTTAGAAATCTCAACTATTGCAGCGCGAATAAATCTTTTTCTAATATAGTAATTTCACTGCCCTCACTGCAATGATAAAAAATAGGAGAGCTTGGGTTATCAGTGTTGAGAACTCGAAGAAATTTCGCCGTTTAATCTAGCATACATCTCCTATAGTTACAGATTATGTCCATAGTTCGTTCAAATACAATTACCAAGACATCCTTCAAAGTCCGAATGTAAAAACAAAAGAGTTTAATACAATATTCGAGCGGTAGTTTGATCTTCCGAAACCTCTAGGAGAGTTCATAATTGATGAGATAAGCTCTCCTAATGGTTTTAACAGTGCGTGAGGGCAGTAAAAATGTTTAGGCCCTTAGAAGAAAAAGTGGCGTTAAAATTTCTGAGAGTGTTGTAAAAACTGTTTTGAGAGTAAGTTTCGATTGGTTCTATCTCCACATTGGGAATACGGAACTACCTAAAATTTGTATGTGCATATATATGTCAAAACAATCATTTGCAGTGAAACTTTGTTATAATAATGAAATTATATCATGTTTTCCTAAAGCCCCTTATACGCGGCATATCGTTATAGACGATAAAACATCTTTGGCCGGGATAAAACTTGCTCAATAGGTTTATAAGTAGGATATTTTATATCAGTGTAATAATTGGTGACATTGCAGATTTTTTAGATAATTTAAAGTATAAAAAGAGTTTTGATAGGTTTCTTTTCATGTGGAATAAAAATGGGACCAGATGGATTTGCGACAAACAGACGATTAACTGGTGTTGGTCCAGTTAGCCGATACGAAATGGTTCACGGCAAAGAAGCTTTCTTGTGCGGCTCGAGCATAGAGTGGTGAAAATTGCTAAGCACAGGTAACAAGAGCGATGAATAAGCTACCCGTGTTGGCGATCGCGGTGATGTCTTCGGCTTCGCAGGTCGAAGGAATACAGATGCCGAAGCGGAAGGAGAGGAAGTAGAAATAATGGGCAAATTCCTTCAACCGCTCGGTGATCTGCCACAAACACAAAACCTGAATATTGAGGCAGCAATTAATGTAGCGAATAGAATAAATTGATTGATATCGCACATCAAATCTTAAAAAATGTAATACCGCATCATATTTATTCTTCTTACTATTATTATTAAAGTTTGAGAGCCTTCGAGCTATGACCTTCTTCAATAAGTATAGTGAAGGTCTCATAGTTCGAAGATTCTGTTCGAGAAGGTAATTGTGAAAGACATGTTGGGGGCATGTGAAAGGAACATGTGAAGGGCATGAGAGGACGATAAAATAGGGGCATGGGAAAGACATGCGGAGAAATGCAAGGGGAGCATGTGAAAGACATACGAGAGACATGCTAGGGGCATGGGGAACAACATGTAGGAGACATGAAAGAAGGGCATGTGAAAACATGTGGGAGACATGCGAGAGGGGCATGTGAAAGGCATGTGAGAGACATCAAAGAGGGACATGTGGAGGCAATAAGAGGAAGATAAGATAAGGGGCTTGTGAGAACATGCGGAGAAATGTGAGGGGGGCATGTGAAGACATGAGGGAAACACGCGAGAGGGGCATGGGAAATACACGTAGGAGACACGTAAGAGGAGCATGTTAAAGACGTGTGGTAAACCTGCGACTTACATCCCCACGAGTAGGCAGGCGTTCCAATGGGGGAATGAGATGATGCCTTAGATGAAAACGGGGACGCGGGGGCAGGGGCGGCCTGACCTTCAGCGTACAGTACTTGCCGCGGAAAGACTCCTCCTTGTTCCTCTTGATGAATCTCACTCCAAGACATTCTCTGAAATCTCCCAGCGAGGACAGGTGGCCATTTAGAATCCCGGGCTGGAGCTTGCCCGAGGCATCCACCACTGAAGCGCAAACCACATTTCGTACATTTCCGAGTCATGGAATCAAACGCACGCTACAAAATATTATATATACTGATGCGTAAAAATTGAAGAATAAAACGATATTATTGAATTATTAGCTAAACATTAGTAATATATAAGATATTTTCTAGTAGGTGTTATTTATCAATAAATGTATAGACACACACATGAACTAAGGATAAGCGTCATATTTTCTTTCTATTGTGATAAACTTTTACAAGTTCAATATGTAATATATGCAAATTAGGGCTTACAAAATATATTTTATCTGTTTCCGACGATGTAACAGTGGTTCTATGGGTTTTTCGATGTGCTGATTCTATATTTTCAAGCCTTTTCGTTTTATTAGCGTCCGGTTTCAAGGTACAGTGTTACATACCTTAGGTTAAAGATACTTTATCCATTTCGGCCATGTTTCTACTCTAGTAGTACAGAGTTCTACATTAGTTGAAAATCAACGACAACGATGAATAAAAGACGCTGTGGCGCTAGCACAGCGGCAATTCAAGAATTTAATTAATTTTGGTGCAAATTTAAATAAATATTTATTATTGAAATAAAAACTTGTTTTAGAACGCCCATCAAATACTAGGTAGAATATATTTTAAAAAACAAGATCACTTTGAGGAAAACGGACATTTCTGGATTGTGATAGTCAAATACGAGGGGCATCCAATAAATAAGTTTCCCTATTTTGTAACAAATAAACAACTTTATTTACAATTATGCAGTTATTTTATTTTCATTATACAACTCATAGACTACTTCTCTACATAATCACCATTTCTGTCCAAACATTTTTGGTACCGTTGTAGCGATTTTTTGATACCACTGTTGTACCAAGCCGTGTCCTGTCTTCGTAGCCAGTGGTTCGCCTCCGCCTGTTTTCAATTCAAATTCAAAACATCTGACATGATTGTTCCAATCGAAGAGCATCTAATTTCGACTCCAGGAGGCAGTCGAATCATTATTTCGTCAATGGTGACGCGGCGATTTGCTTCCACCACATTCCGAACAGCAGCCACGGCTGCATTGTCCGTAGCAGTAACGGGCCTGTCGCTTCGCTCGTCATCATGCACGTTTTGCCGTCCTTCCAAGAACCATGAACGCCATCAGCGAACCATTTGGATGCTCATACATCCTTCACCATACACTGACACTAAATTGCGATGAATATTGACCGCAGTTTCATTTTTCGCTGTGAAAAAAACGAATTACAGAACGGAGTTCGCAAGTGGACACGTTCACCAGTGGTAGCTCCATGGAAACTGAAGCGCTACGGACTTGCGC
>CP092872.1:22245615-22271973 GCA_030710605.1 Cordylochernes scorpioides | reverse complement strand
ATATATCTCACTCGGTCGAGATACCAGACCAAGTTAAGAAGAGGTTGGCAAGGTGTATATCGGCAGCACTCACCCCGGGGGCTGGCTAGACATGCCAGCACAAGCCAGGCCAGTCCCAGCGCCCACACAGTCCGGTGGGTGATGGCGTACACAGTCCCCGCCCAGTTCCAGGGGTCGTGACCGTGGTTCCAGTGGTAGGTCCAGAACAGAGCCAGCAGGTCTCCCGCCGCCACCACCGTCCACCCCACCGCCAAGACCATCTGCCCCATGTCAGTTAGTTGGGTAGCCACTCTTGTCGCTTGGTGGATTGTTAGAAGGTTCTTTTTATAAGTTTAAGATTATGCAAAAATACGCTTATATAATACCATGCTATAGGATCTATTAAGTCTTTGTTACTGTGACGTATGTAGGGACAGGCAATCTTTAAATACTTTAAAAAAATTCAATACCTTTCTTATTTGTTGATATAAGGTATGTTTGATAAATTATTCTACAATTTGTGCATTATACCGGAAGATCTATTCAATTTATTCTAAGAGCTCGCCGCTTTTGCAAAGAAAACATCGTTACTCTTTATTTTTTTAGCTAAAATTTGATATAAATGTGATGATATTGTAGTGAGTTGAGAGATTTTGAGCAGTAGTGGAGTAGTGATGAAGAACATCCGGAGACCATGGTTTCGGGCTTATGGTCTTCGTCAGTCCAAGGCGAAATTTGATGAGATCAACACACATTCACGGAATATTCAGAATTCGCCTGTTAGTTGTTTTGGTGGCATAGTGGCTATGATAATTCTATGGCCGAAATATAGATTGGTATTTTGCTGGGAAGATATCGATCTATAACATAAATGGGTCATAGTCCTTTGCATATATAGATATTGAGACGAAGTGGGGACCTTTATAAAGAACAATATCCCCCGGAATATATGTCCATCGGGAAATATGTAATTCTTTACTAATTAATTCTGAGCAATAATAGTAGCCTTTTCCAGGAACATGGAAATCAATTGGTGAAGGATATTAATCAACTTCTCATTTGAGGACTTGCCTTCAAAACACCTGGCTATAAAGGGAGTAACCAATAACGTGACAGTATATATGAACCTGGTTATAGATATCAATATTTAATTAAAAGGCATATATTGTATCAAACTATAATTTATTTTACCAAATTTTCAGTTGGCTGAGCGCCAATCTTTATCAAGGTGTTATAACATATTTATTGTGTTTAATTTATGGATTGATCTATTTTCGAAAATATATCAATAAAGGTAAAGCCAAAAATAAACCTGTAATTGAATAGAAACATCTTACAATCAATAATAATAGTTTTAACGGTAGTGACAAAGGAAAAAACTTTAACCCGGGACATAGATATCAATTTTGAAGATTGAGCAATCCATAATTAAAATTATATTGAAAACGATGCATATATTGGATTTATAGGTATTTTATTGTTCCAATATATGCATTATTTTTGGTTTTAAAGGTAGTGACAGAGGACGTGATAATAACCTGGAACATAGATATCAATAGGGGTTACCAGTAAATAAACCTGTATCCGAATTGAAACCTTACATTCAACAGTCCTGAGTGTGACAAAGGATGTGACAATATATGTACCTTGGACATGGAGGGGATGAGGCGCCGTGCCAACACCACTCCAACAGCCAGGCCGATGAAGTACGGGCCCATGTGGGTGAAAGTCTGGAAGTATATGTTCCTCCAGAACTCCTGTAGGTCACTAGTACCACACCGCATGGTCTTACACTCACCACGCTCTCTTATCATTTATAATTTATGGAATTCCAAGTTTATTCCTTCCAGATTTTTATAATGTCCCATTTATCACTGATCATGGAAATTTTGGGAAATTTTTGGCCACTATCGGCGCGGTGAAGGAACCGGAATGCTTCTGCGGAGGTGAAATTAAAACTTGAAACATCTACTTCTGGAATGCCCAATTTTTAATGGATTATAGGGAAAGAAATTTTGGTGGCATCGGACAGCTACATGAATTCGTAGATGAGAAAAGAACATATAAAAATTTCAATCAATTTTGTAGATATACAACTATCTGTATATACAACTATCTTTTGAACTGGGAAAGAGAGGGAAGGAAATTTTGAAATAATTGCTTTTGTATGTTTGTCTTTTTTCTCTTTGACCTTTCTCCTTGTATATAGCCAATTTGTTATGATGTTAGAAATGCATTGACGCAAATATCCCTGAGTTTGGGATATCGCGTTATAAGATGTTAATAAAGTTATTATTATTATGTCATATTTAAATAATGAAAATTAGTTTTTGGGCAAAGAGTTTCTTTTTATTTTGGGTGTTTCAAGATTTAAAGAAAATTTGATCTTCAAACGGGCAAATGATATTATATACGACAATAAAATGATATTTTTACAAAAATAAGTGAAAAGAAATGCTATTGGCGTATGTCCACGGGAGGGTGCATCATTTCATTTCTTATTTACCACACATATACAAACTCTACAAAAATCAAATCAAAACTTCAGAGCAATTACAACGAATTTTTCTATTTGAGACAGTTTAAAAAAATACGGATATCCTTGGTCTCTCCTGGAAGTGGTCGCTTAGTGGAGATTGGATTAGTTTAGCTAGTCTTTTCTGCCATTATAAAAGTGGCAAATTTCCATTCCAAAACGTATAAGCACTTTTTAACTACTGTAATCTTGGGAACCGCTATAAACACCTTTCTATCTTTAATTTGTTAATAAAATACATTTGGGCGGTTTCTTATCCATTTCATTATAACCTCTCTTCAGGTTATTCATATGTTTTCTTTATTTAATCTTATTCATTTATTTATTTTGTATTTAAAACATTATATAAACTTATATGAACGATATAATAAAGTATTTCCAATCTCAATCTCTACCTTTTGAAATTTTCAAATATTCTTTTACACATCGTCTTCTATTTCTTGAGAAATAAATCTCTATAAATTATCCTTTAACTGAAATATCTTTGCCTTCTCAGACTTTGAAGATAATGGTAATTCCAAAGAAGGTTTTCTTGAAACACAGAACACTCGATCTTTATGGAACATCCTAAAAATTTGCTCCAGGTATAATATTTAATGGAGTAGTGGGGATAGTGAGAAGGACAAAGCAAAGACCAGTTAGGATGGTGATGGTAGGTACCTAGGGCTGGGGGTGGTGACCAGCATGGTGGGCGGGAAGCCCCCGAGGATGGTGACCAAGCCGATGGCGACAATGGACCCCAGCACGAAGAGCACATTGATGGTGGCACCAATCCTCGGCCACCTGCACATGTCGATACTTTGTCTAACACCAAGGTTATGTTGTTTATGGTGTCAGTGGGGGATTGTGAGCACAGAAAACACGCTTCATCCTGAGTATAATCCTAATTTCTACACACACACATAAATAAAAATAAATTATTACCCTACCTATATATATACAGGGTCCATTATGAAAGTAATGAGCATTTACTGGCAAAATACATTTATTGATCGTAATTTGTGCAAATGTTCAATATACTTCAAAATACATTCCTCCTGCATCAATACACTTGCGGAGACGCGTTTGCCACGCCTGAAAGGCACCCTGAAACTCCTCGACAGGAATGCTTCTCAGGAATGTTGTAACATGGTGTTGGATGTTTTCCACGGTTTCCCAATGTTTTCCTTTCATCTCTCTCTTGAGTCGCGGAAACAAAAAGAAGTCACACGGAGCTAAGTCGGGACTGTAAGGGGGGTGAGGGATCACCGGGGTGTTGCTCCGGGCCAGGAAGTTGGTAATGATGAAGGCTGTGTGGCTGGTGGCATTGTCATGGTGGAGCTTGACCGTGTCTTTAATGTCAGTCCTCACGCGTGAGATCCGGCGTTTCAATCTCCTGAGCACCTCCAGGTAAAAGGCTGAGTTTACAGTTGTTCCCTGCGGTACAAACTCACAATGGACTATTCCTCGGATGTCTAAGAAGACAATGATCATCGTTTTGATGCGCGACTTGCTCATTCGCGCTTTCTTGGGGCGTGGGGATGATTTTGTGTGCCATACACAGCTCTGCCTTTTCGACTCTGGGTCGTATTCAAACATCCAGGATTCGTCTCCGGTTACTACAGAGTTTAGAAAGTCCGGTTCATTTTGAATCAAATCCAACAATTCTTGACAGCGCAAAACTTTAAGTTCTTTCTGGTCTTGCGTCAACACTTTCGGCAAAAGCTTCGCACAGACCTTACGCATTTGCAGATCCTCAGTCACTATCCCATGTACCACAAATGTGGACATGTGTAATGTGTCAGCAATTTGCTGGATGCTTAATCGACGGTCGGTACGCAAAACTTCGAGCACACGATCCACGTTCTCGTCAGTTCTGGCCGTTGTTGGGCGTCCTGAACGGGGTTCGTCGGCGACCTCCTCCCGGCCCTCCTTGAACGCCTTGTGCCACTTCCCAGGCTGTGATCTTGAAATGCAATCGTCCTTGAAGGCTTTTTGCAGCATCTGGAATGTTTCGGTTGCATTTTTTCCAAGCCTCACGCAAAACTTTATGGCGTATCGTTGTTCAAGCGAACGCTCCATCGCGCTATGTTACAAAAGTTGAAAACACACTTCAAGCGGAGGCATGTATCTCCCCTCACACTGCTCGAACTCAACTGACGACCGGATGGATTGAAAGGGCATATCCCTCCACCACATTTCCCCCGGTTTCACCGTGCTGTCATCTATTGTCGCGTCACAATAACATTATGCTCATTACTTTCATAATGGACCCTGTATAATGTTTATATAGACACTTTTATGCTATGGTTGTTCAAGAAAATAATTGATCCACTTATTCGAATTTTTCCCACATTATCCTAAATTTTCTTTATTACAGAGATTTCATATAATCAGAGTGTTACCATATGTACGAAGTTTTCAGACAGTCATACCAATCGGTCATTGTAAAATATATATATATTCTCTCAATCCTTGAATACATATTTCCAAGTCCAATTCCTAGCTAAGGATTTGGAGAAGTATTGTGAATAAATTTTAAAATTCTTTAATCATTTTATTTTGCTCTTAAGCAGCTACATATCCAGTGTTGACATTGGAAAAGAAGGAAAACAGAGAAAAATCTTGTCGAGTTGCAGTAATAGAAAGTTAGCGGCCTTTAATAGACCACGGTGTTGATATCAAAAAAGCCTATTTTATGTTGCACTAGAATATGAAGAATTGACGACTTTGTATAAGAGAAATAGAGAAAAGAATTGTAGATTATTTTTGAAAAGTAAAGAATAATAAGATGATCAATTTATGTGATTCCAATATTTTTACACAAAAAAAAATATATATATATTTTACCACCTTTAATATATATAGTTTTTAAAATCTTAATTTGCGCTATATACAAGGTGCGTTCATTAATTTCCAGGACTGCTCTGTATCTTTGAAAAAATAAAACAAATAAAAAAAACTAATTTAATATTTTTCAAAATATGCCCCTCCTGCCTCAATACACCCGTTCCATCTTTTTTTCCAATTGTCGAAGCAGGAGATAAAATCACTTTTTGAGAGGTTCCTCAAGGTTGCCTTCGATTCAGCTTGTATCATATCAACGTTGTCGAATTTCCGTCCTTTCAAGTTCATTTTCAATTTAGGATAGAGGAAAAAGTCATTGGGGGCTGAGTCGGGGGAATAGGGTGGATGAGGGATCTGTATGGTTGAATGCTTGGCCAAGAACTGCAAAACAACATGGGCTGTGTGCGGCCGCGCATTACCGACGTGAAGTATCCAGTCATTGTTTTGCCATCTTTCAGGTCTTTTAAGGCGCACTGCCTCCCTTAAGCACCTCATTATCCCCACATAAACAGATAGTCCAGTCTCTGAAGAT
The DNA here is from genome assembly GCA_030710605.1 of Cordylochernes scorpioides. Lineage (NCBI taxonomy): Eukaryota > Metazoa > Arthropoda > Arachnida > Pseudoscorpiones > Chernetidae > Cordylochernes > Cordylochernes scorpioides. The sequence continues at coordinate 22,266,100 of CP092872.1, read as the reverse complement.
AATTCTTCTGTTAGATTTAATTAACTTCTTTATTTTGAGCTTGTTTTCCTCGCAACGAAATCATCTTGGACGCCCAGTATGCTGATCATCGTTTACCTTTTCCCGACCTTTTTGGAAGCGTGAAAATCATTCAAAAGTTCTTAAAGGGATAAAGCTGCATCGCCAAAAGCTTCTTTAATCAATTCATACGTCTCAGTAGCACTTTTTTTCAATTTAAAACAAAACTTAATGCAGATTCTCTACTCTTCGAAAATGGCCATTTTAAAATTAGAAATGCGAACCTTACAAGGAAGTTGTTTTGTTCTATTTTTAGATCGGCGCGTGCGCCACAGACTCGTGCTTTCAGTCAGGTGTGGTCGAATGTCCAATATTCAACTCTGTAAAAAAATATTTTCTCTAGCTTTTTTATTTATTTTATTTTTTAACCAGTCCTGGAAATTAATGAACGCACCTTGTATAACCCCTCTTTTTTAATTTAAAATTTTCCCAAATAAGTTTTCTATAGAGATTAAAAACGTGATAATAAGAGATGAAAGGGCATGTCTCACCTCAGCAGTGGCAGCAATACTAGCAAGGACAGCTGGTGGAGCTGGTAGTCCGCGGCCAGATACCACGAGTGAAGCAGACACTGGACAAACACACTCAGACTTAGTCATTTGTTGCCAGTTGGCTCAACGTACGTTATATATCACAGATGGCTTCCAATATGGAAAGATTCATTCATACTATAAAGCAATAAGTTTATTTTGATTAAAATCTTAGCTATCCTTCAAGATCACTGGTTCTTCTTCAGATCCTTACCTAACCATACTTACAATGTATGGGAATTCGAAACTATTATAGACACGTATGATTTTTTTTTAATTAAACAATTTTTTACTGCCCTTACTGCAATGAAAAAATTAGCGGGAGGGACACTAGCTCATCAGTTGAACCCTTCCAGCGGTTTCGCCAATTTAAGGGAAGGTTCACCACTGATGAGCCAGGGGCCCTCCCACTAATTTTTTTCATTGCAGTTAGGGCAGTAAAAAATTGTTTAATGAAAAAAAAATCATACGTGTCTATAATAGTTTAGAATTCTCATAACAGATGGCACGCTAATGTATCACATATAATGTATATTAGGAGTTATCTCTATAACTATTATTTCCATGTATGTAAATATGCAATAGTAATTACATATATTCTATATATATGCAGTAGAATTTTAGATATTTATATTCAAAGGCCACGATTTATTATTTTCAGGTGGGTAAATATGCAATAGTATTTACATATATTTTATTATATGCAGTAATATTTTAAAAATATATTCAAAGGCCACGATATATCTATTATTTTCAGGTATGTAAATGCAATAGATTATCATTTAAGCAATATTATCTTCCAAACCATTTAAAGGGTAAAAATACATTTTAAAGGTCAACAGATTTTAGAAAATTATTCAAGTAAATAAGTAATATGTATATAATTTTTTCTTAGTTAACTATATTTTAAACATGAGGCTATAACGCGCCATCTATATATAATAAATGCAACTACAAAGCACGAAATTGTCTTTAAAAAAAAATAATAAACTCTTCTACTGTCCTTACTGCGATGAAAAATATGCGGAGGGCTTCGTTTATCAGTGGGGACTTCTCCCAGAGGTTTGGTCAATTTCATCCACCAGACCGCTTCTTAGAGTTCTAATACTATATTGGTGGATTCTGCTTATGTATGCTGCAGTGAAGAGTGGAATCTTAGTTGTTTATATTTAATCAGGTTATGGATATAAGTTATTAGAAGTTTATTTTGTTTCATTATTTAAAAAACAGATTAATAATTTTAATTATAAAATTTAGTGATACTCTCGCTTTTTTTACTATCTGGTCATTGAAAAGAGTTGAACTATTTTTGAACAAAATGAATGGCCTTGTTATCCTGAGTTCTGTATTTTCTATTTTTTCTACGTGACAAGATTTTATAGCTCAAAATTAAAAATAAATTTCAAATCGGGCTTCGAGACCATGTACATGTCTGCTCATTAAATAAGGTTGAACTATTTTTGATCAAAATTAATTGTAATGTTATCCTGAGTTCTGTATATTTATTAATTTTTCTACGTGACAAGTTTATTGATCAAAATGGAAAAAAAGTTCAAATCAGATTTTGAGACCATGTACGACAGGATGTTTCCAGTTTGGACCAAAGAACACCACCCGCCATTTATGACTTAAATGTAATTTTACTGACCTAAAAGCTTATGTTCATAATTTGCTTGAATACCATTTCTGAGATTCCACCCTTCAGTATTGCATATAAAATCAGAATGATCCAATACGGTATTAGACATCTAAGAAGCGGTCTGGTAGATTAAATTGGCTAAACCGCTGGGAGGGTTCACCACTGATCATCCATCGCAGTAAGGACAGTAGAAGTTTGATTTATTTGTGAAAATAAACATTCGCGTTTTGGTTTTTCATTTGTATTGCTTATGACTATCATTGGTATCCGATAATACGGAATCCAGGAAGGAAGGAAACTCACCGGAGGGTCGCGGTGGACAAGGTTATTGACAAACAGCAGGTTGAGCCAGCCATAGCTCCTACATCCCTGGGCCATGGGCTCCACGGTCTCTCGCCACAGCGGTCCAGAGCCCAGCAGTGGCAACAATAGCACAGCACCCATGGCGAACAACAGCCCCGGTAGCAACCTGCGCCACATTGGGAAAAACTACTTGAAACCAATTCTATATTTGATATTCAGATAGAGCATTTGTTTAGGACCAATTTCGTAAATAGATTTAGGTAAGGTATCCTACCCGGGAGGCCTATGTAAATATATAGAACTTAATAAACAGTTATTGGTTTCGCCACGGGTGGTTATGATGACTATCTCTTTAATCTATTTCCAAAATAATTTAATCTATTCCATAAGTTGGATGATCGCCTGGAACAGTAAATTATCAAAATTACACAATCAAGAGGCGAAGAGTTTTTAAAATTCATTTATCCCTGCTTTCGAGCATTTCTGGCCTTCTACAGGAGTAATTTTCACTCACGTAGAAGTAAATAAATGCTCGAAAACTCGGCTGAATAATAATAATAAAAATAATAATAAAAACTCACAAGAAACTCTTCGCTCACGATTTTGTACTTGTAATAATAATACCATCTATTCCTTACAAGCATACAGTACGGTTCTATCCAGGCTCTATAACCTTATAATGCTACAGTTCGCTGCAGTTATCCCTGTGGAATTCTATCTTTCGATGTGGAGATACCTGATGGTCGACAACTACTTACCTCACGATACGGCGAAGCAGGAAGATGGAGATAGGAGGGGCTTTCCCCATGCGATCAGCCAGTCTGATTGTGCCATAGGCCACCAGCATACCGCTGTCACACACACCGTCAACTTTTATCTAACTACCTTCTAACTTCATTAGACAACTCGGGCCATCCTCTGTGTTGGGGAAGCCTCTCCTCGAATGCATATAATTAGAAATAGAAATGTTTATAGTTTCACTCTCAAAAATATATTTATCAACTTTGTAACATGCTTTGTATTTATTTATTTATGTAAAATATTTAATTATTCTTTGGTTTTTCTTCATAGCCAAGCGGTCGTCAACACTGTACTTTCTTTCTTTTTGTAATATTGCATAAGTTTTGTTTATATATTATGGGGAACCTTGTTGTAATTTAATTAAATATCAAAACACAAAGTATTGTGACTATCCCTTATTTCTAAATAGGAAACGTTACAATATTTATATGTATGATTCACCATTGCACTTCTTAGACATCACCAACTTATTTTGCTGGTCTAGTATCAGATCTATTTGTTGAAATAAAGAACGTCTACTAACCTGAGGAAGAAGAAGGTGTCGACGGAGAAAGAACCGTTACAGATAATCTGGAAGAGGAAGTCGTCTCCCAGCGTGGGGATCTCCACCAGATTCTCTACACATACAACATGGCTTACAACAGAAGTATAACACCCCTGTATACTCAATGGTGCATGTAATAAGTTTTCATTGATTGGAGCTTCCCCTTTGTGTGCAAATAGGTTGGCGTAGGAAAAGGAAAACGAACGGCAATGTATCCTTTCTGCTGCTGATTGGTCGATAAGACGCATGCGCCAGCTTACCCCCTGGCAAAGTAATTGCAAATAACTTTCTAAGAAGCACAGAAGTATCGATCAAAATTTGTATTTTACTATCTTCCGATGGTAATTTAAAACAAATATTTAATACAATACGAATATAAGTAAAAAATACTATGTTTTATATTAAAATAAATATATAAACAAGTTTGTGTGGTATTTTAATTTAGCTTAATTGGATCCATCTATTGTTAAGATATATAGAAATATGATTATTTTAAAATTATAAATGGTATTTGGTCTTGAGGAAACTTTGTTAGAGAATTTCCTACTGTCGAAGTTTCTTCTATGTCATTCCTAGGGATGGAGAGCTACTCACGGATCTGCTGGTAGTCATAGTTGAGGTAGGTGTGGCCCAGCACGATCCACACCATGGACAACACTCGGATACCGTGGACAATGGGCAGAGACTCATCACTCTGGGCGGTGTTCATGAGCTTCCTGAAGTTGGTACAAAGTGAGAAGGACCTCAGAATGTTGCCTGCAAAACAACAAAGTCCATTAGTGAATTCTGTGTGGAACGAAAATGACTTTAGAAAGTTTCCTGACACCAGGCACAGCAGGTCGAGTTCTTCATAAATAAGATTTACATAAAATAATCTTGCGTTTGTAAGGATAAAACAGCTTGTGTATTCCATGATAGCAATAGCTGAGTGTAACTCTTGTTAAACCTGTGTTTCCTTCGCAGTTCTGTGAAAGGGACTAAGAAGGCGATTTATGTCGATTTCTGAGGAATTTCTTCTTCCTGATTCTTAAGATATGCATGTATCATTAACTGATTCACATGTTAGACCTATGGGACCCTAATACAGATAACTTTTACACATGCATACACAGCCTTGTTTACTTACTAGGCTCAGTGACATGGCTGAAGCAATTTAAGGAACTAAGAATTCATGAACTATACCTGCTTGCTGTTCTACCGCGTTAGGGTAAAGGTTCGAGCTGCAGTGAGAACTATAAATTAATAATTTATATTTTAATAAGTGTCCAAAAATTACATACAATTATAAGAGGCAGGTGGAGTACAGTTTTTACTCCACCAGCGCCTAGAGTATTATATAATGGAAGGAACCGCCGCAGGTTGTAGCGACGCGCGGTAAACAGCCGGCGACATCAGGCGGTGTTCGAAAAGTGCGCGCGCAGCCCCCGGTGCGCGCGCAGGCCGGCTGGCCAGCCGCCGCTTCTCGCAGAATTCCCAGCGTCCCAGGCCAGCGTCGCCCGCTGGCATCCTCTTATCTCATGCCCCCCCTGGAGATTGGGACTTGGGACCGATCCAACGTAGTTGCTATAACGCGGGTTCGGTTCTCGGGTTCGAGGGGATAAGGTCTGCTGATGTTGAGCTGAGTTGGGTGGGGTGGTGTACGGTGGAGGCACGAAAGGTCGTAAGAATCTGCGATTACGGCGAAGAAGGCGTCCGGCGTCGGTCCGGATGAGGTAGCTGCGACCGCGTGGAAGTTGTTCGAGAACCTCAGCAAGGAGGGTCCAATGTTTTGTGCGGTGATCCTGGACAAGGACTATTGCTCCCACTTCCAATTGTGAGAGTGGCTTGGCGTTGCGATTGTATCGCTTGAGGGCTTTCTGCCTTAAGTTCTGGGCTCGTTGATCGCATTCTGAAATCCTTGTTCTCCATTCCTTGGCAAACTGACTACGGTGAAGCGGTAGCTTGGTACGTGTCGGGGCACCAAACACAATCTGCGCTGGACTTCGTCCCTCTGCTTTGGGCGTGTTTCGGAACTCCATCAAACTTTCTAAAAATGTGTCGGACTTGAGATTCCCATTGGTGGTGGTCTTGCTGATTAGGTACTTTATCGCTTTTACGGCCGCTTCGGCAAGTCCATTTGATTGAGGAAAGTGTGGAGATGAGGTGGAGTGTTCGATGTTCCAACGCTTTGTCCAACTCCGAAACTCTTGAGAGGAGAATTGGGGACCATTGTCGGATGTGAGTATCTCTGGGATGCCGTAATCTGCCATCCACTTTTGAAGGTGACGGATGACCGTGGTGGACGTGGGTGCTCTGCCACATTGCGTCACGTTGATCCAACCTGAAAAGCGGTCGACCATAACGAGATATTGGTATCCAGCGTGCGAAAAAAGGTCGCAGGAAACATGTTGAAATGGGTAGCTAGGCGGCGGGTCGGAATAGAGTGGTTCTTTCTGTTGCGAGGGTAGATAGGCTGAACACTCGGCACACGTTTTTACTACGTTCCGGATGTCATTAGTGATGCTCGGCCAAAAGACAGATTGGCCAGCGCGTCGAAGAGTCCGGTCTTGGCCTTGATGCGAAGCATGGAGTATTTTTAGCACTTCTGAGCGTAATGGTGTTGGGATGAGTAGGCGAGAGCCTAAGAAAACGAGTTCTTCGCGTACGCTTAGTTGGTGCAATACTCTCCAGTAGGGGCGAAGATCTTCGTCGAGGTCTTCTTTACGTTGAATCTTTTGAGGGATGATATTGCGTATACGTTTGTACTCTCCATCATGCTCTGCGGCTGCTCTGATTTGTCGTATTAACGAATCCTCCATTACCCTGGATCCGTCGACCGGGTCTACTACTGCAGCGGCAATGAGAGGTGCGGGATCAGAATCAGGATGATCATCGGTATCGTAAACGTCGGGAACTGGGGATGGGTGGCGAGAGAGCACGTCGACAACGGTATGTTTCTTTCCCGGACGCCAAACTGCCGTAATGAGGTACGGAGTCAGCTTTTCCTTTAGCCGGAGGAGCCTTGGGTTTTCTATCTCGTCCAGAGTTTTGGAGTTCAGTATGGGAATAAGGGGACGGTGGTCGACTATAAGTTCGAAATGAGATCCCATAAGAAATAACTTGCATTTCTTGGCTGCCCACACGACAGCTAATAACTCAATTTCCGTGGCGCTATACCGGGACTCTGCAGGAGTCACATTGCGGGATCCTACCTGGAGAAGTCTCCATTGACTATCAGGTTGTTGTTGATAAAGGGCATATCCTAGTCCCTGGGTCTGTGCTGCGTCCGTTTCTAGGCGGAGGGGTTGTCCTGGGGAGAACTGTGCTAGGATGCGTGAGCTGCAGAGTTCTTGAATGACTGCGTCAAAAGCTCGCTGGTGGGGGTTCTCCCAAACGAAGGCGGCTTTGGCTGACAAAAGTGATCGGATTGGCGCGGATAGCTCGGTTAGATGATGGGAAAAGGCCTCAAACTGTTGAACAAGGCCGTTAAAGGAACGCACGTCGGTCATGTTGGTTGGTATCGGGAAATTCTTTAGAGCGGAGTACAAATGTGGAGAAGGTGTGTAACCGGAAGAATTTATACGGAAGCCGCACCAGTCGACTTCTGGCTGAGCGAATACGAACTTCTTCTGGTTGAGGGTGATTCCATGTTCCTGACACCGGGAAATGACCTGTCGAACACGTTGGACGTGTGTTTTGTAGTCTGAATCGAAGATAATGATGTCCTCTACCACTTTTTCTACGTTCTGTATTCCAAATAGGGCTTCGTCTCCACGACGGTTGTGCTCGTCTCCGGCGGAACACAATCCCATCACGTTGCGACAATAGCGGTAACTTCCCCATGGTGTGATGAAGGTGGTTAGTTTTTTACTCTTTTCATCGAGGGGGACTTGCCAATAACCGTGACGGGCATCTAGCGTGCTGAAAAACTGCATGCCTGGTGGGATGCGAGCAACAACCTCGCGGGGTACCCTGACTGGATAGGCGGGTCGTCGGACGTATTTGTTCAGTCCGGTGAGGTCCACGGTTACGCGCGGTTCTGATGAGCCTTTTTTCGGGACGACTACCATAGGATGGCACCAATCGATGGCTTCGCCGACGGGTACCTGTTCGATTATCCCTTTCGCCAACATGGTGTCGAGTTGAGTTTTGACGGGGTCTCTCCAGTGAAAGGGAACGTTGTATGCCCGGTAGCGTTTGCAAGGAACGGCATCTTTAACTAGTTCGATAGACATGGGGGGTCCTTGCATGGGTTTTAACACTGTGTCGTTGAACGCTCTAGCATAATGGGTAAGGATAGACTGCTTATCGATCTCATTGGCTCTCACCGGGGTCGGCGGGAACGTTAGAACTTGTCCGTTGGTTATGGCATTGACGATCATTGAATGAGGCCAGTTATCCGGCAGAAGTCCTAAGGCTTTGCATCCGCTCTTGCTCAAGAGAGGGGCGTTCAGGTGCTTGCAGACTCCAACGGTAGTACTGTATGTTTTCCCGTTGAGATGCAGTGCCGCGACGAACGATCCACAAGGACTTAAGCTGATGCCGTTGGCTCCTACGCAAGGGACGTTCTTCGGGTTGAGTGCTGATCGGGTCTGCTCATCCAGTAACAGGAATTCTGATTCTGGGATTAGATCCAGATCTGACCCCGGGTCCGCCAGCCAACGGATTTGGTGTAACTTATGGTTAATATCGGTCGTAATGGTTATGAGTTCGTTGCGTACTCCAGCTGCAACAACTGTGTTTGAGGGTCCTGGTTGGGACTGATTGTTTCTGGTTGCGGGTGGCGGGATATTAGGTTTGGTTGTGGGTTTCCGTTTCAGTTGTCGGCAAACCCTTCCGTAATGCCCGGTGATGCCGCATTTGTTACACTCTATGTCTTTTGCTGGGCACTGGTCACGGCGGTGTCTTGGGTTCGCCCCACATCCGGAGCAGGGGTCATTAGGATCATAGGGTTTCTGAAAGAAACGGTTGGCCTCAGGTGAGGTTTCAGACGAGCTGGCTTGTTGATGCTTGTAGGTTGATGGTGCACGTCTGGTTGCAATGAAGGCTTCGGGGGAGGTGGTTGGGGAGGGTGAAAGAGTCGCGCCCACGGCGGTAGCACTCTCATGTGCGATGCAAATTGAGAGGACTCGGTCCAGGGAGAGGTCGGAATTGTACTGCTCCGCCAGTACTTTTCGTTGGAGGTCTTTATCAAACAGGCCACATATTAACCTGTCACGGATACGGAGTTGCTGTTGATAACAAGCAAGGGCAAACGTTTTCCCACAAGCTCTTTTTGTGCATATTGTAATACACGGGTCGCCGCATGTGCTGCACTTAAAATCCAGCTCATGTGCACACGAGTCATCAAGAGCTTTAAGGGCTGCGAAGTAGCGATCCACCGATTCTCCGGTTTGTTGGTCCCTACGATGAAAATCTTGCCGATCAAGGAGGGGGTTTCGCTTCTTGCGTAGGTAGGCCTCGAGAGCATTCACGGCTTCATCGAGGGTGGTGGTGGTAGAATATGAAGGCGGCCTGATTGCCAAAGGATGGTCCATTCGGAATGGAGGGCGGCACGCAAAGTCACTTGCTGTGTGGATAGCGGGAAGGTGGCTACTTGTTGGGCGTCCACGTAGTCGTTCCAACGTTGTTTCCAATCGCGGAAAAAAGACATCGTTAACTCCTCCGGGGAAGCCAGTTTAGGAAGCTGGATGATTTTTGTGGCGTGGTGAGGAGGAGCTCCTAATGGGACTGTCGGTGTCGGATTCCGAGTAGCCATCTGCTGCAACAGTGCGGCCATGGACCTGAGGATGTCGGTGCTGGTCGGCGAGGCAGGGTTCTCTGGAGGGGTTTGGGATGGTCGGCGATTCCTTCTTGAGGGCATCTTGATTACTAATAGTCACTGAGCTGTCACTTAAAAAACGGCTATAATTAACCGAATGTCGACTGCGCCATGTTCTACCGCGTTAGGGTAAAGGTTCGAGCTGCAGTGAGAACTATAAATTAATAATTTATATTTTAATAAGTGTCCAAAAATTACATACAATTATAAGAGGCAGGTGGAGTACAGTTTTTACTCCACCAGCGCCTAGAGTATTATATAATGGAAGGAACCGCCGCAGGTTGTAGCGACGCGCGGTAAACAGCCGGCGACATCAGGCGGTGTTCGAAAAGTGCGCGCGCAGCCCCCGGTGCGCGCGCAGGCCGGCTGGCCAGCCGCCGCTTCTCGCAGAATTCCCAGCGTCCCAGGCCAGCGTCGCCCGCTGGCATCCTCTTATCTCACTTGTTAGCCAGCAAAAATACTTATAATTGTTTCATTGTTTAAAAAATTAAAAAGCATATATAATTTTTATTGAAGGAAATTTTGATGGCAGGATATCGATCCATATTAAAATAAAGGTCGCCTCTCCCGTCAAAATTGACGTTAGAACTAAGTGCAATCTATTGACCGTCTCCGCAAACTAGCGGACTCCGGTCGGTGACAAAGCCTCATCACCAGCGGTCATTTCTCAGTTTGCCAAAGCTGGTTTTGTAGCTTTGTCACCGACCAAATCCGCTAGTTTTCGGAGATGGTCAATAGATAGCGCTTAGTTTTAGCGCCCATTTTGACGGGAGAGGCGAATTTCATTTTTACATATTTTATTGAATGAGAAACATCAAAAATAAATATTTGATTGTTTAAGATAAAATTATATGCTGACATATCAGTTTGTAAAATCTTTATAAGGTGATATGGTAATTGAAAAATATCTATATCAGACATATAAAAAAATCTTAAGTATAATTGATTGTATAATATGTGCTGTATATGATGGCTTTTGTTATTTTGATTTGGGTTCACACACACACACACAAATTAAAATTATATATATAGTATATATATATGCGCTTTTTAGAAAACGTTGCTTGAAAACTTTTCAAGAATTGAAAAAAAAAATCATTTGTGTATATATGTTTAGAAGTATGTTTTCTTTTCCTTTTTTCTCTTTCTTTCGATTTTCTTCTCATTGAGCGCCAGTGTCCTTAGCGGGACATCGCGCTTTGTTGTTATAGAGTTGAATAAAGTTGAATATGAAAATATTATAAAATTAGTTGAAAACCTATAAAAGAAATGATAGCTACAAATTATAGGCCACCATCTGACATCTATCAACTTACCCAGAGTTGCTCTTGAAGTATCGACCGTGGAGCCACTCACGAATTCAAGGAGTGTTCCGAGGGTAACCAATAGGATGAGTGTTCCAAAACATGACCTGTAGCCGCACAAACATCTTTAGTGCATTTGAACAAAGCTTTACGTATACAACCCTATTCAAACACGATAAATAACGCCAGATATCTATAAAAAGATTCTAAATTGTCATCTCATTATAACAACTAATTTCTTCTAAAAGTTGTTGATGGCTTGCGTCATCTATCGTTGATTTTCAATTATTCTAGAATTGGCCAAATACCCATTCTTGATTGATCATTAAAAGCTAACCACGTACCCGTTTCGGGCTGGTGGCCCTCGTCAGCGTGGTGAAAATTGTACTTCAACGACAAAAAAAAAAAAAAAACTGTTCATCCGAACGCCAGACAATTTGAAAAAAAAAAAAAAAACAATGGTTGCCTGTAAAGTCGGTTTTACGGGCGAAGATTTTACGTGACAACGGTAGAATATTTATTGATATGAATATAATTAAATTGCACAATAGGAACAAGGAATTGAATGAAAATAAGAATTGCACAAATTTTAACTATAGAAATATATTTTGTTTACTAAAACATTGTACATGTAAACTTAAACTTAACTAATTGCCATTTGAGTGATTTTGTTGAGGATAGGACGATGATAGGAGAAATATGAAATGAAAGGAAGTGTTTCTGCTGTAATGTGTCTTGCGAAAGTCAAGTCGATAGTTGTTCCTTTTAACGTAGTTGACTTAGAAACGTTTGATACGCAATCAAGATTATACGTATTTTTCATGAAATTAAGAAACGAGTTGTCAGGCTTTACGTTTTTGTTAAAATCACCACACAGAAGAATCGGTATACTAGAATCAACTTGCACGAACGGTGGCACGTACTGGCTGTTGTGAATGTACGGACCGAGTCCTTGCCATAGTAACATTCCAATATCCTGCATACTAGCTCCTGGATGAATATATACAGCACCGAGTATAAACTTGAAGCTAGTATTAGCGGCGAAGCAAGTAACTTCAGTCATGCACATGTCATCCTTGGTTTTAATGACACGAGTTACGTCTGTAATCGCAACTTGGAACACTTCCGCCGTAGATGTCGATGATAATTTACGATAGATCGCCACTCCACCAGCCGCGTTGGTATCTGAGTTAGGTCGATTATTTTCCCTGGATACGCACTCATAACCCTTGATTGGAGTTGGTTCACAAGTGTCGCGCATCCACGTTTCAGTCAATACTAAATAGTCTGATCGTGGTATCACTGTATCTGTTTCAATGTCCGCGGCATGGGCACTTAAACTTTGACAGTTGATGTTCGTTACAATAAGTTGTCCAGCGTCGGTTGCGTCGTCACAGAATTTTACGGCTTGTTTGGTAATTGTGTCTAGAGTGTGTCCACGAAGTCGTAAGTATTCATTGCGAATATCTCGAGTAGTCTGTGAGTCGATTCCACCATTGAAGTACTGGAAGTTGAAGGCACCGTTTCCATTGTTTTGAGAGTGGTGATTCCTGTTGAACATTTGAAATTGAATGGATGAATTTTTAATTTTAAAGAATCAATTTGAAAATCAAAACACTTATTCAGATCGAAGGTTCAAATTTTTGCTAAATAAATTTGAAATTAAATAAAATTTGTAATTGTAAATGATGAAGTTGAAAATTAAAACATTTACTTATATTAGATGTTAAAATTCTTGCTCAACACAGTTTAAATAAAGTTTTCTTATATCTGCCACTTTTTCTTAATATTTGTAATTTTAAATAATCAATTCGAAAATCAAAACATTTATTCAGATCGAAGGTTCAAATTTTTGCTAAATAAATTTGAAACTATTTAAAATTTGTAAAATAATAATTAATTAATTAATTAATTTTAAACTAATAATTTACTTAACACTATCAACATTTATCAATAGTATGACATAACCTATAAACTCAGTTTCTCAACTTTTGTGTCAATCTAACAATTAATCAATCAATCATAGTTTACGATAATGAAATATCAGTGTACAATCATTTACCTTTATTGTTGTAGTTGTTGTAAATGACGAATCTAAGCACTCCACATTTTCACTACAGACACAGCTGACGATACTTTAACCACACGTGTCAACTTGTATTATGACGCTTTCTTGTTTTTCCAACGCCAAGAACGTTCGAGAAAGACAAAGACAAGCATGCGCCGATTCAATGCGCCTAATTCTCTAGCGCTGCGCGCGCAGCACTCTCGTTCGGTGACTCATCGTAACGTTACCGGGCGTTACACTTTTTCATAAGTGACTCCCAGCCGCAACCTAATTTAAGACGTTGTCACGTCAAAAAGTACAAAAGTTTTCACCACGTTGACGAGGGTAAAAACCCGAAACGCGTATATGGTTAGCTTTTCTTGATTAATCAAGAATGGGTATTTATAATTATGGAATAATTAAAAATCAATGAATAGTTGATATTTATTCCGATAGATGACGCAAGCCATCAGCAACTTTCAGTTTCACGATAAGGAGATGCCTTTTTCTTATTTTGTTCTTTCGCCTTTTTTTTTATATTAATAAATAAGAAACTTTTGGCAGTGTTTTTAAGACGTCTATATTAACATTACATTTAAGAGACTTTCAGAGAATAATTCACAATAAAGATATGTTTTATGTAAAATGTTATAATACCTTGATAAAGGTTGGCGTTCAGTCAACTGAAATATTGGTACAATAAATGATATTTCGATTCAATATATGCCTTTTTATTTAAATATATAAATGTTTGAAGAGGTTATACAAAGCATATATGTGTTTGTGCATATGAACACTTACAGGACTCCAATCTGCAAGGGATCCAAGTTCAGCCCTTCCTCTTCCACCTCACAGGATGGGACCGAGATGTTCCACCAAAGGTTTTGCATTGCTGGACAAGACTGATGTTAACATCGTGATGGCCAGTTCATATTTAATATACAGTAGAACCTCTCTGTAAATGACACCTAATTGAAGAGCCAAAGTGTCCTTTAGGAAGAGGTATGTATCCTCTTGCCGGAGCGTTGCTAAATAGTAAAAATGGTATTTTTTCAAATGAAAACTGTCCTTTGAAGAGAGGTGTCCTCTAGCGTAAGTGTCATCTCATGTTGGTTTTACCGTATTGAGATAAAGTGGCGTATTGTCTTTGCATTGTCTCGTATCACTGATGGGCGGGAGGCATCCAACATCGGTTAGAGCTGTGACACATTATCACATCATCTGTATTTAGAAATCCGAACTATTGCACCGCGAATAAATCTTTTTCTAATATAGTAATTTCACTGCCCTCACTGCAATGATAAAAAAATGAGATTCTGGGTTATAAGTGTTGAAAACACGAAGAAATTTCGCCGTTTAATCTAGCATACATCTCCGAGTTACAGATTATGTCCATACTTCGTTCAAATACAATTACCAAGATATCCTTCAAAGTCCGAATGTAAAAACAAAAGAGTTTAATACAATATTCGAGCGGTAGTTTGATCTGCCGAAACTTCTAGGAGAGTTCATAAATTATGAGATAGGCTCTCCTAATGTTTTTAACAGTGCGTGAGGGCAGTAAAAATGTTTAGGCCCTTAGAAGAAAAAGTGGCTTTAAAATTTCTGAAAGTGTTGTAAAAACTGTTTTGAGAGTAAGTTTCGATTGGTTCTATCTCCACGTTGGGAATACGGAACTACCTAGAATTTGCATGTGAATATATGTCAAAACAATCATTTGCAGTGAAACTTTGTTATAATCATGAAATTATATCATGTTTTCCTAAAGCCGCTTATACGCGGCATATCGTTATAGACGATAAAACATCTTCGGCCGGGATAAAACTTGCTCAATAGGTTTATAAGTAGGATATTTTATACCAGTGTAATAATTGGTGACATTGCAGATTTTTTAGATAATTTAAAGTATGAAAAGAGTTCTGATAGGTTTCTTTTCATGTGGAATAAAAATGGGACCAGATGGATTTACGACAAACAGACGATTAACTGGTGTTGGTCCAGTTAGCCGATACAAAATGGTTCATGGCAAAGAAGCTTTCTTGTGCGGCTCGAGCATAGAGTGGTGAAAATTGCTAAGCACAGGTAACAAAAGCGGTGAATAAGCTACCAGTGTTGGCGATCGCGGTAATGTCCTCGGCCTCGCAGGTCGAAGGAATGCAGATGCCGAAGCGGAAGGAGAGGAAGTAGAAATAATGGGCAAATTCCTTCAACCGCTCGGTGATCTGCCACAAACACAAAACCTGAATATTGAGGCAGCAATCAATGTAGCGAAGAGAATAAATTGATTGATATCGCACATCAAATTTTAAAAAATGTAATACCGCATCGTATTTATTCTTCTTACTATTATTATTAAAGTTTGAGAGCCTTCGAACTATGACGTTCTTCAATAAGTATAGTGAAGGTCTCATAGTTCGAAGATTCTGTTCGAGAAGGTAATTGTGAAAGACATGTTGGGGGCATGTGAAAGGAACATGTGAAGGGCATGAGGGGAAGATAAGATAGGGGCATGGGAAAGACCTGCGGAGAAATGCAAGGGGAGCATGTGAAAGACATGCGAGAGACATGCTAGGGGCATGGGGAACAACATGTAGGAGACATGAAAGAAGGGCTTGCGAAAACATGTGGGAAACATGCAAGAGGGACATGTGAAGGTCATGAAGGTAGATAAGATAGGGGCATTTGAAAGACATGCGGAGAAATGTGAAGGGGACATGTGAAAGACATGCGGGAGACATGCGAGAGGGGCATGGGAAAGACATGTGGGACACATGAAAGAAAGGCATTTGAAGGGCATGAGGGGAATATGAGATAGTAGCATGTGAAAGACATGCGGAGAAATGCGAGAAAACATGTGAAGACATGTGGGAAACACGCGAGAGGGGCATGTGAAAGACACGTAGAAGACATGTAAGAGGAGCATGTTAAAGACGTGTGGTAAACCTGCGACTTACATCCCCACGAGTGGGCAGGCGTTCCAATGGGGGAATGAGATGATGCCTTAGATGAAAACGGGGACGCGGAGGCAGGGGCGGCCTGACCTTCAGCGTACAGTACTTGCCGCGGAAAGACTCTTCCTTGTTTCTCTTGATGAATCTCACACCAAGACATTCTCTGAAATCTCCCAGCGAGGACAGGTGGCCATTTAGAATCCCGGGCTGGAGCTTGCCCGAGGCATCCACCACTGAAACACAACAACATTTCGTACATTTCCGAGTCATAGAATCAAACGCACGCTACAAACTATTATATATACTGATGCGTAAAAATTGAAGAATAAAACGACATTATATTGAATTCTAAGCTAAACATTAGTAATATATAAGGTATTTCCTAGTAGGTGTTATTTATCAATAATTGTACAGACATGAAAACTAAGCTTTAGCGTCATATTTTTTTCTATTGTGATAAACTTTTAAAAGTTCAATATGTAATATATGCAAATTAGGGCTTACAAAATATATTTATCTGTTTCCGACGATGTAACAGTGGTTCTATAGGTTTTTCGATGTGCTGATTCTATATATTCAAGCCTTTTCGTTTTATTAGCTACCGTTTTCAAGGTATAGTGTTTCCAAATTTAGGTTGAAGGTATTTTATCCCTTTAGGCCATGTTTCTACTCTAGTAGTACAGAGTTCTACATTAGTTGAAAATCGACCACAACGATGAAGAAAAAGACGTTGTGGCGCCATCACATGGTCAAGAATTTAATTAATTTTGGATCAAATTTCAAATAAATATTTATTATAGAAATGAACACTCGTTTTAGAACGCCCATCAAGGCTAGGTAGAGTATCTCTAAAAATGTGAGATTATTGGGCAAAACGGGCATTTCTGGATTCTGCACATCAAAATCATTTGCATTAAAAAGCATTAAAACATGAATGCTCCTTTTACACCTTAAAGCCTTCCAAATATTTTTCATTGTAGTAAAGACAGTAAAAATTTGTTTTATTGGTAAAATAAACATTTGTATTTTAATGCTCTCTCATTATTACTTTTTTCTTCTCTACAACTTTTAAATATTTCATATAAACTGATACAAAATGTATATTTTTTAAATTAAATTCTTATTGTTCGCTCATCTTTGTTTTCTATACGATCTTCCGTGTTGGCATATCTTTCATTTTTACGGAGTGCCATTGATCATAGATCGATACCCATGTCGTGGTAGCCCTGACTTATCCCTAGCGCAACCTATCATTCAACTTCCGTGACTGGGCTGCGGTCGAAGGCCGTCGACTTTCCCAACACTGAGCACCATTGACGGCCTCGAGTACAAGGAGATGATCCAATTACCGCCAGTTCTGATCAATCTAGACGTTGGGAAACTTTCACTTCCTGGTCACGTTGGATTTACATCATTCCACACTTTATCTTCTCGTTTCAAATGATATTCAAAATATTATCTATATAGATGGCACCAGTCATCAGCAACTTTCATTTGCCCGATAAGGAGATGCCTTTTTCTTAATTTATCCACCTTATCCCAGTAAAATTTCACATTTGTACTATTTTCAGATTGTTCAGCCTTCTCATGCATTTCTGGACTTGACTACCCGTTTCATGATTTTTCAGGATGTCTGAATGACCAGTTTTTTTTTTTTTGGGTAGTTGAGGTACAGCTTGTACCACGCTGACGAGGGCTAACAGCCCTAAACGTGTACGTGGTTAGCTTTTCTTGATTAATCAAGAATGGGTATTTGGCCAATTCTGGAATAATTAAAAATCAGCGAATAGTTGATATTTATTCCGATAGATGGCTCAAGCCATCAGCAACTTTCAGTTTCACGATAAGGAGATGCCTTTTTTTCTTAATTTTCCATCTTATCCCAGTGAAATTTCACATTTGTATTATTTTTTTCATATATATAAATATAAATATAAACACTCGGTGCTAGATCTCCATATAGCGATAATCTCTTATTTTACGAGGTTTATTGAAAATTTCTTTGATATCACTCGATAACATATATATAAATCGATGTATTGTACATAGCTGGGTCTTTCATTATGAGGGTTATTTGAATGTCGAAATTCTTCAGGAGAACTAGTCGGAATAATCAAAAGAGCTACAGAGTCCGTAAGAAATGAGTAAAACAATAGAAAATAAACACATCAAAACGAAATTATGATCCTTCAGTATAATAAAATATTGCAATATCATCTATACAGTAGAACTTCCCATGTGACAGATTACTTATACATAAATGCCCCTGATCTCTCCTGGAGGTGGGTGGACTCTCATTGGAGGTTAGTTTAGATCAGTAAGAGTCACTTTAAAGATAATTGATGCTAATATAATTAAAATAAAATGCTAATGTACCATCATTATCAGCGTCTAATTATTTTGTTCGATATTTTAAAACGACAAATTCCCACAACCACACAAAAAGGAAGGTGAAAATATTGGAATGGCATATTAGTGGTGAAACCTTCCTACAGTATCGACTATTGTTTGACCACCTCAACTATGATATGATAGTCTTCTATAATCTGCATATTGTACTATTTAATTAGAAAAAATGTGTTAATTATTGACACACGCATTTTATTAAAATAGATTACGATTATTAGTAATACATATGATAATGATGATAATTCATATATTCCGTTGGTTGATGGCACTGTAATGTACAGAACACACATATATATTAATACAAAGCAATAATGCCCCATCCATTTACAACGAATGAAAACATGAAGACGCGAATGTTTTTTTTTCATAAATATATCAAACTTCTACAAAAAATATCAGGCAAGAAGGACTTTCCTAGAAATATTTATATTAGATAAATTCATAGAATTAATATGAATTACCAATTAACTTGAACTTAGAAAACTTTCAAAACTTGAACATGTTCGCTCTTTAATTAAACTAAAATAAAAAAAGAATAGTTTTGTATAAATAACTTACAAACACTGATTAATAATTGCTGATCCGATTAGACAAGTATTGATGTTAAGCAAAATGTCAAATTGGACACTATAATGATTAGAGATTGTTTCATTGGTCGCTATAACCTTCTGAGCGTATTGATTAAAAATGACCTTTCATCATCGCCTGCCATGAAATTCGAGTCAGAAGGTCTCTAGAAGCCGGAAACAACGGTTGTCTGTTGGGCAATGCTCTGGATTAGCCTTCTAAATTATCTCTTTTTTCTTCTGTAGGAAGTCTTTAATGATATTTTGGGTGTTACATGGTGTTGTCATTGAGCCTTGACATGTTGACTACATCATTTGACCATGGTCCACTCCATGTTCCTCTATGGTTAGGGGAAATTATTCAAATTCTTATAGGATATACGTAAGATATACATCTTTATTGTTGTACAAGTTTTGTTGGTTGAAGGTCTAAGAATAAGATCGTATAATTATCTTAAACTGCTAGCCATTCTCAAATGGACACGGTATTTAACTGGGGACTTGAAAAGAATGTGCAATACAATTTAAAGGCAAATATCATGCCCTCTAACTTTGATAGAATTGTGTATTTCAAAAAATAAAAAATGTTCACTGAATATACACTAAAATTGAGTAAAATTGCATTTAAAATTACTCTGTAGAAATAACAGAAAAATGAGAGTGCATTCGTTGCATGATTATCTTTTTCCCTCTGATGTACACTGGCCCGCAAAATTAAAGTAACAGTATATTTTTTCATTTATCTCAAATTTTATTGAACATTTATCAATGAAATTATATACACAAATTTTTCATTCCGTAATCGATTAAAATACCCGAAATAAAAAAATTCGAACACGTATTTTATACAAATTATCCAGTCAAGCAATGATCTTCCTGCAGTCAGTGCATACATATCTTGGCTACAGTTGTTAATATGGCGTGTGATCGCCTTTAAGTGTTAAACAGGCCCCACATCGGCGACCCATACTAAGAATTAGGGGGTTTATCAGCTCCTGTGGAATCAACGTCCACTCTTGCGTTAAGGCTGTTTCTAGCTCATGAGTGTTTCTAGGATGGAATTGGAGGGATGAAATCTGCCGTCCTAGATTGTTCCATACATTCCCAATGGGATTTAGGTCTGGAGATCGAGCAGGCCAACTCATCCGAGCAATTGCATGGTTTTGGAGAAAAGTGTCGACCACACTAACCCTATGTGGACGGGCATTATCATCCATTAGAAGAAGGTTTTCTCACATTTCCAATGCTTGTGGCATCACATATGCTACCAAGATCTCGTCCCGATACCTCTGTCCAGTCAGGGTTCCTTGCCAACAAATATGGAGGACTAAGCGACCGCCCAAGAAGATTCCAGCCCAGATCATAAAACCGTGGCTTCTGTAGGGATCCCTTTCAACCATATTCCGGGGATTAATCCTGGTTCCTACCTCTCTCCAGACAAAGACACGACGAGAATCGCTGTTTAGAGAGAATCTGGTCACGTCTCCATTCATCTGGATTCCAGACGACATGTTGTCTGCACCAAAGTTTCCTT
>CP092872.1:22200797-22240766 GCA_030710605.1 Cordylochernes scorpioides | reverse complement strand
TCGCGTCGGACTGCAGATCAGCTCTGTCAGCCATATGTACGTCAGGTCTATTTCGATCGACTTTAGTAGCTGATATTATTCTCGCACTGAACACCAATCAAAATGTAAAGCTATGTTGGTTGCCGGGACACTTAGGCATCGACGGAAACGAAAGAGCAGATAGAGCTGCTAAGAACGCGGCCGTTTCGACCTTAGAGCCATCATTTTCTATCCTGCCTAGATGCCTGGCCCGTAACCACTCACGTACGGCAGCCCTATACGCATTGTTGGAGGTTTATTGCCGGGACCACTCCAAAAGACATCTGAGGAAAATTGCCCATACTCCAGACCGGCTGCTCCAATTCCTCCCTAAGGTCTGTCCTGGAGAAGACACCAGCACCTTACTAACAGGACATGGCCATGTTCGGGCAGACTTGGTTCTCTGGCATCCTGGTGAAGACCCATCTTGCCCACATTGTATGGAGGAACAACAGACTGTGGACCCCCTTCTATTCAGATTCTCTCCCTGCATGCGACACAGAAAGCAGACAACCCTGCTGCTTGGGATGATTTTCTTCGACCTAGTCTTGTTGGCTGAAGTCCCGGGTTCTCTGCAGGCATGGAACTTCCTGACCAGCCGGTTCGGCTCTACAATTGGCTCTATGTAAATATAATCTAGAGTAACTGGTTTCTACTAGTTAGCTGGACAGTCCGGGCAGTTGGCGTTTCTTGCGCCTCTAGGGCCTGGGTTATGCTTATTTCTCTCTATAGAAATTGATTCATTCCTTGTTGTTGGAGAGTAACGTCGCACATCAGCTGT
The DNA here is from genome assembly GCA_030710605.1 of Cordylochernes scorpioides. Classification (NCBI taxonomy): domain Eukaryota; kingdom Metazoa; phylum Arthropoda; class Arachnida; order Pseudoscorpiones; family Chernetidae; genus Cordylochernes; species Cordylochernes scorpioides. The sequence continues at coordinate 22,239,967 of CP092872.1, read as the reverse complement.
TGCCTAGCAACGACACCTTCTACCAGAGATCACGTGACCTGGCGCCACACTGTCTACCTGTAGTTTAAGTTTTGGTTTCCTTCCTGCTACTGCGCTTGCCTTTTGTGACTCTTTTTGTTCCTTGTGATCTTAATATAATATTATTGTTAATTAAACAATACTTTTGAGATCCAGCCTCTGATTCTCTTACATGGCAGCAGAGCTTGGTTGGTATCAAATATTTTTGTTTATCTAAGCTGAAATTCGTTTGCTTGCTCAAGATGACAACTGAACTTCCACAAATTCAAAATTTTAACGGCAATAATTTTTATCTATGGAAATTTCAAATGAAGATTATTCTAGAAGCAAAAGATCTCATTATAACTGATGGCTCTGAAGTAAAACCTGAAATAGAGGATTTTGAAAAATTCTCTGAATGGAAAAAGAAAGATGCAAAATCCAAAATGCTGATCACTACTGCTCTAGAGTTTAAATATCTTCAACAGATTGCTAATTGCCAGACTTCAGCAGAAATGTGGAAGAAATTATCAACAATATATGAACTGAAATCTGAAACAAACAAATATTTGCTGAAACAAAGATTTTTCGAATATAAAATGAATTCAAATGATAACATTGCTTCTCACATTTCCAAAGTTGAAACTCAGGCACAACAAATGAAAGATCTAGGTGAGCCAATCTCTGATGTTGCCCTAATTACAAAGATAATTTGCAGCTTGCCTGATAAATACAAGAATTTCATAACAGCGTGGGATTCAGTTTCATCAGAAGAAAAGACTCTAGAAAACTTGACGGCAAGATTACTGAAAGAAGAAAGCTTATAGGATCATTGGGATTCTTCAGGATATTTTAAACCAGATATTGCCTTGAGACTTTTTCAAAGTTCAACAGAAATTCAACAGCTTCCAACAAACAACAGCAGCATCAACAATCCATTAAAGATAAAAAAAGAAGAACACACACTGTGGATATTGCAAGAAGAAAGGACATTGGTGGAAAGAATGCTATAAAAGAAAGGAAGAACAAAAAGGACAATAGCCAAGTTCTTCAGCCAGAGATGATAGCTGTGCTTTTTCAGCTGAGCCTTCCTCGCTGAAACAAAGGATTCCTGGATTGCAGATTCTGGAGCAACGGATCACATGACTTTCAGAAAAGAATGGTTCTCTACGTTCGAAGAAATACCAGAAGGCGTTCATCCTGTGTGCCTTGGAGATGGAAAGAAGATCTATGCAAAAGGTAAGGGAAATATTGATATTCTCTCTTATGTTGATAGTCAGGAAATTAATGCAACTCTTTTGGATGTTCTCTATATACCTGAATTGGAGACCAATCTTGTGTTTCGATATCTACTGCAACAAAACATGGTTTGACGCTCATTTGTAAAGGAAATCAGATAAAATTGTCAAAAATTCGAACGTGCTAGTTACTGGAATAAAGAATAATTCAAATCTTTATAGAATTTTTATTAAGCAAAGCAATCTTCACAAACTCAGGTTGCTCAGTTAAGTCTATATATATGGAATCAAAGAATGGGTCATGTAAATCCTATAAAATAACCCAAATGTTTGAAAATAATTTTTTTGAAGAAAACATTAAAATTAGAGAAAAGCCTGATTCTTTACTATGTGAAACTTGCATCTATGGAAAACAAAATAGAAAGGTTTTTCACGCGTCAACAAGTCCAAATTCGACCTATCCAGGAGAGCTGATCTATTCAGATGTTTGTGGACCAATGAGTAAAAGATCTCCAGGTGGATCATTATATTTTGTATCATTCAAGGATGATTTTTCAAGATTTAAAGTGGCCTACTTCATTAGGCATAAATCAGATGTACTTGAGAAATTTAAAGAATTTGTAAAAAGAGTTAGGACTGAAACTGGAAATAAAATAAAAAGATTCAGAACAGATAATGCCACAGAATTCTTAAATAAGAATTTTTCTGATTATCTAAAATCTCTAGGAATTGTTCATGAACTCACTGCTCCATATACCCCAGAACAGAATGGAATTTCTAAAGAGATAACAGAACAATAGTTGAATCAGCTAGATGCTTGCTACATGGAAGAAAATGCCGCTTGAACTGTGGGCTGAAGCCGTAAACACAGCAATCTATCTCTTAAATAGATGTACTACTAAAGTATTGGGAAATTCTACACCTTATGAAATATGGTACAAGAGAAAACCCTCCATCTTACATTTGAAAACTTTTGGATGTAACGCTTATGTGCATATACCAAAAGATAACAGAAAGAAATTAGACAAAAAGAGTATTCGTACATTTTTTGTTGGATATACTGAAACTAACAAAAATTATAGAATGTGGGATCCTATTGCTAGAAAAATTATCATAAGCAGAGATGTAATATTTACTGAAGCTAATACATTAGAAAATAATCAGGATAACTAACAAGAGCAGGTAACTATATATAGTGAAGAAAGTGATGATAGCACAAATACCAGTTCCAAACCAGAAGAATCATGTCGATACCCTCTCAGGAATAGAATCAGAGAAAAGGATCAATCATCAACCAACTGTACAAGAGCTATTTCATATGCTTGTTATGTCCATGACCAAGAACCATTGAACTATGAAGATGCAATTGTAGGACAAAACTCAAAAAATGGAAACTAGCTATGGACGATGAATTAAATTCCTTCATGAAAAATCAAACATGGACTTATGTGACACTACCATCAGACAGAAAAGCTATTGCATGCAAGTGGGTATACAAAATAAAGCAAAATGCAGATGGATCAAATAAAATGTTATTTCTACATCAAGCCTCATACATTGAAAGAACACTTGAACATTACAACCTTCTTGAAATTAAGTTACAATCTGCACCTTCTGATCCTTACTCAAAACTTGCAAAAGAGATATGCCCAAAGGATAATCAGGAAATTGAAGAAATGAACAAGATTCCATACAGACAGACAATTGGTAGTTTAATGTACCTCATGACTGGAACTAGACCTGATATTGCCTACGCAGTCAGCAGGGTTAGCCAATTCATGAACAACCCAGGACCTTCACATTGGACCGCAGCAAAGAAAATATTTGGATACTTAACAGCTACGAAAAACATCGGAATTTGTTTTGGTGGGAGTTCCTGCATTACATCTCTGATAGGTTTTTCCGATGCTGATTTTGCTGGAGACCTAGACACAAGAAAATCAACCACCGGATATGTGTTCATGTTGAATAATGGACCTATTTCTTGGTGCAGTCAAAAACAGAATTGTGCGTCTCTGTCAACAACAGAATCTGAATATATTGCGGCTTCCAAAGCAACGAAAGAAGCAATTTGGCTGAGACAACTTCTACGCGAGCTACCTCAAGAACAAGTAAAACCTACAACAATTTTTTGCGACAATCAAAGCTGCATAAGACTTGTTCACAGCCCAGAATACCACAAAAGAACTAAACATATTGATATTTCGTATCACTTTATCAGAGATCATTTTCAAAAACATGCAATTGACCTTCTTTATGTCTGCTCCAATGATCAAGCTGCAGACATATTTACGAAAGCTCTACCTCCAGAAAGGTATAGAAGACTAAGAAGCCAACTTGGACTGTTTGAAACAACAAAGTGCTTGTTAGGTGGGAGTGTTGGATGGTAACGTCGCACATCGGCTGTTGCCTAGCAACGACACCTTCTACCAGACATCACGTGACCGGGCGCCACACTGTCTACCTATAGTTTAAGTTTTGGTTTTCTTCCTGCTACTGCGCTTGCCTTTTGTGACTCTTTTTGTTCCTTGTCATCTTAATACAATATTATTGTTAATTAAACAATACTTTTGAGATCCAGCCTCTGATTCTCTTACACTTGTCAACCCGACCTCTCTGAAATCTGTGTGTGAAAATATGTCTGTTGTCCGAACACTTTAAATGTTAGTTGGACATTGAATATTCAAAATTTCAGACTTCTATGTGCTCTTGAAGCATTTTTTAAATTTATTCCATTCTCAACCACCCTGACAACCCAAAAGTCTGAAAATTTGTCCATTCCCGAAACCTCTTACAACCCTGAACTCTGAAAATTTGTCAACTTGCATTGTCATCAGATTCGAACAAGTGTACAAACTTTCCGACTTATACATACTCTGAATGTATATTGGTACAATACTTGTGGACAGATATGAAAACGAGTTGAATAAAAGTTTTAAACACACAACAGGTTTTCGCACGCACATATTTGCTTAAGCTATACGCCCTCTCGAGAGTAGTCGGGAACGATCCCCAAAAGCTCATGCAACAGATTTCAAATTCAAACCAAATTTTGAGGAAGTCATGTGTAACTAGCAAATATATATTTTTAAAATGATTTCTACCTCAAAAATCTGCATATATTTCGCTTCCTCCATTTCTGAAGTACCAGGCTGTACCAGGTCCCAGCTGCTTTTGGCGATATACAGGGACCTGCCGAAGTGGACCACAAATGGAAGAAAGAAATACTTCTCTTTGGAGATGGAATGCTAATTGAAATCTGGGATATGATGTCAAAATTGTATTGGATTATATCGACCGGTCGTTTGAATCCACTCTATTTGGTGCTACAATCGTTACTAAGTAACCAAGATACAACTGCGTGAAGAAGCCTCTAAGAATACTGCGAAAACAACATGGAAATGGAAATGATAATCTGCCTATTTGTCACAATGACAAAGCAATGCGCTCCGACCTCGGAGAAAGAACCAAACTACGGAATCTGGGAATACTGGACATTCCCAATGATGGTCCTGATACTGACCATTCTGGCCGTGGCCATTCTGGCCATCCTGTGGATAGTTCTGCGGGGAGTCCCTAAGAGGACTGCTGTTAAAGACAACAAGAAAGTACAAGAAGGATGTCCTGACATCAAAATCGAGATTCCAGAAGATGAGGAACCAAAGAAAATCGGAAAAGCAATTTTCTACGTGTGATTTTCAAGACCAAGTGCAGCGTTGTAGGAATGACATCTGTCATTTTCAGATGGTTTTATTAAATCAAGTCCTGTTGCTTCCTCGAATTATTTCGGTTATTTACTTTCTCAATTATATCACATTGAGAGAATTGTAGGAAACAATAGAACAAAATAGTAACAGTATAAGGTGGTTGTATTCAGACATCTCCTGATTGTGCAACAGAAAGCTGCTGACAGATTGCGCCTCATCAGCAACTTTCAGTTACATGTGGAGATGTCTCTTTCTTAAAAAAAATAATTGTTAATCTGAGAAACAAGCTATCAGCATAAAACCTCTCATAAGGGACCAATCTGATAAGCAGTCACCCTTGTAAAAATTGAAAAAAGACTCTACAAAGTAAAACTGAGCCTCGTAAAATTCAGAGATGACCTCCACGAGAGACCTGTAGTACTCATTTTATTAGGTAAGCTCTAATTGGAAGTTCTTAGTATGCTGTAAGAAATGGAAGCATTATAAAGAACGAATGTTTCTTTTTTAAAACACAAAAAAACTCTTTACGGTCCTTTCTGCGATGAAAAATATACAAATATTTATATGTAATTCTGTTGTCCTAAAAGCTTATGTCCATAGTTTGCTTGACTATTCTAAGATTCCACCCGTCATTTAAGCGTATATAATCAAAATCGTCCAATACAGTATTAGAGCTCTAAGAGAAGCGGTCAGATATATTAAATTGGCGAAACCGCTGGGAGGGTTCATCACTGATGAGCCAAGCTCTCTCAATATATTATTCTTCGCAGTAAGGACAGTAGAAGAGTTTGTTTTGTGTTTGGAAAAAGAAACCTTCGTGCTTTATAATGGTTCCATTTCTTATACATAGATGACATGTTATCGCCTTATGTCGACGACTCTTAAATCATTACAACAACAAGCACCATTATCTTGAAGATAGAAGTTGCCGGTATTCATAGTTATTTAAATTGAAAGACACTTCAGCCGATAAATGTTTTTATTCACTCGAGGTTTCGACAATTTTCTTTTCCTGACAAAGACAAAAAATTTGTTGAAACGTCGAGAAAATAAAAACATTTACTGGCTGAAGTATCTTTTAATGTAAAGAAACAAACATATCATTTATTAACCTTGAAGATAGAGGTTTCCTGGTTGGCATTCATATTTGTGTAAAAAATAGACACTTCACCCAGTTAAAGTTATATTTTCTTATTTATTAAAACTTTAACTGGTCGAAGTGTCTACCATTCAATAATACTCTCTTTTTATTCTTTAGAAATACATATTTTTCAGAGCGATATGGTTTCTTAAAAAAAAAAAGGTTTCTACTACCCTTACAGCTTTGCGCAGAGGCGATATCGTAGCCCATGAGGATCTTCCGAGGCGCGATTATTACTAGTTGAAAACTTTACTACCCTTACTGCAATGATACAATAATAAATGGAACCCTGGCTCATCAGCGGACAACCCTCCCAGCAGTTTAGCCAGTTTAACATACCGCGCTCTTTAATATTTTAAATTGTTGTTTTTTTTTTCGTATTTTATATGCGGTACTAAAGATAAACTTTTAAAAAATGTATTTCGAAACAACTATGGATATAAGAGATTTAAGGTAAAAGCAATACATATAAAACATGTTTCAATCATTTCTCTTCCGCAAACAATTCATAATGCCTGTCTGTTAGACATAACTTAAATAAGATGTATTAGTAATGGCATTAATACATCAAATTTGAGAAGTTGTCTAATTGTCTAATAGGTCTTTATATATTGTTTGGAGAAAAGCAATGCTCGAAGCATGTATTGCTACTGTCTTTAATTCTTTAAGAAACTCTCGTAGACGCCTGTGAGCTGATTAATCGACCCCATGAAGCTAGATCATAAAGGCGGGCTTGAGGGGCCAAACCAAATGGCCGCTCGGTGCATGGAGGATGTACCAGCTCCTACTGGCTGGAAAACTGGATGAAAGGGTTGCAGCTTCGGCTGCAGGCGTTCAAGCAATACTAGATTAGGTAGCCACTCCATCCTACGATCACTTTAAAGCTCAGGCGTACAGACTTCGGTCTAGGTAGCCCACTATCAATTGGTGCCTTTGAAGCTCAGGAGCACAGACTTCTGTTTTAGGGCTCAATTCAGAAATTTTATCAGCCATAGTTGCAAGCATTTCCAACTCTTCCTCAATAACCACTATTATATTTTTTATTTCTTGAGGGAGGTTTTCCAACCATATAGTTTTTATCATTTTTTTCTGATATATCATCAGTTGCCAATGATTTTAATTTATGAAGAAATTGGCTAGACTTTATATCACCCAATTCAATTCCGGTTATCAATTTTCTTATTCTGTTTGATTCACTGTCTTTGAATAGATTTAGTAGTCTTTGTTTAGCTAGGAAATATTTATTTACTTCTGAAGAAGTTATAATGTCCAACAGGGTTTCATCATATTTGGGTTCCAGTTGAGAAACAAGATGGTTTAATTTTGTTGATTCGTTGCTAATTATATTTATTGAAAATTGTGCTTCTACTTGGTAACACCAAATATCTGGCTTGTCATTCCAAAATAGGAGGTATCTTTATGCTAACATTATAGGCTTCTGGACCATTTTTTATTTGATTTTCAGCCATATTTTCTTATTGAATCATTTATACAAGGGCGAAATTAGCGATATGCAAAATAGGCTTACCAATATTCTTTAGAACGGCTCACCAGTTTATTGCGTCTTATTTTGCTACAAGTAATCAGAATTAATGTTGAAACAAGTAACAAGTAGTTATTTGACACAAACAATGTTTTATTTTAATTATTTATAGATTTTAAAGAAGCAAACAAAAGCCATTTTGCAACTGTTTATTATTCTACGTTTTTTTATTGATGATGATTATAATTTTTTATTCACATGTGTAATTAGAATTTTTTATAAATATATATTCTTAATATTTTAAATAATATTATTTATTTATTTAAAAGTTGTTTCTTTTAATTATCTATATATATATAACGGTATCGAAAGAAGACCCAACTTGCCCCCACTGCCAAGATGAAGAGCAATCCGTAGACCACCTCCTCTTCACTTGCCCAACCTTCCAATATCAAAGATTCCAGACAGCCACTCTCCTAGGTATCACCAACATATGTCCAGCATCCCTATAAAATCTGCCAAGAAAGAAATCTGCCTGGTAACACCTCATTAATTGGACTTCCATTGGCATTGTATATAAATCCAAGAAGACTTAGGTCAGAAGGACATCCCGGGTAGTTGGCAATTTCTGTACGCTCCAGGAACCTGGGTTACTTAAATAAATAATAATAATATATATATATATAAAATTGAATGTCTGTCTGTACTCTATAGATTCAAAAACCATACATCCAATCGTCGTGTAATTTTGATATATTATTAGGTATATCCCCGGGTAGGTTTTTAAAAAATAATTTCTTGAATATCTTGAATATCCTTAGAGTTATTTGCAGATTTGTAGATTTAACTCGCAAGCAGCGCCCCCATTGCGGCGTTGATAACAAGTTTTTTTATCTATAAGTTTTATTATCACTAAGTTTATTATCTTAAAGATTATATATCAAAAGTAAGATTTTCTACCTATTAATTGCGCACAAGTCAAAGTTAGTTTTATCATTTATCTACAACATATATATTGAGAGAATAGATAAAATGATGATTTTGTAATGTAGAAAATTAGGAAAGACAAAATTCAGGATGACATGGCAATTTATTTGAGACAAGAATAATGATACAATTCCAAGGTAAGATACTATTCCTTTAACTTCCAATTACCGAGGGAACCAAAATTAATATTGATTTTATTCAACTCTTATCGAGTATTTTTCAAGGGACCAGGAAAAAATGTTCATTTTATCGAGATATTCAAATTTACGAGTTATAAATTATCAAAAATATATATATATATATTTTTTATAAGTTTATTGAGAATTGTTTTAACAAATGTTCGTTAGACAAACCTTTACTCGGGTAAAACCCGGGCGAAGCCGGGTACATCCGCTAGTTTAATATATTTTACATTTAAATAACCCACCCCAAAATATTTTAGTTATTATTTTAAAATTAAACAATCTAGAATAAAAAAGCAAAGATAATTGATAAATAGATAAGGCAAATGATAAAGTCAGCAATAATTTGTAAAGGATAAAAAATTGAATAATATTAGAAAATTAACAAAGTATTTCCCTAATTAGAAAATGATAAATTTACCTATTTACAAGTTTACAGTTTATATCTCTAGAGTCCACTACATTACCTCTACGACCAAAATTTGGTCCCAGAGGATTCCTGAAAAATCAAGAAATAGGTATTTAAGGCCAAATTTATATATATATATATGTGGCAATATAGTGGTAAATGTGTTAAGGAGAAAAATAATCACACGACGAGTTGTTAGAGCAATCATCCAGGCAGCCAGCCGAGAGAGCGAGCGAGACGTTATCTGCTGAACGACTGTTTTCCCTGTGTACACAACCGGGGCTAACCAGGATAGTCGCCAGGTGGTGACGCCCCCCTCAGGAATGTGGCCAAAAAAAATGGTCGTTAGTTAGTTGTCTAAAGTGTCTCGCTTTAGCGGCCCATTTCTCTCTCGTTGGCTGTTGGTTTGTTTTATTAATCCTGGAAGAGCATATATTATGACATATATATATTAAAAATAAAAAGGGCATCTCCTGACCACGAGCACATGTGCTTTTTAGATGGCAGAACGCCATCTAGTGGAGCAAAAATAAACTAAACGTTTATTTAGGTTGCTCCGTAATATTTGGCTAACAAATTTCTTGATAAATCAAGAAAAGCCATCCACGATTATCAAGAAATTGGTTGGCCAAATATTACGGAGCAAGCTAAATAAACGTTTAGTTTATTTTGCTCCACTAGATGGCGCTTTGCCATCTAAAAAGCACATGTGCTCGTGGTCAGGAGATTCCTTCTCTATTTTTAATATCAACACCTGACCCACTTATCTTTTATTTTTATTTCTATTGTTTTTTAATATATATATATATATTATATGAATAAAATAATTTTTCTGCTTGATTTTTGATCATTTTGAGGATTATGGTAATGGTGATGCAGTCGTGGCTAAAATCTTGAAAGCATAACAACAAAAATGGCCTTGATCAGAGATTGTTTTATTTGAGCTAAAGTAATATATAAGAACATAATTTGATTAAAGTACTACCTGGCTTAAGGCGTAAGAATAAAAAAATGAAAAGGTTATTTACATAATGTACAAATGTTTTGAGCCGACCAACGGTGATAAAAACGGGAATATTCTTGCCATCGCCCGCACAAGTCTCAGTGGAGACTTTTCCGGGCACACTGTATCTAAAACGTCAAGGCAGCAGACGCGATGTCAGGTTGCCAGGGATTCTAGGATCTGGCGGCTGCAGATTTCTCGCAGGGGTGGTGGAAACGTTCAGGGGAACGTGCCAGGGTGCAGCGGGGCAGGAGTCTTGAATTGGCCAAGAATCCAGTAGAAGTGACAGATGGAAATAGGAGGCAGAAGGTCCTTGAAGCCTAGAACTTGAGGGCCCTATATTTCAAGATGGGGCAGCTTGAGGCTCTCGCTTCGTGCTTGTCTGGAAGGCCCTTTGAGCAGCAGTTGGCATATTTGGAGGTGCACTGGTCAGCAATAAAAGGGCAGGCGCAGCCTTCATGGCCGTCTTCATCACAGTGGAAGCACTTAGAAGCTCTGGTGCATTGGGCAGAGTTGTGGCCGAAGCCACAACAGCGGAAGCATACGAGGGCGCGAATGGACTCCTCGAAGTTGAGGATTACTCCATCCACCACGATTCTTACGCGAACGCCCAGGGCTCTAAAGGTCTTGATGTCCACCTCGATGAAGGCAGTGCAGGTCTGGGTGCCGAACGGTGCGCCACGCGCACCACTTTGCCCCCAGGAAGTTTACTAACAGCTGCGGTTCACAGGAAGGTCTCCTCAATTGTGGAGTTGGATGTTTCTTCATCCACTTTGAAGAGGCAGATCCGTGGCAGGATCTCCTTCTGCTGGTGGACCTTCATTCCATTTAACTTGCTGGCCAGGGAGGTAGACACCTCAGGGATGGTCTCAGGATTACTGGAGTGGAGGACCAGCTTCCCCTTGGAGCGCAGGGAGGCCCAAACGCCTTGGGGGAGAGTGTGGGCAGCGCGGACAGCTTTAAGCATCTTCCTTGGGTCACCCTGAGGGTCATCATATATGACCACTGTGTGGGCCGCCGATTTTTCTCCATGGAGGACCACTTGGGAGGCCGCAGGCTTGGAGACGCGGGAAGGCGCAGGTTTCGTAGGACCTTTCGGGCTTGTCCTTTTTTGCAGGCGGGTTGGGAGCCTCAAGCTGCTTCCTTTTGGTTGGAGCAGGGTCAGGCAAGGTGGAGGCAGGGATGGCAGCAGGAGCAGGAGTGGCGGGTTTGTTGGAGTCAGTCTGGGAGCTAGTTTCCTTGCAGGAAGGAGCAGGGCAGGTTTGGGTGCTGTGGCAGGCAGTCTGGGGCCTGTTAGCCTCCTTAACTTCGTCCAGCTCCGCGAAGGAATGTAGGGTGCTGAGAGGTTCTGTACTTCAGCAGTGAGGGCCTTGATCAGTTCAGACCGCCTGGCGATGAAATGGACGAGGTCCTCATGCAGAGTCAATAGGGCGGGATGGCCAATGGCATGCAGGATGTCATGGTTGCGTTGGATCACCATTTCGTCCTCCCTCTCCATGTCGTCGAGGTTCACGATGAGCCTCTTGGCATTCTTCTTCTTTTTCTTGGCAGGGTTCATGGCAAGAACAGGAGAGCAAAGATGTAACGGGGATAAAAACAATGAGTTTATATAGTGGAAGCGTGACCTCTGGCGGCGATTTAGCAGAATATTAGTATCTATGAAATATATAATTTTAAATATAATAATATATCAATATAACATATATATATGTTATATTAAAATATTATTTTATTTAAAATTATATTTCACGCTTCCCCTAAAAAAATTATCTGTTTTTGTTTTCCGATGACATGCTCAAACCGTTTGTAAATTATGTAAATAAGTTTTTTTTATTCTTGCGCCTTAAGCCAGGCAATACCTTTCTCAAATTTGGCTTCCTATAATACATGAGCTCAATTAAAGCTATTTCTAATCTTCATTATTTTTATTATAGTTTCAAAATTTTAACCACGACTGCATTACCATAGCATAATCCTCAAGATAATCAAAAATCAACAGAAATCCCATTTCTTTGATAATATATATATCATAAGAGATATAATATTGGCAAAAATAATTGCTCAATTTGAAGAAAGATTTATTTGTATTTAATTTTGTAGAAGACCTCAATTAAATGTTCATTTCGATAATCAGAAGCTGTCTTTATGGTAGTTTAACAATCCCTATTTGATATTATTCTTAACAGCCTTTTATTGTGTCTTAAGTGAGGATGTGATTATACAGTGCTATTTCGCTTCGTTATATATAATGAACGAAGACATTTACACGCGAATGTTTCTTTTTTTCACAAATAAATCAAAATTTCTATTGTCCTTACTTCGAAAAAAAAATTATTGGGAGGGCTTGGCTCATCAGTGGTGTACCTTCCCAGCGGATTCGCCAATTTAATCAACCAGACGGCTTATTTAGAGTCCTAATACTGTATTGGACCATTCTGCTTCATATGCTACACTTAAGAAAAGAATCTTAGAAATGGTATATAATAAAACTATGGACATAAGCTTTGAGGACTTTATTATATGAGATGGATTGTTTAAATTAGTAAACTGAAAAGGAAAAATAATTGAGAAGGCTTGGCTCATCGATTGTGAACCTTTCCATTGATTTCATCAGTTTAATCCACCAGATCGCTACACAACCATTATATTATTCATTCTGACTACTAAGAATGTACTTGATGGTTTACTCTAGGTGAAGGTGTATCGAGAAACTATAAAGAAAATCTTGTGGAATTGGATAAATTGCTCAAATATTTCAATTTCGATCACAACTCTTTCATTTGAAGGGAAAAACAACAAATATTAAATGGACTATAACAAAGTAATTACGCACCACCTATATAGAGCAAATAAAAACATTACGACGCGAATGTTTTCATTTGCTGTATATAGATGGCACTTTATTACATTGCATTAATTTATGCGGAAGAGCATTGCTCGATGCAAATATTCATATGTAATTCTACTGTCCAAAAATATTATGTCCATAGTTTCCTTAAATACCATTTCTGAGATTTCATCCTTCAGTATAGCATATATGCAATAAACAATGAATATAGAAATTGAAGTCTTCATCAATGGTTATGTAAAATCAGTCGAGACAAGAGTGTTCATTCCCTAGTTGGGCTTTTTTTCTATTTGAAGTAATTTTTTTTTTTTTTATTTATGGAGCCGAACCAGTATGATGGCGATGGTGGAGGAAGTCTCAAAATCGAGATCCCCGAAGATGGGAACCAAAGAAAATAGGAAAATCAATTTTCTACGTGTAATTTTCAAGACCAACTGCAGCTTTATTGGAATGACATCTGTCATTTTCAGATGGTTTTATTAAACCTATTCCTGTGTGCTTCCTCGAATTATTTCGGTTATTTACTTTCTCAATTATGTCACATTGAGAGAATTGAATGAAACAATAGAACAAAGTGAAATAGCATCTGGTGGTTAAATTAAGTCATCTCCTGATCGTGCGACAGAAAGCTGCTGACAGATTGCGCCTCATCAGCAACTTTCAGTTACACGAGCAGAAGTCTCTTTAAAAAAAAAAGAATTGTTTATCTGAAAAACAAGCTATCAGCATAAAACCTCTCATAAGAGACCAATCTGATAAGCAGTCACCCTTGTAAAAATTGAAAAAAGACTCTACAAAGTAAAACTCAGCCTCTTAAAATTCAGAGATGACCTCCACGAGAGACCTGTAGTACTCATTTTATTAGGTAAGCTCTAATTGGAAGTTCTTAGTATGCTGCAAGAAATGGAAGCATTATAAAGCACGAATGTTTCTTTTTTAAAACATAAAAAAAACTCTTTATGAATATATACTCTATACAAATATTTATATGTAATTCTATTGTCCTAAAAGCTTATGTCCATAGTTTGCTTGACTATTCTAAGATTCCACCCGTCATTTAAGCGTATATAATCAAAATCGTCCAATACAGTATTAGAGCTCTAAGAGAAGCGGTCAGATATATTAAATTGGCGAAACCGCTGGGAGGGTTCATCACTGATGAGCCAAGCTCTCTCAATATATTATTCTTCGCAGTAAGGACAGTAGAAGAGTTTGTTTTGTGTTTGGAAAAAGAAACCTTCGTGCTTTATAATGGTTCCATTTCTTATACATAGATGACATGTTATCGCCTTATGTCGACGACTCTTAAATCATTACAACAACAAGCACCATTATCTTGAAGATAGAAGTTGCCGGTATTCATAGTTATTTAAATTGAAAGACACTTCAGCCGATTAATGTTTTTATTCACTCGAGGTTTCGACAATTTTCTTTTCCTGACGAAGACAAAAAATTTGTCGAAACGTCGAGAAAATAAAAACATTTACTGGCCGAAGTATCTTTTAATGTAAAGAAACAAACATACCATTTATTAACCTTGAAGATAGAGGTTTCCTGGTTGGCATTCATATTTGTGTAAAAAATAGACACTTCGCCCAGTTAAAGTTATATTTTCTTATTTATTAAAACTTTAACTGGTCGAAGTGTCTACCATTCAATAATACTCTCTTTTTATTCTTTAGAAATACATATTTTTCAGAGCGATATGGTTTCTTAAAAAAAAAAAAGGTTTCTACTACCCTTACAGCTTTGCGCAGAGGCGATATCGTAGCCCATGAGGATCTTCCGAGGCGCGATTATTACTAGTTGAAAACTTTACTACCCTTACTGCAATGATACAATAATAAATGGAACCCTGGCTCATCAGCGGACAACCCTCCCAGCAGTTTAGCCAGTTTAACATACCGCGCTCTTTAATATTTTAAATTGTTTGTTTTTTTTTTCGTATTTTATATGCGGTACTAAAGATAAACTTTTAAAAATGTATTTCGAAACAACTATGGATATAAGAGATTTAAGGTAAAAGCAATACATATAAAACATGTTTCAATCATTTCTCTTCCGCAAACAATTCATAATGCCTGTCTGTTAGACATAACTTAAATAAGATGTATTAGTAATGGCATTAATACATCAAATTTGAGAAGTTGTCTGATTGTCTAATAGGTCTTTATATATTGTTTGGAGAAAAGCAATGCTCGAAGCATGTATTGCTACTGTCTTTAATTCTTTAAGAAACTCTCGTAGACGCCTGTGAGCTGATTAATCGACCCCATGAAGCTAGATCATAAAGGCGGGCTTGAGGGGCCAAACCAAATGGCCGCTCGGTGCATGGAGGATGTACCAGCTCCTACTGGCTGGAAAACTGGATGAAAGGGTTGCAGCTTCAGCTGCAGGCGTTCAAGCAATACTAGATTAGGTAGCCACTCCATCCTACGATGTCTTTAAAGCTCAGGCGTACAGACTTCGGTCTAGGTAGCCCACTATCAATTGGTGCCTTTAAAGCTCAGGAGCACAGACTTCTGTTTTAGGGCTCAATTTAGAAATTTTATCAGCCATAGTTGCAAGCTTTTCCAACTCTTCCTCAATAACCACTATTATATTTTTTATTTCTTGAGGGAGGTTTTCCAACCATATAGTTTTTATCATTTTTTCTGATATATCATCAGTTGCCAATGATTTCAATTTATGAAGAAATTGGCTAGACTTTATATCACCCAATTCAATTCCGGTTATCAATTTTCTTATTCTGTTTGATTCACTGTCTTTGAATAGATTTAGTAGTCTTTGTTTAGCTAGGAAATATTTATTTACTTCTGAAGAAGTTATAATGTCCAACAGGATTTCATCATATTTGGGTTACATTTGAGAAGCAACATTCTATATTAAAACATTGTATACAGGCCTACAGTACAACATCATCGGATTGTACACATATACTTGCACAAGTCCCCAAACTTACTGATTATATTGAATCTAACATGTTGAAAACCGAAATAAATTACAACCGATTTGACTCTTCAAGTAGGAATATAATTTCTAATTATACAAGGGGAAAATTGCAGAAATACTATGAGAAGACTAATACCATTTTCAAGTTCTTCTTCACTGATTCCCAAATACCCAAATATGTCAAGCCAAATTTTTACAATGTCCAATTTTTTACTGGACACGGTAACTTTAGATCATATTTGTACAAAGTCAGAAAGACGGATTCGCCTAAATGCTCATGTGGTGCAGAAGAAGAAAATCCTGTACATATTCTAACGGACTGTCGACTTGTAGAGGACTTGAGAGTCAAAAATCAAATAAATATAAACTGTCTAAATCAAATAGTTAATAATAGATATATGTATATAAATTTTAATAGATTTTGTAGAATGTTTTTTAGTAATAGATAGCCTGGGCTGTAATAACTGATATATAGATATATGCTGTAAATAGCTCTAAATTTCTGTTCTTATCTGTGATGTTCACTAATATTAATTATAGGGTAATTAAATCGTTAACTAACTGACAAATATGTTAATAATTTCTATTATAATAACTAAAATCATATTAATAATTACTGTAAATAAGCTCCCAAACTTGTGTATGCATGCAAATATCCAAGACGGATATCGCGTGCTTTGTAAATGATAATAAATAAATAAATAAACATTCTTAAATTTTGTCGATTCGTTGCTAATATTGTTTATTGAAAATTGTGCTTTCACTTGGTAAAACCAAATTTCTGGCTTGTCATTCCAAAATGGAGGTATCTTTATGCTAACTTTATAGGCGTTTGGACCATTTGTTATTTGATTTTCAGACATATTTTCTTCTTGAATCACTTATAGAAGGGCGAAATTAGCGATATGCAAAATAGGTGTTGTTTTTGTCTTAAATTTGAACAAAAATAAAGACAATACAAGGTCCTGATGGCTTAACCTGAACTAAAAGTTCCTAGCTTTACAGTAATGCTGGAAACTGACTTGAAAAATTATAAATTGATAAATCAATACCTTTGTTGCAGGGATCAGTAGAAGTTGAGTCACAACGGTGGATGACGAGGCCTAAGTTAGAAAACAGTGATAAATAATTTAATACTTATTGAAAGAAATATTTATTTAAAAATCACAGAAATTAATATTAATTCAAATATTATTCAAAACAATTATTAAAATTTATGAGAGATAGTTCTTTTTCAGGCCTGTCAAAACCAAACGTTAGCATCGAAACAGTTTGTTTACCGGAAATTTCAGGGTTAATCCTTTTCTGCTCGCGCATGCGCGGGGGGGGGGGGGGGGCAGCCGGGCTGTGTTGCCACCGTCGGTTGGTCCAAAAAAAGTATCTATTTTCGCGTCAATAGGCTTAACAGTTTTCTTTGTTCTTTAGAAAAGCTCACCAGTTTATTGCGTCTTATTTTGCTACAAGTAATCAGAATTAAAGTTAAAACAAGTAACAAGTAGTTATTTAGACACAACAATATTTTATTTTAAATATTTATAGATTTTAAAGAAGCAAGCAAAAGCCATTTTCCAACTGTTTATTATTCCACGTTTTTTATATTGATGATGATTAGAAATTTTTATTTACATATGTTATTAGAAATCATTTATAAATACTCTTAATATTTGAAATAATATTTATTAGTAAATTGAATTTAATTGCCATCTCTATCGTTAAAATTTTACACAAATAATATTATTTATTTATTTAAAAGTTGTTTCTTTTGATTATTTAATGTATTTTACATTTAAATAACCAACTCTAAAATATTTAGTTGTTATTTTAAAATAAAACAATCTAGAATAAAAAAAAACAAAGATAATTGATAAATAGATAAGGCAAATGATAAAGTCAGCAATAATTTGTGAAGGATAAAAAACTTTGAATAATATTAGAAAACTAACAAAGTATTTTCCCTAGTTAGAAAATGATAAATTTACCTATTTACAAGTTTACAGTGTATATCTCTAGCGTCAAATACATACCTCTACGACCAAAATTTGATCCCAGAGGCTTCCTGAGAAATCAAGAAATAGGTATTGTTGTATAGTTATTATTTAATTTATTAATTAAACATTACTCACCAGATGAAATTAATTTATTACAATCATATATATTTAAAAGGTTACATTTATTTTATTTTACAATTTTCTTTATATTCGAATCCAATGTTTTCGCTTCACGCGCTCTATGATGATGATATTATATTGTCTATATTTAAACACAGAATACTACATTCCCTCCTTCCTTTAGATGAAAGGAATCATGTCTTTATATCTTGATGATGGCTTGACGACTCTTCCACTCCTGGTGATCACGGGTTCCTTGGTAGTCGGCAAGGGTGGAGAAACCTCTGGTGGCAACTGGTGAAGAGCCTCGGCATCAAGTCTATCTGAAACAACTGGGTTAAATGTAGACCCTGTTCTACTTGAACTTGGTCGGTTTAAAGAAGTGTCCTTGTCTTGGTTTGAGGAATTATCATCTGGTATTTGTACATCAGAAGAGTTGAGGTGTTCAATTCTTGTTGAATCTGAACTAAGATTTTCCTGGCTCTCTTCTGGAATCAAGTCAGAAATGCCTTGATTGGTCTCTTGAGTAGGAACATGTTTCACACAAATGTTCAGATTTCTATGAATTATTTTTTTTATTTTTAGTGTTGACTAATTTAAAAGAATTTATTGAAGTGTTTTCAAGAATGACATGATGTTCTGATCTGAAATTTGAATCAAGTTTTCCATTATTTGGATTTGCCACATAAACTAAATTTCCAATTTCAAAATTATGAGGACTAGCTTTCCGAATTATATCATTATATGTTTTCATTTTTTCTTTGTAGACCATATTGAATTCTTTGATGTTGGATTCATCTTCTTCTGCATCATTAACAAGTGAGCTTAATTTAGTTTTGATTTCTCTTGAAAATAATGGGAATGCTGGAGTCTTTCCTGTAGATCTGTTTGGAGTAATTCGGTAAGACATTAAAATTCTGAATAAATCTTCTTTCCAATCTTACCCTTCTTCAGAACTTGAATTGAATTGTTTCTTTAGAAATATATGGAATCTTTCTATCTTCCCATTACTTTTTGGGTAATAGGGTGAGGCTTTGATGTGCCTGATTCCACATTCTTTTAAAAATCTTTCCATTGATGTACTTACAAACTGTAAGCCATTATCTGTTACAACTTCATGTGGATAACCATGTCTTGCAAAAATCTCCATCAATGTTTTAATAATTGTCTTACTGGAAATGTCTTCTATTATCATTGCTTCAGGATATGAAGAATAGTAGTCGATCACTGTTAAAACATAAAGATGGCCAATTGGACCAACTATGTCAATTCCAAGTTTCATCCAAGGTTTTGATGGTACTGGAACTATTTGCAATGGTTGATCATTTATCAATGGTTGATTCCTTACACAAATTGGACAGTTTCTTATCAAATTTTCAATGTCAAAGTCCATGTTTATCCAAAAATATTTTTCTCTTAACAGTTGTTTGGTTCTTGTCATTCCTTGATGTGTTTCATGTGCAATTCTCAAGACACTCTTTATTAGTTTTGAAGGTAGCAAAATTCTACTTCCTTTTAAGATAAGATTATCAAAAATTGAGATTTCATCTTTAAACTTATAAAAACATTTGAATTCTTCATTCAAAGGATATGGCCAAACTCCCTTTTGAACCATCTCTTTCAGTTTTTGAAACAAAGGATCTTGCTCTGTACAAACTTTTATCTCTTTCAAAGACAGTACTTGAAGCTCTTCAGAAGTGATGGATAAGACTTTATGAACATAGTCCTTCAGCCATTTTTCATCACTTGTGTTAGAAAGAGGTTGTCTTGAAAATATATCTGCAATATTTTGCTTTCATGGAATAAATTCAATTTCAAAGACTCTCTTTATTAGTTTTGAAGGTAGCAAAATTCTACTTCCTTTTAAGATATGATTATCAAAAATTGAGAGTTCATCTTTAAACTTATAAAAACATTTGAATTCTTCATTCAAAGGATATGGCCAAACTCCCAATGTTCAATTGCCCATACACATCCCAATGTCTCTTTTTCTATTTGTGAATATCTTTTTTCAGTATCAGTTAAGGATCTGCTGGCATATGCAATGGGTCTTTTAATGCCATTTTGTTGTGTTTGTATTAATACTGCTCCAAGACCAATAGGGCTTGCATCTGTGATTGATTCAGTTGGTGAGTTCAAGTTGTAATATGCCAAGCATGGTTCTTTTGTTAGTGACTCTTTAAGATCCTGAAATGCTTTATTTGTTTTCAAATCCCAATTCCACCTAACATTTTTTCTAGTCAAATTATTTAGAGGTTCTGCCAATTTAGAAAAATTAGGTATGAATTTTCTTAAAAACCCACAAGTTCCTAAGAATGACCTTAACATCTCAATATTTTTTGGTATTGGAAAATTTAGGACTGCTTCTATTTTTCTATTATCGGGTTTAATACCTTCACTACTAACAATGTGACCTAAAATATCCAATTCTTCCATGGCAAATTTGCACTTATTCCTGTTGAGCCTAATGCCTACTTTATCAAATCTTTGTAAGACTTTTCTAAGCCTTTCTTCTAGTTCTTGTCTATCTTTGGCGTAAACTACGACATCGTCCAAGTAACAAATTACACCTTTCAAATCAAGCAAAATAGAATCCATTCCTTTCTGATGCCTCTGGAGCACTTGATAGACCAAAAGTAACTTTACAAAATCTGTAACAACCACGGTGTGTGTGTGTGCGTGATGATGTTGTAAGGGGTCTTGATTGAGGGTCTAACTAAGTCCACCTGCCAAAACCCTTTTTTTTTGCATCCAGCTTTGCAAATACTTTAGCACCTTTAAGGGCATGTAACATATTATCAATTGTAGGAATTGGATGTCTTTCTCTCAATATTGCTTTATTCACTTCCCGAAGGTCTATGCATAGTCTAATTTCCTCACTATCCCTTTTTGGAACAACTATTATGTTAGAAACCCATTCAAAACCTTGATGCACTTCTTCAATGATTCCATTCTCTAGCATCTTATCAAGCTATTGATTTACTGCTTCTACCTTTGCATAAGGTATACGACGGCATCTCTGGGCAATGGGCCTATAGTTGTCTTTCAATGTCACTTTATGACTATAGCCTTTTATAGTTCCAAGTCCATGGAAAAGATGTTCTTGTTCTTGAACAAGAGTTTCTATATTAGTAGACATTGATTCATTTACATGTTTTACCCTTTTAATTATACCTAGTTCAAAACTAGCCTTGCCTCCCAACAAAGATTCAACTTTTTTATCAATCACATAAATTTCTTCTGAAATTGAATTTTCTTTCCAAGAAATCACAGCATTGAAATAACCATAACATGGAAGAGGTCTATCTTGACCATAGGCAAAAAAGGTTCGGGTGGTGTCATGTAATTTTGGCATAATTTGATGGCCATATAATTCAAGCATCTTATTATAGCTTATGAAAGTTCTATCACTCCCTGTATCAATTATCATATTTATTTCACTACCATCTATTTGCACTTTTTCTTAATTTTCAGCACCTGTATAGTAGGTATATTCATCTGAACTCTCACATACTTCAGTCTTATTTTCTTCTTGTATGGTCTTAACTTTAGTTTGATTGAAACTTTTGTAGTTTCTATTATTATTTTGATTTGGGCGGTTCCTGCAAGCTCTAAAAAGATGTCCTAATTTATTGCAATATGAACAAGTCATTTTTTTAGCACCACATTATTGTGCTGAACATTTAGGCTTTGAGGTACCTGAAAATGATGGGGTACCTTGATTAGTGAATCTACCTTTGTTGAAATTATAATCATTATAGTGCTTTTTAGGTTTAATTTGAACTCTATTTAGTGTTTGATCATTTTGAGGTTCAAGAAGTCTAATTTCTTTTCTAGAAATTTCTAACATTCTAGCAATATCAATGGTTTTTAACAGTGTCAAATTTTCTTGTTGAAACAATTTTTCTTTAAGTTTTTTTGTTGTTACATTTTTCAATTATTTGGTCTCTTATCATATCAGCTTCTAAATTCCCAAATTCACAAGATTTAGAAAGCTCTCTTAAAGAAATTATGTAGTTTTCGATCGATTCATCATCTTTCTGGACTCTTTGTCTAAATTTAAATCTCTCAGTGACCACATTTTTATGAGGTGTGAAATATTTATCTAAAGCCATTTTAGTTTGTTCATAATTTTCTTTTCATCTGGCAAGTTGAAAAATATACGTTGTACCTTTGGCCCTAAACAATGCAATAGAGTTGCTCTCTTAATTTCATCCTATTTTTTTGAAATTCCAGATGCTATTTCAAAAATGGCATAGGATTCCATCCATTGCTTATATTCCGCAAATAAATTGCTAGCATTCATATTCATGGGTAAAGGTGGCGTCAGGTTGGCTGCCATACTTGTTTTTTTTTTTAGGGCTAAAGTTATATTTTCAAATTCTCGTCGCCAATTTATGTTGTAGAGTTATTATTTAATTTATTAGTTAAACATTACTCACCAGATGAAATTATTTTTTTACAATTATATATATTTAAAAGGTTACATTTATTTTATTTTACAATTTTCTTTATATTCGAATCCAATGTTTTTCGCTTCACGCGCTCTATGATGATGATATTATATTGTCTATATTTAAACACAGAATACTACAGGTATTTAAGGCCAAATATATATATGTATGTTATATTAAAATATTATTTTATTTAAAATTATATTTCACGCTTCCCCTATAAAAATTCATTGTTTTTGTTTTCCGATGGCATGCTCAAACAGATTATAAATTATGTAAATAAGTTTTTTATTCTTGCGCCTTAAGCCAGGCAATACCTTTCTCAAATTTGGCTTCCTATATTCCATGAGCACAATTAGAGCTATTTATAATCTTCATTATTTTATTATAGTTTCAAGATTTTAACCACGACTACATTACCATAGCATAATCCTCAAGATAATCAAAAATCAACAGAAATCTCATTTCTTTGATAATATATATATCATAAGAGATATAATATTGACAAAAAAAATTTGCTCAATTTGAAGAAAGATTTATTTATATTTAATTTTGTAAAAGACATCAATTAAATGTTCATTTCGATAATCAGAAGCTGTCTTTATGGTAGTTTGACAAATTCTATTTCATATTATTCTTACTAGCCTTTTTGTTTTGTCTTAAGTAAGGATGTGATTATACAGTGCTATTTCGGTTCATTATATATAATGAACGAAGACATTAAAACGCGAATGTTTCTTTTTCACAAATAAATCAAAATTTATATTGTCCTTACTTCGAAAAAAATATATATATTGGGAGGGCTTAGCTCATCAGTGGTGTACCCTCCCAGCGGATTCGCCAATTTTTTTTTTTTTTTTTTAATCAACCAGACCGCTTATTTAGAGTCCTAATACTGTATTGGATCATTCTGCTTTTATATGCTACACTTAAGGGTAGAATCTCAGAAATGGGTTTAAGCAAACTATGGACATGAACTTTAAGGACTTTATTATATAAAACTGTTTTTTAAATTTGTAAACTGAAGAGGAAAAAGAATTGAGAAGGCTTGGCTCATCGATCGTGAACCTTCCCAGTGATTTCATCAGTTCAATCCACCAGATATCTACAACCATTATATTATTCATTCTGTCTACTAAAAATGTACTTGATGGTTTATTCTAGGTGAAGGGGATTCACGAAACTATAAATAAAAGCTTGTGGAATTGGAAAAATTTCACAATATAATTTCAACTTCGATCACAACTCTTTCATTTGAAGGGTAAAACAAAAAAATATACAAAATACTATAACAAAGTAATAACGCACCACTTATATAGAGCAAATAAAAACATTAAGACGCGAATTTTCTGATGGCACTTTATTACATTGTATTAATATATACCTTTAACTGGCTTTGTTCTTATTTTCTGCGGAAGAGCATTGCTCGATGCAAATATTCATATGTAATTCTACTGTCCAAAAATATTATGTCCATAGTTTCCTTAAATACCATTTCTGAGATTTCATCCTTCAGTGTAGTATATATATAATAAGGAATAAATATAGAAATTGACTTATTCCTGGTCAATTCGCTTCTCAGAAATCTGAAAATTGTCTGTTGTCCGAACACTTAAAGTGTTAGTTGGACATTGAGTATTCAAATTTTCAGACTTCTATGTGTGTGTTCTTGAAACATATTTTAAAAATAATCCATACATTAACACTCTAACAACCCAGAAGTCTGAAATTTGTCCATTCCCGAAACCCCTTACAACCCTGAAGTCTGGAAGTTTGTCAACTTGCATTGACAAAAGTTGATACTTTTGCGGGTTAACACACAAAAATGGAATATAAGCTAGGACCTAAATTAAAAGTAACTTAACCACAGAAAAAGGTACACTCAAAAGTACAACACTAACAACAAAAAGGAGATAAAACAACTCAGGATTTGTTAAATAAAATAAAACAGTACTTAGCTTTATTGTAGCGTTAGCAGGGATCGGACTCGGGTGACACAGAGATGCGAAGAGAACAGCCAGACACGGAAAAACCTCGTAGAAAAACACCTTGTCTCCACACCAATTCTCCACGCTCTGGGCCCCTTCGCATTCCCTTAGTCCCCTCTTATATACAGACATGGCCACATTCGTCCAATGAGAAGGCGTGAGAGATTGGTTCACTAACAAACGAGGACAACATTCTTCCCTCTAAAACTGATAAGAAAAAAAAAACTGAAAATGTTTGTCAATATAATTTGACAGCATTGTCATCAGATTCGAACAAGTGTACAAAATACGTGCTCTGGAAGTATTTTGATATAAGATTAGTGGACAGACATGGACAGACAAAATTCAGACTTCTGGGTTGTTAGAGTGTTAAGGTATGGATTATTTTTAAAATATGTTTCAAGAACACACACATAGAAGTCTGAAAATTTGAATACTCAATGTCAAACTAACACTTTAAGTGTTCGGACAACAGACAATTTTCAGATTTCTGAGAAGCGAATTGACCAGGAATAAGTCAATTTCTATATTTTATTCCTCATTATATATATTATATTTTTAAAAAAAGTTGAGAGTTTCTGCTTGATATTTGATTCATGTGAGGATTATTGTAATGGTGGTGCAGTCGTGGCTATAATATTGAAAGAATAATGGTTTTGATCAGATATTGCTTTATTGAGCTGAGAAATGAATTCATATTAAAAACATAATTTTGTACAAGTACAGCCTGGCTTAAGGCGTAAGAATAAAAATATGAAAAACAAAGAATATTTACATAATTACATATGGTTTGAGCCGATTAACGGGGAAGAACAACAACGAGATTTTCATATGATAAGCGTGACCTCTGGCGGTCGATTTAAACAGAGTATTTATATCTATGACATTATAATTTTAAATAAAATAACACTTTAACATAATTCTAAATAAAATATTTTAATTGAACATTATAAATAAATTATTTTAATATAACATATATATACTACACTGAAGGATGAAATCTCAGAAATGGTATTTAAGGAAACTATGAGCATAATATTTTAGGACAAGAAAATTACATGGTATTTAAGGAAACTATGGGCATAATATTTTAGGACAAGAAAATTACATATGAATATTTTAAACATACAACAGTTATTCGCGCGCACACATTTGCTTCAGCTCTACGCCCTCTCGAGAAGATGGGAACGATCCCCAAAAGCTCATGCAATAGATTACAAATTCAAATCAAATTTTGAGGAAGTCATGTGTAACTAGCAAATAATTTTTAAAATGATTTCTACCTCAAAAATCTGTAAATCTTTCGCTTCCTCCATTTCTGAAGTACCAGGCTGTACCAGGTCCCAGCTGCTAGTAGCGATATACAGGGACCTGTTGAAGTCGGCTACAAATGGAAGAGAGAAATACCTTTCTTTAAAGATGGAATGCTAACTGAAATCTGGGATGTGATGTCAAAATTTTATTGGATTATAACGACCGGTCGTTTGAATCCCTTCTATTTGGTGCTACAATTGTAATCAAGTAACCAAGATACGACTGCATAAAGAAGCTACTGCGAGAACTGCGAAAACAACATGGAATTGGAAACGATAATCTGCATATTTATCACAATGACAAAGCAATGCGCTCCGAAATCGGAGAAAGAACCAAACTACGGCATTTGGGAATATTGGACATTCCCAATTATGGTCCTGATACTGACTATTCTGGTTGTGGCCATCCTGGCCATTCTGTGGATAGTCCTGCGGGGAGTCCCTAAGAGGACTACTGTTGATGACAACAAGAAAGAACAAGAAGAAGGATATCCTCACGTCGAAATTCAGATCCCCGAAGATGGGGAACCGAAGAAATTCGGAAAATCAATTTTCTACGTGTGATATCCAAGACCAACTGCAGCTTTATTGGAATGACATCTGTCATTTTCAGACGGTTTTATTAAACCAAGTCCTGTTGCTTCCTCGAATTATTTCGGTTATTCACTTTCTCCATTATATCACATTGAGAGAATTGTAGGAAACAATAGAACAAAAGTGAAATAGTATCAGGTGGTTGTATTCAGACATCTCCTGATCGTGTAACAGAAAGCTGCTGACAGATTGCGCCTCATCAGCAACTTTCACTTACACTAGCAGAAGTCTCTTTCTTAAAAAAGAATTGTTAATCTAAAAAAACAAACAAACAGCAAAAAACCTCTCATCAGAGGCCAATCTGATAAGCAACCACCTTTGTAAAAATTAAAAGAGGACTTTACAGAGTAAAGCTCAACCTCCATTCAGAGATGACCTCCACGAGAGACCTGGAGTACCCATTTTTTAAAGTAAGCTCTAATTAGAGGTTTTCATTATGCTGTAAGAAAAGGAAGCATTATAAATCACTAATGTTTCTTTTTTCAAACACAAAACAAACTATTTTACTGTTCATACTGCTATGAAAATATGTAAATTTTAATGCGTAATTCTGCTTTCCTTAAAATCTTATTTCCAGAATTCTTGAATATTATTCTAAGATTCCACTTCTCATAACAGGGTATATGAGCAAAATCGTCCAATACAGTATTAGAGCTCTAAGAGAAGCGGTCTGGTATATTAATATGACGAAACCCCTGGGAGGGTTTATCACTGATGAGCCAAGCCCTCTCAATATATTTTTTCATCGCAGTAAGGACAGTAGAAGAGTTTGTTTTGTGTTAGAAAAAATAACATTCGTGCTTTATAATGTTTCCATTTCTTATACATAGATGACATGTTATCGCCTTATATCATTATTCTGTGTCGACGACTATTAAATCCCTACAACAAACACCATTATCTTGAAGATACAGTTTCATAGTTCTTTAAATTGAAAGACACTTCAGCTGATAAATGTTTTTTTTCTCTCGACGTTTCGACAATTTTTATATTTTCCTGACGAAGACAAACATTTTTGTCGAAACGTCGATAGAATAAAAACATTTACTGGCTGAAGTATCCTTTAATTTGAAGAAACAAACACCATTTATTAATCTTGAAGATAAAGTTTGCCTGGCTGGCATCCATATTTCTGTAAAAATAGACACTTCAGCAAGTTAAAGTTTTATTTTCTCATTTATTAAAAGACTATATTTAATAAGACTATATTTTTATTCTATATAAATACATATTTTTCAGAGCTATATGGTTTCTTAAAAAAAAAAAAAGTTTCTACTGCCCTTACTGCAATGATACAATAATAAATGGAACCCTGGCTCATCAGCGGACAACCCTCCCAGCAGTTTAGCCAGTTTAACATACCGCGCTCTTTAATATTTTAAATTGTTGTTTTTTCCGTATTTTATATGCGGTACTAAAGATAAACTTCAAAAAAATGTATTTCGAAACAACTATGGAAATAAGAGATTTGAGGATAAAAGCAATACATATAAAACATGTTTCAATCATTTCTCTTCCGCAAACAATTCATAATGCCTGTCTGCTAGACATAACTTAAATAAGATGTATTAGTAATGGCATTAATACATCAAATTTGAGAAGTTGTCTAATTGTCTTATAGGTCTTTATATATTGTTTGGGGAAAAGCAATGCTCGAAGCATGCATGGGTACTGTCCTTTAATTCTCTAAGAAACTTTCGTAGACGCCTGTGGCCTGATTGGTCGACCCCATGGAGCTAGACCATAAAGGCGGGCGCGAGGAGCCAATCCAAATGGCCGCTCGGTGCATGCACCAGGTCCTACTGACTGGAAAACTGGATGAAAGGGGTGCAGTTTCGGCTGCAGGCGTTCAAGCAATACTAGATTAGGTAGCCACTCCATCCTACGATGTCTTTAAAGCTCAGGCGTACAGACTTCGGTCTAGGTAGCCCACTATCCATTGGTGCCTTTGAAGCTCAGGAGCACAGACTTCTGTTTAAGGGCTCAATTCAGAAATTTTATCACCCATAGTTGAAGCTTTTACAACTCTTCCTCAATAACCACTATTATATTTTTATTTCTTGAGGGAGATTTTCCAACCATATATTTTAAAGAAGCAAGCAAAAGCCATTTAGCAACTGTTTATCATTTTTTCTGATATATCATCAGTTGCCAATGATTTCAATTTATGAAGAAGTTGGCTAGGCTTTATATCACCCAATTCGATTCCGGTTATCAATTTTTTATTCTGTTTGATTCACTGTCTTTGAATAGATTTAGTAGTCTTTGTTTGGCTAGGAAATATTTATTTACTTCTGAAGAAGTTATAATGTCCCACAGGATTTCATCATATTTGGGTTCCAGTTGAGAAACAAGATAGTTAAATTTTGTCGATTCGTTGCTAATATTTTTTATTGAAAATTGTGCTTCCACTTGGTAAAAACCAAATTTCTGGCTTGTCATTCCAAAATGGAGGTATCTTTATGCTTACTTTATAGGCTTCTGTACCATTTTTGATTAGATTTTCAGCCATATTTTCTTCTTGAATCACTTATAGAAGGGCGAAATTAGCGATATGCAAAATATGCTTAACAGTTTTATTTGTTCTTTAGAACAGCTCACCAGTTTATTGCATCTTATTTTGTTACAAGTAATCAGAATTAAAGTTAAAACAAGTAACAAATAGTTATTTAGACACAACAATATTTTATTTTAAATATTTATAGATTTTAAAGAAGCAAGCAAAAGCCATTTTGCAACTGTTTATTATTTCACGTTTTTTTATATTGATGATGATTAGAATTTTTTATTTACATATGTAATTAGAATTTCTTAATAAATACTCTCAAAATTTGAAATAATATTATTTATTTATTCAAAAGTTGTTTATTTTAATTATTTAATACTAGCCGAATGACCCGGGCAACGCCCCGATTAAATGATTTTATTCAAATAATATTCGTTACAATTATAAATTGGCGCCGTGGATGTCATTCTGGTGAAACGTCCCGCTTCAAACTTTGTGTCTGAGAAGCGATATTTTTATAAAGAGATGATCTGGCTTTGTGTCTTCTGCTCGAATGAATGTTTTTCTGTTAGAATTTTGTTCCTGCATACTAAAAATGAACTGGCTTCACCCGTGGTCTCTGCTTTTTGGAATTTTTCCTGATATAATTTTGTATCTGATAATCAATTATGATACAGCAATATTGTTATAATAATTTTCTGACTGAAAAAAAACAACTATTTTTGCCCAGAACCTGTCAATTTCAATTTTTCTTAGCTAAAAATGCGACAAATATCTCTTCCATATTTTTTTCTATGTCCTGTTAAAACACGTTCTCATGTACATTAGGTCAGCTGATATTACCTCCCATCTTCACCGCTAGAGGCGCTGCTTGCGAGCGAAAGAGCAAATTTGCAAATAACTCGAAGAATATTCGGGATAGAGACCTGAAATATTCATTATAAGTTTTTTCCAGATTCTACTATACTTACTGCTAAAATTTCAGTTATATTAGTTACGTATTTTACGTAAAAGCATATCATTCACAAAAGCAAACAATGTCAGAATTGATGACTTTGATACTTGTATATTTTAATAATAATAATATAAATGAGTTTTAAAAATTGTAAAAAAAAAAAAACCTCGGCCAGGAATCGAACCCGGGCCGCCCGCGTGGCAGACGAGCATTCAATCACTGAACCACCGATGCTTATAAGAAATGGCCATATTTGGGTATTTATTCCATCCACAAAAGCAAACGGTGACAGAATTATTGATTATTTTTTGATTGTTGATGACTCTGATAAATGTATATTTTAATATTTTACATTTGAATAACCAACTCTAAAATATTTTAGTTGTTATTTTAAAATTAAACAATTTAGAATAAAAAGCAATGATAATTGATAAATAGATAAGGCAAATGATAAAGTCAGCAATAATTTGTAAAGGATAAAAAACGTTGAATAATATTAGAAAACTAACTAAGCATTTTCCCTAATTAGAAAATGATAAATTTACCTATTTACAAGTTCACAGTTTATATCTCTAGCGTCCACTACATACCTCTACGACCAAAATTTGGTCCCAGAGGCTTCCTGAGTAATCTAGAAATAGGTATTTAAGGCCAAATTTATATATAAATATAATATTTTTAATTGATTTTATTTATTATCATTTACAAAGCACGCGATATCCGTCTTGGATATTTGCATGCATACACAAGTTTGGGAGCTTATTTACAGTAATTATTAATATGATTTTAGTTATTATATAATAGAAATTATTAACATATTTGTCAGTTAGTTAACGATTTAATTACCCTATAATGAATATTAGTGAACATCACAGATAAGAACAGAAATTTAGAGCTATTTACAGCATATAACTATATATCAGTTATTACAGCCCAGGCTATCTATTACTAAAAAACATTCTACAAAATCTATTAAAATTTATATACATATATCTATTATTAACTATTTGATTTAGACAATTTATATTTATTTGATTTTGACTCTCAAGTCCTCTACAAGTCGACAGTCCGTTAGAATATGTACAGGATTTTCTTCTTCTGCACGACATGAGCATTTAGGCGAATCCGTCTTTCTGACTTTGTACAAATATGATCTAAAGTTACCGTGTCCAGTAAAAAATTGGACACTGTAAAAATTTGGCTTGACATATTTGGGTATTTGGGGGTCAGTGAAGAAGGACTTGAAAATGGTATTAGTCTTCTCATAGTATTTCTGCATTTTTTCCCTTATATAATTAGAAATTATATTCCTACTTGAAGAGTCAAATCGGTTGTAATTTATTTCGGTTTTCAACATGTTAGATTCAATATAATCAGTAAGTTTGGGGACTTGTGCAAGTATGTGTGTACAGTCCGATGATGTTGTAGTGTAGGCCTGTATACAATGTTTTAATATTTTATATTGAAGAGAATTTAGTTTGTCCTTAGACTTTTTGTTTATGAATGGATACCATACTGAATAACCATAAGTAATTGTACTTCGATATAATGTTTTATACAATATCAGTCTTCGTCTAAAGTCTAGACCCCATGCTTTCTTTGTCAGGCCAAATAGGTATCCACTAGCTCTAGTTACTTTTATGATCATTTCATTAACGTGAGGCGTAAAGTCCAGTTTGCTTCTGACTCGGTGATTTTCAATAGTCACTCCTAGGATCTTAAGTTCTTCAACCGGTTTAATTAACTTGCTACCTGAGACTATTATATCGCTATTGCATTTATATAAATATAATATTTTTGTTTTTTCATCTGACAATTTTAATTTACGACTTTCACACCACTTATTGATTTTTCTTAATACATTATCTATTGTCTTTCTTAGTTGTTCAGGAGTTTTATTCCAACATATTAACGTAATATCATCTGCATATCCTATTGTTTCACAATTATCATCCAGACTATTATTCAGTATCTCATTAATAAGAATATTCCATAATGTGGGAGACAGTGGTCCTCCCTGTGGACATCCTTTACTTAGTTTCTTATTAATTTCAGTTGAGGAAAATCTAAATCTTATTATTCTATTATCAAAGTATGATTGTAGAAGTTTTATCGTTGAAGCCTGCACACCATCTTCATCTAGTCTTTTCATCAAGGCCGGCCACCATGCATTATCAAACGCTGCACTAATATCCACTGCAATTATTGCTGCATATTCTCTTGTTTTATGTTCTAACGCAATTTTTATTATTTCAGTTAGTGCAGTAATAGTAGATTTCGATCTTCTAAAGCCATGTTGTCGATCACTTAGTAAATTAAAATCTTCATAATATTTTATTATTCTATTATTAATTATTTTTTCAAATATTTTAGAAATGTTGGAATTAAGACATAAAGGTCTATAATTTTTATAGTTATTAAAATCTGTTTTTCCAGGTTTCGGAATAATTATTGCCTCTGCTCTTTTCCATTCAGCAGGATAGTATTGTAGGTCCAAACATTTTTGAAATAGTTTCACCAATATAGGAGCTATAAATTGTTTAATGTGCCTTATCATGTTGTTAGAGATGTTGTCTATTCCGGGAGATTTCTTTGGATTTAATTTGTCAATTAAGTCGTTAACTTCAGTAATCATAACCATCGATTTTTCTTTATTGAGTAGTTTTAAATTATAATTTCTTATACTTTTATGGATGTTTGTATCTTCTTCACATTTATCATCTGGAAATAAGTTATTCAATAATTCCTCACCCTTCTGCAAACATTCCATATCAGTATTACCCTCCAAAATTTGCATATTTCTCTTCCGATTAGATCCACTTTTGATGTTTTTATACACCTTATATAAGTTTCCATAAGGGTTGTTCGATTTGTTTTCCTCCAGAAAAATTCTCCAGGATGCTTTCCTAGCTTTTTCTGTTTCCCGTAAATACTTATTTCGTATGCTTTTATAGTATTGTTTAATATGATTAGGGCAATTTTTGTTTCTATAGTAACAGTTCCTAAGATAATGACAGTGATCCTTTAGAAGCTGTAAATTCGTATTCCACCACTTATTACTAATATTATTTTTTGTTGTCATATCATTATTTAATTTGAGTGAATTATGTGCTGCCTCAATCAGTATGTTCGTAAGTTCTTTTACCGTTTGATCAATCATTTCTGGTGTTTCCACTATGTCTAGTAAGTTTTCAATTTTTTCTCGTTCAGTACTGTTAATTCTCTGACTAAAACTTAACCAGTTCGCATTTTTCTCATTAAATTTCCAAGTGGAATAATATTTTTCTGAACTAAATTGTTCGTTTATATATATTTCAAAAGATATAGCTACATGATCTGAAATTTGCGATATTTGCTGCGTCTACCAATTTCTGATCGCCGCAATTGCCTGTTTATTTGTTAGTGTGAGATCAATCACACTTGCATCACGACACGTGAAAGTTTTATTATTATGGATAATTAAGTTTATTTCATCTATGATAGGGATCAGTCTATGTCCATTATAATTTTTCCTGATATCATACCATAACGGAGCTCTGGCATTGAAATCGCCGCAAATTATCACCGGTATATGTAAATTTGTATTAATTAACTTCTTCATAAATTCCTCGTGCTCACTTTTCATTGAATTCGGATGTATATAAATGTTGGAAAGATATATTTTCTTACTTTTTGTTTGTATGGTTATAGTTGTAGCGAATGAGTTAGTGAATTCTGTACTTAATTGAATTTTTAAGGTGCTATTTCTTACAATTATTGCCGTATTTATATTGGGACTGTTCATCAATTGATATTTTGTACAAGGTCCTGGAAATATTACCTCCTCTTTGATTATATAAGGTTCTTGTATCATTACTATATCTGCATTTCTAATTTCATCAGATGCACAAAGCTCATTTATGCAATTTTTGCTTTTTCTAGTATTTTGTTGAATAATTTTGATTTTGTCAATATATAGTTTTCGGCCCATACCTTCTGGAATTTTATTATTGGCCCGCATCTTCTATATGTGTAGAATAGTCTGTTCTTTGTATTATAATTTGCATCTCTTTTTTATAGATTGGGCAGTCTTGACTATTCGGTTTATGCTCCAAATCTCTATTTCTAAAATGTGGATGTTTGACGCAGTTGCAGCATTTAATTGTAGTCGAGCATTCGTGTTCTCCCTCTTTTTCACATTTAATACATTTTTTGGGATTGGGACAGTTATTCCTCTTATGATTAGGATTAAATAGAAAACAGTTCTGACATTGATTCACTAATATTTTATCTTTAATATCGCATCGTTGAATATCCGTGTAAATTTTCCCATTTCTCTTCATAATTTGGTAGACTCTAGGTGAAACCCTCAGTACTACATCTTGCTCTGCTCTGTTGGTTTTCATTGGAAATAGCACTTTGATCTCTTCACTGAGTTGAGAAAGTTCAGGGTTCATCTCACATAACGTTGTCGATAAATTAGCCAAGTTGGTCATCTTATTGACTGATTTTATGATTATGTTTGGATCTCTTAGTTTTGGCTTGTATATTTTACTGCATTGGTTTAGATCATCTTGCTTAGTAAAACTTTCTATCATTCGATCTATATCTTGATCTTTAGGCAATTTTATTACTGTACCTTTCCTAGTATTAAATACCATATCATTCACAAAAGCAAACAATGTCAGAATTGATGACTTTGATACTTGTATATTTTAATAATAATAATATAAATGAGTTTTAAAAATTGTAAAAAAAAAAAACCTCGGCCAGGAATCGAACCCGGGCCGCCCGCGTGGCAGACGAGCATTCAATCACTGAACCACCGATGCTTATAAGAAATGGCCATATTTGGGTATTTATTCCATCCACAAAAGCAAACGGTGACAGAATTATTGATTATTTTTTTATTGTTGATGACTCTGATAAATGTATATTTTAATATTTTACATTTGAATAACCAACTCTAAATATTTTAGTTGTTATTTTTAAATTAAACAATTTAGAATAAAAAGCAATGATAATTGATAAATAGATAAGGCAAATGATAAAGTCAGCAATAATTTGTAAAGGATAAAAAACGTTGAATAATATTAGAAAACTAACTAAGCATTTTCCCTAATTAGAAAATGATAAATTTACCTATTTACAAGTTCACAGTTTATATCTCTAGCGTCCACTACATACCTCTACGACCAAAATTTGGTCCCAGAGGCTTCCTGAGAAATCTAGAAATAGGTATTTAAGGCCAAATTTATATATAAATATAATATTTTTAATTGATTTGGTTTGTTTGTTCGGGCCCTTTTTTGATTGTTGATTGCTATGTAGCTAGGCCCCCTGTGCAACTTATCGGGGGTGGTTCCGAGGGCTCCGTCCATCTTCCGGTCGTAGGCCTGGAAGAATTGGCGGGCGGCGTATGTCCCATCGGAGGGGGGCAGATCCGTCTCCGCGCGCTGGGTCGACCCTATTTGCGTCAGGGCAGCGGTCAACTGCACTATTTAGGCCGCTAGGGGGCTTGTCTCTTCGGTGGCTTCCTCTCTCTCTCCGACCACGCTATCCTCATTTTTCGCATCTTGGTCTCGCTCGTTTTCCATTATAGATTCTGTTGACTCTTTATAATATTATTCGATTTGGTTTGTTTGTTTGAAACCTTTTTTGATTGTTGATTGTTATGTAAAACCCTGTTGACTTACTGTAGGGTTGGGGACTTGTGGTGGTTGATGGCGCAGTCGTTTGGTCGAGATGGTAGGTTTTTCACAGGGGAATAACGAGAGGGAACACAGAATGGGGTTGAAAATAGGACCTCGCGATTAAGGGAGAGAAGGTTTTTTGACTAATGGAATACTTGAAATTTCACATGCTCGGAGAAAAGAAGATGTTTTACCTTTTGTGAGAAGAGCTTAAGCGCGTCTTGCTCCTCGTGGTGGCGAGCTCCATACTGACTAACTTGAGTCCGAAATTTTCCTCGTCAACTCTCTATTGCTCTCATTGGTTTAAATCGTCTACGTGGTGATTGCTGGTTGGTAGTTAGCTACTCATGCTGAACTCTGATTGGATATTGGTACCTCCATTGTCTTTTTCATGATTACCATCCTCCAGGAAGAAGGTCTTTGAACTTAGTTTTATAGTTCCTGGGTAATAACCTTTACTTCCAGGATAATGAAATCCTGGCAATGGCTGTTCTCTCTAGTTCGCGAGGCCTAACTTTTATTAAAACTTTTTGGATCATATATTGCATATATTGTGGTGAGGTCACATCTTGGTATATACAAATTATGACATAAATATATATATATATATATATGTGATAATGTGTTGAGATCCTGTCGACTCTCTGTAATAATGTAGTAATGTAGTAGTAGTTTATGCTGTTGGATGAATGCAGTGTGGCATGTTGGCTAGAAGCAGTCGTAGTTGTTGAGCGATGGGTGGTAAGGACACACACACAAAACGAAGCGACACAGTTGTCGAAGGAAAATTTCTTGAATAGATAAAAAGTCGAGCCAAAAGCAAAGATGGAGATAGAAGATTCCTTACTGTTTTACATGGTCGATGAGTTGGTCCCTGGAGACGATAAGGGGTGACGCTGACCGGAAGACTAACTGGAACTGACTGAACTAACTGTCGCTAAGGCCGGTCTTATTTATACGACAGCTCTGACAAAGAGAATTGGGTCATGCACGTGGCACACGTGTCGATGGACACCGGACACTGGCGACGGTCTGACGGGGTCCAATCTATCTTTAGAAGTTACTTTGTAAATCTCTCAATCTTGCTTTTAACTTAGCTTTTAATCTATTATATAGTTTTATTTATTTATCCTCAGTACATAACATAGGGTGATGCAAGGAATCATGTCAATTATGCGTATAATTAGTTATAGTTTATAATTAGTTCTATATACAACATGACAATTTTGTTATACGTATTACATAATATAGGGTTATTGGTTTAAATTATCATAGATGGGCCCCGTGAGTGAAAGGGTTTATCCGGGTTTAAGCGGGTAAAGCCTCTCTAACACAGGTAAGTAATTAAAATTTCTTTTAATTAATTAAAACTGTGAGGGTAAAGGGCTATAACAAGATGTTTATTTGGCTATATCTGAAAATTATAAAAATAAAACTTATGTTTAATTTAAAAGTTATGATATTCATTATAAAAGAGAACTGTAGATAAAACCTTTGTTTGCTAAAAAATAATGATGATAAAAATGATGTTCTAAAAGATTGTTGGCGGGCGTTGGAAAGGGTTAGGGGTTGAAGAATATGCAATTGTAAGTGTTGCACAGACAATCAAATACCGAGATCCAGGTGCAAAGCGAGGATATAGACTTGTGCGTCTTCCTAGGCAATGTTTCACCTGCGATCCTGTATAAGGTTACAGTGCTTTGTCACAATTGTAGGGTTATTGGGTTGAAAAGTTGTTGAAGAAAAAGACTTAATATGATTGAAGGGGTGGTAGAGCCATGCGATAAGTAGAATTGTTGTAGCGACAGTAGGTGGTCTGACTTGATTTGAAATCAAAGGTTGATTGTGGTCCGCTAGAGCTGAAAAAATTAGGAGTTGAAAAAAGTGAACGCTTTGTGCATGCGTTGGTGATGTGCTCTGCGGATGATTGAAATAAACTTTTGAAACGTGTTCAGACCAAAAGTCGAGACTTGTACTTCTGGGGAACTGTGTTCAAAGAGTTTGTTGAATTACGAAATCAAAAGAAAAATTGTCAAGCAGTGCTGTCGTTTCTAGCAATGGCTGAAATAGGTAGTGAAAAAAGTATAGGGAAGTGATTAGTAAGTAGGATTATTGAAAAACGATTGTTGTATGCCCAGTAGTTGCTGATAAATAAACATTGTCATATAATAAAGTTATTTAAACAAAAATATAGTGAATAAAAGATAAAAATATGATTGCGGATAAAAAAAGTATAAGTGGATAAGATCAAACATGTACTATATGAAAGATATAATAATGAATTAGTAAAATATAAAAGATATAATAATGAATTAGTAATATATAAAAGATATAATAATGAATTAAAAATGATTATTGAAAGAATTAAATGTTTTGTCATACTAAAATAATATCATAAAAAATAAAATTGTTAAAATAAAGTTGTTAAAATAATGTTGGAATAAAAATTTGATTATATAATTGAAAAGTAAAAAATAAAAATAATTATTCAAGATTTTATACAAAGTTATAATATAATTAAAGGTTATTAATGATTAGATAAATGTTAAGTAGTGAAAAATGGAACAAAAATTGTCTCTTTGGAAGAAAAGTTACAACTGTGGTGTGTAACTAGGTCATTTCCCTTTTGGTACACATTGGTGTTTCTATGTCTCTGAAACTGGGAATACGTGATCTGACATGTTCATGGTGATATGTAGAGAATGTTTTCTCTTTTGCGTGCTGGGGTATAGAAAAACAAAGACATATAGCATACAAATATAAAATAAATGATAACTTGATTGATTCTTTAAAAAAAAATGGATTGCATTGACGAAGATAATTGTAATATATAACAATAAAGGGTTAACATTATAAAAGATGGCGTTCTAGTTTAGAAAAAATATTCCACACTGATCGTGAAAACAATGTAAAAGTTGTAAAACACACAATGATAGTTGAAGATATAAAGTTTTATGATATTTCAATATTAAAGTTCAAATTAATAAGTGAATTGGGTAATTATTGGTAAGTCAATTAGTTTTATGTGCTGCAATCTATCCGTCCTGCGAGTTGGATGACTTGTTTCAGGTACAGGCGTACTGGAATTGGAGGTGTCATGTTAACCTGACGCCGCTGCTGTTTATTGATGTTGGCGGGCGTTGTGAGTCACCCTGCTGGCTAGAAAAAAATCTCTCTGCCTCGACTGTGGTAATTTGTTTTCTGACCTAATTGAAAATATAGTTTTCTTGGTGTTCGTAAGTGTTGTGTTTCGACGTTGTTGCGGACTTATTAAAAAATGTTATTCAATGATGTCAGGTTTAGATGTGAATAAAAGTGCGACTTCAACGTAGACACGCTTTGGTGAGGTGTCACAGGCATGAAGGCGTCTTGGGCCTGTTAAGTGAGAAAATTGTTGTGGTGCGCTGTGTGACACTAGTAAGTGGATTGAATAGAAAGGTGTCACGTGAAGTCTTTGTTTTTGGTACAGCATCTAACTAGTTTCCGAATGAATAACAAATTTATTAGTCATGGGTGGTTGTTGTACGAAACACATCGAGAATTTTCAGATTGTTATAGAGGTGGTATGTTTATCGTGAAATCTTTGTGTTCGCGACGATATGGATGTGGCCAATTGAAAGTAAGGTGGGAATG
>CP092872.1:22088323-22200697 GCA_030710605.1 Cordylochernes scorpioides | reverse complement strand
GCTTGGCTTATCAGTGGCGAAACCTTCCAGCGGTTCCGCCAATTTAATCTACCAGACCGCTACTTATAGCTCTAATACTCTATTGGGCGATTCTGTTTATATATGCTACACTGAAGGATATAATATTAGAAATGGTATTCAAGCATGCTATGGACATAAAAAAATGTTTTTCAAATTATTTTAAGGTTTTTATGCAATAAATTGTTGAAGAGAGGATGCAATTCCACGATTTTTCAAATTTATTTTCTTTAACATATCCCTGTACGCCCTTTTATATAAAATATAATAATAAAAAAGTTTGAAGGCATTACCTTTTTATTTCACTGAAGTACAAGCTCGACTCACATGCGACGTATATATTCAACTTTATTTAAAACGTAATATCTTTATCCCCTCACAAAAGGGATTTCTGTACCTTAATACCAAGCTCGTTGCAATTCGCAATTATCTTTTAAAATTTGAATACATTTTTCAAATCTATTATATATAAATATATATAATTTATGCATTTTTTAGATCTTATATATGCTGATTATGATCATTTGATTACAGTACAATCCTGATTCACAGATGTAGTTCCACTGGCTGCCGCTCAGTGACGCTAGGAGGGTTTGAAAGAAACATAAAAAAAAAAAACGAATTGATCAAAGAGATAGTTTATATGGTCAGACACCATTTTGTGTTTGTAAATATGAATGGCTCAAATAATGACGCGTGGGTTCTTACTGGGAATACGCTTCAGGAGGAAAAAAGAAGCCCTAAATAAAATAAGAACAAAAGAGAAAGGACAATATATATAAACATATTTGAATGAAACAGCGTTTTATCATTCTTACCGATAAACAACAGTAGCAAAAGGACAAGTCGCTCAATACTCTCTCCTGCACCGACATGTTCTTACCCAGAGTTTTTCTTTGGCAGCCTCTTGAACAGTAAAAAAAGGGGGGGGGGGGGGGGGCGGGGGATCATAACACTACTTTGTTCTATTAATAACCCTGCTCATCCCAAACATGGCATTCTCCCCATCAACATTAAATGAAGACCCTTTGAACAAGATTATTCTGTTAAAGTAGACTGACTACCTTTAATTTGAAGTGAATTGAACGTTGATTTCAAAAGAATATATCATTCACACTTTCTTCGCGCTTCTAAATGGCCCTTCACGGGGTATTTACAAATTAGGTGAAATATATATACTACTTTTCTATTTGTGTGTGTATGTGCTTACAGCCAAACTATCCGATTCTCCTGAGAAGTACCTTACTGCATACGTGAAGGGGCTACCTTACTTCCATGGGTTTTCTGGTAATTCAAAATTTTCTCTGGTTTATCAATGGAATTTTTAAAGTCTCAAGAACAATTGGTAGACAAATTCTTCCAAAGTTTACTTTATGCTAGTGGGACATCCAAAGATATCAGAGAAACTTCATCTCTCTACTAATGACATCCCTGGACGGCAATTAATCCGTGGACTCATGGACTGGGGATCGATAAAACACCAGAAGAAGTTTTTAATCAACAAAAATGCTTAGTTGATTTTATAAGGTCCTATTAAATCTTTCGGACATTCCGTCTAACTAGGGATGTGACGGCGTGTTCTTGTTTTATTAATTACGAGAGAGAGGGGGGAGAGAGAGAGAAATATCTTGAACGAACTTTCCCTTTGTTTAGTGTGAATAAGCATGGGACCGCCCAAACTTACTGAATAACTGAATGGTCTAGGTTTCGAAGAATGTTCTGCTTTCTGATCAATAAGCGAAGATTCTTTCGACGATTTGTTTGATTAAATTATCTACACTAGGATATAGCGATTCCCGTTGTCCCTTTTTGGCAATGGTACCATTATGTCTCTCTCGATAGCAATCTTTTCGAACGGAGTTCACACGTCTTGAGCCTTGCCTTCTATTTTGTTTTTGCTCCTTTTTCGGAAGAACTTTCAAGTTCACAAA
Source organism: Cordylochernes scorpioides (assembly GCA_030710605.1). Lineage (NCBI taxonomy): Eukaryota > Metazoa > Arthropoda > Arachnida > Pseudoscorpiones > Chernetidae > Cordylochernes > Cordylochernes scorpioides. The sequence goes on along the minus strand of CP092872.1, from coordinate 22,198,748 downwards.
CCCATTTGTTGACGCTGGTACGGCACCCGGCCCAGTAAAAACCTTCCACTTTTCCAAAGGTCTTTGCTGGGTCTAATGTGAAGATCTTGCAGAACGCTATATTCTCGCGATCAAGGAAGTACATCTTCCATTCAATGTGTTGTCCATCTTCGCCTACCCGTTTCAGGTAGGGAAGACCATATCAAAGGTACATCGACATTATAAAGACCAATAGCTTTTTGTAATGGATCTATAGTTGGCAATAACCTCCCTTGAGGTTGACACCGTCATTGAACCAATTCATGACATGCCGAAAAAAAACACTGTCTTAAAGTTAGGATTTAACGTGTTCAATGTGACTTATCGCAGGAGCAAGCTGACAAATATTGAGTTCCCGTTGTGTCTCTGCATGTATTGCGATGTATATGTTCTATTGAGGGAACTTTCCTTGCCGGCGTTGAATATCCATGTAGTACTTTTGAAGTCATTGAACCCATCTAGCTAACACTCCTTACAAGCTCATTTAAAAGCCACCGGAGAGCTGTGTTGTGTAGTATAAGTATAAACCCTCCCATAGGGGCAATGATGAAAGGGCTCAATAGATTTGATAATCGTCATAATATCTCTGATGATTAAACAAGAGTTTATCTTCACTTTGCATGAGGTCTTGCTCAAATAGCAATGTTACTATCATTGGATTGAGAGAGAGAGAAAGAATGGTTTCCATCCCTGATTTACTGATATCTCTGTAGAGAATTAACTGTGTTCTCGGTTCGGGATAGGCCAGTATTGCTGGAGTGGCTAATTTAATTGATGTATGGTATCTCTCGCAATCCAGAGTCAAACTGAAAGGGCTTTTAGATATTATATCAACATCACACTGTGTTAATTTTGTTCCATTTTAAACTGTCTTTCGGCATTTTTATTTCAACTTAAATATATATTGTCCATAGCTATAATATAAAATTAACACAAAGCAATACCGCGCCATCTATATATATAAAATAAAAGGATTTAAAAGCGCGAATGTTTCTTTTATACATAAAACGAACTTCTACTGTCCTTACTGCGATGAAAAAATATATTGGGAGGGCTTGGCTCATCAGTGGTGAACCCTCCCAGCGGTTTCGCCAATTTAATCCACCAGACCGCTTCTCAGAGCTCTAATACTGTATTGGATCATTCTGCTTTTATATGCTACGCAGAATGATCCAATACAGTATTAGAGCTCTAAGCTTATGTCCATAGTTTACTTGAAAACCATTTCTAAGATTTCATCCTTCAGTGTAGCATATAAAAGCAGAATGATCCAATACAGTATTAGAGCTCTGAGAAGCGGTCTGGTGGATTAAATTGGCGAAACCGCTGGGAGGGTTCACCACTGATGAGCCAAGCCCTCCCAATATATTTTTTCATCGCAGTAAGGACAGTAGAAGTTCGTTTTATGTATAAAAGACACATTCGCGCTTTTAAATCCTTTTATTTTATATATAATATAAAATATTTAAAATATATTTAAACACTCTTTTATATTTTAATGTTTTTATTTAAAATGGTCACTATGTGTGTACGCCCGCGCATGTGTATGTAAACATTTGAATTTTATAAATATATCATATTGCTTCTTATAACATTGATTAGCCAGAGCAGAAGAACGTCTTTGCAACTAACAATATTTTTCTCATACAAACAACACTCACAGAATATATATTTTAAAATTGCTTTATATATATATAAATGTTATATAACGAATGAAGACATACGCGAATGTTTCTTTTACAAATAAATCAAAATTATACTGTCCTACTGGCGATATAAATTCAGTGTAGCATAAAAAAGCAGAATGATCCAATACATTATTAGAGCTCTAAAGAGGCGGTCTGGTAGATTAAATTGACGAAACCGCTGGGAGGGTTAACCACTGATGAGCCAAGCCCTCCCAATAAATATTTTCATCACAGTAAGCACGGTAGAAGTTTGATTTATTTGTAAAATAAATATTAGATAGTTTGCGCGAGCTGTCTCTTAATGAGAGATTTAAACATGTTGTTCAGCTTGCACAGTTCAGTCAAATAGAAGCTACCATCCAAGTTAACCAAACCAGTAGCCAGTCCTATTTACCGCGATTTATCGATACCTCTCACGCTAAATTGACTTTACGACATTGTGTTAAGACAAGGTCATCGTCTACCATTCTTCTTATTTATCATCTAAATCCTTTACACCTGAATTTCTCCCATTGTTTGTGTGGTTTTAACCTTGTAGAAAATATAATTAATGTTACATAGAATTTTAAGTTGGTTGAGATTCCAGATAAAATTTCTATGAATAAATTGAATTATAGAGTTCATTAGAGTATTCAATCAATTTGAATAATAGAATAAGCACTAACAGAGAAAAATATAATGTTGGAATATCAGGTTTGATGTGTGTTTGCCCCTATTTTCATAAACAATTTTGAAAAAAAAATTATTGAAAAATAGTTTGAATAATAATTTCAATTATATATATATATATTTCGTGGAAACAGATCATGTATTATAAAATCATTCTTCTTTCACAAATGTGACTACACACCTCTTTAGAGATTGATGTAATAAATAAAATTATTCCGGAGTTACCTAAAATATAGTTGTCTCAATATTTACTCATCTAACCTTGTAGGATGGTTGAAACATGTTCTGGAAAGATATTGGACATGTCTGAGGAGAAACCCAAGGCTGAAAAATCTGCCAAACCACAACCTGGTGAAACAAATGGTCGAGATGCAAGCGCCGACCCAGTTGTCTTGAAACCAACATAGGCATTCCCAAATATGGTGAAACAGAAGACCTTTGATCGAGTCCCTTGAATACATCGTTTCTCGCTATTCAAGACAAGCATCATTAACTGTGAAAAGGGACGCCTTCAATGGTGTGGATAACGATGGACTTGGACGCCTGAATTGTGTGACATCGTGTTTTAAGACAAATTCAGGTTCTGTTTGCAGCACCATGATTGTCGCATACATGTTAAGCACAGTCGTGGAGAGGGCACATTGCCAGCATTTGACATTCTATTACTGGTTCTACTAGCCCGTTACCTGGAGTGATGGTATGGGGTGCTATTGAATACACCTCTAGGTCTCCTCATATTTTTATTTCCGGCACTTTTGATAGTTCAAATTTTTAATTGACTACTCTCTGCAAAAAGTACATTTTAATTATAATATTGATCAATTAAAAGTAACCTTTTATGGAGAGTAGTCAATTAAATATTCAAAATATTTTTCTGCAATTTCCAACACGATGGAATACTTTGAATAGTCTTCGTTACATTCCTAATGTGCTAAGGCCCGTGGAAAGCTATTTATTCTGGCCCCGGGAAACGCTACGTTTCAGATGGATAATTTCCCATAGGTGTTGTGCGCACCTTTCTACATACAGAAAATTTTCTGGCGCCCTGGCTAGCATGTTCTCCTGATCTGTCACCAATAGAAAGCGCTGGTCAATGGTTGCCGAGCGACTAGCTTGTCACCACACACTAGACACTACTGTCGTTGAAGAGTGACATCGTGTTAAAACTGCATGGGATGCTGTTCCTGTACATGCAATCCAATTTCTGTTTGAATCAATTCAAAGGTAAATAAGTGCTGTTATTGCTGCCAGAGTTGGTTTCTTCTGGGTACTGATTTCTCAGGATCCATACCTGCAAATTTCTTGAAAGTTTAATCATTTATTATTTCCAATCTAATATATCTGTCCAATAGAATATCATTTTGGTATTTTAATTTCTTCCTGAAATAGCAATGTAAGATAAAATGACCATAATGTAGAATCTCAAGTTAAAACTTATCTTTAATGACCTTGGGTTCTAACGTTTTTGAAGTGAATGGAAGAAAGAGATATTACCTACTTTGTGTAAGGGAAATCGATTCTTTCTAAATATATGCACGATATTTCATTAACAAATATTTACTTTTCAGTTGGTCAATAGTCAAATATAATTTATATAACCTATTTCAGATATGAAATTGCTTTTAAAATGTGAAAATTCCTATATCACATATTATGGATCATTAACAAATCAAGATGTTTTTAATTTCCTATAATTATAAGATATAGCAAATCTCTGGCAATTATTATTTCTCCATTCGACATTGATGGTCTTTTGTTTGTCAAGTGGGTACAATGGCATAAGAATCATGTGGCCGTTAATTTATTTAAGACCGGACTATGGACGCACAAGGCGGCCAAGGGCACATTGCCCAACTCTGCTGCCATCTCTTCAGGAAGGCGACCTTTAATCTTCTCATTAGCATTCCTCTCAGACATGATCCAACCTCCGTCAAATGTAATTAGTTGGCTTTGTAAGGGTAATCTTATAATCACTGTTTATCGACATTTTGAATTCCTTTTTGGAATTATATTTGTATTTTTATCATCATTATCAATAAATTAATGTGCGCAGGCCAATTTTATTTAGCAGTATTTAAAGATATCTTAATAATAATATAACCTATATTTTATTAAAAAATATTTATTTCGAAAAAAAAAAATCTTTTGAGAAGCTTTAAAGTACGAATAACAGGCCATGATTTGAATATTCCCACTAGAAAGCGGCTCAGGGACCTGATGAAATATGTATATAGCAGGGAGTATTGTTTTTTTAAAGGGAAGAAATTATAATCAAGTATTAACATAAAAACATTTTGGTCATTAAAATGGTTTGAGAAACTTTCGTTCTTAGGAAAACTTCCTTAAGAAAAATAAAATAGGAAATTAATTGTGTGCAGGAAACGATTGAATACGAGTGATACAAACCTACCGGGAGCTTTCGAATGTTGTTGCCGTGTCCAATGAAGAGCCTCAGATGTCTCCATATATTTCTATCACAGCAGTCGCAATATCCACAATCTTGGGTGTGTAATGCTGCTGCTCTAGGACTATGCCAAATTTCTGTTGTTGTTGTCCTGTCCAATGAACAGCCTCAGATGTTTCCATACATCTCTATCACAGCAGTCGCAATGTCTTCTATCTTTGGTGTGTAAACCTGCTGCTCTGGGTCCATGTCAATTTTCTGCAAGGCTGAGGCCATTTTGAATAAATTGATTAAGACTTCGGTAGAGGCAGTCGATCGAAATATATTATTGAAGAGAACAGAGTAAAATGTTTCAAACAAATGGATTTCGATTATATCAAAAATCTTAATACTATTATGAGTATAAGGGAATACATACCCAGATTACGAGAATCCTCTCTTATCCTCGAATAACAATAATAATAGGATTTAGAAGCAAAAGTGAATCTAATGCAGGGAAATAAGAACCAGGATACTCGATTTCAGATAAATGAAATTTTATGATCTGAAGAATTGAAGAATGTTTACATTTCTTCGGGATTAAGTAAAAAGATAGAAAACTAATTTGATAAAACTTAGGATTGACCCTGACGAACCTGAAATATTCATAATTATAATTTCAAATGCCATATATTGAAATATATTTTGTAATATTTTTAGAGAGAGACATTTAAATATTATTATTATATATTATCAGAGTTGTAGCATCACGCTAGGAATCAAGTGAAATATCTCATTTATAGCACGACTCCCTTGGCCAAAAAAAACTTCCTTTTATATATTTTCTACCATATTTACATAATCTCTCAAAACTTTAAGCAAATATGTGACAAGAGTAAACAGAGATACACCTCTAATAATAATATACAGGGTGATCCAAAAGTCCCGCACTATTTTAAAAATTAATAACTCCGCGAATATTTGCGCTAGAGCAATGCGGTAAACACCATTGTGTTCAGGATGCAATGGGATTTTTATGGCAAATAATGAAAAATTCGAAATTGATTTTAGTTACAATTTTATTCGCCAGATGGCGCTCTACCAGAATCAGAGATTCAGCCGTCAAATTGTTTGATAAATTGAAAAATATAACTGATCGGCATGTATTTTTCCTTTTTGAATACCAGGAAAGAACCCTAATAATATCAAAAAAACAAATTAATAAAACACCACTTCGCCAAAAGTATGAAGAATTGGTTAACGATTTTCAAATACAATCAGAGATATGTAAAATAGGTAAATGCAAATTAAAACATGTAGCAAAAGGAAAATTGATATTTTAGATACGGTTTGTTTCCGAAGATAATAAATTTCTAATATTTTTAATTCAACTCTCACTCAGTATCGATTATATTTATTTTAATTCATTCGAAAAATATGTATCTATCTCTGATAATTTATTTTACTCTGGAATGCCGTTGTTGTTGTCGTGTCCAATAAAGAGCCTCAGATGTATCCATGTATCTCCATCACAGCAGCAGCAATGTCCACTATCTTAGGTGTGTAAAGCTGCTGCTCAGGGGCTATGTCTAATTTTTGCAAGGCTGCGGCCATTGCTGGCTATAAGAATATGTGGGTAGGTGTAAGTTCCACACCAGGACAATTGTTGCATGCCCTATAGGTTCTTGTGCCATCTGGATGTATTGTCATTCCTTTATAGTGTTTTGTTCTAAGTCTTGTTATAGTTTTTGTCATTTTTCTCTCAGAGTTTATTTCGCATTTCGATCTTTTCTTATTTTTTCGTTTAATTATCTTGTATTTTGACAAAGAATCAGCGTCAAATAATGACATTTGTTCTTTCCTTTGGCTCAACTTTCTGGCTTCCTTTGCCAATTTGAATGCCATTTCAATACCCCTGATCCCAGCATGGGCAGGGATTCATTGTAGAATGCAGTTATTCTCCAATGGTTCCAGTTGGGTAAGTAACGAGTATATTTTCTGTGTCATTTTAGTATTGCCCTTCTGAATTTCTTCTAGAGCGGATATGGAGTCGCTGTATATTAAAATTCCTTCTGCTTGATGCAGGGATGGTTGGTTAAGGCATACATCAAGGGCTTTCCAGATAGCTGTCAGTTCACAAGTGAAGTTTGACGAAATCTGTCCTGCTCCTTCTTTTATTTTGATGTTTTTTTCATCTTGCAGTATTATGTTAATTCCGGCCCCTCCATTACTCAGGGTAAGGTCTGAAGATCCATCTGTATATGCTGTTGAAGGGCGTGGCCTAGCAATTTTAATCAAGAATTTGTACTATGAGGACATAGCCGTTAATATTACAAACACATTAGACCTCGAAGCCCAAGGTATCAAAGTATACCTCAATCAAAACAAAGCCATCCACATATACAATATGTATCACCCTCCAAACAATACATTTATTGACGATGGAACAATGGCTCAATTTCTTACAGACAACACTATTATTGTAGGTGATCTTAATGCCAAACATCAACTATGGGGATGTTCTACGCCAAACCCAAGAGGCAAAATACTATCAAACATATTTGACGACAATGCCTTCATGTGCTTAAATGATGGGAATCCTACCCATCATTCCTACAAGCTATAATACTGCACAAGCCCTTGATATAAGTTTTTACTATCCTGACATTTTCCACAAATGCAAATAGAAAATATTAAAAAGTTTTGGAAGTGATAATTTGCCTAATTTGATAGAAATTAGCACCAAGACCAAAACTAGCTCAATTAAGAAAAATTCTGGAACTTCAAAAAGGCTAATATGATATCTTTCGAAAACACCTTTATTAAAGCAGCCAAAGTTTCAATACCAAGAGGTAATATTAAGAAATGGATTCCAAATTATACACACCAGGCAAAAAATATTCAAAGACTTATAACTAAAAGAAATGAACTACAAAAAAGTGCACCCAAAACCAAAAATATTGTAGAACTGAACTGAACATTGTGATTGCAAAAATAAAAAAAGATTATGCGTAAATATGAAAAGGGAAAAATGGAAACGAACTTGTGAAAACCTGAACCCAAGAAACCCAAATACAAAACTTTGGAATTGGGCAAAACAAATTGACAGAGTCCAGCCACAAACTGAAAACACAAATATGATTAAGAATACAGATGGTACACCAGCAACTAATGACAAAATTGCTGCCAATCCTTTAGGTAATTCATATCAAATAAGTAGTAAAATCAAAGTTGAAAAAAGGCCCGAAAGATTATTCATGACTGTAAAAAATGTCACCAGCACTCATAATATTTTCCATGAAAAAAATCAATATGAAAGAGCTAGCTTATGCATTAGAAAACACTGACCTAAACAAGACTCCTGGGCCAGATGGAATCTATGGCCGAATGATATCAAACTTGGGCCAAATTGGCAAAGAAAGACTTCTTAATATTTTCAATAACTCCTGGAAAACTGGAAAATTGCCTCAAGACTGTAAAAATGCAACAATAATTTCCATTAAAAAACTTTACAAATCTGCTGATGACCCAAAAAACTACCGACCTATCTCCCTAACAAATATTTGCTGCAAATTAATGGAAAAAATTATACTCAGACGACTCACCTACCACCCCGACACAAGAAATCTCTTACCAGAAGAACAATATGGATTTAGGAAAGGACATGGGACAATAGACCAACTCTTATTTTTCACACAAAAGGTAAAAGATGCACAAAACGAAAAACCAACTAACCACACCATAGCTGCTTTTTAGACCTTACACAAGCTTTTGATAAGGTATGGAAAAACAAGTTAATTACAAAATTATACAAACATTTCAAAATTGATGGAAAAGCTATCACTTGGATAAATTATTCTCTTAAAAATATATAAATCAGGATAAAATATAATGGCACTCTATCTAAAACCTTCAAATTGTACCAAGGATTACCACAAGGATCAGTCCTTAGCCCAACTCTCTTCACCCTATTTATTGCAGGCATAGAAAAATAAATTTCACATAAAATCAATATTGGACTTTTCGCTGATGACATTATTCTATGGAGCAGCAGCACTAACTGGAAAAAAACTGAAATAGATTTAACAAGACTCTTCTCCACCTAGAAAAATTTGCTAATAAACATAAATTAGAATTTAACCCCCAAAAATCTGAAACCTGTCTTTTTACTACCGATAAGAAACTATACAAAATAAGACCAAATATTAATCTGAAAGAACAACAATTGCAATATAATAAACATCCTGAATATCTCGGCTACACCCTGGATCCAGAAATCAACTCCAGTAAGCATATTGAAGGAGTTGTTAGAATAGGAAGAGACCGACTAAAAATCTTGAAATATATTTCAGGAAGAGTGGGGAGCTGAAGCAACAACAATAAAATTAACTTACACATCTCTAATGAGACCTATCCTGGAATATGGATATCAAATCTATGGTACAGCATCTGAAACAAATCTAAAATCACTGGAAAGGATACAACTAAGTGCAGCTAGAATTATTACAGGTCTTCGAAAACCCTGCCCTAATGATATTGTACTTTACGAGGCAGACATTATGCCCTTAAAGAATAGAATAAGCTACAATCTGCCAAAATATATTTACAAAATCAAGAGTTATGAAAACAAACACAGAACTTTCAATTACATACTTAATTGGGAATCCAATCTAAGACTCAAAAAAGAAGGCCCTCTCCGCCTGGCCAAAAGAAATGGATTTTTAAAATATAAAGTGGAAAATAATTATTTAGCTGAAAAAAATATCTCCATGCGAACCACTAACAAAATGTTATTTTTAATGCCACTTTAAATGAAACCACCAACAGACAATACCAAAATCCAGAATACTTAAAACAATTATCATTAGAAATAATTAATATAAAATTCCTAAAAATGCAATAACTATCTATACCGATGGTAGCAGAGATGAGTTGGGACACACTGGCAGTGGCTCTCTCATTAAAACCACAAATGGCATTGAGAAAATAAACAGAAGAAACCCAGAATTTTGCTCAGTCTTCAGATCAGAACTTATAGCCATCTATGAAGTCTTAAAATCCATCAGAAACATTAAACATCACGATATATGGATTCTTACTGATAGTAGAAGTGCCATACAACACTTTAGTCACACAGGGGAACTTAGAGACAAAGTAAGCAGGAACATAATTGGTTATCTCCAAAAACTCTCAATACCTCAAAAATTCACCTTCAATGGATACTCTTACATGTTAGCATTGAAGGCAATGAAGCTGCTGATGCGCTAGCGAAAAAAGGCACAAAAGAACCCTTGCTACAGAAAAATAAACTTACTTTAAAGAAATAGAAACAGTAGCCAAAATAAACAAGAACTGGAGGATCCCACCTAAGCACAGTTGGTATACCCTAGAAGCAGATGGCCACCCAGACCTTTCGGTCCACAAGCCGGCATGCGAAGCATGCCTTCGCTGCTATTCTGTTCAACTCATAAGCCAAGTAACGGTATCCAAGCTAGTGATTGGACATTGTACCTTGAAACACCACCTCCCAGACAACGTGTCTGGAAGGATTTCTATACCGGTGGCCTTTAATCACAGCAAAATAGGAAACTATCTACTGTGTCCAGCAGGGACCGCGGGGAGGCAGACCTCGGTCGACTCTGTTCACTCACAGCTGAGGAAAAGCTCAGCTGCCACGTCGTGGGCTTTCTCAAGAAGCTTGCTGTGATTTCTCAGCAGCTCACTCTCGATCGCGCCCCTCGCCCTCCTTCTCTCTTCCTGCACACCCACTACCCTTGGACAATCCAAGAGGTAGTGGCGTGCATTCACATCCCTTTCTCCACAGACGCAATCAGGATTGCTCTTAATTTCAAATCTGTGGAGACTTGGGGAAGAGCCCATGTTCCGAACTACCCTAATGAGTTTGTGGGACATTACCTTACAGAGGTACTTGGGTGTTGTTACCCCATTGAATAACTCTCTCCCCTTCACAATGTTTCTCCATCTGTCCAAACATAAGTCCTGGACGTGCCCCCTGATCCTCCTATAAACTTCTTTCTTGGTCACTGTGGTCCTCAGTGATCTACCTTTAAGCATCCTGCCTTAGAGATCCTGTCTGCGAACTCATTACCTTCGATGATGCTGTGTCTCCTAAACCAAGGGAGCTCCGGAGCCCGCGTCATCATCTCCAGCTCCTGGATTATTTGATGCGCGAGTTGCCCTTTCTCCAGATTGATGGCGACGAGGGCCGACATACAATCTGAATAGAGGCGGTCCGGGCTGAAGTTCTTCTCGGCACACACTCTGCGGGCTACCCTGATCGCAACCAGCTCGGCTGAAAAGACCAATTCGTCCACTCTGAGTGTTAAACTTTCTTGGAAGATCAGCTCTCCATTAGTGAATATCACTACCCCAGCTCCAGTATTGGTTCCAGACCTACTCCCATCAGTGAAAACATCCGTGCCATTCCCTGTCGGCTCTCCAGGACTCCAATTCCACTTTGGCAACCACTGCGGAGGCTTTCTTGGGTCCCTCTTCCATTCCAGGGCACCCGCTTCAAGTCCCAGGGCATCTTCCCTGTTCTCTTAGATCTTCTGTCTGATGGTCTCCTCCTCTAGTTTCAACTCCAGGGGAATAAGCCCAGCGAGGACCAAAAAGGCCTCACTGCTGGTAGTGCGATATCCCCGTGTGATTCTGAGTGCCGCTGTCCTCTGCACTCTCTCTAGAGTAGTCGCCACCTTCTGATCTCTGTTTCGGCGCCACCAAGCCCTGGAAGCATATAGCAGGATTGGCTCGACACAGGAGAGGCAGAGGTTCCTAAAAATAGTACCCTCCTTCTCCCCCCCCCCCCCTTTTGAGAGCCAACCAGGACAGGCCTGCACAACGCCTCCCTGCCTCTCGCCACCATCTCCTCCTCCTGGTATTGCCAACCCATCTTGTCATCAATGACCACCCCCAGGATGGTCATCCTATTGACCAACGCTACTCTCCGTCCTTCGATCCCGATAGCCGGCTTGTGTTCCCATTTGATCCCTTTCCTTTTAGTTCTTATGTCCCTAGGCTTAAAGCTGAGGGCTTTAGTTTTGAAGACATTGAACTTAAGGCCAGAGTCATGGGCCCAGTTCGAGAGAATTTGGAGAGAAGTTTCAACACACTTCTCAGCCTTCGCTCTCGAAGCAGCCTCAACAATGAGGAACTGGTCGTCAGCATAGAGAACCAGCCTGGCTCCCTCAGGGAGCTCCTCCTGGAAAACGGTGTTTACCAGGATATTCCACAGAATAGGTCCGCAGCAAGAACCCTGGGGGCAACCCCTAGCACAGTTTCTTTCCAACTTCCGCCCACCAAAACTGAGGCTAATCCGTCTATCCCTCAGGAAGTCACGAACCAAGCTGCACAAATTATCAGGACAACCCATGTCCATCAAATTTCTCATCAGCTTGTTCCAGTTCATGGGGTTGAACGCGCCATCAATGTCCAGGGCCACGAAAAGAACCCAAGCACCCTTATTTAAGCCCATCTCAACCCCCTCTAACACCTCGTTCAGAATTGTGGTTGTGGACTTCCCTTCCCTAAAACCATTTTGGAAAGAGGAAAGGAGCTCATTACTTTCTAGCCAGTGCTTCAGTCGCTGAGCTAGTAGGCTATCCAGGACCTTACCTAGACACGCTAGTAAAGAAAGCATACGATAATCATTAGGAGAATTACCCTTTCTACCAGACTTTTCGAGAAGCACTACTCGGGCAACCTTCCATGCCTCAGGAAAAGTACCAGTGTCCAGGCACCTATTGAATAACCTGGAAAGAAGCGATGGGTGCATCCTTACCAGGGCTTTCACGACCGTGTTATCGATCCCTTCGGGACCAGGAGATTTCCTTTTCCCGAACTTGAAAGCCGTCAGTTTCACCTCATTCTCAGAAAAGGGCGGATCTACCAAACCACAAGTGGTCAGAGAGATCTCGTCCTTTGGTTCCTCGTTTCCGAAGTGCCGATCCAAGTTGTTTTTATTTTGTCTTCTGCTTTCGAGCGAGTAGGTCTAGAACACATTCTCTCTGAATTTTCTCATTGTTGGTGGATGAAACAGCACCAGTGATTATTTTGGCCGCTTTTGCTTGAACACTGTCTAGTCTTACTTTTAGTGATGAGCTTGAGGGAGCCCAGACCGGTGTTGCATATTCCATTATCGGCCTTATTAAGGTGGTATATTTTGTTCTGAGAATTCTGGGTTTTGCTCCCCAATTTGTTCCACATAGCCTTCTCAGAATGTTTAGTTTTCTGATAGTTCTATTTGAGGTGCTAATTACGTGTTCTGAAAATTCCAATTCCTCATCAATAATAATTAAAATAATTTTGTTGACATCTTGTCAATACATGCACAGTCTGCACTATTAAAAAAAGATAATATGCATTTAATACACTATGTACAATGAATATGGCGCCTCTTCCAGCGCTGCAGAGTTTGTGGAGAATCGCCAGTGGGTCTCCAGCGACACCACGCATTTTGCGATCTACGATGAATACGTAGATCGCGTACTTTGCCGCTTAGGAGATGGTGATGGCGTGGTCCTCGAGACCAACTTGAAAGATACAGGACTGCAGTATCACACCTAGGTATTATGGATTTCTAATTTTATCAATCATTTGTTTGTTTATGCTTATTTTTTGTTATATTTATGCCTTTTTCCCTGGGAGTGGAGAAGACGCATAGGTTTGGTTTTATTGGGTTTATGGTCATTTGGAGTTCCATTGCCCACTTCTCCAGTCCTCTCATTGATGTGTTCAGTATTTTTTACGATTTTTCTATGCTGCTACTTGTGTGCCATATGGCTATATCATCTGCATAACAGACAACCTTTGTGTCTTCAGTGAGGTAAGGATAGATGTCGTTAATATATAGCAGATAGAGTAGAGGACTGAGCACAGATCCCTGAGTTACACCAGCCCATGTTCTTCCTTCCTTGGAAAATTCTCCATTGACCCGAACCTTTAACCTTCTTCCCCTTAAGAAGTCTGAAATTCAGATTAAGGTTTTTCTCTTACTCCGATGTTGTGCAGCTTTTCACGTAATTTCTCCCTCCACACTCGATCAAAAGCTGAGGTCATATCAAGGAATATTGCCGTGGTCATCTTTGGCGGTTTTTCCTGGAAAGAATCTATTATTGATTGACAGAAGTAAAACAGTTGATCAGTCGTACAGTGCTGGGATCTATAGTCAGTTTGGTAGAGGTTTATTTTATTATTGTTAGTGAGCCAGACTCTGAGCCTAGAGTGGATAATTCGTTCTGGTATTTTACAAAGTTTGCTGGTGAGAGCAATTGGCCGATAGTTCTTGTATTCCTTGGCATCTTTGTTTGGCTTCAGTATTGGCACTATAATTGATATCTTCCAATTCTTTGGTAGTTTACCAGTTTGCCATGAAATGTTCAGTATTCGTAGGAGTTGATTATTAGCTTTGTCTTCAAAGTGTTTGATCATTCAACCAAAGATTAGATTATCTCTTGGTGACTTCTTGGATTTTTTTATTGATAAGTTTAGCTCATTCAGTGTGAAGTCTCTCGAGAAAATATCTTGTTGATGGAAGTTTCTTGCTTGTTTAACTAACTGGTTTATATTATTTTTAGAGTCCTGTCTTCATTCGTATAGTTGAGTATGGAAGTGCTTGAAAGATATTCAGCAATTATGTCAGCCATCTGTTTGTTCTCGTTCGCGCTGTTCTATTCATATCGGTTAGAGTATTGGAGGATTGGTGTTGGTGTTGATTGTTCTCTAACACTCTAATCATATTCCAGTGTTGGCTGTCCTTTCTTGGATCCATTTTTTCGCAGAATTCTGCCATTTTTCTTGTTTGCATATCCAAATTTCTTGTTCTATTTTGTGACTAATTTCAATGAGTTCTTTCTCTTTTCTTCTGTTTTATTTTTTAAGAAGTTCATTGATATTGTCTCTCTCTCTGAAATCACTGCCTCGATGTTGTGGTCCTTACAGTAAGGTATCCACAGGTCTTTACGTCTACCTCTAGGTATCGATGCTTTTGCAGATTTTGAAATGTTCGAAGAGAATTTTTCCAAGTTTTTGTCAAGCGTTCTGTAATTCAATTTTTCGTTGCACAGTTCTTCAAGCTTTTCTGTGAATTTTTTTCAAGTCGGCTTTCCTAAAGTTCCATGTTCTTTTATTCTAATGGACGTTCTCAATTTTGAAGTTTAGGGTTGTTAAAATTGGTCTGTGGTCACTGATTGCACCTCTCATGATTTTCCATTGTGTTGTGGGTGCGATGTTGTAATTTATCGCTGTGATGTCTATTGCGGATTCTGTGCCTGTGGACTTAGATAGGTGTTCTCTCCGTTATTTAACGGTGTAAGGTCGAGGTCTGTTAGCATGTCCTCAACCTGCTGACTTTTGTTATCCAGGACAGGTGATCCCCAAATTGAACTTTTGGCGTTAAATTCGCCGAGTATTATTGTGATATCCGAAGACGCTTCACTTAATGTCTCTATTGTGTGTACCCATACAAATTCAAAGATTTCACGAGCTGAAAGTTGGCGATTTTGAGATGCGTCAAAAATTCGCTGCATGGGTTTTCCGGCAATTTGATATTGATGAAAACTGGCTGTCGAATGTTCTGTGGACAGATGATGCTCACTTTTCTCTAAACGTAGAATTTAACATTCAAAACAGCCGCATTTGGGCAACAGACAACCCTAGGATTTTTACAGAAATGCCACTTTACCAGCCTAGAGTTACAGTTTTGTGTGGGTTCACTTCTTTTATTATTGGGCCATTTTTCTTTGAAAAATCAATGGAAGAACTTTTAAAACCGTTTTTGTAACTGATGAACGTTATGCCCAATTTTTGAGAGAAAAGGGTATTCCCATATTGCAGGGCAAAAGCACTAAGCGAAATAACATTCATGAAAGATGGAGGACCTCCTCATATCTCCCGATGTGCCAAACAATTGCTGACGGATACGTTCTGTGAAAATCGTGTGATAAGTCGCCACTTTATATACCAGTGGCCTCCAAGATCACCAGACTTGACGCCTTGCGATTTTTGTTTATGGGGGTACATTAAATCGTGTGTTTATCGATGCTGGCCTACCACATTGGCCATGTTGAAGGCTTCTATCAGATGGCACGTTTTATCAATTTCAACAGATATGTTATTTAATGCTGTCCATTCTGTCATTTATCGTCTGCAGGCGGTGATTGAGAATGAAGGGTGCCACATTGAGCAAGGATTGTGACCTAATACAAGAGAGAAGGCAGTTACCTCATGTGTTATATAAGCCGCCATGTATTATATTATCTACCAATATTTTGCAGCTCTTTGTGTTGGGATATGGGGATAATAAATGCTGTCCTCACATCTTGACTATCTTTTTTTATTTGTGAACAGTAATTTTTTGTTTGTCATTTGCTCACATATTATGTCGTGCAAACTAGAGTGTTATAACTTCTCGAATAACACTGGTACACACAATTTTCCCCTTATGTTTAGTTTTCGCTTTTCGCTCATTAGAAGAAATAGCATAAGGAATATTTTCTGTATACCAATAACTTTAGAAATTTTGTGAAAAAAAAATAATACAAAATGATTTTACTACCACGTTTTTCAACGCAAAAGGTCGATTTAAAAATTATTTTTATTTGAGGGGAAACATTTTTTAAAATTGTGTACAGTATAATAAACAATGATAACATTTGACAAGACCATAGGATATTTGGAATAAAGTACGACAAATATATTTTGTCACTCCCCTCTATATTTCATTTGTTGGTAATGCCAAATATCCAGTTAAATAGTCAAAGGTCTCCAATTAGTCAAGAAACTACACATTTCTTATAGCAAGAAATCCTATTAGTAGTGCCATCATAATTTTTGGTACTATATTAACATATCAAAAATTCGTGTATTGATATCAGCAGTATTTTTCAAACATTCAATCTATTTCACAAAACCCCATATAAAATATAAATATTTTTGCTACATGCTTTAATTTGCATTTGCCTATTTTACATATCTCTGATTGTATTTGAAAATCGTTAACCAATTCTTTATACTTTTGGCGAAGTGGTGTTTTATTAATTTGTTATTTGATATTATTAGGGTTCTTTCCTGGTATTCAAAAAGGAAAAATACGTGTCGTTCAATTATATTTTTCAATTTATCAAACAATTTGGCCGCTGAATATCTGAATCTGGTAGAGCGCCATCTGGTGAATAAAATTGTAACTAAAATCAATTTCGAATTTTTCATTATTTGCCATAAAAAATCCCATTGCATCCTGAACACAATGGTGTTTCCCGCATTGCTCTAACGCAAATATTCGCGGAGTTATTAATTTTTAAAGTTGTGCGGGACTTTTGGATCACCCTGTACATGTATCTCATAAGAGTTATTGACAAAATATTTGCACAATTTAAGAAAAAAAATTGAATTAATTTTATATAGAAGACATCAATTAAATGTTAATTCCGAAAATCAGAAGCTTTTTTATAGCAGTTTGACAATTCCTATTTCATATTATTCTTAACAGCCTTTTTGCTGTGTTTTAAGTAAGGATGTAATTATCCAGCGTTATTTATCTTTAACATTTAAACGATGTTTTTAATTAGTAAACTGAAGAGTAAATATAGAAATTGACTTATTTCTGGCCAACCCGCCCTCTCAGAAGTCTGAAAATATGTCTGTTGTCCTAACACTTGAATTGTTAGTTGGACATTGAGTATTCAAAATTTCAGACTTCTATGTGTTCTTGAAGCATATTGTAAAATTAGTCCCTTCCCAACCATTTTGACAACCCAGAAATCTGGATTTTGTCCATTCCCGAAAACCCTTTACAACCCTGAAGTCTGGATATTTATTAACTTGCATTGTCAACAGATTCGAAGAAGTGCACAAAATATCCGACTTATATGCGCTCTGGAAGTAAATTGTTACAAGATTAGTGGACAGACAGACATGGAAACGAGTTAAATAAAAGTTTTAAACACACAACAGTTGTTCGCACGCACACATTTGCTTCAGCCCTACGCCCTCTCGAGAGTAGTTGGGAACGATCCCCAAAAGCTCATGCAATAGATTTAAAATTCAAATCAAATTTTGAGGAAGCCATGTGTAACTAGCAAATAATTTTTAAAAATGATTTCTATCTCAATAATCTGTAAATCTTTCGCTTCCTCCATTTTTGAAGTACCAGGCTGTACCAGGTCCCAGAAGCTAGTAGCGATATACAGGGACCTGTTGAAGTCGGCTACAAATGGAAGAAAGAAATACCTCTCTATTAAAAGAAAATCACCACGTTTTTATCGCCTTCATTTCAAATACCTCTCATTGGAGATGGAATGCTAACTGAAATCTGGGATATGATGTCAAAATTGTATTGGATTATATCGACCGGTCGTTTGAATCCCTTCTATTTGGCACTACAATTGTTATTAAGTAACCAAGATACAACTGCGAACAGAAGCTTCTAAGAGTACTACGAAAAAAACATGGAAATGGAAACTATAATCTGCCTATTTATCACAATGACAAAGCAATGCGCTCCGACATCGGAGAAAGAACCAAACTACGGCATATGGGAATACTGGACATTCCCAATGATGGTCCTGATACTGACCATTCTGGCTGCGGCCATTCTGGCCATCCTATGGATAGTCCTGCGGGGAGTCCCTAAGAGGACTGCTGTTGATGACAACAAGAAAGTACAAGAAGAAGAATGTCCTCACGTCGAAATTGAGATCCCCGAAGATGGGGAACCAAAGAAAGTCGGAAAATCAATTTTCTACGTGTGATTTTAAAGACCAACTGCAGCCTTGTTGGAATGACATCTGTCATTTTCAGACGGTTTTATTAAACCAAGTCCTGTGTGGTTCCTCGAATTATTTCGGTTATTTACTTTCTCAATTATATCACATTGAGAGAATTGTATGAAACAATAGAACAAAGTGAAACAGTATCAGGTGGTTAAATTAAGACATCTCCTGATCGGGCAACAGAAAGCTGCTGACAGATTGCGCCTCATCAGCAACTTTCACTTACACGAGGAGATGTCTCTTTCTTAAAAAAATCATTGTTAATCTGAAAAACAAGCTATCAGCATAAAACCTCTCATAAGGGACCAATCTGATAAGCAGTCACCCTTGTAAAAATTGAAAAAAGACTCTACAAAGTAAAACTCAGCCTCGTAAAATTCAGAGATGACCTCCACGAGAGACCTGTAGTATTCATTTTATTAGGTAAGCTCTAATTGGAAGTTCTTAGTATGCTGCAAGAAATGGAAGCATTATAAAGCACGAATGTTTCTTTTTTAAAACATAAAAAAAAACTCTTTACGAATATATACTCTATACAAATATTTATATGTAATTCTGTTGTCCTAAAAGCTTATCTCCATAGTTTGCTTGAATACTATTCTAAGATTCCACCCGTCATTTAAGCGTATATAATCAAATACCTCCAATACAGTATTGGAGTTCTAAGTGAAGCGGTCTGGTATATTAAGTTGGCGAAACCGCTGGGAGGGTTCACCACTGATAGGCCAAGCCCTCCCAATATATATTTTCATCGCAGTTTGGACAGTAAAAGAGTTTGTTTTGTGTTTGGAAAAAGAAACATTAGTGCTTTATAATGCTTCCATTTTTTATACATATATGGCATGTTATCGCCTTATATCATTATCCTGTGTCGACGACTATTAAATCCCTACAACAACAAACACCTTCTTGAAGGTAGAAGTTGCCGGTATTCATAGTTCTTTAAATTGAAAGACACTTCAGCTGATAAATGTTTTTATTCACTCGAGGTTCCGACAATATTTTTTCCTGATGAAGACAATTTTTTTTTTTCGAAACGCCGAGAGAATAAAAACATCAACTGGCCGAAGTATCCTTTAATTTGAAGAAATAAACACCATTTATTAATCTTGAAGATAGAGGTTGCCTGGCTGGTATTCATATTTGTGTAAAATATAGACACTTCGGCCAGTTAAAGTTTTATTCTCTTATTTATTAAAAATTCAACTGGTCGAAGTGTCTACCATTCAATAATACTCTCTTTTTACTTTAGAAATACATATTTTTCAGAGCGATATGGTTTCTTTAAAAAAAGGTTTCTACTACCCTTACTGCAATGATACAATAATGGATGGAACCCTGGCTCCTCAGCGGCAAACCCTCCCAGCAGTTTAGCCAGTTTAACATACCGCGCTCTTTAATATTTTAAATTATTCTTTTTTTTTCGTATTTTATATGCGGTGCTGAAGATAAACTTTAAAAAAAGGTATTTCGAAACAACTATGTAAATAAGAGATTTAAGGATAAAAGCAATACTCGTACATATAAAACACGTTTCAATCATTTCTCTTTCGCAAACAATTCATAATGCCTGTCTGTTAGACATAACTTAAATAAGATGTATTAGTAATGGCATTAATACATCAAATTTGAGAAGTTGTCTAATTGTCTAATACGTCTTTATATATTGTTTGGGGAAAAGCAATGCTCAAAGCATGTATTGCTACAGTCTTTAATTCTCTAAGAAACTTTCGTAGACGCCTGTGGGCTGATTGGTCGACCCCATGGAGCTAGACCATAAAGGCGGGCGTGAGGAGCCAAACCAAATGGCCGCTCGGTGCATGAAGAATGCACCAGCTCCTACTGGCTGGAAAACTGGATGAAAGGGTTGCAGCTTCGGCTGGAGGCGTTCAAGCAATACTAGATTAGGTAGCCACTCCACCCTACGATGTCTTTAAAGCTCAGGCGTACAGACTTCGGTCTAGGTAGCCCACTATCAATTGGTGCCTTTCAAGCTCAGGAGCACAGACTTCTGTTTTAGGGCTCAATTCAGAAATTTTATCAGCCATAGTTGCAAGCTTTTCCAACTCTTCCTCACTAACCACTATTATATTTTTTATTTCTTGAGGGAGGTTTTCCAACCATATAGTTTTTATAATTTTTTCTGATATATCATCAGTTGCCAATGATTTCAATTTTTGAAGAAATTGGCTAGGCTTTATATCACCCAATTCGATTCCGGTTATCAATTTTCTTATTCTGTTTGATTCGCTGTCTTTGAATAGATTTAGTAGTCTTTGTTTGGCTAGTAAATATTTATTTACTTCTGAAGAAATTATAATGTCCCACAGGGTTTCATCATATTTGGGTTCCAGTTGAGAAACAAGATGATTTAATTTTGTTGATTCTTTGCTAATATTATTTATTGAAAATTGTGCTTCTACTTGGTAAAACCAAATATCTGGCTTGTCATTCCAAAAAAGGAGGTATCTTTATGCTAACATTAAAGACTTCTGGACCATTTTTATTTGATTTTCAGCCATATTTTCTTATTGAATCATTTATACAAGGGCGAAATTAGCGATATGCAAAATAGGCTTACCAATTTTCTTTATTCTTTAGAACGGCTCACCAGTTTATTGCGTCTTATTTTGCTACAAGTAATCAGAATTAATGTTAAAACAAGTAACAAGTAGTTATTTGACACAAACAATGTTTTATTTTAATTATTTATAGATTTTAAAGAAGCAAATAAAAGCCATTTTGCAACTTTTTATTATTCTACGTTTTTTATATTGATTATGATTATAATTTTTTATTCACATATGTAATTAGAATTTATTTATAAATACTCTTAATATTTTAAATACTATTATTTATTTATTTAAAAGTTGTTTCTTTTAATTATCTCTATATATATATATACATATGTCATAATATATGCTCTTCCAGGATTAATAAAACAAATCTACAGTCGACCAGAGAGAGAGAGAGAGAGAACGCAGCTAAGGCCGGTCACTTGATATAGCAGTCACATTCCAAGGGGGCGACCGCAGGGCCTTTTCTTGGAACCTCAGTTCTATGTTTACTCAGTCGGGGGTGTGGTGGACTCACAAGACGTGCATTTCCGGCGGTGGCAGCCGCTAGCGCTCCCTCTCTCCCTCGGTTTGCTGGGTTCCATCTTCCAAACTTGTTGTTTCCTTATTTCTCACTCATCACTTTATTACTACTATATTGTCACATCGGAAGTCGACAGGATAAGACCTGGCCGGGAAGCGAATCCTTCATATACCGGAGTATGAAGAAACAAGAAGCCAAGCCACGATGATCGACCAAACCCAACTCAACTGTAACCACTCCTCTTCGAGCCCTCAACCCCTTCCTCGCCAACCTTTGAACCGTGATCCCGAAGAAGTATTCACCTACGATGGAGATGGAGCTGCCACGCACTTCTTCCAGCACTAGATCTACTCAAGAACGATCGCCGTGCCAGAGCAGGACACCTCCCGCCATCATGGACAAGACTCCGCCATCTCCTTACCGCTACTGTGATGTACAACACTGGTACGCACAGTGTCACAGACAGAACTCTCCCGAATCTCAATGAACTTGCCTGCTCTCTAAACCAACATAACCTGTAAGTGAAATTGTTTTACCCTTTCCATTCATTCTTTAAATAAGTCATTCCTTGTAAATTGTCCCAATATTTACATAATTAGCTCCATTTATTCTCTCCATGCCTATTAACAATGATTTTATGCTCCATACTATTTATCTAGATATTTGTAACTCATTTAATTAGTTACCTTACCAGTAGAATTTAACAATCGTTATTTTAATTAGGTAATTTCCATTTTTAACGTAACTCTTTAAAAAAAACTCTTAAAAAAAATTGGAATTCTACCTATTAATGCTTTACGATTTTTACTATTAACAATAGATTTTTCATAATCAATTTATTTATAAAAATATGCCTCCAGCACCTAAACTTTTGTATAGACCTCTCCTACTTGTAATCACGGCTCACGAAAAATAATTTCTTTCCCTAATCGATTCAAAATTCACCCTGTAATTCAGGCGTCGAAGAATTCCAACCACCACGTGAGCCTTGCTTACAACCAACCCTTGGTGACTCTTATCTATCTTTCCCTTAATGTCCCTCTCATTCTTACAACTTTGTTAACTTTATACCAGCTCAGGACCTTTATAGAGAATTATTGATTAATCAATTATCGAACTTCTATATTGTCATTTCAAAATCCTAACCTTCGCCCTTCATTTATGATAATTTATTTCGTAATTCATCTCTAGCCTATCCACCGACCCACACCATCTAGCCAATGGCGTGTTCGTCACAGGGTGCAGATTGACTAACTGCTAGATATTTATCAATCCCTTTTTGTTCGCACTTGAACAATCTGCATCGAGCGACACAGCTCGCCTCTTCTCCTCGCGCCACACGTTCGCCACACGGACCCTGTCTTCAAATCTATGTTTGTCCATTGTCCAAACCAGCACGATATAGCCTACCTCCGATATTTCCCACGGAGGTACGTTAAACATTGTCGCTGATTCTGTCCGGTCCGTCATCATTTCGCGCAGACATGGGTCTTACTTTCAACCCACCGCGAAATCATCGCCTTGCACAAGCTTCCACGACGGTTCAAACACCTCGTGTCCGAGCAGCTTGTCACTTGTAACGGACAACGCAGTCCTCGTCCCAATTTTCGGCACTGTGCGCGCATACTTCCCGCAAATTAAATATAAGTCCATCCGACTTCCTCACCTACACACGGGACTTTTCCCCTCGGACTCGCTACACAAGTAGCTGCATAGATAAGTTAGATTGGCCCAGGGCAAGTTTCCCCTCGCCCTGTTCGCCAAGGTTCTAACATTGTATGTAGTTTTATATTTACCTCAGTCCTGAGCTCACGCAATTTCCAGCCTCAACCTTATTTCTCATACTCTACACCTATAGCATAGAAAGCCCATGACAAGTTTCCCCTTGCCATGTCCGCCTGAAAAATAGCTTAAAGTGTAGAGTTCCCCAGCCTTAATGATCTCCAGAATTTCATCATGTGTTTGTGACTCCCCTTCTCCTTGTTCACACTCCTCAATGTCATTGCCCATATAGTACATTAGATTTTATTGTATTAAGCCTTTTATAACCTTTATATTTTCAAAATTCCCCATAAATATCAAACCCTCCGGTGTTGTAAAACTGCTTGTAAATAATATTTACTTGTGTACTATACAATATTTTATTTACATAAAACTATGTCACCATTACCTTAACTAATTTTAACTGTAAAATTATTTTCTCTATTCCTGGCTTCTCCAGCTTTAAATATACTTAAATCATGTTCAGCCTTCTTCAACGGGGGCCATATGTCATAATATATGCTCTTCCAGGATTAATAAAACAAATCTACAGTCGACCAGAGAGAGAGAGAGAGAACGCAGCTAAGGCCGG
Source organism: Cordylochernes scorpioides (assembly GCA_030710605.1). Classification (NCBI taxonomy): domain Eukaryota; kingdom Metazoa; phylum Arthropoda; class Arachnida; order Pseudoscorpiones; family Chernetidae; genus Cordylochernes; species Cordylochernes scorpioides. Next base: position 22,174,748 of record CP092872.1, on the reverse strand, counting down.
TCACTTGATATAGCAGTCACATTCCAAGGGGGCGACCGCAGGGCCTTTTCTTGGAACCTCAGTTCTATGTTTACTCAGTCGGGGGGGTGGTGGACTCACAAGACGTGCATTTCCGGCGGTGGCAGCCGCTAGCGCTCCCTCTCTCCCTCGGTTTGCTGGGTTCCATCTTCCAAACTTGTTGTTTCCTTATTTATCACTCATCACATTATTACCACTATATTGTCACATATATATATATATATATATATATATATATATATATGTGATATGATCCTGTCGTCTCTTTCTGTGATATGATCCTGTCGACTTTCAATGTGGGAATATAGTGATAATAATGTGGTGGGGAAAGAGAAATAATCACACGACGGATTGGTAGAGGAATAACCCAGGCAACCAGCGAGAGAGCGGAGCGCGAGGGGATGCCACCGCTGAACGACCGTTTGTCGCCACCACCCCCCGACTGTCCAAAAATAGTCCTCAGGTGTTGACGGGCGGGCCCCATTTGCCTCCCCTTTGGAATGTCGCTGCTTTCTCAATTGACCGGACTTTACATCCCATCTCTCTCTGGGAAGGCTCTAGGTTTGTTTTATTATTCCTGGAAGGGTATATATTATGACATATGGCCCCCGTTGAAGAAGGCTGAACATGGTTTGAGTATACTTAAAGCTGGAGAAGCCAGGAATAGAGAAAATAATTTTACAGTTGAAATTATTTAAGGTAATGGTGACATAGTTTTATGTAAATAAAATATTGTATAGTACACAATTAAATATTATTTACAAGCAGTTTTACAACACCGGCATAAAAGGCTATATACAATAAATTATAATGTACTATAAGGGAAATGACATTGAGGAGTGTGAACAAGGAGAAGGGAAGTCACAAGCACATGATGAAATTCTGGAGATCATTAAGGCTGGGGAACTCTACACTTTAAGATATTTTTCAGGCGGACATGGCAAGGGGAAACTTGGCATGGGCTTTCTATACTAAAGGTGTAGAGTACAAGAAATGATGTTGAGGTTGGCAATTGTGTGAGCTCAGGACTGAGGTAAATATAAAACTACATACAATGTTAGAACCTTGGCGAACAGAGCGACGGGAAACTTGCCCTGGGCCATTCTACCTTATCTATGTAGTTACTTGTGTAGCGAGTCCGAGGGGAAAAGTCCCGTGTGTAGGCGAAGAAGTCGAATGGACTTATATTTAATTTGCGGAAAGTATGCGCGCACAGTGCCAAAAATTGGGACGAGGACTGCGTTGTCCGTTACAAGTTACAAGCTTTCGGACACGAGGTGTTTGAACCTTCGTGGGAGCTTGTGCAAGGCGATGATTTCGCGGTGGGTTGTACATAATTCCCATGTCTGCGCGAAATGATGACGGACCGGACAGAATCAGCGACGATGTTTAACGTACCTCCGTGGGAAATAACGAAGGTAGGCTATATCATGCTGGTTTGGACAATGGACAAACATAGATTTGAAGACAGGGTCCGTGTGGCGAACGTGTGGCGCGAGAAGAAGAAGCGAACTGTGTCGCTCGATGCATATTGTTCAAGTGCGAACAAAAAGGAGTTGATAAACATCTAGCAGTTAGTCAATCTGCATCCTGTGACGAACACACCATTGGCTAGATGGTGTGGGTCGGTGGATAGGCTAGAGATGAACTACGAAATATATTATCATAAATGAAGGGTGAAGATTAGGATTTTGAAATGACAACATTGTTTGCAATAATGTTCGATAATTGATTAATCAATAATTCTATAAAAGGTCCTGAGCTGGTATAAGGTTGACAAGGTTGTAAGAATGAGTGGGACATTAAGGGGAAGGTAGATAAGAGTCACCAAGGGTTGGTTGTAAGCAAGGCTCACGTGGTGGTTGGAATTCTTCGACGCCTGAATTACAGGGTGAATTTTGAGTCAATTAGGGAAAGAAATTATTTTTCGTATGCCGTGCTTACAAGTAGGAGAGGTCATATACAAATAGGTATACAAAAGTTTAGGTGCTGGAGGCATATTTTTATAAATAAATTGATTATGAAAAATATATTGTTAATAGTAAAAATCTAAAAGCATTAATAGGTAGATTTCCTTTTTTTTTAAGTTACGTTAAAATGGAAATTATTTAATTAAAATGACGATTGTTAAATTCTACTGGTGAGGTAAATAATTAAATGAGTTACAAATATCTAGATAAATAATATGGAGAATAAAATCATTGTTAATAGGCGTGGAGAGAAAAAATGGAGCTAATTATGTTAATATTGGGACAATTTACAAGGAATGACTTATTTAAAGAATGAATGGTAGGAGTTAAAACAATTACACTCACGAGTTATGTTGGTTTAGGGCGCAGGTAAGTTCATTGAGCTTCGGGAGAGTTCTGTCTGTGACACTGTGCGTACCAGTGTTGTACATCATAGTAGCGGCAGGGATATGGCGGAGTCTTGTCCATGATGGTGGGAGGTGTCCTGCTCTGGCACGGCGATCGTTCTTGGGCAGATCTAGTGCTGGGAGAAGTGCGTGGCAGCTCCATCTCCGTCGTAGGTAATACTTCTTTGGGATCACGGTTCAAAGGTTGGCGAAGAAGGGATTGAGGGCTCGAAGAGGAGTGGTTACAGTTGAGTTTGGTTTGGCCGATCATCGTGGCTTGGCTTCTTGTTCCTTCATACTCTGGTATATGAGGGATTTGCTTCCCGGCCAGGTGTTATCCTTTCGACTCTTCTGTGATATGATCCTGTCGACTTTTTCTGTGATATGATCCTGTCGACTTTTTCTGTGATATGATCCTGTCGACTTTTTCTGTGATATGATCCTGTCGACTTTTTCTGTGATATGATCCTGTCGACTTTCGATGTGGCACTATAGTGATAATAATGTGGTGAGTGAGAAATAAGGAAACAACAAGTTTGGAAGATGGAACCCAGCAAACCGAGGGAGAGAGGGAGCGCTAGCGGGCTGCCACCGCGGAAATACCCGTCTTGTGTGGCCACCACCCCCCGTAAACATAGAACTGAGGTTCCAAGAAAAGGCCCTGCGGTCGCCCCCTTGGAATGTGACTGCTATATCAAGTGACCGGCCTTAGCTGCGTTCTCTCTCTCTCTGGTCAACTGTAGATTTTTTTTATTAATCCTGGAAGATTGTAGAAATTAAACTCTTAAAATCACGATCATTAAAACAATAATAAACAATAAGAGGAGCTTCTTGTGTAGATTTCTTTATTACCGCTTTTTTTAAAGCTTTCGAACAGAACGTTCTTCAACGGGCGTGGATAGTAAAAACGTACTAACATGCTATTAGAGGAGAAAAACTAATATATACACCAATAAATTTACATATTGAAGAGATAATAGCGTAAAAAGAGAATACAACATAAATATTTAAAATGAAATTTACATAATACAAACGTGACGACTAAAAATAAGCAACAAACTTGAATGAGACTAAAAACTAAGGTAAAATTAGGAAGAGCATATATTATGACATATGGCCCCGTTGAAGAAGGCTGAACATGGTTCGAGTATACTTAAAGCTGGTGAAGCCAGGGATAGAGAAAATAATTTTACAGTTGAAATTAATTAAGGTAATGGTGACATAGTTTTATGTAAATAAAATATTGAATAGTACACAATTAAATATTATTTACAAGCAGTTTTACAACACCGGCATAAAAGGCTATATACAATAAATTATAATGTACTATAAGGGAAATGACATTGAGGAGTGTGAACAAGGAGAAGGGGAGTCACAGACACATGATGAAATTCTGAAGGTCATTAAGACTGGGGAACTCTACACTTTAAGATATTTTTAAGGCGGACATGGCAAGGGGAAACTTGGCATGGGCTTTCTATGCTATAGGTGTAGAGTATGAGAAATGAGGTTTAGGTTGGCAATTGTGTGAGTTAAGGACTGAGGTAAATATGCAACTACATACAATGTTATAACCTTGGCGAACAGAGCGAGGGGAAACTTGCCCTGGGCCAATCTACCTTATCTATGTAGTTACTTGTGTAGCGAGTCCGAGGGGAAAAGTCCCGTGTGAAGGTGAGGAAGTCGAATGGACTTATATTTAATTTGCGGAAAGTATGCGCGCACAGTGCCAAAAATTGGGACGAGGACTGCGTTGTCCGTTACAAGTGACAAGCTGCTCGGACACGAGGTGTTTGAACCGTCGTGGGAGCTTGTGCAAGGCGATGATTTCGCGGTGGGTTGAAAGTAAGACCCATGTCTGCGCGAAATGATGACGGACCGGACAAAATCAGCGACGATGTTTAAAGTACCTCCATGGGAAATATCGGAGGTAGGCTATATCGTGCTGGTTTGAACAAGGGACAAACATAGATTTGAAGACAGGGTCCGTGTGGCGAACGTGTGGCGCAAGAAGAAGGAGTGAACTCTGTCGCTCGATGCAGATTTTTCAAGTGCGAACAAAAAGGGGTTGATAAATATCTAGCAGTTAGTCAATCTGCACCCTGTGACGAACACACCATTGGCTAGATGGTGCGCGTCGGTGGATAGGCTAGAGATGATCTACGAAATAAATTAACATAAATGAAGGGCGAAGGTTAGGATTTTGAAATGACAATATAGAAGTTCGATAATTGATTAATCAATAATTCTCTATAAAGGTCCTGAGCTGGTATAAAGTTAACAAAGTTGTAAGAATGAGAGGGGCATTAAGGGGAAGATAGATAAGAGTCACCAAGGGTTGGTTGTAAGCAAGGCTCACGTGGTGGTTGGAATTCTTCGACGCATGAATTACAGGGTGAATTTTGAATCGATTAGGGAAAGAAATTATTTTTCGTGAGCCGTGCTTACAAGTAGGAGAGGTCTATACAAAAGTTTAGGTGCTGGAGGCATATTGTTATAAATAATTTGATTATGAAAAATCTATTGTTAATAGTAAAAATCGTAAAGCGTTAATAGGTAGAGAATTCCATTTTTTAAGGGTTTTTTTTTAAAGAGTTAAGTTAAAAATGGAAATTATTTAATTAAAATAACGATTGTTAAATTCTACTGGTAAGGTAACTAATTAAATGAGTTACAAATATCTAGATAAATAGTATGGAGCATAAAATAATTATTAATAGGCATGGAGAGAATAAATGGAGCTAATTATGTAAATATTGGGACAATTTACAAGGAATGACTTATTTAAAGAATGGATGGAAAGGGTAAAACAATTTCACTTACAGGTTATGCTGGTTTAGAGAGCAGGTAAGTTCATTGAGATTCGGGAGAGTTCTGTCTGTGACACTGAGCGTACCAGTGTTGTACATCACAGTAGCGGCAGGGATATGGCGGAGTCTTGTCCATGATGGAGGAAGGTGTCCTGCCCTGGCACGGTGGTCGTTCTTGGGTAGATCTAGTGCTGGAAGAAGTGTGTGGCAGCTCCATCTCCGTCGTAGGTGAATACTTCTTCGGGATCACGGTTCAAAGGTTGGCGAAGAAGGGGTTGAGGGCTCGAAGAGGAGTGGTTACAGTTGAGTTGGGTTTGGCCGATCATCGTGGCTTGGCTTCTTGTTTCTTCATACTCAGGTATATGAGGGATTTGCTTCCCGGCCAGGTCTTATCCTGTCGACTCTTCTGTGATATGATCCTGTCGACTTTCGATGTGGCACTATAGTGATAATAATGTGGTGAGTGAGAAATAAGGAAACAACAAGTTTGGAAGATGGAACCCAGTAAACCGAGGGAGAGAGGGAGCGCTAGCGGGCTGCCACCGCGGAAATGCCCGTCTTGTGTGGCCACCACCCCCCGTAAACATAGAACTGAGGTTCCAAGAAAAGGCCCTGCGGTCGCCCCCTTGGAATGTGACTGCTATATCAAGTGACCGGCCTTAGCTGCGTTCTCTCTCTCTCTGGTCGACTGTAGATTTGTTTTATTAATCCTGGAAGAGCATATATTATGAAATATATATATATAAATATATATATATATATATGAAAAAACAATAGAAAAAATAATAGATAAGTGGGTCAGGTGTTGATATTAAAAATAAAAAAAGGCATCTCCTGACCACGAGCACATGTGCTTTTTAGATGGCAGAGCGCCATCTAGTGGAGCAAAAATAAACTAAACGTTTATTTAGCTTGCTCCGTGATATTTGGTCAACCCAATTTCTTGATTTATCAAGAAAAGCCATCCACGATAAATCAAGAAATTGGGTTGGCCAAATATCACGGAGCAAGCTAAATAAACGTTTGGTTTATTTTTGCTCCAATAGATGGTGCTCTGCCATCTAAAAAGCACATGTGCTCGTGGTCAGAAGATGCCTTTTTTATTTTCAATCTATATATATAAACTTGAATGTATATCTGTCTGTTTGTTTGTTTGTACTCTATAGATTCAAAAACCATACATCCAATCGCCGTGAAATTTTGGGATATTATTAGAGTTACTTGCAGATTTATATATTTAACTCGCAAGCAGCGCCCCCATTGTGACGATGTTAACAAGTTTTCTTATCACTAAGTTTGTTATCTTAAATATTATTTATCAAAAGTAAGATTATCTCAGGATGACATGGCAATGTGCAACGGGAAAAATTTTCACTAGATAAAACTATGATTTTCTATATGATATAAAAAGCCAACAATGAAGAGTGAATGTAATATAAAAAGCCAACAATGAAGAATGAATGTAAGATAAAAAGCCAACAATGAAGAGTGAATGTAATATAAAAAGCCAACAATGAAGAATGAATGTAAGATAAAAAGCCAACAATGAAGAGTGAATGTAAGATAAAAAGCCAGCAATGAAGAGTAAATGTAATATAAAAAGCCAACAATGAAGAATGAATGTAAAGCCAACAAAGAAGAGTAAATATAATATAAAAAGCCAACAATGAAGAGTGAAAGTAAGATAAAAAGCCAACAATGAAGAGTAAATGTAATATAAAAAGCCAACAAAGTGAATGTAAGATAAAAAGCCAACAATGAAGAGTGAATGTAATATAAAAAGCCAACAATGAAGAATGATCTATATATATAAAATTGAATGTCTGCTGTCTGTCTGTTTGTTTGTTTGTACTCTATAGATTCAAAAACCATACATCCAATCGCCGTGAAATTTTGGGATATTATTAGGTATATCACCGGGAAGGTTTTTGAAAAATAATTTCATGAATATCTTGAATATCCTTAGAGTTACTTTCAGATTTGTAGATTTAACTCGCAAGCAGCGCCCCCATTGTGACGATGATAACAAGTTTTCTTATCACAAAGTTTGTTATCTTAAATATTTTTTATCAAAAGTAAGATTATCTCAGGATGACATGGCAATGCGACACGGGAAAAAATGTTCACTAGATAAAACTATGATTTTCTATATGATATAAAAAGCCAACAATGAAGAGTGAATGTAATATAAAAAGCCAACAATGAAGAATGAATGTAAGAAAAAAGCCAACAATGAAGAGTGAATGTAATATAAAAAGCCAACAATGAAGAATGAATGTAAGATAAAAAGCCAACAATGAAGAGTGAATGTAAGATAAAAAGCCAACAATGAAGAGTGAATGTAAGATAAAAAGCCAGCAATGAAGAGTAAATGTAATATAAAAAGCCAACAATGAAGAATGAATGTAAGATAAAAAGCCAACAAAGAAGAGTAAATATAATATAAAAAGCCAACAATGAAGAGTGAATGTAAGATAAAAAGCCAACAATGAAGAGTAAATGTAATATAAAAAGCCAACAGAGTGAATGTAAGATAAAAAGCCAACAATGAAGAGTGAATGTAATATAAAAAGCCAACAATAAAGAATGAATGTAAGATAAAAAGCCAACAATGAAGAGTGAATGTTATATAAAAAGCCAACAATGAAGAATGAATGTAAGATAAAAAGCCAACAATGAAGAGTGAATGTAAGATAAAAAGCCAACAATGAATAGTAAATGTAAGATAAAAAGCCAACAATGAAGAGTGAATGTAAGATAAAAAGCCAGCAATGAAGAGTAAATGTAATATAAAAAGCCAACAATGAAGAATGAATGTAAGATAAAAAGCCAACAAAGAAGAGTAAATATAATATAAAAAGCCAACAATGAAGAGTAAATGTAATATAAAAAGCCAACAATGAAAAATGAATGTAAGATAAAAGGCCAACAATGAAGAGTGAATGTAAGATAAAAAGCCAACAATGAAGAGTAAATGTAATATAAAAAGCCAACAATGAAGAATGAATGTAAGATAAAAAGCCAACAATGAAGAGTGAATGTAATATAAAAATCCAACAATGAAGAATGAATGTAAGATAAAAAGCCAACAAAGAAGAGTAAATATAATATAAAAAGCCAACAATGAAGAGTGAATGTAAGATAAAAAGCCAACAATGAAGAATGAATGTAATATAAAAAGCCAACAATGAAGAATGAATGTAACATAAAAAAGCCAACAATGAAGAGTGAATGTAATATAAAAAGCCAACAATGAAGAATGAGTGTAAGATAAAAAGCCAACAATGAAAAGTGAATGTAAGATAAAAAGCCAACAATGAAGAGTAAATGTAATATAAAAAGCCAACAATGAAGAATGAATGTAAGATAAAAAGCCAACAATGAAGAGTGAATGTAAGATAAAAAGCCAACAATGAATAGTAAATGTAATATAAAAAGCCAACAATGAAGAATGAATGTAAGAAAAAAGCCAACAATGAAGAGTAAATATAATATAAAAAGCCAACAATGAAGAATGAATGTAAGATAAAAAGCCAACAATGAAGCGTAAATATAATATAAAAAGCCAACAATGAAGAGTGAATGTAAGATAAAAAGCCAGCAATGAAGAGTGAATGTAAGATAAAATGCCAACAATGAAGAGTAAATGTAATATAAAAAGCCAACAGAGTGAATGTAAGATAAAAAGCAAAAAATGAAGAGTGAATGTAATATAAAAAGCCAACAATGAAGAGTGAATGTAAGATAAAAAGCCAACAATGTAGAGTGAATGTAAGATAAAAAGCCAACAATGAAGAGTGAATGTAATATAAAAAGCCAACAATGAAGAGTGAATGTAAGATAAAAAGCCAACAATGAAGAGTAAATGTAATATAAAAAGCCAACAGAGTGAATGTAAGATAAAAAGCCAATAATGAAGAGTGAATGTAATATAAAAAGCCAACAATGAAGAATGAATGTAAGATAAAAAGCCAACAATGAAGAGTGAATGTAATATAAAAAGCCAACAATGAAGAAAGAATGTAAGATAAAAAGCCAACAAAGAAGAGTAAATATAATATAAAAAGCCAACAATGAAGAGTGAATGTAAGATAAAAAGCCAACAATGAAGAGTAAATGTAATATAAAAACCCAACAGAGTGAATGTAAGATAAAAAGCCAACAATGAAGAGTGAATGTAATATAAAAAGCCAACAATGAAGAGTGAATGTAATATAAAAAGCCAACAATGAAGAATGAATGTAAGATAAAAAGCCAACAAAGAAGAGTAAATATAATATAAAAAGCCAACAATGAAGAGTGAATGTAAGATAAAAAGCCAACAATGAAGAGTAAATGTAATATAAAAAGCCAACAGAGTGAATGTAAGATAAAAAGCCAACAATGAAGAGTGAATGTAATATAAAAAGCCAACAATGAAGAATGAATGTAAGATAAAAAGCCAACAATGAAGAGTGAATGTAATATAAAAAGCCAACAATGAAGAATGAATGTAAGATAAAAAGCCAACAATGAAGAGTGAATGTAAGATAAAAAGCCAACAATGAATAGTAAATGTAAGATAAAAAGCCAACAATGAAGAGTGAATGTAAGATAAAAAGCCAGCAATGAAGAGTAAATGTAATATAAAATGCCAACAATGAAGAATGAATGTAAGATAAAAAGCCAACAAAGAAGAGTAAATATAATATAAAAAGCCAACAATGAAGAGTAAATGTAATATGAAAAGCCAACAATGAAGAATGAATGTAAGATAAAAAGCCAACAATGAAGAGTGAATGTAAGATAAAAAGCCAACAATGAAGAGTGAATGTAATATAAAAAGCCAACAATGAAGAATGAATGTAAGATAAAAAGCCAACAATGAAGAGTGAATGTAATATAAAAAGCCAACAATGAAGAATGAATGTAAGATAAAAAGCCAACAAAGAAGAGTAAATATAATATAAAAAGCCAACAATGAAGAGTGAATGTAAAATAAAAAGCCAACAATGAAGAGTAAATGTAATATGAAAAGCCAACAGAGTGAATGTAAGATAAAAACCCAACAATGAAGAATGAATGTAATATAAAAAGCCAACAATGAAGAATGAATGTAACATAAAAAGCCAACAATGAAGAGTGAATGTAATATAAAAAGCCAACAATGAAGAATGAATGTAAGATAAAAAGCCAACAATGAAAATTGAATGTAAGATAAAAAGCCAACAATGAAGAGTAAATGTAATATAAAAAGCCAACAATGAAGAATGAATGTAAGATAAAAAGCCAACAATGAAGAGTGAATGTAAGATAAAAAGCCAACAATGAATAGTAAATGTAATATAAAAAGCCAACAATGAAGATTGAATGTAAGATAAAAAGCCAACAATGAAGAGTAAATATAATATAAAAAGCCAACAATGAAGAATGAATGTAAGATAAAAAGCCAACAATGAAGCGTAAATATAATATAAAAAGCCAACAATGAAGAGTGAATGTAAGATAAAAAGCCAACAATGAAGAGTAAATGTAATATAAAAAGCCAACAGAGTAAATGTAAGATGAAAAGCCAAAAATGAAGAGTGAATGTAATATAAAAAGCCAACAATGAAGAATGAATGTAAGTTAAAAAGCCAAAAATGAAGAGTGAATGTAATATAAAAAGCCAACAATGAAGAATGAATGTAAGATAAAAAGCCAACAATGAAGAGTGAATGTAAGATAAAAAGCCAACAATGAAGAGTAAATGTAATATAAAAAGCCAACAATGAAGAATGAATGTAAGATAAAAAGCCAACAATGAAGAGTGAATGTAAGATAAAAAGCCAACAATGAATAGTAAATATAATATAAAAAGCCAACAATGAAGAGTGAATGTAAGATAAAAAGCCAACAATGAAGAGTAAATGTAATATAAAAAGCCAACAGAGTGAATGTAAGATAAAAAGCCAATAATGAAGAGTGAATGTAATATAAAAAGCCAACAACGAAGAATGAATGTAAGATAAAAAGCCAACAATGAAGAGTGAATGTAATATAAAAAGCCAACAATGAAGAAAGAATGTAAGATAAAAAGCCAACAATGAAGAGTGAATGTAAGATAAAAAGCCAACAATGAAGAGTAAATGTAATATAAAAAGCCAACAATGAAGAATGAATGTAAGATAAAAAGCCAACAAAGAAGGGTAAATATAATATAAAAAGCCAACAATGAAGAGTGAATGTAAGATAAAAAGCCAACAATGAATAGTAAATGTAATATAAAAAGCCAACAGAGTGAATGTAAGCTAAAAAGCAAAAAATGAAGAGTGAATGTAATATAAAAAGCCAACAATGAAGAGTGAATGTAAGATAAAAAGCCAACAATGTAGAGTGAATGTAATATAAAAAGCCAACAATGAAGAATGAATGTAAGATAAAAAGCCAACAATGAAGAGTGAATGTAAGATAAAAAGCCAACAATGAAAATTAATGTAATATAAAAAGCCAACAATGAAGAATGAATGTAAGATAAAAAGCCAACAATGAAGAGTAAATATAATATAAAAAGCCGAGCCGAAGATACTATTCCTTTAACTTCCAATTACCGAGGGAACCAATTAATATTGATTTTATTCAACACTCGAGTATTTCTCAAGGGACCGGGAAAAAAGTTCACTAGATAAAACTATGATTTTCTAATGTAGAGAATTAGGAAAGACAAAATTCAGGATGAGAAGGCACACAGGGACCGGGAAAAAATGTTCACTTTATCGAGAGATTCAAATTTACGAGTTTCAAATTATCAAATATATCTTTTTTATTTTTTAATAAGTTTTTAGAGAATTGTTTTAACAAATGTTAGCTAGACAAACCTTTACTCGGGTAAAACCCCGGGCGAAGCCGAGCACGTTTTATAAGTTTAAAGTGAATTGTTTTAACAAATGTGTTCGTTAGACAAACATTCACTCGGGTAAAACCCGAGCGAAGCCGGGCACATCCGCTAGTATATATATATAATTGAATGTCTGTCTGTCTGTACTCTATAGATTCAAAAACCATACATCCAATCGCCGTGTAATTTTGATATATTATTAGGAATATCCCCGGGTAGGTTTTTAAAAAATAATTTCTTGAATATCTTGAATATCCTTAAAGTTATTTGCAGATTTGTAGATTTAACTCGCAAGCAGCGCCCCCATTGCGGCGTTGATAAGTTTTTTTATCTATAAGTTTTATTATCACTAAGTTTATTATCTTAAAGATTATATATCAAAAGTAAGATTTTCTACCTATTAATTGCGCACAAGTCAAAGTTAGTTTTATCATTTATCTACAACATATATATTGAGAGAATAGATAAAATTATGATTTTGTAATGTAGAAAATTAGGAAAGACAAAATTCAGGATGACATGGCAATTTATTTGAGACAAGAATAATGATACAATTCCAAGGTAAGAAACTATTCCTTTAACTTCCAATTACCGAGGGAACCAATTAAAATTGATTTTATTCAACTTATCGAGTATTTTTCAAAGGACCAGGAAAAAATGTTCATTTTATCGAGATATTAAAATTTACGAGTTTCAAATTATCAAAAATATGTTTATTATTTTTTTATAAGTTTATAGAGAATTGTTTTAACAAATGTTCGTTAGACAAACCTTTACTCGGGTAAAACCCGGGGAAAGCCGGGTACATCCGCTAGTTTAATATATTTTACATTTAAATAACCCACCCCAAAATATTTCAGTTATTATTTTAAAATTAAACAATCTAGAATAAAAGAGCAAAGATATTTGATAAATAGATAAGGCAAATGATAAAGTCAGCAATAATTTGTAAAGGATAAAAAATTTGAATAATATTAGAAAACTAACAAAGTATTTTCCCTAATTAGAAAATGATAAATTTACCTATTTACAAGTTTACAGTTTATATCTCTAGCGTCCACTACATACCTCTACGACCAAAATTTGGTCCCAGAGGATTCGTGAAAAATCAAGAAATAGGTATTTAAGGTCAAATTTATATTTATATGTGATATGATTTCTTTCTTGAGTCTTTATTGTGTTGTTAATAACTAATTTTCTTGTTCTGTTTATTTTGTCTAAGTGATGTTTTATGTATTCATCATAATCATCTTTGTCAATGTCCACCGAGATATTCCTGTCGTCCAAAAGAGACGTGGGTTCTCTTCCAAACATCAGGAAAAAGGGAGAATATCCTGTGGTTTCCTGAATTGTAGTATTGTAAGCGTGAGTGATGAATGGGAGTATTTCGTCCCAATTTTTCTGATCAGTGTTCACATACATACTGAGCATATTGATCAATGTTCTATTTAACCGCTCTGTCAATCCATTAGTCTGGGGATGATAGCTCGTTGTGAAGCAATGTTTAATCTTGCACGTTTTCATCACCTCTTTCATTAAATTACTGGTAAATTGAGAGCCTCTGTCACTAATAAGATATTGTGGGGCTCCGTGCCGAAGAAAAATATCCTCTACTAGAAATTTAGAAACTTCTTTCACTGTTGCTTCCGAGACTGCTCTTGTTTCTGCATATCTAGTGTAGTAGTCCGTCAGCACGATTATCCATTTTTTCCTGTTTTTCGTAGATGGTAGTGGACCAACAAAGTCAATTCCAATTCTTTCGAAAGGAAAGTTGGCTGGGGGGATGGGCTGTAGTAGCCCAGAAGGTAATTGGTTTGAGCCTTTCCTACTTTGGCAAAGGTGACACGTCTTAACGAATTCTGAGACATCCTTTAGCATGGATGGCCAAAAGTATTTACTCTTTATTCGGTACATGGTTCTGGCGACGCCCAGATGGCCATTCGACATATGATTGTGATATTCTTTCATAATTTCTCTCTTTTTATTCTCTGGAACCACAAGCAACCACGCCCTGCCTTCAGGGTTCGGGTTTTTCTTAAAGAGGCATCCATCTTCTTCTTTAAAGTTTTGCGCAATTGATCGCCTGCTTCCATTAAGGTTTTTCTTAACACTTTCGATAAATTTATCCTCTTCGTCTGTTATTTGATTTAAAAATAGCCTTTCAAAATCCTCATCCCAATCAGTTTCTGGTAAGGGCCCCCTAGATAAGCCATCGGCGTCCAGATGCTTCTTTCCCGATTTATGTATTATATCGAAGTCATATTCTTGAATTTTCAATGCCCATCTTGCCAATCGACCTGTTGGATCCTTCAAGTTTTTGAGCCAGCATAAGGCGTGATGGTCTGTTACTATTTTAAAGTGTCTTCCATAAAGGTAGGGTCGTAATTTTGACATTGACCAGACATTCTTTTTCAGTGGTTGAATAATTTTGCTCCGCTTTACTTAGGGTACGACTCAAATATGAGATCACCTTCTCTTCACCACTGATGTCTTGGACAAGTGTTGCACCTATGCCGATGTTGGACGCATCAGTATGAACATAAGTAGGTGCATTTGGATTGAAGTGACCTAAAATTGGTGGACTTAATAGTGCTGTTTTTAGGGCTTGAAACGCTTCCTCTTGTCTTTCTGTCCAGGTAAATGATACACTTTTTTTTATAAGGTTGGTCAAAGGGTCAGCAATTTTTGAAAAGTCTTTGATAAATTTTCTATAATATGAACACATTCCCAAAAAGGATTGTACTTCTTTGACCTTTTTGGGCCGAGGAAAATTTCTGACAGCTTTGATGTTATGTTCCGCGGGTTTTATACCATGTTTGCTCGTTATATAGCCGAGAATCTCCAATTCTTCAAAAGCAAATCGGCATTTTTTGTCGTTTAACCTTAAATTAGATTCACGAAAACATCTAAAAACAGCTTCAAGTCTTTTGAGGTGCGTTGGAAAATCCGGGCTATATATGATAACATCATCCAAATAACACAAACAAATTTGCCATCTCAGATTTCCAAGCATATTCTCCATATTTCTCTCAAAGGTAGCAGGCGCGTTACAAAGTCCAAAAGGCATCACGTTGAATTCATATAGTCCATGCGCTGTAGTGAAAGCTGTTTTCTCTTTGTCTCTTTCTTCGACTTCAACTTGCCAATATCCAGATCTGAGGTCTATTGCTGAG
The DNA here is from genome assembly GCA_030710605.1 of Cordylochernes scorpioides. Taxonomy (NCBI): domain Eukaryota; kingdom Metazoa; phylum Arthropoda; class Arachnida; order Pseudoscorpiones; family Chernetidae; genus Cordylochernes; species Cordylochernes scorpioides. The sequence goes on along the minus strand of CP092872.1, from coordinate 22,159,535 downwards.
AAGTGTGTAGATCCTTGGAGAGTATCCATAACTTCGTCTATTCTAGGGATCGGATAGACATCTTTTACTGTCACATTATTCAGTTTTCTGTAGTCCACACAAAATCTGTATTTACCATCTCGCTTCTTGACCAATATTACTGGAAAAGACCAGGGGCTAGAAGATGGCCTAATTATGCCTTCTGTAAGCATCTCGTCAATTTGCTCTTTTATAATATCTCGTTCTTTAGCACTTACCCGGTAAGGCTTGTGTTTAATTGGCTTCGCGTCTTCTGTGTCTATCCGATGTTTTGCCAAATTGGTTCTCCCTAATCTCGATGAAAAAAGATCTCCATACCTTTCTAAAACTTGTTTTAACTCCTTCTGTTCCTTTGGTGAAAGATTTTCGTTTATTTGGAATCTAGGTTCTTCGTTCTTTTCTACCTCTCTTTCTCGACTCACATTTATTTTCGCTGGACTACTTCCAAAAGCCAATGTTTGGTTTTTCATTATTTTTAACGGTCGAGGATACGGATTAGTTATCCAGATGTGTGTTTCCCTATTTATAACATTGATCAAGCTTCTTGCTAGACGAAGTCCATTTGTTTGAAACATTTTGCTGCTCTCCTCGATAATATATTCTCCATCCTCTGTTTCTACCAATGCCTTGATCAATTTCATGGAACATTCCGGTACAATGCAATCCTTGGCACTCTTTATTTTCAACATTTCAAAATTGATTTCGTCATGATTATTCGTCAAATCATATTTTATAATTTCTTGCTTACAATCTATTTTTGCGTTCATTTTCTTAAGGAAATCTCTCCCAAGAATTAATGTCCGTAAATGCGTTTTCAATATCACAAAGTTGTGTGATAATGTTTCGTCATCAATTTTTATATTTAAAAATATACTTCCTACCATGTCCAATTTTTTTCCATCGGGTCCTGCACAAATTTTTGCGAGTTTACTTATACCATGGCCTGTATCGAGGGCCGTTCTGAGGTCGACCAGTGAGAGGTCAGCACCTGTATCAACCAAAGCTTCAAAAGTCCCTATCTTGTCCACATTAATTTTTAATTTGTATTTAGGGTCCAACTTCTTGATTCCGTTTATGGTCGACTTGCTTTGATTGACAGATTCAGGCGCGACACTTAGTTTAAATCTTCCAACACGGAATATCTATTCCGGGTAGGAATATTTGTCTGTGTGCTATGACATACATCAGCATAAAGCCGAGGTCCTGATTTCTCTGATATTTCATTCATTTGGCATTTTTCTTCGACCTTCTCTTGGGTATCTGCTGGATCCTCTTCTAGGATTCTTATAAACTTGACCCTACAATAACGGGCCACGTGCCCTGGCTTGTTACATTTAAAGCAGATTGGTCTTCCATCTTCCGTCCTATTTTTGCTCACTTCTTGGCTTTTATTGTAAGTGTTTCTCTGAAGGTTTGGTTTCGGCACAAAGTTAGGATTATAAGGACGTCTAGGGGTAGAGGGCTGGGGAAAGTTGTTTCGATACTGTCTGGGGGTAGGAGGGGAGTCGTTCTTGTAATTATTGGAAACAGGGGCTTGGGGCCTGGAAGTGGTCTGGTAGTTTCGTGCGGCAGTCGGCGGCACGTACCTCGATTGTTGTTGGGGTCTAGAATAGCGTGGACCGTTATATAGGTTTCTGGATTTCTCCACACGTTCCCGATACTTCTTTTCAAAAGAATCCATTTTCTTGCACACGACAAGAAGGTCATCGGTCGTTTTAGGAGGGTTCAGGTAGAGCGCGAATGAGTACTCTTTTTTCAGTCCTCCAATAACATGATCGATTTTTGTTTCTTCTTCCATTGCGGGGTCAACCTTGTTGCACAACACTAGGATGTCTTCCGCGAACCTGATTGCTGGTTCATTCCAGTGTTGCATTCTGTTGAGCTTCATTCTAAGTTCTTCTTTATTCGCGTCCAAAGAAAAATCCTGAATGAGGCGGATTTTAATATTTTCCCAGCTCGTGAAACTAGCTTTGTGTAAATTCAACCAGGTTTTAGCGCTTCCCGTCATGTTCATGGCGGCATAACGAGAGATAATGTAGTCTGCCCAATGGTACAAGAAGCCAATTTCTTCAAGAGATTCAATCCATGGGCGAGGGTCTTCCGTTCCATCATACTTGGGGATGTCGATGTTGGGATTCAGGACAACTGGGTCGAAACTAGCATCTCTACCAATTGTTGCACCAGGTTGCGGCTTGGCAGACTCTTCAGCCTTGATTCTCTCCTGTGCTGGGTCTTGCATCTTACCAGAGCGTGTTTCAACCATCCTACAAATTTATAAAAGGGAATAACGAGATAAGTCTACTTTAAGTAGCCACCAGAATCCTTTATTTATTTTCTCACATCAAAGAGAGCAGTGAAGTCACAGTGTACCTAAATACAAATGATGACAATCTAAATAATCTGTGTTTTAAATAAATATCATAGAATATTTTATATAAAAATAAATAAATATATAATTTAAATTTCAAATATATTAAAAATAATATAAGAAATACGCCATTAATCGTGATGTAACAATATATATATATCATAAGAGATATAATATTGACAAAAATAATTGCTCAATTTGAAGAAAGATTTATTTGTTTTTATTTTTGTAGAAGACATCAATTGAATGTTCATTTTGGTAAACAAAAACTATCTTTATGGCAGTTTGACAATTCCTATTTCATATTATTCTTACTAGCCTTTTTGTTTTGTCTTAAGTAAGGATGTGATTATACAGTGCTATTTCTGTTCATTATATATAATGAACGAAGACATTTACACGCGAATGTTTCTTTTCACAAATAAATCAAAATTACTATTGTCCTTACCTCTAAAAATATATATATATATATTGGGAGGGCTTAGCTCATCAGTGGTGTACCCTCCCAGCGGATTCGCCATTTTTTTTTTTTTTTTTTTAATCAACCAGACCGCTTATTTAGAGTCCTAATACTGTATTGAATAATTCTGCTTTTATGTGCTACACTGAAGGTTAGAATCTCAGAAATGGTATTTAAGCAAACTATGGACATAAGCTTTGAGGACTTTATTATATAAAACGTATTTTTTAAATTAGAAAACTGAAGAGGAAAAATAATTGAGAAGGCTTGGCTCATCGATTGTGAACCTTTCCAGTGATTTCATCAGTTTAATCCACCAGATCACTACACAACCATTATATTATTCATTCTGACTACTAAGAATGTATTTGATGGTTTATTCTAGGTTATGGTGTATCACAAAACTATAAAGAAAAGCTTGTGGAATTGGATGAATTTCACAAATATTTCAACTTCGATCACAACTCTTTCATTTGAAGGGCAAAACAAAAAATATACAAAAGGCTATATAACAAAGCAATAACGCACCACTTATAAAGAGCAAATAAAAACATTGAGACGCGAATGTTTTCATTTTCTGTATATAGATGGCACTTTATTACATTGTATTAATATATGCCTTTAACTGGCTTTGTTCTTATTTTCTGCGGAAGAGCATTGCTCAATGCAAATATTCATATGTAATTCTACTGTCCAAAAATATTATGTCCATAGTTTCCTTAAATACCATTTCTGAGATTTCATCCTTCAATATAGCATATATGCAATAAAGAATGAATATAGAAATTGAAGTCAGCATCAATTGTGTTATGTAAAATTTTAGTCGAGACAAGAGTGTTCTTTGCCTAGTCAAGCTTTTTTTCTATTTGAAGTAAATTTTCTTTTTGATAAGTTTTTTTTTTATTTATGGAGCCGAACCAGTATGATGGCGGTGGTGGAGGAAGTCTCAAAATCGAGATCCCCGAAGGTGGAGAACCGACGAAAATCGGAAAAGCAATTTTCTACGTATGATTTTCAAGACCAACCGCAGCATTGTTGGAATGACATCTGTCATTTTCAGATGGTTTTATTAAACCTAGTCCTGTGTCCTTCCTCGAATTATTTCTGTTATTTACTTTCTCAATTATATCACATTGAGAGAATTGTAGGAAACAATAGAACAAAATCCCTATATATAGTCACGACCGTCTTTCCTCATCGCTGTCCTCAATTCCTCATGTCACGGATGCGCGCGCATCATCATTATGATCATTATCATTATCTAATGATAATAATAATAATCATAATTATTATATTATTATTATTATTTTATTATTTTATTATCATCCCTATATATAGTCACGACCGTCTTTCCTCATCGCTGTCCTCAATTCCTAATGTCACGGATGCGCGCGCATCATCATTATGATCATTATCTTCTATAGAAGCTTCTATCTTTATAATTATGTATATTTACAAAAAGTCAATTCGCTCGCGCCTCTAGCGGTGAAAATGAGGGGTGATACCAGCTGAACTAATGTACATGTAAAGTTTGGAGCGGGACGTTTCACAAGAGTGACATCCACGGCTCCAATTTATAATTGTAACAAATAGTATTGGAATAAAAACATTCAATCGGGTAAAACACGGGCGTTGCCCGGGTCATTCGTCTTGTAGTAATATATCAGGTGGTTATATTCAGACATTTCCTGATCGTGTAACAGAAAGCTGCTGACAGATTGCGCCTCATCAGCAACTTTCACTTACACGAGAAGAAAGTCTCTTTCTTAAATAAAGAATTGTTAATCTGAAAAACAAACAAACAGCATAAAATCTCTCATCAGAGACCAATCTGATAAGCAACCACCTTTGTAAAATAAAAAAAAAATACTTTACAAAGTAAAACTCAGCTTCCATTCAGAGATGACCTCCACGAGAGACCAGGAGTACGCATTTTATTTCGTAATCTCTAATGGGAAGTTCTCAGTATGCTGTAAGAAATAGAAGCATTATAAATCACGAATGTTTCTTTTTTCAAACACAAAACAAACTCTTCTACTGTCCATACTGCGATGAAAAAATATACAAATATTTATATGTAATACTGTTGTCCTAAAAGCTTATGTCCATAGTTTGCTTGAATATTATTTTATGATTTCACCCATCATTGCAGCGTATATAAGCAGAATCGTCCAATACAGTATTAGAGCTCTAAGAGAAGCGGTCAGATATATTAAATTGGCGAAACCGCTGTGAGGGTTCATCACTGATATGCCAAGCCCTACAAATATATTTTTTTCATCGCAGTAAGGACAGTAGAAGAGTTTGTTGGTTATTGAAAAAAGAAACATTCATGCTTTATAATGCTTCTATTTCTTATATATAGATGGCATGTTATCGCCATATATCAGTATCCTGTGTCGACGACTATTAAATCACTACAACAACAAACACCATTATCTTGAAGATACAGGTTCATAGTTCTTTAAATTGAAATATACTTCAGCTGATAAATGTTTTTATTCACTCGAGGTTTCGACAATTTTTTTTTTCCTAACGAAGAAAATTATTCTGTCGAAACGTCGAAATAATAATAATATATTTATTTAAAAAATAGGCACTTCGGCCAGTTAAAGTTTTATTCTCTTATTCATTAAAACTTTAACTGGTCGAAGTGTCTACCATTTAATAATACTCTCTTTTTATTCTTTAGAAATACATATTTTTCAGAGCGATATGGTTTCTTAAAAAAAAGTTTCTACTACCCTCACTGCAATGATTCAATAATGGATGGAACCCTGGCTCATCAGCGGCAAACCCTCCCAGCAGTTTAGCCAGTTTAACAAACCGCGCTCTTTAATATTTTAAATTGTTGTTTTTTTCGTATTTTATATGCGGTACTAAAGAAATGGAAGTATTATAAATCACGAATGTTTCTTTTTTCAAACACAAAACAAATTATTCTATTGTCAATACTGCTATGAAAAATATACAATTATTTATATATGTAATTATGTTGTCCTAAAATCTTATGAGAATAGTTTGTAGGAATATTATTCTAAGATTCCACCCGTCATTGCAGCGTATATATTCAAAATCGTCCAAGACAGTATTAGAGCTCTAAGAGAAGCGGTCAGGCATATTAAATTGGCGAAACCGCTGTGAGGGGTCTTCACTGATAAATCAAGCCCTCTTAATATATTTTTTTCATCGTAGTAAGGACAGTAGAAGAGTTTGTTTCGTGTTTGGAAAAAGAAACATTCGTGCTTTCTGATACTTCCATATCTTATATAAAGAAGGCACGTTATCGCCTTATACTACTCTGATCAAAAAGTTTCGACACTTTGCTCATAAGTTAAAAAAAAACTTTATTATTGGACCAAATTCAAATTGTCCCCTTCAAAGTAGTCCCCGTTGGCCGCGATGCACTTCAGCCACCTTTTTTCCAGTCGGCAAAACACCTCAGGTAGTCTGTTTTCGGGATCGCCTTCATGGCCTTCTTCGATTCCACTTTGATCTCTTCTATGCTCTGAAATTTCCGACCCTTTAATTTTTTTGAGCTCTTCAAAAAGGAAGAAGTCGCAGGGGGCCAAATCAGGACTGTAGGGGGGTTGGGGGAACACAGAGGTTGAGTGGTCCTGCAGGAACTTCCAGATTTTGAGGGCTGTGTGCGCCGGCGCGTTATCGTGGTGGAGGATACACGACTTGCTCCTCCACAGCTCCGGCCGTTTCTGCCTGATCGCTTCCCTCAATCGCCTCAAAACTCCCAGGTAGGAGTCAGCAGTTATTGTAGAGCTTGTTGTTGAAATTCATGATGAACGATGCTCTGGTAGTCGAAGAACACCTTCAACATGACCTTGACTTTGCTGGGAGCCTTCTTCGCTTTCTTTGGTCTCGGCTAATTTTTGAAGCGCCACTCCGATGCCTGTTGGGTAGATTCCGAATCAAAGCCGTAAATCCATGTTTCGTCTCCAGTAATGACCCTCTTCAGGAATTCGGGGTCGTCGGTTGTCGCTTCGAGATTGAGACTGGCCGTTTCTTTCCGGGCGTTCTTTTGATCAAAAGTCAAATCTTTGGGAACGAGAACGGCGTTGAGTCTTCTCATTCCCAAAATGTCCTTCATTATCGATAGAGTCGACCCGAATGATATCCCTGCTTCTTCGGCGATCTCCCTGACAGTTATTCGTCGGTCTTCACACACCAGTTCCAACACCTTGTCCACTTTTTCAGGCGTGGTTGATGTGGACGGTCTCCCGGAACGCTCGTTGTCGGCGGTCTCTTCCCGACCCTCCTTAAAGCGCTTGTACCACTCGAAAACTCGTCTTCGGCTCATGACGGCATCCCCGTAGGCTGTTTGCAACATCCAAAAAATTTCGACACCTTTGAATCCGTTTTTCACACAGAACTTGATGCAAATTCGTTGATCCTCCATTTCGGTGACTAACGAAATCGAAACACGGGAAAAATGGCTTCACTTCGAACAGCCGCTACTCGCGCTGTTGTGCGCGTGATTTTTGAAAATTGGCAGGTCTCCATGCCAAGGGCGACGCTTGCGTTTTTCACAAACCGGGAGAAAATATATTGAGTTTTCAGGATTTTATAAGCGAAGTGTCGAAAATATTTGATCAGAGTAGTATGAATATGATGTATCGACGACTATTAAATCACTACAACAACAAACACCATTATCTTGAAGATACATGTTGTAGCCTTGGAAGAAATCACGAAGCGAGCGTGCACCAACAGACAGCCTTTATTTTCTCTCTCTCAATATACAACACATTCGCTCTATTTATACAATTCTCAGTCACACGTAATCTTACAACAATAGCTAAATATGCAAATCATACAAAACAACAAAAAATATATATGTAAATCACAGAAATCCTAACATTCCTCCCCCCGTTGATGCGTACCATCAATACAAACAGTGGGGACCGGTAGAAGAGCCAATTTGACCAGGGGTCGCCTGATCATGCCGGTCTTGGTTCTATGTGACAGCACTCCATACTGGTCCTGATATTTCAGGCACTTTGGGCCGTAGCTCGTCTCGCAAATTCAAAGCTTTCATTGTAGTTTCCGCTCCAGCCATGATGTCATCCACACATGAATCTCTCCTTGTTGCTTCCACATCATCCCCATACCGGACATGATTAGAGAAAACCCGGGTAGTGCCGAGGATATCCCCTCCTGTCAATCTTCCCGATAGGATCCATCCTAACCTTGTGTTTTGTGCACATAACTGGGTCCTTTTACATCTCCGGATATCAGGCAGCAAGATTGATCCGTATACATCGGCTCCCAAAATAAGATCAACTTTCCCATTCTTTTCAAACTCTGGATCCGCAAGCTGGATATTCATTAATTCCTCGGATAACGGAAGGCAAAGGTCTCGACCTGGTAACAATCCAGTCATTTTATTTACTAATAAAGCCTGTAGTTGCAATTCCCATTTCTCCTTCCCGAGAGGCTTTATGACACAGTGGGCAAGCTCCCTTACCTCCTCTCCTTTGGTCGAGTTGATTCCATAAATTTGAGCATTCACCTTGGAGACCGGGACATTCAGCATCTGGAGCACATTCTTGTGTAGCATAGAGGACTGCGATCCTTGATCCAATAGGGCCCTCACCACTATTTCCTCATTCCGGTGGTTAACAAATCGCACTAAGGCCGTGGCCAAAAGAGCCCTTGGTACCAATGTCTTAACATGCATGCCCGCGATTGATACCTCTCGCGGTTCTGCCTTTGAAGGAATCTCCCTGATGTCCTTGGTCTCCTCACTATGCAGAAAAGTATTGTGATGTTTGTTACACAGCTTGCATTTTATATACTTTCTGCAGTGACGCCCATAATGTCCAACACGAAGGCAGTGGAAACAAGCCTTATGTCTGCCTAGTAACTCTCTTCTTTCCTTAACAGCCATGGCAAGCCATCTCTGGCAGGTCGGCAACCAATGGCCACCTCGACACAATAGACACACTTTAGGCCGTGAGCTACCTGTGTCTCTTACTTCAGTTCCGTGTAGCCTTGTAATATAGGGCTTTGTAAATCTTTTAGAGGATTCGCCAAATCCAGCCCTCACATAATTCAGACGTTCTTCCCCTTTTACTTCCTGCCTTAGGAACTTTAACAGCGAACCTAGCCTCTGGTTTATAGCTTGAGGCTTATCCTCACCTTCGACATCGTATCCCGAACTGGAAATGCGCTGCCAAACCTGAATCAATTCCTCTGGCAGACTAGATTCAACCATGGGGTACAGAAACGTCGCATGCTGATCCGGAGTAACTCCCAAGGATTCCAAAGATCGGAGATAGGATTCCAACTTGTCATACAGGTCCTCAATAGTCTTTGTAGATATTCGGGCGTTATTTATGACTAGGCCCAGTAATTGTCTCACATATATTTCGGTTAGAATTACCCTATCGCCAAACCGGTCTTTTAACGCCTCAATGATTTTTGGGTAATTGTCGGCAGTAAGTGGGAAACTTTTCACCAGTCGAGATTTTCTTGTATCTTCCTTTATGGCCTGCACCAAACACTGCAGTTTATCCACGTTTGAGAGCCTAGAATCCTCATGTATCGTGGAGAATTGGGCCCACCAGCCCAACCATTCTAGCCTGGTTCCATCGAATATTTTAAATTCTAATTTGGGCAACCGACACGCCCTTGTTTCATTTAGCCAGCCTTTCTGGTAACCATTGCCTTGAAAGACCTCAGTATTTTGTGTTGGAGGATTGAGGAACTCACCTATTTTGATCTCAAGGTTTAGCCATTTTTCTTTATACTGTATCACAGTATCCTGTTCCTCCTCCAATTCACGACTAGTATTGTCTTCATCATCTATCATCAAATCACAGATTAACTTATCTTCTTCTTGGATCTTCACCATGTATTCCTCCATTATTCTATAATTAGTTCTTATGAACTTTTCTGAGGGAGTTTCTTCATCTAATTCTGCTTCCACCTTTTTAATCATCTTGGAAATAGTCGTTCTTTGAACGGCTCTACTTTTTATTGCTCGCTTCATTTTTATAGTTTCAAATATCTTCTTATTTCGATATATCTATTCAATCGCTAAACACCGTTCTGATTCTCACTTGATTTGCATTAATTTATAACTTTCTTATATGCAAAGCAGTAGGTATCACTTTTTAGCGATTTAAATTCTCATATTTCTTCCGGCTTACTTTCAACTCTTGGTCAAGTATCTTCTTAATATCTTATATTCTTCTTACTATCTTCTTAATATTATTTAAATCTTCTTTAAATCCACTTTATATCTTCTTTATAATCTTAATCTTCTTATATCCACTTTATATCTTCTTTATATTTTTTTATATCCGGCTCGATAAGGACCAAATGTTGTAGCCTTGGAAGAAATCACGAAGCGAGCGTGCACTAACAGACAGCCTTTATTTTCTCTCTCTCAATATACAACACATTCGCTCTATTTATACAATTCTCAGTCACACGTGATCTTACAACAATAGCTAAATGTGCAAATCATACAAAACTACAAAAAATATATATGTAAATCACAGAAATCCTAACAATACAGGTTCATAGTTATTTAAATAGAAAGACAATTCAGCTGATAAAGGTTTTTATTCACTCGACGCTCCGACAATTTTTATCTTTTTATGACGAGGACAAAAGGTTTTTGTCGAAACGTCGAGAGAATAAAACATTTACTGGCTGAAGTGTCTTTTAATATAAAGAAACAAACACCATTTATTAATCTTGAAGATAGATGTTGCATGGCCGGCATTCGTATTTCTGTAAAAAATAAGACACTTCGGCCAGTTAGTTTTATTTTCTTATTTATTAAAACTTTAACTGGTCGAATTGTCTACCATTTAATAATATTCTTTTTTATTTTTTATAATAAGTATTGTTACATCAATTTTAATGCGCCTTACATTTATTCAAAATGTTCTATGATATTTAATATTTATTTAAAACAGAATATTTAGATTAGCATCATTCCTTTTTATAGTTTCACTCCTTTTGTAATATTTATTGTACATATATCTTTATTGCTTATTGGAGTGGGAGAGGACCTAGACAAAAGACTGCGGATCGCAACCTACGAGGAAGACAAGAATAAATAAGCACAATAACTTTAAAAGGTAATTTATTTTTATTTAATTTTATTTATTTACTTTTAATATGGAAACCCGCTCGGGAAACGTGTATAACACCAAGAAGGAAGAAACCAAGGTCGACGACCCTGCAAAGCTTCAACTTGATGCAACAATTGGTAGAGATGCTGGTTTCGAACCAGTTGCTTTGAACCCCAATATAGAAATTCCGAAATATGGTGGGACAGAAGACCCTCGCCCATGGATAGAATCCCTCGAAGAGATTGGTTTCCTCTATCATTGGGCAGACTATATAATTGCCCGTTATGCCGCCATGAACATGACGAGAAGCGTTAAAACCTGGTTGAATTTACACAAAGCTAGTTTCACGAGCTGGTAAAATATTAAAATCCGCCTCATTTAGGATTTTTCTTTGGATGCGAATAAAGAAGAACTTAGAATGAAGCTCAACAGAATGCAACACTGAAATGAACCAGCAATCAGGTTCGCGGAAGACATTCTAGTGTTGTGCAACAAGGTTGACCCCGCAATGGAAGAAGAAACAAAAATTGAACATGTTATTGGAGGACTGAAAAAAGAGTACTCATTCGCGCTCTACCTGAACCCTCCTAAAACGACCGATGACCTTCTTGTCGTGTGCAAGAAAATGGATTCTTTTGAAAAGAAGTATCGGGAACGTGTGGAGAAATCCAGAACCCTATATAACGGTCCACGCTATTCTAGACCCCCAACAACAATCGAGGTACGTGCCGCCGACTTCCGCAAGAAACTACCAGACCACTTCCAGGCCCCAAGCCCCTGTTTCCAATAATTACAGGAACGACTCCCCTCCTACTCCCAGACAGTATCGAAACAACTTTCCCCAGCCCTCTACCCCTAGACGTCCTTATAATCCTAACTTTGTGCCGAAATCAAACCTTCAGAGAAACACCTACAATAAAAGCCAAGAAGTGAGCAAAACTAGGACGGAAGATGGAAGACCAATCTGCTTTAAGTGTAACAAGCCAGGGCACGTGGCCCGTTATTGTAGGGTCAAGTTTATAAGAATCCTAGAAGAGGATCCAACAGATACCCAAGAAAAGGTCGAAGAGAAATGCCAAATGAATGAAATATCAGAGAAATCAGGACCTCGGCTTTATGCTGATATAAAGAAGGTTGAAATCCTCTAAAGAATGTAAGTAATAGATTCAAAGCGTACGAGGATGCGTATCTTATAAGTTTTAATAAAGGCGAGCTTTCGGGTCAATAACCCTTCTACAGGACATCATATCTAACTAAACTTGCATCTTATATACATATCCATATTGAGAGAAATTAGCATATATACAAGAAAAATAAACGTATTAGCAAATTAGTAAGAAAAGTAATAGTAAGAAATATCTGCGTGTTTTGAGTATACTAAGTAGGAAAATCACAAGAAACTTCACGATTAAGCTACGATTCAATTTAAGGCTGCATGAGTAAAATAATCCAAAATAAAACGTACTGGCAATGGTCACCTAAGGTACACTAGGGCAATATTGCTTTGTATATATCAGGGATGTCTATGTGTCTATTAATACTATTATGTCTTAAAGAGAGCAACGCCTCGACGACCAATCTTTTGTATTTGCTCTTGATTCCTGAGTAATATGTCTGTGGGTGAGAGGTATCAAAAGAATGTCCTGTCTGTCTAATGTGTTGCACTATGAGAGATCTAGGTTCACTGTTTCTGATGTTTCTGTGGTGTTCTTCTATCCTATCCTTAATTCTTCGGCCTGTCTCTCCTATATACAAACTGTTGCAATCTGAGCATTTTAAGGAATACACGGAGTTTGTAAGATATGGCAGGGTAATGGGAAAACTGTTTCTGGTGATGGGGTTACTAACTATTGGTTCTAATTTAGGAGTGTTGGTGTAATAGGTGCGGATTCCGTACTTGTTTTTTAAGTGTCTAGAGATGTTGATACTATGGGTAGAGTATGGGATGATGCAAGTCGATCTATAAGTCTGACTGTTTAGCTGCTGTTGGGGATTGTGAAAGTGTCGGAGTCTGTCTAAGCAATAGTATTTTCAATTTTGATAAACGTTATTACAGGCAATCCAAGGGTACTCCCATGGGTAGCCCTTTGTCCTCACCACTCTCTGAAATAGTTATGCGAAAAGTAGATAGTTTAATTACAGATCATTTCCCAGCAGATATTCATACTTGGTTTAGATACATAGACGATATTTTCTGTATAGTTAAAACAGAATCCTTGGACAGTATTCATACCAAATTAAATTCACTATTTCCGGACATCCAATTCACAGTAGAAAAAGAAAACAATTGTTCCTTAGCTTTCTTAGATATAATGATTACAAAACAAAATTGCAGGTATATCACCAACGTACACTATAAGCCCTCCTTTCATCCCTCCTATATACACTATTCCTCATACTGCCCCCTCAGCCATAAAATTAATACTGTCAAAACCCTCTCGAAACGTATTTTTACTCACTGCTCAACTTCTGAATTTAAACAAACAGAGACCCAAAATGTGATTAATCACCTAATGAACTCAGGTTACCCCAGAAACTTCATTCTCCGACACTTTCACAATCCCCAACAGCAGCTAAACAGTCAGACTTATAGATCGACTTGCATCATCCCATACTCTACCCATAGTATCAACATCTCTAGACACTTAAAAAACAAGTACGGAATCCGCACCTATTACACCAACACTCCTAAATTAGAACCAATAGTTAGAAACCCCATCACCAGAAACAGTTTTCCCATTACCCTGCCATATCTTACAAACTCCGTGTATTCCTTAAAATGCTCAGATTGCAACAGTTTGTATATAGGAGAGACAGGCCGAAGAATTAAGGATAGGATAGAAGAACACCACAGAAACATCAGAAACAGTGAACCTAGATCTCTCATAGTGCAACACATTAGACAGACAGGACATTCTTTTGATACCTCTCACCCACAGGCATATTACTCAGGAATCAAGAGCAAATACAAAAGATTGGTCGTAGAGGCGTTGCTCTCTTTAAGACATAATAGTATTAATAGACACATAGACATCCCTGATATATACAAAGCAATATTGCCATAGTGTACCTTAGGTGATCATTGCCAGTACGTTTTATTTTGGATTATTTTACTCATGCAGCCTTAAATTGAATCGTAGCTTAATCGTGAAATTTCTTGTGATTTTCCTACTTAGTATACTCAAAACACGCAAATATTTCTTACTATTACTTTTCTCACTAATTTGCTAATACGTTTATTTTTCTTGTATATATGCTAATTTCTCTCAATATGGATATGTATATAAGATGCAAGTTTAGTTAGATATGATGTCCTGTAGAAGGGTTATTGACCCGAAAGCTCGCCCTTATTAAAACTTATAAGATACGCATCCTCGTACGCTTTGAATCTATTATTTATGCTGATATATATCATAGCACACAGACAAATATTCCTACCCGGAATAGATATTCCGTGTTGGAAGATTTAAACTAAGCGTCGCGCCTGAATCTGTCAATCAAAGCAAGTCGACCATAAACGGAATCAAGAAGTTGGACCCTAAATACAAATTATAAATTAATGTGGACAAGATAGGGACTTTTGAAGCTTTGGTTGATACAGGTGCTGACCTCTCAGTGGTCGACCTCAGAACGGCCCTCGATACAGGCCATGGCATAAGTAAACTCGCAAAAATTTGTGCAGGACCCGATGGAAAAAAATTGGACATGGCAGGAAGTATATTTTTAAATATAAAAATTGATGACGAAACATTATCACAAAACTCTGTGATATTGAAAACGCCTTTACGGACATTAATTCTTGGGAGAGATTTCCTTAAGAAAATGAACGCGAAAATATATTGTAAGCAAGAAACTATAAAATACGATTTGACGAATAATCATGACGAAATCAATTTTGAAATGTTTAAAATAAAGAGTGCCAAGGATTTCATTGTACCGGAATGTTCCATTTAATTAATCAAGGCATTGGTAGAAACAGAGGATGGGGAATATATTATCGAGGAGAGCAGCAAAATGTTTCAAACAAATGGACTTCGTCTAGCAAGAAGCTTGATCAATGTTATAAATAGGGAAACACATATCCGGATAACTAACCCGTATCCTCGACCGTTAAAAATAATGAAAAACTAAACATTGGCTTTTGGAAGTAGTCCAGCGAAAACAAATGTGAATCGAGAAAGAGAGGTAGAAGAGAACGAAGAACCTAGATTCCAAATAAACGAAAATCTTTCACCAAAGGAACAGAGAGAAGGAGTTAAAACTAGTTTTAGAAAGGTATGGAGATCTGTTTTCGTCGAGATTAGGGAGAACCAATTTGGCAAAACATCGGATAGACACAGAAGACGCGAAGCCAATTAAACACAAGCCTTACCGGGTGTTCTACCGCGTTAGGGTAAAGGTTCGAGCTGCAGTGAGAACTATAAATTAATAATTTATATTTTAATAAGTGTCCAAAAATTACATACAATTATAAGAGGCAGGTGGAGTACAGTTTTTACTCCACCAGCGCCTAGAGTATTATATAATAGAAGGAACCGCCGCAGGTTGAAGCGACGCGCGGTAAACAGCCGGCTGACATCAGGCGGTGTTCGAAAAGTGCGCGCGCAGCCCCCGGTGCGCGCGCAGGCCGGCTGGCCAGCTCGCAGAATTCCCGGCGTCCCATGCCAGCGTCGCCCGCTGGCATCCTCTTATCTCATGCCCTCCCTGGAGATTGGGACTTGGGACCGATCCAACGTAGTTGCTATAACGCGGGTTCGGTTCTCGGGTTCGAGGGGATAAGGTCTGCTGATGTTGAGCTGAGTTGGGTGGGGTGGTGTACGGTGGAGGCACGAAAGGTCGTAAGAATCTGCGATTACGGCGAAGAAGGCGTCCGGCGTCGGTCCGGATGAGGTAGCTGCGACCGCGTGGAAGTTGTTCGAGAACCTTAGCAAGGAGGGTCCAATGTTTTGTGCGGTGATCCTGGACAAGGACTATTGCTCCCGCTTCCAAATGTGAGAGTGGCTTGGCGTTGCGATTGTATCGCTTCCGGAAGGAATGTTCTCTTACATTTTGCTGCAAGAGGTACTGGGCCATCTGGATCTGCTGGGGCGTGCCAGAGATGGTGATGACCCGTTCGTTGCTACCAGGTTGAGACTCATCTATGGTGATCCCCGCACCAGACTCGCGCCGGATCTTCCTGATGCGTTGACCACCTTTCCCAATGATGGCACCGGCGAGATCATTTGGTATAGTGACTTGTGATGAGCCTTTTTTCGGGACGACTACCATAGGATGGCACCAATCGATGGCTTCGCCGACGGGTACCTGTTCGATTATCCCTTTCGCCAACATGGTATCGAGTTGAGTTTTGACGGGGTCTCTCCAGTGAAAGGGAACGTTGTATGCCCGGTAGCGTTTGCAAGGAACGGCATCTTTAACTAGTTCGATAGACATGGGGGGTCCTTGCATGGGTTTTAACACTGTGTCGTCGAACGCTTTAGCATAATGGGTAAAGATAGACTGCTTATCGATCTCATTGGCTCTCACCGGGGTCGGCGGGAGCGTTAGAACTTGTCCGTTGGTTATGGCATTGACGATCATTGAATGGGGCCAGTTATCCGGCAGAAGTCCTAAGGCTTTGCATCTGCTCTTGCTCAAGAGAGGGGCGTTCAGGTGCTTGCAGACTCCAACGGTAGTGCTGTATGTTTTCCCGTTGAGATGCAGTGCCGCGACGAACGATCCACAAGGACTTAAGCTGATGCCGTTGGCTCCTACGCAAGGGACGTTCTTCGGGTTGAGTGCTGATCGGGTCTGCTCATCCAGTAACAGGAATTCTGATTCTGGGATTAGATCCAGATCTGACCCCGGGTCCGCCAGCCAACGGATTTGGTGTAACTTATGGTTGATATCGGTCGGAATGGTTATGAGTTCGTTGCGTACTCCAGCTGCAACAACTGTGTTTGAGGGTCCTGGTTGGGACTGATTGTTTCTGGTTGCGGGTGGCGGGATATTAGGTTTGGTTGTGGGTTTCCGTTTCAGTTGTCGGCAAACCCTTCCGTAATGCCCGGTGATGCCGCATTTGTTACACTCTATGTCTTTTGCTGGGCACTGGTCACGGCGGTGTCTTGGGTTCGCCCCACATCCGGAGCAGGGGTCATTAGGATCATAGGGTTTCTGAAAGAAACGGTTGGCCTTAGGTGAGGTTTCAGACGAGCTGGCTTGTTGATGCTTGTAGGTTGATGGTGCACGTCTGGTTGCAATGAAGGCTTCGGGGGAGGTGGTTGGGGAGGGTGAAAGAGTCGCGCCCACGGCGGTAGCACTCTCATGTGCGATGCAAATTGAGAGGACTCGGTCCAGGGAGAGGTCGGAATTGTACTGCTCCGCCAGTACTTTTCGTTGGAGGTCTTTATCAAACAGGCCACATATTAACCTGTCACGGATACGGAGTTGCTGTTGATAACCAGCAAGGGCAAACGTTTTCCCACAAGCTCTTTTTGTGCATATTGTAATACACGGGTCGCCGCATGTGCTGCACTTAAAATCCAGCTCATATGCACACGAGTCATCAAGAGCTTTAAGGGCTGCGAAGTAGCGATCCACCGATTCTCCGGTTTGTTGGTCCCTACGATGAAAATCTTGCCGATCAAGGAGGGGGTTTCGCTTCTTGCGTAGGTAGGCCTCGAGAGCATTCACGGCTTCATCGAGGGTGGTGGTGGTAGAAATATGAAGGCGGCCTGATTGCCAAAGGATGGTCCATTCGGAATGGAGGGCGGCACGCAAAGTCACTTGCTGTGTGGATAGCGGGAAGGTGGCTACTTGTTGGGCGTCCACGTAGTCGTTCCAACGTTGTTTCCAATCGCGGAAAAAAGACATCGTTAACTCCTCCGGGGAAGCCAGTTTAGGAAGTTGGATGATTTTTGTGGCGTGGTGAGGAGGAGCTCCTAATGGGACTGTCGGTGTCGGATTCCGAGTAGCCATCTGCTGCAACAGTGCGGCCATGGACCTGAGGATGTCGGTGCTGGTCGGCGAGGCAGGGTTCTCTGGAGGGGTTTGGGATGGTCGGCGATTCCTTCTTGAGGGCATCTTGATTACTAATTGTCACTGAGCTGTCACTTAAAAAACGGCTATAATTAACCGAATGTCGACTGCGCCATGTTCTACCGCGTTAGGGTAAAGGTTCGAGCTGCAGTGAGAACTATAAATTAATAATTTATATTTTAATAAGTGTCCAAAAATTACATACAATTATAAGAGGCAGGTGGAGTACAGTTTTTACTCCACCAGCGCCTAGAGTATTATATAATAGAAGGAACCGCCGCAGGTTGAAGCGACGCGCGGTAAACAGCCGGCTGACATCAGGAGGTGTTCGAAAAGTGCGCGCGCAGCCCCCGGTGCGCGCGCAGGCCGGCTGGCCAGCTCGCAGAATTCCCGGCGTCCCATGCCAGCGTCGCCCGCTGGCATCCTCTTATCTCACCGGGTAAGTGCTAAAGAACGAGATATTATAAAAGAGCAAATTGACGAGATGCTTACAGGAGGCATAATTAGGTCATCTTCTAGCCTCTGGTCTTTTCCAGTAATATTGGTCAAGAAGCGAGATGGTAAATACAGATTTTGCGTGGACTACAGAAAACTGAATAGTGTGACAGTAAAAGATGTCTATCCGATCCCTAGAATAGACGAAGTTATGGATACTCTCCAAGGATCTGTATACTTCTCAGCAATAGACCTCAGATCTGGATATTGGCAAGTTGAAGTCGAAGAAAGAGACAAAATGAAACAGCTTTCACTACAGCGCATGGATTATATGAATTCAACGTGATGCCTTTTGGACTTTGTAACGCGCCTGCTACCTTTGAGAGAAATATGGAGAATATGCTTGGAAATCTGAGATAGCAAATTTGTTTGTGTTACCTGGATGATGTTATCATATAGCCCGGATTTTCCAACGCACCTCAAAAGACTTGAAGCTGTTTTAGATGTTTTCGTGAATCTAATTTGAGGTTAAACGACAAAAAATGCCAATTTGCTTTTGAAGAATTGGTGATTCTCGGCTATATAACGAGCAAACATGGTATAAAACCCGCGGATCATAACATCAAAGCTGTCAGAAATTTTACTCGGCCCAAAAAGGTCAAAGAAGTACAATCCTTTTCGGGAATGTGTTCATATTATAGAAAATTTATCAAAGATTTCTCAAAAATTGCTGACCCTTTGACCAACCTTATAAAAAAAGTGTATCATTTACCTGGACAGAAAGACAAGAGGAAGCGTTTCAAACCCTAAAAACAGCACTATTAAGTCCACCAATTTTAGGTCACTTCAATCCAAATGCGCCTACTTATGTTCATACTGATGCGTCCAACATCGGCATAGGTGCAACACTTGTCCAAGACATCGGTGGTGAAGAGAAGTTGATCTCATATTTGAGTCGTACCCTAAGTAAAGCGGAGCAAAATTATTCAACAACTGAAAAAGAATGTCTGGCCGTTGTCTGGTCAATGTCAAAATTACGGCCCTACCTTTATCGAAGACACTTTAAATAGTAACAGACCATCACGCCTTATGCTGGCTCAAAAACTTGAAAGATCCAACAGGTCGATTGGCAAGATGGGCATTAAAAATTCAAGAATATGACTTCGATATAATACATAAATCAGGAAAGAAGCATCTGGACGCCGATGGCTTATCTAGGGGACCCTTACCAGAAACTGATTGGGATGAGGATTTTGAAAGGCTATTTTTAAATCAAATAACAGAGGAAGAGGATAAGTTTATCGAAAGTGTTAAGAAAAACCTTAATGGAAGCAGGCGATCAATTGCGCAAAACTTTAAAGTAGAAGATGGATGCCTCTTTAAGAAAAACCTGAACCCTGAAGGCAGGGCGTGGTTGCTTGTGGTTCCAGAGAAGAAATATGGAGAAATTATGAAAGAATATCACAATCATATGTCGAATGGCCATCTGGGTATCGCCAGAACCATGTACCGAATAAAGAGTAAATACTTTTGGCCATCCATGCTAAAGAATGTCTCAGAATTCGTTAAGACGTGTCACCTTTGCCAAAGTAGGAAAGGCTCAAACCAATTACCTTCTGGACTACTACAGCCCATTCCCCCAGCCAACTTTCCTTTCGAAAGAATTGGAATTGACTTTGTTGGTCCATTGCCATCTACGAAAAACAGGAAAAAATGGATAATCGTGCTGACGGACTACCAAACTAGATATGCAGAAACAAAAGCAGTCTCGGTAGCAACAGTGAAAGAAGTTTCAAAATTTCTAGTAGAGGATATTTTTCTCCGGTACGGAGCCCCACAATATCTTATTAGTGACAGGGGCCCTCAATTTACCAGTAATTTAATGGAAGAGGTGATGAAAATGTGCAAAATTAAATATTGCTTCACAACGAGCTATCATCCCCAGACTAATGGATCGACAGAACGGTTAAATAGAACATTGATCAATATGCTCAGTATGTATGTGAACACTGATCAGAAGAATTGGGACGAAATACTCCCGTTCATCACTCACGCTTACCATACTACAATTCAGGAAACCACAGGATATTCTCCCTTTTTCCTGATGTTTGGGAGAGAACCCACGTCTCTTTTGGACGACAGGAATATCTCGGTGGACATTGACAAGGATGATTATGATGAATACATAAAACATCACTTAGACAAAATAGACAGAACAAGAAAATTAGTTATTAACAACACAATAAAGACTCAAGAAAGAATAAAAAAGAACTATGACAAAAAAAAACACATGAAAAGAAGCTACGAACCAGGAGAATTAGTAGCAGTTTGGACACCAATTAGGAAAATAGGAAAGTGTGAGAAACTTCTGAGAAAATATTTTGGTTCATATAGAATATTAAAAAAGATGTCTAGCGTCAATTATCTAATAGAACCGAAAGATAATCCGGGCCAAGACCCTCTGATAGTTCATGTTTTAGAGAATCAAGCCTTATTATGAGAGAATGGATGAGGTCATTCACGAGGACGTGACAACCTCTGGAGAGGGGGAAGTGTTACATCCATTTTAATGCGCCTTACATTTATTCAAAATATTCTATGATATTTAATATTTATTTAAAACAGAATATTTAGATTAGCATCATTCCTTTTTATAGTTTCACTCCTTTTGTAATATTTATTGTACATATATCTTTATTGCTTATTGGAGCGGGAGAGGACCTAGACAAAAGACTGCGGATCGCAACCTACGAGGAAGACAAGAATAAATAAACACAATAACTTTAAAAAGTAATTTATTTTTATTTAACTTTATTTATTTACTTTTAATATGGAAACCCGCTCGGGAAACGTGTATAACACCAAGAAGGAAGAAACCAAGGTCGACGACCCTGCAAAGCTTCAACTTGGTGCAACAATATATACATTTTTTTCAGAGCACTATGGTTTCTCAAAAAAAAAAAAAAAATTTCCATTGCCCTTACTGCATTGATACAATAATGGATGGACCCACTCAGAGGATTTGCCAATTTAATCTACCAGACCGCCTTTTAAGAGGACCTAATACCTGTATTGGATCATTATGCTTTTATATTCTACACTGAAGGGAAAATCTTAGAAATTAAATTTAACCCTTAGTTACTCGCGCCAATTTTACTGACGTTAGTACTCGCGCGGGGTCTCGCAGACCCCAATATTCTACAATGAATAAAATATTGATATAATTTTTGCTTGCATCCGAAAGAATACAGTCTTCATTTTACAAATATACCAATAAATTATAAAAATTACATTATTGATTATTTTTATCTGATAAAATTGGTAATATGGCAAAAAATCTAAACTATCAACATATACGAACAATTTCCTTAAAAATATGAATGAAAATCTAAATTATTCTTGTGCGCACTTCTTGTAAAGTGTTTTTGAGTGTTCAGTATAAATATGTTTAGCGCATTTAGCATATATAATTTTGTATTTTCGGTTTTGAAGCGATCACAAAATTGGCAACGCTTCCGTTTCGCTGACGATGACCCTGGCTGATTTTCCTCCTGAAGAAACACTCTAACCTTATATCTGTCAATTAATTATAACATTTTAGGACTTACTTGTTGTGGCTAATCTGTAGAAGAATGTTTAGATATGTTTTTGGTATATCTTCTAGTGGAAAACATTTAATTTCCCATTTTTCTAGATTTGGATCAATTAGCCCAATTGCTATTTCTTCAAAAAACTATTTTATTTTTAATATTTCTAAATTTTTGTTCATTTTATATATAACTTCTGTTGAAACATTGATGAAATATAAGGAGGCACAATGGCCATCTCCTTGTCCTCCTACTTACCATGTAATTTTACACAATTGATCAACTATATCTGATTTTGTTTCATTACAATATTTTCCACTACATTCAGGATATATTTCTTTTGTGTATTCCATGAAGGAAATTAAAATACCTGCTTTGTACTTTTTTGTGGTACATATAAAACAGTGTACTCTCTCTTTCCTTGAAACCAAAAATGGAAGAGTGAGTTGAACGTAGCTTTTGTAGAAAAAAATTGTGCGTAATTTTCGTTTTTATTTTATTCATTGTTTCTAAAAACTAAATAAGGTCATAGTAAAAAGATATAAAGTTTTGCCGAGTTATAAGGCAGCTTACCTATTTCATCATGCTTGAAAATTAAAGTTACGTTATTACTCGCGCGGGGTCCAGTGGACCCCATCTCCATATTATTGACTATTATAGCGCAACAAAATTAAGTTAATACATGTTTACATATTCATTGTCATGTAAAATTAAGCTACTAAAGTTTTGATCTCCAAATGTTTTATAGAATTCTAGATATTTAATGAAATAAGTGTGTCTGGGGTCTATCAGACCCCGCGCGAGTACTTAAGTGTTAAGTAAACTTTGGACATAAACTTTGAGGACTTTATTATATAAGACGGATTTTTAAATTAGTAAACTGAAGAGGAAAAAGAATTGAGAAGGCTTGGCTCATCGGGTGTGAACCTTCCCAGTGATTTCATCAGTTCAATCCACCAGATATCTACAACCATTATATTATTTATTCTATCTTCCAAGAATGTACTTGATGGTTTGTTCTTGGTGATGGTGTATCAAGAAACTTTAAAGAAGCTTGTGGAATTGGACAAATTTCCCCAATATATCAACTTCAATCACAACTATTTCATTTGAAGAGTAAAATAACAAATATATACAAACAATAACAAAATATACACGCTATATATAAACAAAAAATAAAAACATTAAGATGCGAATGTTCTAATTTTCTGAATATAGATGGCACTTTATTGCTTTGTATTAATTTATGCCCAAATGGCCTTGTTCTCATTGTCTGCTGAAGAGCATTGCTCGATGCATATATTCATATGTAATTCTACTGTCCTAAAATCTTATGCCATAAATTGCTTAAATATAATTTCTGAGATTTCATCCTTCATTGTAGTAAATATAAAATAAAGAATAAATATAGAAATTGATTTATTCCTGGCCAACCCGCCCTCTCAGAAATCTGAAATTATATCTGTTGTCCGATCACTTACATTGTTAGTTGACCTTGAGTATTCAAAGTCACAGACTTCTATTATTGTTCTTGAAAGATATTTTGAAATTATTCCATTCCCGACAACCCAGAAGTCTGAAAATTTGTCCATTCCCGAAAACCCTTACAAACCTGAAGTCTGAGAATTTGTCAACTTGCATTGTCATCAGATTCGAACAAGTGTACAAAATAACCGACTTATACGTACTCAGAATGTATATTGGTACAAAACTTGTGGACAGACATGGAAACGAGTTAAATAAAAGTTTTAAACACACAGAAGTTGTTCGCACGCACACATTTGCTTCAGCCCTACGCCCTCTCGAGAGTAGTCGGGAACGATCCCCAAAAGCTCATGCAACAGATTTCAAATTCAAACCAAATTTTGAGGAAGTCATGTGTAACTAGCAAATATATATTTTTAAAATGATTTCTACCTCAAAAATCTGCATATATTTCGCTTCCTCCATTTCTGAAGTACCAGGCTGTACCAGGTCCCAGCTGCTTTTGGCGATATACAGGGACCTGCCGAAGTGGACCACAAATGGAAGAAAGAAATACTTCCCTTTGGAGATGGAATGCTAATTGAAATCTGGGATATGATGTCAAAATTGTATTGGATTATATCGACCGGTCGTTTGAATCCACTCTATTTGGTGCTACAATCGTTACTAAGTAACCAAGATACAACTGCGTGAAGAAGCCTCTAAGAATACTGCGAAAACAACATGGAAATGATAATCTGCCTATTTGTCACAATGACAAAGCAATGCGCTCCGACCTCGGAGAAAGAACCAAACTACGGAATCTGGGAATACTGGACATTCCCAATGATGGTCCTGATACTGACCATTCTGGCCGTGGCCATTCTGGCCATCCTGTGGATAGTTCTGCGGGGAGTCCCTAAGAGGACTGCTGTTAAAGACAACAAGAAAGTACAAGAAGGATGTCCTGACATCAAAATCGAGATTCCAGAAGATGAGGAACCAAAGAAAATCGGAAAAGCAATTTTCTACGTGTGATTTTCAAGACCAAGTGCAGCGTTGTAGGAATGACATCTGTCATTTTCAGATGGTTTTATTAAACCAAGTCCTGTTGTTTCCTCGAATTATTTCGGTTATTTACTTTCTCAATTATATCACACTAGACGAATGGCCCGGGCAACGCCCGGGGTTTACCCGAGTGCGAATATATTCTAAAAACGTTGACTTGGGTGGTCGCTATTAACAGGGTGGTCTGTATAGACAAGTGGATGTATCACACAGCTGATAACAGGGTTGTCTAGAGTGGTCGCTATAGACAGGGTGGTCTGTATAGACAGGTTTATGAGAGAGGCACAAACTTACAGGTTGTTGACGCCGCAATTCCCAGAGAGAGTGTTTTTTGTTGCATCATGCTGTGACTCACACGACGACCCAAGGTCAACAGGGGTGGAGCAGCAAACTTAAGGCTTTCACCGTCTGGCGGCGCTGCTTGCGAGTTATATCTACAATTCTGCAAATAACTCTAAGGATATTCAAGATATTCAAGAAATTGTTTTTCGAAAACCTTTCCGGGGATATACCTAATAATATCCCAGAATTTCATGGCGATTGGATGTATGGTTTTTGAATAACAGGGTTGTCTAGAGGGGGGCAGGGAGGACACGTGTTCCCTTGCAGCCAATGAGCGCGCATTCTATCCGTGAGCTTCAGACAAACAGACAAACAGATAAACAGACAAACAGACAGAATAAGGCAAATATATAAGTAGATTGAGAGAATTGTAGGAAACAATAGAACAAAATAGTAACAGTATCAGGTGGTTGTATTCAGACATCTCCTGATTGTGCAACAGAAAGCTGCTGACAGATTGCACCTCATCAGCAACTTTCAGTTACATGTGGAGATGTCTCTTTCTTAAAAAAAATAATTGTTAATCTGAGAAACAAGCTATCAGCATAAAACCTCTCATAAGGGACCAATCTGATAAGCAGTCACCCTTGTAAAAATTGAAAAAAGACTCTACAAAGTAAAACTCAGCCTCGTAAAATTCAGAGATGACCTCCACGAGAGACCTGTAGTACTCATTTTATTAGGTAAGATCTAATTGGAAGTTCTTAGTATGCTGTAAGAAATGGAAGCATTATAAAGCACGAAAGTTTCTTTTTTAAAACACAAAAAAAAACTCTTTACGGTCCTTTCTGCGATAAAAAATATACAAATATTTATATGTAATTCTGTTGTCCTAAAAGCTTATGTCCATAGTTTGCTTGACTATTCTAAGATTCCACCCGTCATTTAAGCGTATATAATCAAAATCGTCCAATACAGTATTAGAGCTCTAAGAGAAGCGGTCAGATATATTAAATTGGCGAAACCGCTGGGAGGGTTCATCACTGATGAGCCAAGCTCTCTCAATATATTATTCTTCGCAGTAAGGACAGTAGAAGAGTTTGTTTTGTGTTTGGAAAAAGAAACCTTCGTGCTTTATAATGGTTCCAACAACAAGCACCATTATCTTGAAGATAGAAGTTGCCGGTATTCATAGTTATTTAAATTGAAAGACACTTCAGCCGATAAATGTTTTTATTCACTCGAGGTTTCGACAATTTTCTTTTCCTGACGAAGACAAAAAATTTGTCGAAACGTCGAGAAAATAAAAACATTTACTGGCTGAAGTATCTTTTAATGTAAAGAAACAAACATATCATTTATTAACCTTGAAGATAGAGGTTTCCTGGTTGGCATTCATATTTGTGTAAAAAATAGACACTTCACCCAGTTAAAGTTATATTTTCTTATTTATTAAAACTTTAACTGGTCGAAGTGTCTACCATTCAATAATACTCTCTTTTTATTCTTTAGAAATACATATTTTTCAGAGCGATATGGTTTCTTAAAAAAAAAAAGGTTTCTACTACCCTTACAGCTTTGCGCAGAGGCGATATCGTAGCCCATGAGGATCTTCCGAGGCGCGATTATTACTAGTTGAAAACTTTACTACCCTTACTGCAATGATACAATAATAAATGGAACCCTGGCTCATCAGCGGACAACCCTCCCAGCAGTTTAGCCAGTTTAACATACCGCGCTCTTTAATATTTTAAATTGTTGGTTTTTTTTTCGTATTTTATATGCGGTACTAAAGATAAACTTTTAAAAAATGTATTTCGAAACAACTATGGATGTAAGAGATTTAAGGTAAAAGCAATACATATAAAACATGTTTCAATCATTTCTCTTCCGCAAACAATTCATAATGCCTGTCTGTTAGACATAACTTAAATAAGATGTATTAGTAATGGCATTAATACATCAAATTTGAGAAGTTGTCTAATTGTCTAATAGGTCTTTATATATTGTTTGGAGAAAAGCAATGCTCGAAGCATGTATTGCTACTGTCTTTAATTCTTTAAGAATCTCTCGTAGACGCCTGTGAGCTGATTAATCGACCCCATGAAGCTAGATCATAAAGGCGGGCTTGAGGGGCCAAACCAAATGGCCGCTCGGTGCATGGAGGATGTACCAGCTCCTACTGGCTGGAAAACTGGATGAAAGGGTTGCAGCTTCGGCTGCAGGCGTTCAAGCAATACTAGATTAGGTAGCCACTCCATCCTACGATGTCTTTAAAGCTCAGGCGTACAGACTTCGGTCTAGGTAGCCCACTATCAATTGGTGCCTTTAAAGCTCAGGAGCACAGACTTCTGTTTTAGGGCTCAATTCAGAAATTTTATCAGCCATAGTTGCAAGCATTTCCAACTCTTCCTCAATAACCACTATTATATTTTTTATTTCTTGAGGGAGGTTTTCCAACCATATAGTTTTTATCATTTTTTTTCTGATATATCATCAGTTGCCAATGATTTCAATTTATGAAGAAATTGGCTAGGTTTCATATCACCCAATTCGATTCCGGTTATCAAATTTCTTATTCTGTTTGATTCACTGTCTTTGAATAGATTTAGTAGTCTTTGTTTGGCTAGGAAATAATTATTTACTTCTGAAGAAATTATAATGTCCCACAGGGTTTCATCATATTTGGGTTCCAGTTGAGAAACAAGATGGTTTAATTTTGTTGATTTGTTGCTAATTATATTTATTGAAAATTGTGGTTCTACTTGGTAACACCAAATATCTGGCTTGTCATTCCAAAATAGGAGGTATCTTTATGCTAACATTATAGGCTTCTGGACCATTTTTTATTTGATTTTCAGCTATATTTTCTTATTGAATCATTTATACAAGGGCGAAATTAGCGATATGCAAAATAGGCTTACCAATATTCTTTAGAACGGCTCACCAGTTTATTGCGTCTTATTTTGCTACAAGTAATCAGAATTAATGTTGAAACAAGTAACAAGTAGTTATTTGACACAATGTTTTATTTTAATTATTTATAGATTTTAAAGAAGCAAACAAAAGCCATTTTGCAACTGTTTATTATTTTACGTTTTTTATATTGATGATGATTATAATTTTTTATTCACATATGTAATTAGAATTTTTTATAAATATTCTTAATATTTTAAATAATATTATTTATTTATTTAAAAGTTGTTTCTTTTAATTATCTATATATATATAACGGTATCGAAAGAAGACCCAACTTGCCCCCACTGCCAAGATGAAGAGCAAACCGTAGACCACCTCCTCTTCACTTGCCCAACCTTCCAATACCAAAGATTCCAGACAGCCACTCTCCTAGGTATCACCAACATATGTCCAGCATCCCTAGAAAATCTCCCAAGAAAGAAATCTGCCTGGTAACACCTCATTAATTGGACTTCCATTGGCATTGTATAAAAATCCAAGAAGACTTAGGTCAGAAGGACATCCCGGGTAGTTGGCAATTTCTGTACGCTCCAGGAACCTGGGTTACTTAAATAAATAATAATAATATATATATATAAAAAATTGAATGTCTGTCTGTCTGTACTCTATAGATTCAAAAACCATACATCCAATCGTCGTGTAATTTTGATATATTATTAGGTATATCCCCGGGTAGGTTTTTAAAAAATAATTTCTTGAATATCTTGAATATCCTTAGAGTTATTTGCAGATTTGTAGATTTAACTCGTAAGCAGCGCGCCCATTGCGGCGTTGATAACAAGTTTTTTTGTCTATAAGTTTTATTATCACTAAGTTTATTATCTTAAAGATAATATATCAAAAGTAAGATTTTCTACCTATTAATTGCGCACAAGTCAAAGTTAGTTTTATCATTTATCTACAACATATATATTGAGAGAATAGATAAAATGATGATTTTGTAATGTAGAAAATTAGGAAAGACAAAATTCAGGATGACATGGCAATTTATTTGAGACAAGAATAATGATACAATTCCAAGGTAAGATACTATTCCTTTAACTTCTAATTACCGAGGGAACCAAAATTAATATTGATTTTATTCAACTCTTATCGAGTATTTTTCAAGGGACCAGGAAAAAATGTTCATTTTATCGAGATATTCAAATTTACGAGTTATAAATTATCAAAAAAAAATATATATTATTTATAAGTTTATAGAGAATTGTTTTAACAAATGTTCGTTAGACAAACCTTTACTCGGGTAAAACCCGGGCGAAGCCGGGTACATCCGCTAGTTTAATATATTTTACATTTAAATAACCCACCCCAAAATATTTTAGTTATTATTTTAAAATTAAACAATCTAGAATAAAAAAGCAAAGATAATTGATAAATAGATAAGGCAAATGATAAAGTCAGCAATAATTTGTAAAGGATAAAAAAATTGAATAATATTAGAAAACTAACAAAGTATTTCCCTAATTAGAAAATGATAAATTTACCTATTTACAAGTTTACAGTTTATATCTCTAGAGTCCACTACATTACCTCTACGACCAAAATTTGGTCCCAGAGGATTCCTGAAAAATCAAGAAATAGGTATTTAAGGCCAAATTTATATATATATATATGTGGCAATATAGTGGTAAATGTGTTGAGGAGAAAAATAATCACACGACGAGTTGTTAGAGCAATCATCCAGGCAGCCAGCCGAGAGAGCGAGCGAGACGTTATCTGCTGAACGACTGTTTTCCCTGTGTACACAACCGGGGCTAACCAGGATAGTCGCCAGGTGGTGACGCCCCCCTCAGGAATGTGGCCAAAAAAATGGTCGTTAGTTAGTTGTCTAAAGTGTCTCGCTTTAGCGGCCCATTTCTCTCTCGTTGGCTGTTGGTTTGTTTTATTAATCCTGGAAGAGCATATATTATGACATATATATATTAAAAATAAAAAGGGCATCTCCTGACCACGAGCACATGTGCTTTTTAGATGGCAGAACGCCATCTAGTGGAGCAAAAATAAACTAAACGTTTATTTAGCTTGCTCCGTAATATTTGGCTAACCAATTTCTTGATAAATCAAGAAAAGCCATCCACGATTATCAAGAAATTGGTTGGCCAAATATTACGGAGCAAGCTAAATAAACGTTTAGTTTATTTTTGCTCCACTAGATGGCGCTTTGCCATCTAAAAAGCACATGTGCTCGTGGTCAGGAGATTCCTTCTCTATTTTTAATATCAACACCTGACCCACTTATCTTTTATTTTTATTTCTATTGTTTTTTAATATATATATATATTATATGAATAAAATAATTTTTCTGCTTGATTTTTGATCATTTTGAGGATTATGGTAATGGTGATGCAGTCGTGGCTAAAATCTTGAAAGCATAACAACAAAAATGGCCTTGATCAGAGATTGTTTTATTTGAGCTAAAGTAATATATAAGAACATAATTTGATTAAAGTACTACCTGGCTTAAGGCGTAAGAATAAAAAAATGAAAAGGTTATTTAGATAATGTACAAATGTTTTGAGCCGACCAACGGTGATAAAAACGGGAATATTCTTGCCATCGCCCGCACAAGTCTCAGTGGAGACTTTTCCGGGCACACTGTATCTAAAACGTCAAGGCAGCAGACGCGATGTCAGGTTGCCAGGGATTCTAGGATCTGGCGGCTGGAGATTTCTCGCAGGGGTGGTGGAAACGTTCAGGGGAACGTGCCAGGGTGCAGCGGGGCAGGAGTCTTGAATTGGCCAAGAATCCAGTAGAAGTGACAGATGGAAATAGGAGGCAGAAGGTCCTTGAAGCCTAGAACTTGAGGGCCCTATATTTCAGGATGGGGCAGCTTGAGGCTCTCGCTTCGTGCTTGTCTGGAAGGCCCTTTGAGCAGCAGTTGGCATATTTGGAGGTGCGCTGGTCAGCAATAAAAGGGCAGGCGCGGCCTTCATGGCCGTCTTCATCACAGTGGAAGCACTTAGAAGCTCTGGTGCATTGGGCAGAGTTGTGGCCGAAGCCACAACAGCGGAAGCATACGAGGGCGCGAATGGACTCCTCGAAGTTGAGGATTACTCCATCCACCACGATTCTTACGCGAACGCCCAGGGCTCTAAAGGTCTTGATGTCCACCTCGATGAAGGCGGTGCAGGTCTGGGTGCCGAACGGTGCGCCACGCGCACCACTTTGCCCCCAGGAAGTTTACTAACAGCTGCGGTTCACAGGAAGGTCTCCTCAATTGTGGAGTTGGATGTTTCCTCATCAACTTTGAAGAGGCAGATCCGTGGCAGGATCTCCTTCTGCTGGTGGACCTTCATTCCATTTAACTTGCTGGCCAGGGAGGTAGACACCTCAGGGATGGTCTCAGGATTACTGGAGTGGAGGACCAGCTTCCCCTTGGAGCGCAGGGAGGCCCAAACGCCTTGGGGGAGAGTGTGGGCAGCGCGGACAGCTTTAAGCATCTTCCTTGGGTCACCCTGAGGGTCATCATATATGACCACTGTGTGGGCCGCCGATTTTTCTCCATGGAGGACCACTTGGGAGGCCGCAGGCTTGGAGACGCGGGAAGGCGCAGGTTTCGTAGGACCTTTCGGGCTTGTCCTTTTTTGCAGGCGGGTTGGGAGCCTCAAGCTGCTTCCTTTTGGTTGGAGCAGGGTCAGGCAAGGTGGAGGCAGGGATGGCAGCAGGAGCAGGAGTGGCGGGTTTGTTGGAGTCAGTCATGGAGCTAGTTTCCTTGCAGGAAGGAGCAGGGCAGGTTTGGGTGCTGTGGCAGGCAGTCTGGGGCCTGTTAGCCTCCTTAACTTCGTCCAGCTCCGCGAAGGAATGGAGGGTGCTGAGAGGTTCTGTACTTCAGCAGTGAGGGCCTTGATCAGTTCAGACCGCCTGGCGATGAAATGGACGAGGTCCTCATGCAGAGTCAATAGGGCGGGATGGCCAATGGCATGCAGGATGTCATGGTTGCGTTGAATCACCATTTCGTCCTCCCTCTCCATGTCGTCGAGGTTCACGATGAGCCTCTTGGCATTCTTCTTCTTTTTCTTGGCAGGGTTCATGGCAAGAACAGGAGAGCAAAGATGTAACGGGGATAAAAACAATGAGTTTATATAGTGGAAGCGTGACCTCTGGCGGCGATTTAGCAGAATATTAGTATCTATGAAATATATAATTTTAAATATAATAATATATCAATATAACATATATATATGTTATATTAAAATATTATTTTATTTAAAATTATATTTCACGCTTCCCCTAAAAAAATTCTCTGTTTTTGTTTTCCGATGACATGCTCAAACCGTTTGTAAATTATGTAAATAAGTTTTTTTTATTCTTGCGCCTTAAGCCAGGCAATACCTTTCTCAAATTTGGCTTCCTATAATACATGAGCTCAATTAAAGCTATTTCTAATCTTCATTATTTTTATTATAGTTTCAAAATTTTAACCACGACTGCATTACCATAGCATAATCCTCAAGATAATCAAAAATCAACAGAAATCCCATTTCTTTGATAATATATATATCATAAGAGATATAATATTGACAAAAATAATTGCTCAATTTGAAGAAAGATTTATTTGTATTTAATATTGTAGAAGACCTCAATTAAATGTTCATTTCGATAATCAGAAGTTGTCTTTATGGTAGTTTAACAATCCCTATTTGATATTATTCTTAACACAAGGCAATAACGCGCCATCTATACATATAAAATAAAAGGACTTAAAAGCGCGAATGTTTCTTTTAAACATAATACAAATTTCTACTGTCCTTACTGCGATGAAAAAATATATTGGGAGGGCTTGGCTCATCAGTGGTGAACCCTCCCAGCGGTTTCGCCAATTTAATCCACCAGACCGCTTCTCAGAGCTCTAATACTGTATTGGATCATTCTGCTTTTATATGCTACACTGAAGGATGGAATATTAGAAATGGTTTTCAAGTAAACTATGGACATAAGCTTATAGGACAGTAGAATTACATTCAAATATTTGCTTCGAGCAATGCTCTTCAGCAAACAATAAAGACAAGGCCAGTTAGGCATAAATTAACACAAGGCAATAACGCGCCGTCTATACATATAAAATAAAAGGACTTAAAAGCGCGAATGTTTCTTTTAAACATAATACAAATTTCTAGTGTCCTTACTTCATCGCAGTAAGGACAGTAGAAATTTGTATTATGTTTAAAAGAAACATTCGCGCTTTTAAGTCCTTTTATTTTATATGTATAGATGGCGCGTTATTGCCTTGTGTTAATTTATGCCTAACTGGCCTTGTCTTTATTGTTTGCTGAAGAGCATTGCTCGAAGCAAATATTTGAATGTAATTCTACTGTCCTATAAGCTTATGTCCATAGTTTACTTGAAAACCATTTCTAATATTCCATCCTTCAGTGTAGCATATAAAAGCAGAATGATCCAATACAGTATTAGAGCTCTGAGAAGCGGTCTGGTGGATTAAATTGGCGAAACCGCTGGGAGGGTTCACCACTGATGAGCCAAGCCCTCCCAATATATTTTTTCATCGCAGTAAGGACAGTAGAAATTTGTATTATGTTTAAAAGAAACATTCGCGCTTTTAAGTCCTTTTATTTTATATGTATAGATGGCGCGTTATTGCCTTGTGTTAATTTATGCCTAACTGGCCTTGTCTTTATTGTTTGCTGAAGAGCATTGCTCGAAGCAAATATTTGAATGTAATTCTACTGTCCTATAAGCTTATGTCCATAGTTTACTTGAAAACCATTTCTAATATTCCATCCTTCAGTGTAGCATATAAAAGCAGAATGATCCAATACAGTATTAGAGCTCTGAGAAGCGGTCTGGTGGATTAAATTGGCGAAACCGCTGGGAGAGTTCACCACTGATGAGCCAAGCCCTCCCAATATATTTTTTCATCGCAGTAAGGACAGTAGAAATTTGTATTATGTTTAAAAGAAACATTCGCGCTTTTAAGTCCTTTTATTTTATATGTATAGATGGCGCGTTATTGCCTTGTGTTAATTTATGCCTAACTGGCCTTGTCTTTATTGTTTGCTGAAGAGCATTGCTCGAAGCAAATATTTGAATGTAATTCTACTGTCCTATAAGCTTATGTCCATAGTTTACTTGAAAACCATTTCTAATATTCCATCCTTCAGTGTAGCATATAAAAGCAGAATGATCCAATACAGTATTAGAGCTCTGAGAAGCGGTCTGGTGGATTAAATTGGCGAAACCGCTGGGAGGGTTCACCACTGATGAGCCAAGCCCTCCCAATATATTTTTTCATCGCAGTAAGGACAGTAGAAATTTGTATTATGTTTAAAAGAAACATTCGCGCTTTTAAGTCCTTTTATTTTATATGATATTATTCTTAACAGCCTTTTATTGTGTCTTAAGTGAGGATGTGATTATACAGTGCTATTTCGCTTCGTTATATATAATGAACGAAGACATTTACACGCGAATGTTTCTTTTTTTCACAAATAAATCAAAATTTCTATTGTCCTTACTTCGAAAAAAAAATTATTGGGAGGGCTTGGCTCATCAGTGGTGTACCTTCCCAGCGGATTCGCCAATTTAATCAACCAGACGGCTTATTTAGAGTCCTAATACTGTATTGGACCATTCTGCTTCATATGCTACACTTAAGAAAAGAATCTTAGAAATGGTATATAATAAAACTATGGACATAAGCTTTGAGGACTTTATTATATGAGATGGATTGTTTAAATTGGTAAACTGAAAAGGAAAAATAATTGAGAAGGCTTGGCTCATCGATTGTGAACCTTTCCATTGATTTCATCAGTTTAATCCACCAGATCGCTACACAACCATTATATTATTCATTCTGACTACTAAGAATGTACTTGATGGTTTATTCTAGGTGAAGGTGTATCGAGAAACTATAAAGAAAATCTTGTGGAATTGGATAAATTGCTCAAATATTTCAATTTCGATCACAACTCTTTCATTTGAAGGGAAAAAACAACAAATATTAAAAGGACTATAACAAAGTAATTACGCACCACCTATATAGAGCAAATAAAAACATTACGACGCGAATGTTTTCATTTGCTGTATATAGATGGCACTTTATTACATTGTATTAATATATGCCTAACTGGCTTTGTTCTTATTTTCTGCGGAAGAGCATTGCTCGATGCAAATATTCATATGTAATTCTACTGTCCAAAAATATTATGTCCATAGTTTCCTTAAATACCATTTCTGAGATTTCATCCTTCAGTATAGCATATATGCAATAAACAATGAATATAGAAATTGAAGTCTTCATCAATGGTTATGTAAAATCAGTCGAGACAAGAGTGTTCATTCCCTAGTTGGGCTTTTTTTCTATTTGAAGTAAATTTTCTTTTTTTTTTTTTATTTATGGAGCCGAACCAGAAGTCTCAAAATCGAGATCCTCGAAGATGGGGAACCAAAGAAAATAGGAAAATCAATTTTCTACGTGTAATTTTCAAGACCAACTGCAGCTTTATTGGAATGACATCTGTCATTTTCAGATGGTTTTATTAAACCTATTCCTGTGTGCTTCCTCGAATTATTTCGGTTATTTACTTTCTCAATCATGTCACATTGAGAGAATTGAATGAAACAATAGAACAAAGTGAAATAGCATCTGGTGGTTAAATTAAGTCATCTCCTGATCGTGCGACAGAAAGCTGCTGACAGATTGCGCCTCATCAGCAACTTTCAGTTACACGAGCAGAAGTCTCTTTAAAAAAAAAAAGAATTGTTTATCTGAAAAGCAAGCTATCAGCATAAAACCTCTCATAAGAGACCAATCTGATAAGCAGTCACCCTTGTAAAAATTGAAAAAAGACTCTACAAAGTAAAACTCAGCCTCTTAAAATTCAGAGATGACCTCCACGAGAGACCTGTAGTACTCATTTTATTAGGTAAGCTCTAATTGGAAGTTCTTAGTATGCTGTAAGAAATGGAAGCATTATAAAGCACGAATGTTTCTTTTTTAAAACATAAAAAAAACTCTTTACGAATATATACTCTATACAAATATTTATATGTAATTCTATTGTCCTAAAATCTTATCTCCATAGTTTGCTTGAATACTATTCTAAGATTCCACCCGTCATTACAGCGTATATGAGAAAATACCTCTAATACAGTATTGGAGTTCTAAGTGAAGCGGTCTGATATATTAAGTTGGCGAAACCGCTGGGAGGGTTCACCACTGATAGGCCAAGCCCTCCCAATTTATATTTTCATCGCAGTTTGGACAGTAAAAGAGTTTGTTTTGTGTTTGGAAAAAGAAACATTAGTGCTTTATAATGCTTCCATTTCTTATACATAGATGACATGTTATCGCCTTATGTCGACGACTCTTAAATCATTACAACAACAAGCACCATTATCTTGAAGATAGAAGTTGCCGGTATTCATAGTTATTTAAATTGAAAGACACTTCAGCCGATAAATGTTTTTATTCATTCGAGGTTTCGACAATTTTCTTTTCCTGACGAAGACAAAAAATTTGTCGAAACGTCGAGAAAATAAAAACATTTACTGGCCGAAGTATCTTTTAATGTAAAGAAACAAACATACCATTTATTAACCTTGAAGATAGAGGTTTCCTGGTTGGCATTCATATTTGTGTAAAAAATAGACACTTCGCCCAGTTAAAGTTATATTTTCTTATTTATTAAAACTTTAACTGGTCGAAGTGTCTACCATTCAATAATACTCTCTTTTTATTCTTTAGAAATACATATTTTTCAGAGCGATATGGTTTCTTAAAAAAAAAAAAAAGGTTACTACTACCCTTACAGCTTTGCGCAGAGGCGATATCGTAGCCCATGAGGATCTACCGAGGCGCGATTATTACTAGTTGAAAACTTTCTACCCTTACTGCAATGATACAATAATAAATGGAACCCTGGCTCATCAGCGGACAACCCTCCCAGCAGTTTAGCCAGTTTAACATACCGCGCTCTTTAATATTTTAAATTGTTGTTTTTTTTTCGTATTTTATATGCGGTACTAAAGATAAACTTTTAAAAAATGTATTTCGAAACAACTATGGATATAAGAGATTTAAGGTAAAAGCAATACATATAAAACATGTTTCAATCATTTCTCTTCCGCAAACAATTCATAATGCCTGTCTGTTAGACATAACTTAAATAAGATGTATTAGTAATGGCATTAATACATCAAATTTGAGAAGTTTTCTAATTGTCTAATAGGTCTTTATATATTGTTTGGAGAAAAGCAATGCTCGAAGCATGTATTGCTACTGTCTTTAATTCTTTAAGAAACTCTCGTAGACGCCTGAGAGCTGATTAATCGACCCCATGAAGCTAGATCATAAAGGCGGGCTTGAGGGGCCAAACCAAATGGCCGCTCGGTGCATGGAGGATGTACCAGCTCCTACTGGCTGGAAAACTGGATGAAAGGGTTGCAGCTTCGGCTGCAGGCGTTCAAGCAATACTAGATTAGGTAGCCACTCCATCCTACGATCACTTTAAAGCTCAGGCGTACAGACTTCGGTCTAGGTAGCCCACTATCAATTGGTGCCTTTAAAGCTCAGGAGCACAGACTTCTGTTTTAGGGCTCAATTCAGAAATTTTATCAGCCATAGTTGCAAGCTTTTCCAACTCTTCCTCAATAACCACTATTATATTTTTTATTTCTTGAGGGAGGTTTTCCAACCATATAGTTTTTATCATTTTTTTCTGATATATCATCAGTTGCCAATGATTTCAATTTATGAAGAAATTGGCTAGGTTTCATATCACCCAATTCGATTCCGGTTATCAAATTTCTTATTCTGTTTGATTCACTGTCTTTGAATAGATTTAGTAGTCTTTGTTTGGCTAGGAAATATTTATTTACTTCTGAAGAAATTATAATGTCCCACAGGGTTTCATCATATTTGGGTTCCAGTTGAGAAACAAGATGGCTTAATTTTGTTGATTCGTTGCTAATTATATTTATTGAAAATTGTGCTTCTACTTGGTAACACCAAATATCTGGCTTGTCATTCCAAAATAGGAGGTATCTTTATGCTAACATTATAGGCTTCTGGACCATTTTTTATTTGATTTTCAGCCATATTTTCTTATTGAATCATTTTTAGAAGGGCGAAATTAGCGATATGCAAAATAGGCTTACCAATTTTCTTTATTCTTTAGAACGGCTCACCAGTTTATTGCGTCTTATTTTGCTACAAGTATTCAGAATTAATGTTGAAACAAGTAACAAGTAGTTATTTGACACAAACAATGTTTTATTTTAATTATTTATAGATTTTAAAGAAGCAAACAAAAGCCATTTTGCAACTGTTTATTATTCTACGTTTTTTATATTGATGATGATTATAATTTTTTATTCACATATGTAATTAGAATTTTTTATAAATATTCTTAATATTTTAAATAATATTATTTATTTATTTAAAAGTTGTTTCTTTTAATTATCTATATATATATAACGGTATCGAAAGAAGACCCAACTTGCCCCCACTGCCAAGATGAAGAGCAAACCGTAGACCACCTCCTCTTCACTTGCCCAACCTTCCAATACCAAAGATTCCAGACAGCCACTCTCCTAGGTATCACCAACATATGTCCAGCATCCCTAGAAAATCTCCCAAGAAAGAAATCTGCCTGGTAACACCTCATTAATTGGACTTCCATTGGCATTGTATAAAAATCCAAGAAGACTTAGGTCAGAAGGACATCCCGGGTAGTTGGCGACTTCTGTACGCTCCAGGAACCTGGGTTACTTAAATAAATAATAATAATATATATATATATAAAAAATTGAATGTCTGTCTGTCTGTACTCTATAGATTCAAAAACCATGCATCCAATCGTCGTGTAATTTTGATATATTATTAGGTATATCCCCGGGTAGGTTTTTAAAAAATAATTTCTTGAATATCTTGAATATCCTTAGAGTTATTTGCAGATTTGTAGATTTAACTCGCAAGCAGCGCCCCTATTGCGGCGTTGATAACAAGTTTTTTTATCTATAAGTTTTATTATCACTAAGTTTATTATCTTAAAGATTATATATCAAAAGTAAGATTTTCTACCTATTAATTGCGCACAAGTCAAAGTTAGTTTTATCATTTATCTACAACATATATATTGAGAGAATAGATAAAATGATGATTTTGTAATGTAGAAAATTAGGAAAGACAAAATTCAGGATGGCATGGCAATTTATTTGAGACAAGAATAATGATACAATTCCAAGGTAAGATACTATTCCTTTAACTTCCAATTACCGAGGGAACCAAAATTAATATTGATTTTATTCAACTTATCGAGTATTTTTCAAGGGACCAGGAAAAAATGTTCATTTTATCGAGATATTCAAATTTACGAGTTATAAATTATCAATATATATATATATATATATATTTTTATAAGTTTATAGAGAATTGTTTTAACAAATGTTCGTTAGACAAACCTTTACTCGGGTAAAACCCGGGCGAAGCCGGGTACATCCGCTAGTTTAATATATTTTACATTTAAATAACCCACCCCAAAATATTTTAGTTATTATTTTAAAATTAAACAATCTAGAATAAAAAAGCAAAGATAATTGATAAATAGATAAGGCAAATGATAAAGTCAGCAATAATTTGTAAAGGATAAAAAAATTGAATAATATTAGAAAACTAACAAAGTATTTTCCCTAATTAGAAAATGATAAATTTACCTATTTACAAGTTTACAGTTTATATCTCTAGAGTCCACTACATTACCTCTACGACCAAAATTTGGTCCCAGAGGATTCCTGAAAAATCAAGAAATAGGTATTTAAGGCCAAATTTATATATATATATATGTGGCAATATAGTGGTAAATGTGTTGAGGAGAAAAATAATCACACGACGAGTTGTTAGAGCAATCATCCAGGCAGCCAGCCGAGAGAGCGAGCGAGACGTTATCTGCTGAACGACTGTTTTCCCTGTGTACACAACCGGGGCTAACCAGGATAGTCGCCAGGTGGTGACGCCCCCCTCAGGAATGTGGCCAAAAAAATGGTCGTTAGTTAGTTGTCTAAAGTGTCTCGCTTTAGCGGCCCATTTCTCTCTCGTCGGCTGTTGGTTTGTTTTATTAATCCTGGAAGAGCATATATTATGACATATGGCCCCCGTTGAAGAAGGCTGAACATAGTTTAAGTATATTTAAAGCTGGTGAAGCCAGGAATAGAGAAAATAATTTTACAGTTAAAATTAGTTAAGGTAATGATGACATAGTTTTATGTAAATAAAATATTGTATAGTACACAAGTAAATATTATTTACAAGCAATTTTACAACACCGGGGAGTTTGACATTTAAGGAAATCTTTGAAAATATCAAGGTTATAAAAGGCTATATACAACAAAATCTAATGTACTATAAGGGAAGTGATATGGAGGAGTGTGAACAACGAGAAGAAGAGTCACATACATATGGTGAAATTCTGAAGATCATTAAGACTGGGGAACTCTACACTTTAAGATATTTTTCAGGCGGACATGGCAAGGGGAAACTTGTCATGGGCTTTCTATGCTATAAGTGTAGAGTACGAGAAATGAGATTGAGGTTGCCAATTGTGTGAGCTCAGGACTGAGGTAAATATAAAACTACATACAATGTTAGAACCTCGGCGAACAGAGCGAGGGAGACTTGCCCTGGGCCAATCTAACTTATCTATGCAGTTACTTGGGTAGCGAGTCCGAGGGGAAAAGTCCCATGTGTAGGTGAGGAAGTCGAACGGACTTATATTTAATTTGCGGAAAGTATGCGCGCACAGTGCCAAAAATTGGGACGAGGACTGCGTTGTCCGTTACAAGTGACAAGCTGCTCGTACACGAGGTGTTTGAACCGTCGTGGGAGCTTGTGCAAGGCGATGATTTCGCGGTGGGTTGAAAGTAAGACCCATGTCTGCGCGAAATGATGACGGACCGGACAAAATCAGCGACGATGTTTAACGTACCTCCGTGCTGGTTTGGACAATGGACAAACATAGATTTGAAGACAGGTTCCGTGTGGCGAACGTGTGGCGCGAGAAGAAGAAGCGAACTGTGTCGTTCGATGCAGATTGTTCAAGTGCGAACAAAAAGGGGTTGATAAATATCTAGCAGTTAGTCAATCTGTACCCTGTGACGAACACACCATTGGCTAGATGGTGTGGGTCGGTGGATAGGCTAGAGATGAACTACGAAATAAATTATCATAAATGAAGGGCGAAGGTTAGGATTTTGAAATGACAATATAGAAGTTCGATAATTGATTAATCAATAATTCTCTATAAAGGTCCTGAGCTGGTATAAAGTTAACAAAGTTGTAAGAATGAGAGGGGCATTAAGGGGAAGATAGATAAGAGTCACCAAGGGTTGGTTGTAAGCAAGGCTCACGTGGTGGTTGGAATTCTTCGACGCCTGACATACAGGGTGAATTTTGAGTCGTTTAGGGAAAGAAATTATTTTTCGTGAGCCGTGCTTACAAGTAGGAGAGGTCTATACAAATAGATATACAAAAGTTTAGGTGCTGGAGGCATATTTTTATAAATAAATTGATTATGAAAAATCTATTGTTAATAGTAAAAATCGTAAAGCATTAATAGGTAGGATTCCAATTTTTTTTTTGAGAGTTTTTTTTTTTTTTTAAGAGTTACGTTAAAAATGGAAATTATTTAATTAAAATAACGATTGTTAAATTCTACTGGTAAGGTAACTAATTAAATTAGTTACAAATATCTAGATAAATAGTATGGAGCATAAATTCATTGTTAATAGGCATGGAGAGAATAAATGGAGCTAATTATGTAAATATTGGGACAATTTATAAGGAATGACTTATTTAAAGAATTAATGGAAGGGGTAAAACAATTTCACTTACAGGTTATGCTGGATTAGAGAGCAGGTAAGTTCATTGAGATTCGGGAGAGTTCTGTCTGTGACACTGAGCGTACCAGTGTTGTACATCACAGTAGCGGCAGGGATATGGCGGAGACTTGTCCATGATGGAGGAAGGTGTCCTGCCCTGGCACGGTGGTCGTTCTTGGGTAGATCTAGTGCTGGAAGAAGTGTGTGGCAGCTCCATCTCCGTCGTAGGTGAATACTTCTTCGGGATCACGGTTCAAAAGTTGGCGAAGAAGGAGTTGAGGGCTCGAATAGGAGTGGTTACAGTTGAGTTGGGTTTGGCCGATCATCGTGGCTTGGCTTCTTGTTTCTTCATACTCCGGTATATGAGGGATTTGCTTCCCGGCCAGGTCTTATCCTGTCGACTTTTCAATGTGGCAATATAGTGGTAAATGTGTTGAGGAGAAAATAATCACACGACGAGTTGTTAGAGCAATCATCCAGGCAGCCAGCCGAGAGAGCGAGCGAGACGTTATCTGCTGAACGACTGTTTTCCCTGTGTACACAACCGGGGCTAACCAGGATAGTCGCCAGGTGGTGACGCCCCCCTCAGGAATGTGGCCAAAAAAATGGTCGTTAGTTAGTGTCTAAAGTGTCTCGCTTTAGCGGCCCATTTCTCTCTCGTTGGCTGTTGGTTTGTTTTATTAATCCAAGAAGAGCATATATTATGACATATATATATTAAAAATAAAAAGGGCATCTCCTGACCACGAGCACATGTGCTTTTTAGATGGCAGAACGCCATCTAGTGGAGCAAAAATAAACTAAACGTTTATTTAGCTTGCTCCGTAATATTTGGCTAACCAATTTCTTGATAAATCAAGAAAAGCCATCCACGATTATCAAGAAATTGGTTGGCCAAATATTACGGAGCAAGCTAAATAAACGTTTAGTTTATTTTTGCTCGACTAGATGGCGCTTTGCCATCTAAAAAGCACATGTGCTCGTGGTCAGGAGATGCCTTCTCTATTTTTAATATCAACACCTGACCCACTTATCTTTTATTTTTATTTCTATTGTTTTTTAATATATATATATATATTTATTCAAAGACCCTGCTTAGGATTAAAACTTCTCAGAAGCATAACAATAGTACCAACCTAGAGGTTAACTGGTGTGGATGCATTCCTCTGGGAGTAAGACTATTGAGAAATTCAGTAGGGAGTTATTTTGCTTCTCCGCATTCTAACACTCCAACTGTTAACACTGTGGAAACACTGACTCATGTTTGGTAAGCAATTTCAGGGAAGAAACTATAGACATTGGATTAAATAAATTATTAATTAAATTGCATTAAATAAAAATTATTAGATTTAAATAAATATTATTAGAGTGAAAAAAAAAAGAAAAAATTAACAAATTAGAAAATAAAATTTCGAAAAATACAACTATATTGCAGATAAGATAAGAGGACCTTATTAAAAAATAAATAAATAAACTGTAATTCGACACTATCGATAATTCGACACTTTCGAATTTTCGACCATTTTAAAAATCAAATTTACAAGGTTGATTGTTGTTTAAATACAACTTTGCTTTTGCATGCATAAACACAGGCTCTTGTAGCAAGAACCCAAATATTATTTATAGTCATAGCAAAAGCCAACTTTAGTGAAAACTGATGCCTCTTCAGAATGAATGGAAGACTGAAATCTGAAGGAGCAGAAGATATGGGTCATCTTTACATGTATGCTATCCAATGTTCGCACACTTGAAAAAGCCACATATAAAGTTGTCCGTGCGTAAACACAGGCTCTTGTAGCCAAGGTTTGGCCTTGAGCCTTATTTATAGTCATAGCAAAAGCCAACCTTAGTGAAAACTAACGCCTCTCTAGAATGAAGCGAAGGTTGGTATCCGAAGGGGCCAAAGATATTTCAGACACTATACAGTGTGTTCAACTTTGGGCACTGTCAGTATATGTGCTTCAAGGACATGAGAGCACATGCGCTGAAACACCATACGTGTTCCATCGCAAAGATCCTAAAGGCATTGGTGAAAGTATAAATAAATATTTTGGAAATGAAAAATACATATATATATAAGAAAATAAATTGGAATAAAAATTTACAAACTATATTTCAGAGTGGATACATATTTGAAAGGAAAAAAAAGAAAATTGCAAACAACAAAACTATATTACAAATATGACATGAAAACTAACGCCTCTCTAGAATGAAGCGAAGGTTGGTATTCAAAGGGGCCAAAGATATTTCAGACACTATACAGTGTGTTCAACTTTGGGCACTGTCAGTATATGTGCTTCAAGGACATGAGAGCACATGCGCTGAAACACCATACGCGTTCCATCGCAAAGATCCTAAAGGCATTGGTGAAAGTATAAATGACCCATATCTTCTGCTCCTTCAGATTTCAGTCTTCCATTCATTCTGAAGAGGCATCAGTTTTCACTAAAGTTGGCTTTTGCTATGACTATAAATAATATTTGGGTTCTTGCTACAAGAGCCTGTGTTTATGCATGCAAAAGCAAAGTTGTATTTAAACAACAATCAACCTTGTAAATTTGATTTTTAAAATGGTCGAATTATCGAAAGTGTCGAATTATCGAGTGTCGAATTACAGTTTGTTTATGTATTTTTTAATAAGGTCCTCTTATCTTATCTGCAATATAGTTGTATTTTTCGAAATTTTATTTTCTAATTTGTTAATTTCTTTCTTTTTTTTTTCACTCTAATAATATTTATTTAAATCTAATAATTTTTATTTAATGCAATTTAATTAATAATTTATTTAATCCAATGTCTATAGTTTCTTCCCTGAAATTGCTTACCAAACATGATTCAGTGTTTCCACAGTGTTAACAGTTGGAGTGTTAGAATGCGGAGAAGCAAAATAACTCCCTACTGAATTTCTCAATAGTCTCACTCCCAGAGGAATGCATCCACACCAGTTAACCTCTAGGTTGGTACTATTGTTATGCTTCTGAGAAGTTTTAATCCTAAGCAGGGTCTTTGAAAATGGTACACGTATGGTGATACAGTGCATGTGCTCTCATGTCCTTAAAGTAGTGTAGTTCTGTTGTTTGCAATTTCATTTTCTGATTTGTTAAAATTTTTCTTCTATAGTTTCTCACCTGCGGGTCCTTCGGGTAAACCCGGGGCGTTGCCCGGGTCACTCGGCTAGTATGTATATAAAAAAGCAAAGCCCAATTCTAAACCCAAATTTTTTTTTTATGAGAAGAACATCAACATATTGCATGATTACGGCAGTCCATAGCTTCCCTGACAAAAATTCATCAAGA
The DNA here is from genome assembly GCA_030710605.1 of Cordylochernes scorpioides. Lineage (NCBI taxonomy): Eukaryota > Metazoa > Arthropoda > Arachnida > Pseudoscorpiones > Chernetidae > Cordylochernes > Cordylochernes scorpioides. The sequence continues at coordinate 22,114,626 of CP092872.1, read as the reverse complement.
AAGTTAAATATTCCAAAAATATTTCTGTGTATATATTGCTAAATGTGTAAATAACATGTATATAAAAAAGCAAAGCTTAATTTTAAATTTCATTCTCCTTTTCACAGGAAAAGCATCAAAATACTGCATAAGTATGGCACTTTTGCAGCCGCATGATTACGGCAAGTCCATAGCTTCCCTGACAAAAATTCACCAAGAAAGTTAAATATTCCAAAAATATTTCTGTGTATATATTGCTAAATGTGTAAATAACATGTATATAAAAAAGCAAAGCTTAATTTTAAATTTCATTATCCTTTCCACAGGAAAAGCATCAAAATACTGCATAAGTACGGCACTTTTGCAGCCGCATGATTACGGCAGTCCATAGCTTCCCTGACAAAAATTCACCAAGAGAGTTAAATATTCCAAAATTTTTCTGTGTGTAAATTGCTAAATATGTAAAAAACATGTATACAAAAAAGCAAAGCCCAATTCCAAACCCAAATATTTTTTTTATGAGAAGAACATCAACATAATGCATGATTACGGCAGTCCATAGCTTCCCTGACAAAAATTCACCAAAAAAGTTAAATATTCCAAAAATATTTCTGTGTATATTATATTGCTAAATGTGTAAATAACATGTATATGAAAAAGCAAAGCTTAATTTTAAATTTCATTATCCTTTCCACAGGAAAAGCATCAAAATACTGCATAAGTACGGCACTTTTGCAGCCGCATGATTACGGCAGTCCATAGCTTCCCTGACAAAAATTCACCAAGAAAGTTAAATATTCCAAAATTTTTCTGTGTGTAAATTGCTAAATATGTAAAAAAACATGTATATAAAAAAGCAAAGCCCAATTCCAAACCCAAATATTTTTTTTATGAGAAGAACATCAACATAATGCATGATTACGGCAGTCCATAGCTTCCCTGACAAAAATTCACCAAAAAAGTTAAATATTCCAAAATATTTCTGTGTATATATTGCTAAATGTGTAAATAACATGTATATAAAAAAGCAAAGCTTAATTTTAAATTTCATTATCCTTTTCACAGGAAAAGCATCAAAATACTGCATAAGTACGGCACTTTTGCAGCCGCATGATTACGGCAGTCCATAGCTTCCCTGACAAAAATTCACCAAGAAAGTTAAATATTCCAAAATTTTTCTGTGTGTAAATTGCTAAATATGTAAAAAAACATGTATACAAAAAAGCAAAGCCCAATTCCAAACCCAAATATTTTTTTTATGAGAAGAACATCAACATAATGCATGATTACGGCAGTCCATAGCTTCCCTGACAAAAATTCACCAAAAAAGTTAAATATTCCAAAAATATTTCTGTGTATATATTGCTAAATGTGTAAATAACATGTAAATAAAAAAAGCAAAGCTTAATTTTAAATTTCATTATCCTTTCCACAGGAAAAGCATCAAAATACTGCATAAGTACGGCACTTTTGCAGCCGCATGATTAAGGCAGTCCATAGCTTCCCTGACAAAAATTCACCAAGAGAGTTAAATATCCCAAAATTTTTCTGTGTGTAAATTGCTAAATATGTAAAAAACATGTATACAAAAAAGCAAAGCCCAATTCCAAACCCAAATATTTTTTTTTATGAGAAGAACATCAACATAATGCATGATTACGGCAGTCCATAGCTTCCCTGACAAAAATTCACCAAAAAAGTTAAATATTCCAAAAATATTTCTGTGTATATTATATTGCTAAATGTGTAAATAACATGTATATAAAAAAGCAAAGCTTAATTTTAAATTTCATTATCCTTTCCACAGGAAAAGCATCAAAATACTGCATAAGTACGGCACTTTTGCAGCCGCATGATTACGGCAGTCCATAGCTTCCCTGACAAAAATTCACCAAGAAAGTTAAATATTCCAAAATTTTTCTGTGTGTAAATTGCTAAATATGTAAAAAACATGTATACAAAAAAGCAAAGCCCAATTCCAAACCCAAATATTTTTTTTATGAGAAGAACATCAACATAATGCATGATTACGGCAGTCCATAGCTTCCCTGACAAAAATTCACCAAAAAAGTTAAATATTCCAAAAATATTTCTGTGTATATATTGCTAAATGTGTAAATAACATGTATATAAAAAAGCAAAGCTTAATTTTAAATTTCATTATCCTTTTCACAGGAAAAGCATCAAAATACTGCATAAGTACGGCACTTTTGCAGCCCCCCTGACAAAAATTCACTAAAAGAGGTAAGTATTCAAAAAAATATTTTGGTATATATATTGCTAAATGTGTAACAAACATGTATATAAAAAGCAAAGCTTAATTCTAAGTTCTAATATTTTTTTTATAAGAAAAGCTACAAAAGCAAATAGGGAGAAGTGAAGCCATTTAGCCATTTTCAAAATCTGATTGTGAAAGAGTAAAAAAATGAGAAAATAAGAGCAAATATAAAGAAAAAGTATTGCTAAATGTGTAATAAACATGTATATAAAAAAGCAAAGCTTAATTCTAAGTTTTAATATAAAGAAGAAATAAGACACAAAAATGGAGCTAAATTCAAATGAAAAACTATAACAAATTAATAAAAAAAAATAAGACCTAATCCAAATGCCACCATCATCAGACAAAAGAAAAAATGAGATTTTATTCTTTAGTTCATTTATTCTTCTGTCTGATGCTGTTGCTGAAACGTCACACACTATTAAATTATTTGGATTAGGTCTTATTAATGAGAAAAAAAAAGATGCCAAAGAGAGATGAAAAGATGCCAAAAAAGATAACCAGATACAAAAATTGTGCTAAATTCAAATGAAAAACTAAAACAAACACTTATAAAAGATAATTATTATAGAATAAAAGTAATAATTCAATCTACAATTCGAAAAATTTATATATTTAAATGAAAAACTATAACAAAGTACTTACATAATCAAATGAATCAGAAATATATATTATTTCAAAACACATTTTTACGCATTTCAAAACAAATGAATTGATGATGATAAATGCAAAAAAATCTACGATTGTAAAATAGATTAAATTAAAAAATAAAAATAACTGTTAACATTAGGAAAATAAAAACAGGCCTATCATACGAAGAAAAAAATAACGAAAATTTTGGTATATAGATTGTTATGTGTAGTTCAGAATCTTCGGAGGAGATAGCTCAGGACTTTACAATGGAAAAACTCTGTTACGGTATTATCTATATAGATATATATTATATAAATAAAATAATTTTTCTGCTTGATTTTTGATCATTTTGAGGATTATGGTAATGGTGATGCAGTCGTGGCTAAAATCTTGAAAGCATAAAAACAAAAATGGCCTTGATCAGAGATTGTTTTATTTGAGCTAAAGTAATTATAAGAACATAATTTGATTAAAGTACTACCTGGCTTAAGGCGTAAGAATAAAAAAATGAAAAGGTTATTTACATAATGTACAAATGTTTTGAGCCGACCAACGGTGATAAAAACGGGAATATTCTTGCCATAGCCCGCACAAGTCTCAGTGGAGACTTTTCCGGGCACACTGTATCTAAAACGTCAAGGCAGCAGACGCGATGTCAGGTTGCCAGGGATTCTAGGATCTGGCGGCTGGAGATTTCTCGCAGGGGTGGTGGAAACGTTCAGGGGAACGTGCCAGGGTGCAGCGGGGCAGGAGTCTTGAATTGGCCAGGAATCCAGTAGCAGTGACAGATGGAAATAGGAGGCAGAAGGTCCTTGAAGCCTAGAACTTGAGGGCCCTATATTTCAGGATGGGGCAGCTTGAGGCTCTCGCTTCGTGCTTGTCTGGAAGGCCCTTTGAGCAGCAGTTGGCACATTTGGAGGTGCTCTGGTCAGCAATAGAAGGGTAGGCGCGGCCTCCATGGCCGTCTTCATCACAGTGGAAGCACTTAGAAGCTCTGGTGCATTGGGCAGAGTTGTGGCCGAAGCCACAACAGCGAAAGCATACGAGGGCGCGAATGGATTCCTCGAAGTTGAGGATTACTCCATCCACCACGATTCTTACGCGAACGCCCAGGGCTCTAAAGGTCTTGATGTCCACCTCGATGAAGGCGGTGCAGGTCTGGGTGCCGAACGGTGCGCCACGCGCACCACTTTGTCCCCAGGAAGTTTACTAACAGCTGCGGTTCACAGGAAGGTCTCCTCAATTGTGGAGTTGGATGTTTCCTCATCCACTTTGAAGAGGCAGATCCGTGGCAGGATCTCCTTCTGCTGGTGGACCTTCATTCCATTTAACTTGCTGGCCAGGGAGGTAGACACCTCAGGGATGGTCTCAGGATTACTGGAGTGGAGGACCAGCTTCCCCTTGGAGCGCAGGGAGGCCCAAACGCCTTGGGGGAGAGTGTGGGCAGCGCGGACAGCTTTAAGCATCTTCCTTGGGTCACCCTGAGGGTCATCAGATATGACCACTGTGTGGGCCGCCGATTTTTCTCCATGGAGGACCACTTGGGAGGCCGCAGGCTTGGAGACGCGGAAAGGCGCAGGTTTCGTAGGACCTTTCGGGCTTGTCCTTTTTTGCAGGCGGGTTGTGAGCCTCAAGCTGCTTCCTTTTGGTTGGAGCAGGGTCAGGCAAGGTGGAGGCAGGGATGGCAGCAGGAGCAGGAATGGCGGGTTTGTTGCAGTCAGTCGGGGATCTAGTTTCCTTGCAGGTAGGAGCAGGGCACGTTTGGGTGCTGTGGCAGGCAGTCTGGGGCCTGTTAGCCTCCTTAACTTCGTCCAGCTCCGCGAAGGAATGGAGGGTGCCTGAGAGGTTCTGTACTTCAGCAGTGAGGGCCTTGATCAGTTCAGACCGCCTGGCGATGAAATGGACGAGGTCCTCATGCAGAGTCATTAGGGCGGGATGGCCAATGGCATGCAGGATGTCATGGTTGCGTTGGATCACCATTTCGTCCTCCCTCTCCATGTCGTCGAGGTTCACGATGAGCCTCTTGGCATTCTTCTTCTTCTTCTTGGCAGGGTTCATGGCAAGAACAGGAGAGCAAAGATGTAACGGGGATAAAAACAATGAGTTTATATAGTGGAAGCGTGACCTCTGGCGGCGATTTAGCAGAATATTTGTATCTATGAAATATATAATTTTATATATAATAATAAATATCAATATAACATATATATATATATATATATATATATATATGTGAAAAAATAGTACAAATGTAACATTGTACTGGGATAAGGTGCATAAATCATGAAAAAAGAAAAAGGCATCTCCTTATCGTGCAACTGAAAGTTGCTGATGGCTGAGCGCCATCTATCGGAATAAATATCAACTATTTTCGTTGATTTTTTTTATTCCATAATTTCTTGATTAATCAAGAATGGGTATTTGGCCAATTATGGAATAAAAAAATCAACGAAAATAGTTGATATTTATTCCGATAGATGGCGCTCAGCCATCAGCAACTTTCAGTTGCACGATAAGGAGATGCCTTTTTCTTTTTTCATATATATATATATATATAATATATATATATGTTATATTAAAATATTATTTTATTTAAAATTATATTTCACGCTTCCCCTAAAAAAATTCTCTGTTTTTGTTTTCCGATGACATGCTCAAACCGTTTGTAAATAAGTTTTTTTTATTCTTGCGCCTTAAGCCAGGCAATACCTTTCTCAAATTTGGCTTCCTATAATACATGAGCTCAATTAAAGCTATTTCTAATCTTCATTATTTTTATTATAGTTTCAAAATTTTAAACACGACTGCATTACCATAGCATAATCCTCAAGATAATCAAAAATCAACAGAAATCCCATTTCTTTGATAATATATATATCATAAGAGATATAATATTGACAAAAATAATTGCTCAATTTGAAGAAAGATTTATTTGTATTTAATTTTGTAGAAGACCTCAATTAAATGTTCATTTCGATAATCAGAAGCTGTCTTTATGGTAGTTTGACAATCCCTATTTCATATTATTCTTACTAGCCTTTTCATTGTGTCTTAAGTGAGGATGTGATTATACAGTGCTATTTCGCTTCATTATATATAACGAACGAATACATTAAGACGCGAATGTTTCTTTTTTCACAAATAAATCAAAATTTCTATTGTCCTTACTTCGAAAAGAAAATTATTGGGAGGGCTTGGCTCATCAGTGGTGTACCCTCCCAGCGGATTCGCCAATTTTTTTTTTTTTAATCAACCAGACCGCTTATTTAGAGTCCTAATACTGTATTGGATCATTCTGCTTTTATATGCTACACTTAAGGGTAGAATCTCAGAAATGGGTTTAATCAAACTATGGACATGAACTTTAAGGACTTTATTATATAAAACTGTTTTTTTTTTTAATTAGTAAACTGAAGAGGAAAAATAATTGAGAAGGCTTGGCTCATCGGGTGTGAACCTTCCCAGTGATTTCATCAGTTAAATCCGCCAGATAGCTACAACCATTATATTATTTATTCTGTCTACTGAGAATGTACTTGATGGTTTATTCTAAGTGAAGGTGTATCACGCAACTATAAAGAAAAACTTGTGGAATTGGATGAATTGCACAAATATTTCAACTTCGATCACAACTCTTTCATTTGAAGGGAAAAACAACAAATATACAAAGGACTATAACAAAGCAATAACGCACCACCTATTTAGAGCAAATAAAAACATTACGACGCGAATGTTTTCATTTGCTGTATATAGATGGCACTTTATTGCTATGTATTAATATATTCCTAACTGGCTTTGTTCTTATTTTCTGCCGAAGAGCATTGTTCGATGCAAATATTCATATGTAATTCTAATGTCCAAAAATATTATGTCCATAGTTTCCTTAAATACCATTTCTGAGATTTCATCCTTCAGTATAGCATATATGCAATAAACAATGAATATAGAAATTGAAGTCTTCATCAATGGTTATGTAAAATCAATCGAGACAAGAGTGTTCTTCGCCTAGTTAGGCTTTTTTTTCTATCTGAAGTAAATTTGCTTTTTGATAGTTTTTTTTTATTTATTGAGCCAAACTAATATGATGGTGGAGGTGGAGGAATTAGCAGACCAACAACAAGCGGCCGCGTCCTGAGGACGAAGACCTCCTCCCTTCTTCCCATCACCAATTTAAGTTCAACAGCACTGCGAACTTATTCAACTTTGGATGCCGAACCTTGGAGGAGATCATTGCCGACACCAGCCTGGACTTCCCCGAGAAAATACAGATGGCCACCAGAAGACTGATGCTGACTCTTGTCCAAGAGGCAGAACTTCTTCTTGAGGACGCTTTCAAGGGAGCCAGTCTAGGAAGACCCAATCCCTCAGCCAACGTCCCGATACCATCCACCTCTTTCGCCTCGGTAGTAGCAGAGAAAGACAAGCCGGTAAGGCCTACACCTCCGAAAACCAAAGCGAAAGCCACATTTGTGAATCTGGCTCCTTCCTTAGAATCGCATGTCGTCGTCAAGTCGGCTAACCTTAAAGCCAACCCAAGGGAAACTTTAAGGGAAATTCAAAAGATTCATCCTTCCCTAGCGTTATCAAAAGACGTGGAGGCGTCCATCAACACCAGCGGCAAGGTGGTTTTCCACAGCAAAACAACCCAAATGGCAAAGTCGCTGGCCACTGGGCTGACCTCCCTGCCAACGGGCCTAAGCTGCCACGAACGCCCGGTTATCCTACCAAGATACTGCCTCTTCAAAGTGGACGGGGAGGTGCGGGACTAGGAGATATGCGAGAGCTTCCGCTCCAACCACTCCGTGCAGTCACTCCAGGGAAAACGTGACATCAAGGTAGTCCATCGATCGAATAATGCGGCACACAGCACCAGTACAGTGTTCATCGAAGTCGCCGAACCAAGTCGCCGAAATCCTCATTCAACATGGTCGTATCCCTGTGGCGGTTCTAATGCACAGGTATGAGCGCAGTTATACTTTAAAGCAATGCTTCCGTTTCTGTGGCTTCGGCCACCGCGCTTCTGCCTGTCCAGCTGCCCATCCAATCTGCTATCGCTGCGGCTCTGCAGAGCATGAGGGCTTCCAATGCTCAGTCGAGCCAAGCCAAAGCCGCTGCTGCCGCTGCAGAAAAAAAATCTGGAGCTCCAATCAAGCACTTTGCCATCTAATCTTCCTGTCCCTTTGTAAAAGAGAGAATAGCCCGAACAAGAAACAATGTCTAGGCCATTGCGTGTCCTGCAGGTGAACGCTAGAAAATCACCAACTGTCATTCTGGAAATTGCAAATTTGGCAAATTCGACACAGGCCGACATCGTGCTCCTGCAAGAACTCTCAACTAACTTCTTCTGGCCCACACCTGGGTTTCAGGCATTTTTTGTCCCAGGCGCCTACATCTCCTCGTGTATTGTGGCACGTAGCAACCTTCATCCCATCACTCTAACCTCCCCAGACACCGCCAAAACCTCCATAACCATCTGTCTAGATCAATATATCATCGCGGTGTACTCGACCTACTGGCACGGCCTTAGAGCTGCCGATGATTTCATCCCTCTTCTGAAGGAAACGATAAGACAGGCCTCTCTTCCAGTGATCCTGGGTATGGACACTGACGCCCACTCTCCTACCTGGGGCATCGGTGCGAGGTTGGACTTCCGGGGTGCTAATCTTGAAGAGTTCGCCAGATTCTATTATCTTCATTTCTTGGGATCTCCTGACGACTCTACCTAGTCAAAAGGGTCTTTATCTTCTTCTATAGATGTCACTCTGGCCTCCAGCTCACTGGCTATCCATGCCAATATAGGTTTATTAGATGAGATGGCCTTCACTGACCATATACCTATCTGGACTACATTCCTAGACATGGTCAATAACGAGACAAACTCCTCCTGAGTTGAATCCTCATGTAGAGAACAGACCTTTGAATCCTTCCTAAACTCTTCTCTCCACCAGGTAACTACCCAATTAAACGAGGCCTCTACCCCAGAAGATATTGTCAGGGTGGTCCTCCTTCTGACTTCCATCTTGAAATCCACCTGTGACTCTTCCATGGGCAGACGCTCCAATACTACAAGACCGTCGAAGCCGCGGTGGACCCCCGAACTGAGTCGGCTCAGAAGGTTGGTTATCTCCCTCCGCCGTTTCAGTCAGAGTGTCCGGTGTCCTATTAGGAACTTCTTCCGCGTTTTATACCGAGCGTGCCATAATCGACTGAAGGCGGCTATACGGTGCGCAAAAAGTAAATCCTGGTTTAATCTCTGCGAGGAGGTGTCATCTGCATCCAGGAGTGCCATACATCGATTTATCGCCCGGGGACGCGGCTCCCCCAGAGGTCCGCCACTTCTCAAACATGATAACGGCTCTCCTTACAATCCTCATGAGACTCGCCAGGTCGTGTTAAATCACTTTTTCCTGCCTGACACCAGACCTCACCCGCAAAGGAATGCCATTTCTGCGCACTCAGACGAACAAGAATTCAACTGCGAGCCATTCATCGCTGTAGAAAAGGAAAGCCCCGGGCCCCGACGGTCTTGTTTTGAAATGCCTAGACCTGGGCGGCCCTTCCTTGCAATTCCTGCTGTCCGAATTGTTCACCAAATGCCTTCGTATGGGCCACTTCCCCCGTTCATGGAAAGAAGACAGCCTCATACTTCTGTTTAAACCCTCCGATTCAGCCACCAGTCAGCTGGAGAAATACAGACCTATTACTTTGTTGAACACTATGGCCAAAGTGTTTGAGATATGTATCATGGCCAGACTCCAGTGGCTCTCGGATCGTCACGGATGGTCCTTTGAAGATCATTACGGTTTTGTAAATGGTCGTTCAGCGGAAGATGCACTGGCGAGTATCACTCAATTCATTGAGGAAAGACAAGCTCACTGGAGGAAAACTCTTGTCATCAGCTTGGACATCAGTAAGGCCTTCGCCACTGTTTGGAGGCTGTCTAAATTGTCCAGAGGTCTATTACCGGCTTAGTAAAAGGCTTTTTGAAAGACCGGAGGGTTTCTTACTCAGATTGGACAGCAACAGAATGTATGTCCTCCCAGCTCGATACTCCCCAGGGTTAATCGCTAAGTCCTTTACTGTGGAACATGGTTTCACGGACCATCTTCACCCTTCCCTCCATCAAAGATAGCCGATTAATAGCTTACACGGATGACTTCACCCTTCTGATTCAGGTTCGTGGTCGCCTTCCAGTCTCTGCCACTAACAACTTCTTGGAAGGTTGACAACTTAGTGCACGATGAATGGTCTCAATATAAACCCCAGTAAGACCCAAGCTTGCCTGTTCCAATGGTGTAATGTCCACCCCAACTCCGAGACAGGGCTTTGAAACCTTGGTCAACCTTTAAACATCAAGAAGAACATCACAATATTAGGATTGGGGTTTGACCAGACCCGCGGATTTGTCGCCCACCTACGCAAGATCACACGTAGATGCAGATCAATAATCCCACGACTCAATCACACCATACAGCGTAAATTTGGAATCTCCTTTTCAGCTGTAACTAGGATTTTCGACGCAGTGGTGGTACCTGCCTACCTTCACGGAGCGTCACCATGGGGACGTCGTGCTCTCTCCAGCGAAGGAATTAGGCAGCTTAGGAGCCTCCACTTCAATTTTGCGAAACGTGTACTGAGAGGAGGTCCTTTGCCCACCAACAGTCTCAGCCATTTCCATCACCGGCAGCCCTCCTCTCGATATTATTGTTAGGTGTCGTACGGCGTTCCTGGAGGAAATCAATGAAGGAAATTTTGAATCTAGACCAGCCCTGATTTTTTGACATACCCTCCGGATATACGTCAATTGTCTTTCAGTCGAAACATAGAGGAGATAACAACACCTATAATATTTACAGACGGATCAAAAAATGAGGCTGGGGTGGGCGCTGCAATTGTTCTCTCATCATCAGATCACCAGCCCGTTCTCTTACGGCTCCATCCAGACTGCACAGCCTTCCAGGCTAAACTTCTGTCAATCCGCTGGGCGGTCCGTCTGGTGGAGGAAGGTTTTTTTAGAAAGGAAATCACTATCGCGTCGGACTGCATATAAGCTCTGTCAGCCATATTTACGTCAGATCCAGTTCGATCGACTTTAGTAGCTGATATTATATTCGCACTGAACACCAACCAAAATGTAAATCTGTGTTAGTTGCCGGGACACTGCGGCATCGACGGAAACGAAAGAGCAGACAGAGCTGCTAAGAACGCGGCCGTTTCGACCTAAGAGCCATCATTTTCTATCCTGCCTAGAGGCCTGGCCCATAACCACTCACGCACGGCAGCCCTAAACGCATGGACGGAGGTTTATTGCCGGGCCCACTTCAACAGACACCTGAGGAGAATAGCCCATACTCCAGACCGACTGCTCCAATTTATCCCTAAGGTCTGTCCTGGAGAAGTCACCACCACCTTACTTACAGGACATGGCCATGTTCGGGCAGACTTGGTTCTCTGGCATCCTGGGGAAGACCCATCTTGCCCACATTGTATGAAGCAACAACAGACTGTGGACCACCTTCTATTCAAATGCCCCGCTTTCATGCGACACAGAATGCAGACAGCCCTGCTGCTTGGAAAGACCTCCTTCGACCCAGTCTCGTTGGCTGGACTCCCGGGTTCTCTGCAGGTATGGAACTTCCTGACCAGCTGATTCAGCTCTGCAATTGGATCTTTGTAAATATAATCTAGAGTAACTGGTTTCTACTAGTTAGCTGGACAGCCCGGGCAGTTGGCGTTTCTTGCGCTCCAGGGGCCTGAGTTATCCTTATTTCTCTCTATAGAATTTGACTTATTCCTTGTCAACCCGACCTCTCAGAAATATGAAAATATGTCTGTTGTCCAAACACTTTAATTGTTAGTTAGACATTGAATATTCAAATTTTCAGACTTCTATGTGTTCTTTAATCATATTGTAAAATTAGTCCATTCCCTACCACTCTGACAACCCTGAAGTCTGAAAATATATCAACTTGAATCGTCATCAGATTCGAACAAGTGTACAAAATACGTGCTCTGGAAGTATATTGGTACAATACTTGTGGACAGACATGGAATCGAGTTAAATAAAAGTTTTTAACACTCAACAGTTGTTCGCACGCACACATTTGCTTCAGCCCTACGCCCTCTCGAGAGTAGATGGGAACGATCCCCAAAAGCTCATGCAATAGATTTCAAATTCCAATAAATTTTGAGGAAGTCATGTGTAACTAGCAAATAATTTTTAAAAATGATTTCTATCTCAAAAATCTGTAAATCTTTCGCTTCCTCCATTTCTGAAGTACCAGGCTGTACCAGGTCCCAGCTGCTAGTAGCGATATACAGGGACCTGTTGAAGTCGGCTACAAATGGAAGAGAGAAATACCTCTCTTTAAAGATGGAATGCTAACTGAATTTTAGGATATGATGTCAAAATTGTATTGGATTATATCGACCGGTCGTTTGAATCCACTCTATTTGGTGCTACAATAGTTACTAAGTAACCAAGATACAACTGCGAACAGAAGCTTCTAAGAGTACTACGAAAAGAACATGGAAATGGAAACGATAATCTGCCTATTTATCACAATGACAAAGCAATGCGCTCCGAAATCGGAGAAAGAAACAAACTACGGCGTCTGGGAATATTGGACATTCCCAATAACGGTCCTGATATTGACCATTCTGGCTGTGGCCATTCTGGCCATCCTATGGATAGTCCTGCGGGGTGTCCCAAAGATGACTACTGTTGATGACAACAAGAAAGTACACGAAGAAGGATGTCCTCACATCAAAATCGAGATCCCCGAAGATGGGGAACCGAAGAAAATCGGAAAAGCAATTTTCTACGTGTGATTATCAAGACCAACTGCAGCCTTGTTGGAATGACATCTGTCATTTTCAGACGATTTTATTAAACCTAGTCCTGTGTGCTTCCTCTAATTATTTCTGTTATTTACTATTCCAATTATATCACATTGAGAGAATTGTAGAAAACAATAGAACAAAGGTGAAATACTATATCAGGTGGTTGTATTAAGACATCTCCCGATCGTGGGAAGAAAGCTGCTGACAGATTGCGCCTCATCAGCAACTTTCACTTACACGATCAGATGTCTCTTTCTTTAAAAATAATCGTCAATCTGAAAAACAAATGGGTAGCATAAAACCTCTCATCAGACACCAATCTGATAAGCAACCGCCTTTGAAAAAACTTTACATTTCAATATTATTATATATTTAAAGAAAATATCTTATTTAAAATTTAATAAATGTTTTCAAAAATAGTATGTGTTTCTAAAATATATTCAAACGTATATAACAATATTTATATACATTTATGAATCTATATATAGGTGGATTGGATGTTTTCTAGAATCGTTTTAACAAATGTTCCTTAGGCGAACTTTTACTCGGGTAAAAACCGGGCGAAGCCGGGAACATATATATGTTTGTCGGCTATGCAAGCCCTCCATATATAACTAATCTCGCTGGAATTCGAACAGGACTGAGAGTTATATCTGAAAGAGCTTTTTGTCGAACTTTTAACCAAGAAAAATTATAATTAACCAAGTACTGAGCAACAATATCCTTTTAGTCAGAAATGATGACACGATTGCTGTATCATGCTTGATTGACATAAACAAAATTCTTCAGGGGAATATTCATTAAAGCAGACCACGGGCAAAACCAGATAATAATTTTTAGAGTAGGCAGGAACAAAATTTCACCAGAGAAACCTTCACTCGAGCAGAAGACACACGAAGCCAGGTCATCTCTATATATAAAATATCGTTTTTCGGCCTTTTGGCTAAGATCATATAGTATATCTCTAGATATTTTATTTATATATATATCTCTTTTTAAAAATCTTTTTAGTAGAGAGAGTGGATATGTTTTCTCGAAAAATATATTTTTTATCTTATATAAATATATAATATGAGGTATATTGGTATCATTATTATCATAATATTCTGTGTGTTCTGGAATATTATTATCAATCATATTCGTTAGGCAAACTTTCACTCAGATAAAACCCGGGCAAAGCCGGGTACACATCCTCTAGTATATTTATAAATACTCTTAATATTTGAATAATATTAGAGCTCTAATACTGCATTGAATCATTCTGCTTTTATATGCTACACTGAAGGGTAGTATTTTAGAAATAGTATTTAAGCAAACTATGGACATAATCTTTTAGGACTTTATTATATTAGATGGATTTTTAAATTAGTAAATTGAAGAGGAAAAAGAATTGGGTAGGCTTGGCTCATCGATTGTGAACCTTTCCAGTGATTTCATCAGTTCAATCCACCAGATATCTACAACCATTATATTATTCATTCTGTCTACTGAGAATGTACTTGATGGTTTATGCTAGGTGAAGGGGTATCACGAAACTATAAATAAAAGTTTGTGGAATTGGATGAATTTCAGAATATAATTTCAACTTCGATCACAACTCTTTCATTTGAATGGGGAAACAACAAATATACAAAGTACTATAAGAAAGCAATAACGCACCACCTATAGACAGCAAATTAAAAAATTAAGGCGTGAATGTTTTCATTTGCTTTATATAGATGGCACTTTATTGCTATGTATTAATTTATGCCTAATTTGTTCTTATTTTCTGCGGAAGAGCATTGCTCGATGCAAATATTCATATGTAATTTTCTTGTCCTAAAATATTAGTTTCCTTAAATAGTTTCCTTAAATACCATTTATGAGATTTCATCCTTCAGTGTAGTATATATATAATAAGGAATAAATATAGAAATTGACTTATTCCTGGTCAATTCGCTTCTCAGAAATCTGAAAATTGTCTGTTGTCCGAACTCTTAAAGTGTTAGTTGGACATTGAGTATTCAAATTTTCAGACTTCTATGTGTGTGTTCTTGAAACATATTATAAAAATAATCCATACCTTAACACTCTAACAACCCAGAAGTCTGAATTTTGTCCATTCCCGAAACCCCTTTCAACCCTGAAGTCTGGAAGTTTGTCAACTTGCATTGACAAAAGTTGATACTTTTGCGGGTTAACACACAAAAATGGAATATAAGTTAGGACCTGAATTAAAAGTAACTTAACCACAGAAAAAGGTACACTCAAAAGTACAACACTAACAACAAAAAGGAGATAAAACAACTCAGGATTTTTTAAATAAAATAAAACAGTACTTAGCTTTATTGTAGCCTTAGCAGGGATCGGACTCGGGTGACACAGAGATGCGAAGAGAACAGCCAGACACGGAAAAACCTCGTAGAAAAACACCTTGTCTCTACACCAATTCTCCACGCTCTGGGCCCCTTCGCATTCCCTTAGTCCCCTTTTATATACAGACATTTATTTTATGCTTATGAGGTTATACAGCAGCGTATTTACAATTAGAGAGGAGACAAAATGAATTAAATCTAGAAAAAAGAAGTGAGGACATATCGGTCATTAAAGTCTGAGAGGCAAGGCCTTCAGCCAGTTCAGGGCTTCCGGGGTGACATATACAGACATGACCACATTCGTTCAATGAGAAGGCGTGAGAGATTGGTTCACTAACAAACGAGGACAACATTCTTCCCACTAAAACTGATCAGAAAAAAAAAACTGAAAATGTTTGTCAATATAATTTGACAGCATTGTCATCAGATTCGAACAAGTGTACAAAATACGTGCTCTGGAAGTATATTGATAAAATATTTGTGAACAGACAGACATGGAAACGAGTTAAATAAAGGTTTTAAACACACAACAGATGTTCGCACGCACACATTTGCTTCAGCTCTACGCCCTCTCGAGAGTAGTCGGGAACGATCTTCAAAAGCTCATGCAATATATTTCAAATTCAAATTAAATTTTGAGGAAGTCATGTGTAACTAGCAAATAATTTTTAAAATGATTTCTACCTCAAAAATCTGTAAATCTTTCGCTTCCTCCATTTCTGAAGTACCAGGCTGTACCAGGTCCCAGCTGCTAGTAGCGATATACAGGGACCTGTTGAAGTGGGCCACAAATGGAAGAGAGAAATACCTTTCTTTGAAGATGGAATGCTAACTGAATTCTGGAATGTGATGTCAAAATTGTATTGGATTATATCGACCGGTCGTTTGAATCCCTTCTATTTGGTGCTACAATAGTTACTAAGTAACCAAGATACAACTGCGAACAGAAGCTTCTAAGAGTACTACGAAAAAAACATGGAAATGGAAATGATAATCTGCATATTTATCACAATGACAAAGCAATGCGCTCCGAAATCGGAGAAAGAAACAAACTACGGCATCTGGGAATATTGGACATTCCCAATGATGGTCCTGATATTGACCATTCTGGCTGCGGCCATTCTGGCCATCCTATGGATAGTCCTGCGGGGTGTCCCAAAGAAGACTACTGTTGATGACAACAAGAAAGTACAAGAAGAAGGATGTCCTCACATCAAAATCGAGATCCCCGAAGATGGGGAACCAAAGAAAGTCGGAAAAGCAATTTTCTACGTATGATTTTCAAGACCAACCTGCAGCATTGTTGAAATGACATCTGTAATTTTCAGATGGTTTTATTAAACCAAGTCCTGTGTGCTTCCTCGAAATGTTTCGGTTATTTACTTTCTCAATTATATCACATTGAGAGAATTGTAGGAAACAATAGAACAAAATAGTAATATAGTATATCAGGTGGTTATATTCAGACATCTCCTGATCGTGTAACAGAAAGCTGCTGACAGATTGCGCCTCATCAGCAACTTTCACTTACATGAGGAGATGTCTCTTTCTTGAACAAAAGAATTGTTTATCTGAAAATCAAATGTATAGCATAAAACCTCTCATCAGAGACCAATCTTATAAGCAACCACCTTTGTAAAAATAAAAAAATTAAAAATTTTACGAGGTAAAACTCAACCTCCATTCAGAGAGACCTCCAGGAGAGAGCATGAGTACCCGTGTTATTAGGAGATCTCTAATGGGAGGTTATCAATATGCTCTGTCGACGACTATTAAATCAATACAACAACAAACACCATTATCTTGAAGACACTTCATCTAGTAAAAGGTTTTATTCACTCGACGCTTCGACAATTTTTATTTTTTTCTGACGAGGACAAAAGATTTTGTCCAAACTTCGAGAGAATAAAAATATTTACTAGCTGAAGTATATTTTAATTTATATAAAGAAACAAACACCATTTAATAAGGCTATCTTTTTATTCTTTAGAAATACATATTTTTTGAGCGATATGGTTTCTTAAAAAAAGTGTCTACTGCCCTTACTGCAATGATACAATAATGGATTGACCCCTAGCTATCAGCGGTATAGGCAGTTTGACATATCGCGCTATTTAATATTTTATATTGGGATTTCTTTCGTATATTTATATGCAGTACTGAAGATAAAATTCAAAAATGGTATTTTAAAACATCTATGGAAATAAGAGATATGAGGATGGGCGTCGGTGGAAAGATGGTCTAAACCGTTGGTAGCTCAGGCGTACAGATTTCGGTCTAGGTAGTCTACTATCCATTGGTGTCTTTAAAGCTCAGGCGTACGGACTTCGGTCTAGGTATCCCACTATCCAATGGTGACAGATTTCGGTCTAGGTAGCCCACTATCCATTGGTGTCTTTAAAGCTCAGGCGTACAGACTTCGGTCTAGGTATCCCACTATCCAATGGTGACAGATTTCGGTCTAGGTAGCCCACTATCCATTGGTGTCTTTAAAGCTCAGGCGTACAGACTTCGGTCTAGGTAGCCCACTATCAAATGGTGACAGATTTCGGTCTAGGTATTCCACTATCCATCGGTGTCTTTAAAGCTCAGGCGTACAGACTTCGGTCTAGGTAGCCCACTATCAAATGGTGACAGATTTCGGTCTAGGTATTCCACTATCCATCGGTGTCTTTAAAGCTCAGGCGTACAGACTTCGGTCTAGGTAGCCCACTATCAAATGGTGACAGATTTCGGTCTAGGTATTCCACTATCCATCGGTGTCTTTAAAGCTCAGGCGTACAGATTTCGGTCTAGGTATTCCACTATCCATCGGTGTCTTTAAAGCTCAGGCCTACAGACTTCGGTTTAGGTAGCCCACTATCCAATGGTGTCTTTGAGGCCAATGTCCATAGCTCGTTTGAAAACCTTAGTCAAGAGTTCCTTCACAGTACAGGATATAGAGCAAAACAGCCCAATACAATATTAGAGTGGTATGGTGAATTAAAGTGGTGAAACATGGCTGGGAGGACTCACCATTGATAAGCCAGGTTTCCACATTAATTTTATTATTTAATCTTTGAAAACATGTAAATATATCATCCGAAAATCCGTGTGTTTTTGAAAACCATACAGGAAGCCAAAAAAAAAGAAACTTATGCTATTAGGCAAACATGTGAACATAATATTCATTTTCAACTTTGATTATGCATTGTCGATTAATTTCCTAACCCTATAAAATGTTCTCACGAAAATAAACAGTTCTGATGGATCTTTAATATTTTACTTGAACGCATGGTATATTTGTATATAGAATAGTGTTTATAAACAAATAACATGAATATTTATAAAGACGTAAGAAGCGAGAGTATGTTACAAGATTATAAGCCATGATGAATGCGCGGTCTATCAGACTGGCACTAAGTAGCCTCAACAACCTCCGTTATAAATCACCAGTGCTTCCTGGTTCCGCCGCTGACCTTCCTCCCCTCCGTGAGGAAACAATCTCTGTGGCAACCTCACGGAACTCGGCGTTGCGATCATGCTCTCATTACGGCAGATTGCACTCTTAACTCACTGATTGATAGTGGGCTGTAAGACAGTGTACTCTTAACTCACCGATGGATGCCTAGACTGTACGACAGTGCACTCTTACTTGAACGCATGTTATTTTTGTTTAGTATATTGTTTATAAACAAATGACAAGATTATTTATAAAGACGTAAGAAGCGAGGGTATATGACAAGTGCCATGATGTTTATTGGGCTGCCTAGACGATACGCCAATACACTTTTTACTAACTTCAGTGAGCAGAGATAGGCACTATAATGATTGATGCAAAGTGGGGCACAGATACAGTTGATGACTATAAAGCAATAACGCTCTCCATATATGCATAAGATATAAACCATTGAAAGCATAAATGGTTATTTTTAGAATAAAAACAAATTTTTCTACAGCTTTTACTGCTATAAACAATACCCTCTCAGGATATTTTTTTTAATCGAAATACGGACATCAGAAATTTGTTTCTAAATGAAAATAAACATTCGTGCTTGTTTTTTTTTTTTTTATTTCTTCAAAGGTGATGACATTCAGCTAAACTGAAATCTCACTATATAGTCTCCATCTTCAAAAGTGTGTAAAACAAGGTATCAAACCCTTGATGTCTTATTCTATTGTAATATTTTTCTATGTGAAAAAGTTTGAAAATGAAACAATATAACCATTAAAATCATACTGTAGTGTAATTTTATGGCAAATATAAAATTTGAAAATTTCTGACAAATTGAAGCCTTTCGAGGCTTCATTTCTAACAATTTGTGAAAAAGGACAATGAAATCATTGATAGGAAAAACCTTTTTTTTTTTACAATTTATATTTAAAATTCGTCACATCAACCTTTCTCATAATTAATTTCGACCTTTAGACGACCTTCTTCAAGGAAAACTATTTTATATTAATACCTTGAAGTAAACGAAAAAATTGCGCTACAAATTTTAAAATAAAAATACAATCTTTCGCAATGAGTTTCTTTTATTATGATATTATAATAAAAGAAATCATAATAAAATAAACTCATTGCGAAAGGTTGTATATTTATTTTAAAATATTAATACCTTGTTATTAACTTCTTTATTTGATTTTAAAAGCGTGCCGAGCGCGTTCATTATTTAAAAAATAATAACTATTGTCACCAGACTGCTGGTTTCACCCGTCTGTCTCCTTTTCAGAAAGAAAATAGTCAACAAATATATACCTGGATCAATACAATGATGTTTGATCAAGGTATTCTCTTTGGTTTATATAAATTCTACAAGACCGCAGTCGGAGGAGATTAATAGAATCGCCGAATGTCGTGGTCCATTTGGATGAGGAAAGCGAAAACTATAATTCGGCTGATTCCACATTCGCCTTTTCAGTGTAACGCTAACATTGACATTTGTACGGTGGAATCTGTGGCCACTGGACATGTATCAGACTTGGAGGCTGTTGGGCTCAGCGCTGCCAGGAGTATAGGAGCTCCCTCTATGGTTTTTTTCCTTTGGTGAATCTGTATAAGACCGGTGGTCTTAATAAAGCTCTATTTGTGTTTGAAAATATAGATAATTTGGATTCCTGGAGCGTAAATTATCAACTACCCAGGCTCTACAACTACAGTCTAGAATATATTTCTTGTCATGGGGAGAGCAGATTGCTGCGGTGAACCAGGTAGTTCCAGGTCGGCAGTGAGTCAGGTTGTAGGGTCAGGGCTGAAGTCTTGTACCCTCGGTAATAGGGATGTTTGTAGCCTGTGTAGGACAACCTTTCTTCAGCCGACCTCTTACTTCCATCTGGGGCAGTACTACTTCTCTCCCACGAATTTTTGGCTCTTGTGAAGGGGGAGTCAGATGTCACAATACTATATCACCCTCTGATCCTTTCCTTCTCTACCTTCAACTCTTTTAAAACATGTTCGAATCTAAAAGCTTGAGGGATGAGTTTCTTTTAAAACATATATCACACAAAACATTAATAAGACCACCGGTCTTATACAGATTCACCACAGAAATGAAGTAAGCATAGATGAAGCTCCATTACTCCAGGCAGCGCAAAACTCAATAACAGCCTACAGGTCGGACGCAGTGACCACACGTTCCTTCGTACATAGGGTAGGGTATCACACTGAGAAGGCAAGTATGAAATCAGCCGCGTTCTAGTCTTCGCTTTCCTCATACAAATGGACCAGGGCATTCGGCGAATCTATTAATCTCCTCCAAATGGTCACTGCGGCCTTGTAGAAAGCATGTATGCGACCTTGTATGTATAAATCGAAAAGAAGACCTAATTTTAAAACATATATGAGGAAACATAGCAAAAAACTGAAATTCTTTGGAACCAGATTGATAAATTAAGAGGAAGGAATCTCCTGATCGTGCAACTAAAAGTTACCGATTGTTTGCTCCATTTTTCGGAATAAATATAAACTATTCGTTGATTTAAAAAAATTAATTAAAAATCAACGAATAGTTTATATTCATTCCGAAAGATGGGGCAAAACATCAGCAACTTTTAGTATCACGATCAGGAGATGTCTTTCTTTTAATATCTCATGAACTTGTAACAGATTTTTGATAATGATGATATTCGATATAACATATCCACTGAATTAAAATAAGGAAAGATCAAATATGTGAAATGAACTCTGAGAGAAGAATTAGAAAAAAATTAACAAGACTTAGAACGAAACACTATAAAGGAATAAAATACATCCAGATGGCACTAGAACCTACAGGACATGTAACAACTGTCCTGGTGTGGAACTAACACCTACCCACATATTCTTATGCCCAGCAATTGCCACAGCCTTGCAGAATTGGCACGGACTCAGAACAGAAACTTCATACACCCAAGATAGTGGACATTGCGACTGCTGTGATAGAGATGCATGGAGACATCTGAGGCTCTTCATTGGACACGTTGTTGTACAACAACAAAACTTACATATTGTTATAAAATCGCTTCTATCTTTTGTTTTTATTATCGAAAAATAGACGTTATATATTTTCACCTTTTTTTTTTTAATTTTATAATAGTTATATATAGATGGGTGTTTAGATTAAGATGGCATCTTATGAGTAGCCCAACAATCGGAAGAAATAAAGATGGTAACAATTAGCAGAATCTCCTTCCACATAAAATGGGCCGATTCGGAGGAAAATGGAGATAGTTTGGCGAGCGACTGTGCCAACTACCACCGAATTATGGGAAAATTGTGAAGAAATATTTCGCCGAAGAACTGACAATCATCGCTAATAACTTCCGTCAGGGAGAGCTCTCCCCCAAAATAAGATTCCAGAATGAACTGGCCGTGGCTCGAGGGGAGACGAGCCCCACTCACTTTCTCTACCACCGAGACCGAGCGGTTGCCGTGTCAAATTACTTTGACAAACATACGCAGTTTTGAACTTCTCAGTGTTTAGAGGGAAGAATGTTGTGTGTTTGTTAAGTGTGTCAAATTGTATTGACAAACATTCGCACTTTTATCTTATCTCACTTTTTAGTGGGAAGAATTTTGTTTTCGTTTGTTAGTGAACCAATATCTCAAGTCTTCTCATTGGACGAATGTAGCCATGTTTATATATAAGAGGGGGCTATGGTAATGCGAGGAGGCCAGTGAGGATTATTGTGTGGAGACGCTTAGTGTTCTCTGCGTGCTTTATCCGTGTCTGGTGATCTCCTCGCCTTCTTGTGTGACCCCGGTCCGATCCCTACCAAAGATACAATAAAGGATAACTACTGTTTTAAGTTAATTTTACAAATCGTGAGTTTTTATTTATATCCTTTTTGTTGTTGGTGTTGTACTCTTGAATGTACGCTTTTCTGTGTATTAAGTTATATTTACTTTAGGCCCTAGTATATTGTATTTTTGTGTGATAACCCGTAATAGTAACTTATGTCAAGTGAACCGATCTCCCACGCCTTTTCATTGGACAAATGTTGCCATGTTTGTATATAAGGGGAAACCATAGGTATGCGAGGGAGGCCTTTCCCAGAAGTGAGTTGTGTGGATACGCTTAAAGCATTTTCTCTGTCCGTGTTTGGTGGTCTCCTGGCATACCTGTGTAACCCCGGTCCACTCACTATCAACGCTGCAATTTTTTTTTTATTATCCCATGGGTAAGATTACACCAGGTCATGAATATTGAAAGCAATAATACAACGCTGCAATAAAAGATAAGTACTATTATATAGTACTGTTGTACCAAGCCGTGTCCTGTCTTCGTAGCCAGTGGTTCGCCTCCGCCTGTTTTCAATTCAAATTCAAAACATCTGACATGATTGTTCCAATCGAAGAGCATCCAATTTCGATTCCAGGAGGCAGTCGAATCATTATTTCGTCAATGGTGACGCGGCGATCTGCTTCCACCACATTCCGAACAGCAGCAACGGCTGCATTGTCCGTAGCAGTAACGGGGCTGCCGCTTCGCTCGTCATCATGCACGTTTTGCCTCCTTCTAAGAACCATGAACGCCATCGGCGAACCATTTGGATGCTCATACATTCTTCACCATACACTGACACTGAATTGCGATGAATATTGACCGCAGTTTAATTTTTCGCCTTGAAAAAACGAATTACAGAACGGAGTTCGCAAGTGGACACGTTCACCAGTGGTAGCTCCAAGGAAACTGAAGCGCTACGGACTTGCGCGTACGAGTTAGCGTGATTTTGAAGGTCACCAGCTTCCAACGCATCCTAGTGACCATTTCATCTATACTAACTAATTTTTACAACGTTTCGTTCGCAGAAAAAAAAATAGGGAAACTTATTTATTGGATGGCCCTCGTATATACATCGAATTACTATTTTATTCTCTTATCTATCCCAAATATTTATTTTAAAGGACAAAGGCCAGTTTGAAGGTTCTACGGTGAGAAAGGAAATTTACTATATTATATTTTTAAATTTGCACGTGGTTCTCACGCTACCACCTGCAAAAGGCTTAGTTCTTCTACCCTCGCGCCTGCGCGGCGGGTACGTCACCTCTGGTGACGTCACGAAACCACAATAGTGTTATAGAAACATTCTGAAACGCACGTAAAGAAAAAACAGACACAAAATTTTAATTTAATCTTTATTATAAAAATATATTTACATATAGCATATAGCTACAAATCGAAGACTAATACATTAAGACTACACACACACTATGTAATTATATAAAAATAAAAACAAGGGGACATACATTGTAATATGGGGAACATATGGTTTCTAAATCTCAATCATAATATTCTACAATTTCTATGATTATGTTAGGGATGTATATAATGTACTTAGTAAAGTAGAAGCTAATGTTGTGTAAGGAATATTATTGTATTCGTAAAAATATCACTTAATATATCATGTGCACATAAAAGAATGACGGTGCAATATAAATAATGATAAATATATTTTAATTGATAATATTTAATGAATAATTAGATACACAATTTAGTGTATATGTGTAAATGGGGTAAAGAGAGAGAGAGAAAATGAAGTTTCGAAACAGATATGTAAATAAGACGCTACTTAATTATCCTAACACATTTTGAATACAAATAATCAAATAATTAGTATAAGAAATTTAAATAAAACGTGTTCGATTGAATATTAATGTTTTATGATTTTTAGGGAATGATTGATAAATAAAAACTGATGCGTGTTTATCAGAATGTAAAATTCATTCAAAGAAAACTCGATCAAGGACATTTTTGTGAACAACTTTGATAATTAAATAAAATTAACCTTCAGTATGCGGCTCGTCTGATTGATAATTACTTTTATTTCTTGAGCGATTACTTTTACAAAATAAAAATAATCATAACTGATTGAATTCATCCACTGAGGTTCAGCCAGGCGTTTGGATTATCTATTATGGTATTAGGGTAATTGCATATAAACCATTTCGAAACTGAAATCGAACATTATGAACATTTTTAATTTGTGTGTTTGATAGCGCACAGCTGTGTAAACATGTTCATTAATATTGACAAGTTTATCTCTTAGAGTAAAATTATTGCTGAATACGCTGAAACAAATATTGAGGATTTAGATCCTCGTTGTTGTAGATTACAAGAATTGCGGTTGATGACTCAAAACTGGTGATAAAGATCCTAAATATAGTTGTCGGAAATCCTTAAAATTGACGATTGAATTTATTTATTATTATTTTTTTGTAAATACTTTTGTAACAAATTTTTATTCAAATCTCATTAGTGATATATTTAGAATATTTCTCAAGATATCAGTCATTTCTGGAGTTATAAAAATTCTTGAGACAAAGATATCCTTTAAGAATCATTAATTATGCTTTTTATCGTCATTTTAGGAATTAAGGAAACTATTATTGGAATCTTCAACAACTAACTTTGAATCTTCAACTGCCGAATTAAGCTTTATAATTGAACTCTTGATCACATTATAGGAGCTCAGGAACAAAACATTAGAATCTTCAGCAACTAACTTTGAATCATCAACTGCCGAATTAAGCTTTATAATAAAGCTCTTGATTACATTTTAGGGGTTCAGGAACCTAACATTGGAATCTTCAACAACTCACTTTGAATCTTCAACTTCCAAATTAAGCTTTATAATTGAACTCTTGATCACATTAAAGGAGTTCAGAAACCTAACATTGGAATCTTCAGCAACCAATTTGAGTCGTCAACTACCAAATATTTATTTCTATATTACAATATTTCAACAAGGCCGATGGTTCATCTTTTTCTAGTAGCATTTCTCTAGAACCTTTCAATCCATTGTGTTCAAGACGTTCTATTAAAATGCTCTTAGATGATGGATGATCAGCCATTTCAATATAACTAAGGTTATCAATAACTCTTTCATCCTGATATGCTTTTTATTATTAATAGATTCCACCTCGAATACTCAATATTTCACATATAGATTGATTCAATTAGAAAATAAAATTGCTATAAAGTATAAAATAAGAATATAAACGGTATCAATGCATTTCTTTATTCATGCAATGTTTGAAAAAGCAAGATTTCACGAATAAAGTAACGCATTGCTATCGTTTATATTCTTATTTTATATAGCTTGGTGTAAATGCTTCTAAGAAAAGTAATTTCTATATAGTTTTATCAAGGATACATATTACACATAGAAACTCTTAACTTAAAAACAATAGAAAGGAAGAGAAAATAAAAAGTCCATGCCAATGAAACTGTGTAGTGCATCAAATATTTGGCAAGTTAAGGAAAGAATAAAATTTACTTCAATGAAGTCGGCAGTGCTAGCTTTCACTTGGCCAGAAGCTAAGCGCACCAATGAATCAATGAAATATATTTACATATTAGTGTGCACAGAGAATATATAATGGAAAAATCATATTATAATCATTTAGCTGAACGATGTTAATGTCTTGCGTCATTTATACTAAAATTTCAACTGAACGTGGATTTCTTTAGTACCAAATATTGAACAAATCCTTTTTTGATGAATGAAAACCAGACATGTATGCACTGTTGGCCCTTGACAGCGTGGAGCAAGCTTTATTATGCACCAAGAATGTGCTAAAAACGTGTTGATAAGAAGATTAAAAAGGCATATTGGTACCAATGTGCATGAGAATGTTTGAACATGACCGAACAGGAACTCATAGAATGAATTTGTTTCAGAGTGGTTCAATAATTAAAAAGCATCTGATAAAAACGAACAAACTTAACCTAATTAAAATATTAACACATATGATC
>CP092872.1:21983635-22088223 GCA_030710605.1 Cordylochernes scorpioides | reverse complement strand
GCATAAAGAGCACCTTCGTGAAGCCTTCGGTAAACAGTTTGTCTTGAAATTCTCGTTCCAGTAGCACTTGAGAGTTCATTAGAGAGTTGAATAGCTGTCATCTCCTTATGGCGCTTGGTAGTTACGACCAGATAACGGTCTTCAGAGGTAGCTGTTTTTCTTTTTCTACCAGAACCTTCTTTTCTTTTGATGGTTCCTGTCTCAATGAACTGTTTCCATATTTTGCTAACCACAGATTTATTCACATTTAGCCATTTTGCTACTTCAACTTGTGATTGCCCTGCCTCCATTCTTCCAACAGCTCTCCATTTTAAATCATCTGCTAAATTTTTTTGTAAACTCATAATTAACTAAGGATTAAATAAAATTTTAATTGGACAATTCTTAGATGGGGTAAACGACACGCCAAATAGCACACTTATAAAGACAAGCAAAAATTTGCATATTTTCAATTTCACCTAATCGAATGGTTGCGATAAATAAGTTTTACGACTTAAAATACCCAATTAAATTACTTTATAGCTTTTAGCGTTGTATATTTTAAAACATATCATTAAAAAACAATGGTTTCTTATTTTTTGGACACCAGTGTACATATACTACTTTTCTATTTGTGTGTGTATGTGCGTACAGCCAAACTATCCGATTCTCCTGAAGTACCTTACCGCATACATGAAGGGGCTAATTTACTTCCATAATTTCTCTGGTAATTCAAAATTTTCTCTGGTTTATCAATGGAATTTTCAAAGTCTCAAGAACAATTGGTAGACAAATTCTTCCAAAGTTTACTTTATATGCTAGTGGGACATCCAAAGATATCAGAAAACTTCATCTCTCTACTAATGACATCCCTGGATGGCAATTAATCCGTGGACTCATGGACTGGGGATCGATAAAACACCAGAAGAATTGGCAGTTGACTGTCTCAGTCCCTTTGATTTTTAATCAACAAAGATGCTTAGTTGATTTGATAAGGTCCTATTAAATCTTTCGGACATTCCGTCTAACTAGGGATGTGACGGCGTGTTCTTGTTTTATGAATTACGAGAGAGAGGGGGGGAGAGAGAGAGAAAAATATCTTGAACGAACTTTCCCTTTGTTTAGTGTGAATAAGCATGGGACCGCCCAAACTTACTGAATAACTGAATCGTCTAGGTTTCGAAGAATGTTCTGCTTTCTGATCAATAAGCGAAGATTCTTTGGACGATTTGTTTAAATAAATTATCGAAACTAGGATATAGCGATTCCCGTTGTCACTTTTTGGCAATGGTACCATTATGTCTCTCTCGATAGCAATCTTTTCGAACGGAGTTCACACGTTTGAGCTTTGCCCTCAATTTTGTTTTTGCTCCTTTTTCGGAAGAACTTTCAAGTTCACAATCCCATTTGTTGACGCTGGTACGGCACCTGGCCCAGTAAAAACCTTCCACTTTTCCAAAGGTCTTTGCTGGGTCTAATGTGAAGATCTTGCAGAACGCTATATTCTCGCGATCAAGGAAGTATCATCTTCCATTCAATGTGTTGTCCATCTTCGCCTACCCGTTTCAGGTAGGGAAGACCATATCAAAGGTACATCGAGACTTATAAAGACCAATAGCTTTTTGTAATGGATCTATAGTTGGCAATAACCTCCCTTGAGGTTGACACCGTCATTGAACCAATTCATGACATGCCGAAAAAAAATACTGTCTTAAAGTTGGGATTTAACGTGTTCAATGTGAATTATCGCAGGAGCAAGCTGACAAATATTGAGTTCCCGTTGTGTCTCTGCACGTATTGCGATGGACATGTTCTCTTGAGGGAACTTTCCTTGCCGGCGTTGAATATCCATGTAGTACTTTTGAAGTCATTGAACCCATCTAGCTAACAGTCCTTACAAGCTCAATCAAAAGCCATCGGAGAGCTGTGTTGTCTGGTATAGGTATAAACCCTCCCATAAGGGCAATGATGGAAGGGCTCGATAGATTTGATGATCGTCATAATATCTCTGATGATTAAACAAGAGTTTATCTTCACTTGGGACAAGGTCTTGCTCAAATAGCAATGCTACCATTGGATTGAGAGAGAAAGAGAAAGAATGGTTTCCATCCCTGTCTTTTACTGACATCTCTGTAGAGAATTAACTGTCTTCTCGGTTCGGGATAGGCCAGAATTGCTGAAGTACCTGATCCAATTGATGTTTGATTCTCTCGAAATCCACAGTCTAACTGAAAGGCGGTTAGATTTTATATCAACACTCCATTGTGTCAGTTTTATTCCATTTGTCTCATGTTCTTCATGTCTCTGTTCCATGTTTTGCGGCATTTTTATTTCAACTTAAATATATATTGTCCATAGCTATAATATAAAATATTACAAATATATTTAAAACATTCTTTTATATTTTAATGTTTTTATTTAAAATGGTCACTATGTGTGTACGCCCGCGCATGTGTATGTAAACATTTGAATTTTATAAATATTTCATATTGCTTCTTATAACATTGATTAGCCAGAGCAGAAGAACGTCTTTGCAACTAACAATATTTTTCTCATACAAACAACACTCACAGAATATATATTTTAAAATTGCTTAATATATATAAATGTTATATAACGAATGAAGACATACGCGAATGTTTCTTTTACAAATAAATCAAAATTCTACTGTCCTACTGGCGATATAAATTCAGTGTAGCATAAAAAAGCAGAATGATCCAATACATTATTAGAGCTCTAAAGAGGCGGTCTGGTAGATTAAATTGACGAAACCGCTGGGAGGGTTAACCACTGATGAGCCAAGCCCTCCCAATAAATATTTTCATCACAGTAAGCACGGTAGAAGTTTGATTTATTTGTAAAATAAATATTAGATAGTTTGCGCGAGCTGTCTCTTAATGAGGGGTTTAAAGATGTAGTTCAGTCTTCTTCACGGTTCAGTCAAATAGAAGCTACCATCCAAGTTGTCCAAACCAGTAGCCAGTCCTATTTACCGTGATTTATCGATACCTCTCACGCTAAATTGACTTTACGACATTGTGTTAAGGCAAGGTCATCGTCTACCATTCTTCTTATTTATCATCTAAATCCTTTACACCTGAATTTCTCCCATTGTTTGTGTGGTTTTAACCTTGTAGAAAATATAATTAATGTTTCATAGAATTTTAAGTTGGTTGAGATTCCAGATAAAATTTCTATGAATAATTTGAAATATATAATTCATTAGAGTATTCAATCAATTTGAATAATAGAATAAGAGCACTAACAGAGAAAATATCATAATATTGGAATTTCAGGTTTGATGTGTGTTTGCCCCTATTTTTATAAACAATTTTGAAAAAATAATTATTGAAAAATAGTTTGAATAATAATTTCAATTTTATATTTTTTTTTTCGTGGAAACAGATTATGTATACAAGACGAATGGCCCGGGCAACGCCCGGGTTTTACCCGAGTGCGAATATATTTTAAAAACGTTGTCTTGGGTGGTCGCTATAGACAGGGTGGTCTGTATAGACAGGTGTATGTATCACACAGCTGATAACAGGGTTGTCTAGAGTGGCCGCTATAGACAGGGTGGTCTGTATAGACAGGTGTATGTATCATATTACTGATAACAGGGTTGCCTAAGGTGACCGCTATAGACAGGGTGGTCTGTATAGACAGGTGAATGTAACACACTGATGATAACAGGGTTGCCTAAAGTGACCGCTATAGACAGGGTGGACTGTATAGACAGGTGGATGTATTACACAGCTGATAACAGGATTGTCTAGAGTGGCGTCTATAGACAGGTGTATGTATCAGACAGCTGATAACAGGGTTATCTAGAATGGCCGCTATATACAGGGTGGTCTGTAAAGACAGGTGGATGTATCACACAGCTGATAACAGGGTTGTCTAGAGTGGTCGCTATAGGCAGGGTGGTCAGTGGTCGCTATAGACAGGGTGGTCTGTATAGACAGGTGGATGTAACACACTGCTGATAACAGGGTTGTCTAGAATGGCCGCTATAGACAGGTGTATGTATCACACAGCTGATAACAGGGTTGTCTAGAGGGGGGCAGGGAGGACACGTGTTCGCTGGCAGCCAATGGGCGCGCATTCTATCCGTGAGCTTCAGACAGAATAAGGCAATTATATATATAGATAAAATCATTCTTCTTTCACAAATGTGACTACACACCTCTTTAGAGATTGACGTAATAAATAAAATTATTCCGGAGTTACCTAAAATATAGTTGTCTCAATATTTACTCATCTAACCTTGTAGGATGGTTGAAACATGTTCTGGAAAGATATTGGACATGTCTGAGGAGAAACCCAAGGCTGAAAAATCTGCCAAACCACAACCTGGTGAAACAAATGGCGAAATGCAAGCGCCGACCCAGTTGTCTTGAAACCAACATAGGCATTCCCAAATATGGTTAAAAAGAAGACCTTTGATCGAGTCTCTTGAATACATCGTTTCTCGCTATTCAAGACAAGCATCATTAACTGTGAAAAGGGACGCCTTCAATGGTGTGGATAACGTTGGACTTGGGCGCCTGAATTGTGTGACATCGTGTTTTAAGACAAATTCAGGTTCTGTTTGCAGCACCATGATTGTCGCATACATGTTAGGCACAGTCGTGGAGAAGGCACATTGCCAGCATTTGACATTGTATTACTGGTTGTACTAGCCCATTACCTGGAGTGATGGTATGGGGTGCTATTGAATACACCTTTAGGTCTCCTCATATTTGTATTTCCGGCAATTTTGATAGTTCAAATTTTTAATTGACTACTCTCTGCAAAAAATTCATTTTAATTATAATATTGATCAATTAAAAGTAACCTTTTACGGAGAGTTGTCAATTAAATATTTAAAATATTTTTCTGCAATTTCCAACACGATGGAATACTTTGAATAGTCTTCGTTACACTCCTAATGTGCTAAGGCCCGTGGAAAGCTATTTATTCTGGGAAACGCTACGTTTCAGACGGATAATCCCCCATCGGTATTGTGCGCACCTTTCTACATACAGAAAATTTTCTGGCGCCCTGGCTAGCATGTTCTCCTGATCTGTCACCAATAGAAAGCGCTGGTCAATGGTTGCCGAGCGACTGGCTTGTCACCACACACTAGACACTACTGTCGTTGAAGAGTGACATCGTGTTAAAACTGCATGGGATGCTGTTCCTGTACATGCAATCCAATTTCTGTTTGAATCAATTCAAAGGTAAATAAGTGCTGTTATTGCTGCCAGAGTTGGTTTCTTCTGGGTACTGATTTCTCAGGATCCATACCACCAAATTTCTTGAAAGTTTAAGCATTTATTATTTCCAATCTAATATATCTGTCCAATAGAATATCATTTTGGTATTTGCATTTATTCCTGAAATATCAATTTAAGATAGAATGACCATAATGTAAAATCTTAAGTTAAAACTTATCTTTAATGACCTTGGGTTCTAACGTTTTTGAAGTCAATGGAAGAAAGAGAGATTACCTACTTTGTGTAAGGAGAAATCGATTCTTTCTAAAAATATTTCATTCAAAAATATTTACTTCTCAGTCGGTCAATAGCCAAATATAATTTATATAGCCAATTTCAGATATGAAATTGTTTTAAAGTGTAAAAATTCCTATATCACATATTATGGATCATCAACAAATCAAGATGTTTTTGATTTCTTATAATTATAAGATATAGCAAATCTCTGGCAACTATTATTTCTCCATTCGACATTTATGGTCTTTTGTTTGTCAAGTGGGTACAATGGCATAAGAATCTTGTGGCCGTTAATTTATTTAAGACCGGACTATGGACGCACAAGGCGGCCAAGGGCACATTGCCCAATTCTGCTGCCATCTCTTCAGGAAGGCGACCTTTAATCTTCTCATTAGCATTCCTCTCAGACATGATCCAACCTCCGTCAAATGTAATTAGTTGGCTTTGTAAGGGTAATCTTATAATCACTGTTTATCGACATATGGAATTCCTTTTTGGAATTATATTTGTATTTTTATCATCATTATTAATAAATACCTGTTCTCAGACCAATTTTATTTAACAGTATTTAAAGACTTGTTAATAGCAATATAACCTATATTTTATCCAAAAATATTTATTACGAAAAAAAAAAGATTCTTTTGCGAAGCTTCAAAGTACATATAACAAGCCATGATATAAATATTCACACTAAAACATGGCTCAGAGATCTGATAAAAAAAACGTATATAGTAGGGAGTATTATAAATGGTTTTATCAACTTTCATTCTTAGGTAAAACTTCCTTATGAAAAATAAAATATCGGAAATTAATTGTGAACAGGAAACGATTGAATAGGAGTGATACAATCATACCGGGAAGCTTTCAAATGTTGTTTGGTCGTGTACAATAAAGAGCCTAAATATCTCCATACATCTCTATCACAGCAGCCGCTATGTAATATATCTTGGGTGCGTAAAGGCACTATTGCTCTGGGTCCAAGGACAACTTTCTTTTGTTGTTGTCGTGTCCAATGAAGAGCTTCAGATGTCTCCATACATCTCTATCACAGCAGTCGCAATGTCTTCTATCTTGGGTGTGTAAACCTGCTGCTCTGGGTCCATGTCAATTTTCTGCAAGGCTGCGGCCATTTTAAATAAATTCATTAAGACTTCGGTAGAGGCAGTCGATCGAAATATATTGTCACGGTAGTGATAACGAGTATAACAGAAGTTTAAGTAAAAATAATTTATTTATAAAATGCAAACTATTGCTAAGAATTTATTTACAAGTAATAATATACAAGAATGGTAAGGGGTGATGACTATGCAAATATTTATGATGATATACCACAGAATATTCAAAATAATTATTCAGTGATATTGCCCCCTTCCTAGATGAACAGCGTCCCGCTGTAATTATCACTTGAACAGATCAGCTTGGTCCTCAGGGTCATGGTAGGGTTTCATTCTCAGTACATGGACCAGGTCTCTTGTTTGGCGTCTCCTGTTGGTTGGTCCACAGGTTCAACTTCGAAGGTCACGTCAGAGAGTTTCCGAGTAACCCTGTATGGCCCGAAGTACCTTTTCATTAGTTTTTCTGAGAGTCCCACCTTTCTTATCGGGATGAAAATCCATACCAGGTCACCAACGTTGTAATCCATTGCCTCGTGCTTTGAGTCATATCTAGCCTTGTCCTTTTCTTGGGCTTTCAAGGTTTCTAATCTTGCTAGCTGCCTAGTCTCTTCGACTCGTGAGGCAATCTTCTGACTGTAATCCTCTTGGAGATCTTCATGCGGATTTGGGAAAAGAGTGTCTACAGTTGTTTCGACTTCGCGTCCATGAATCAGTTTAAAAGGGGTAAAACCTGTCGTATCTTGTTTTGCGGTGTTGTAGGCGAACGTGACGTAGGGCAGGATTACGTCCCAGTCCTTCTGTTCAACACTTACATACATAGCGATCATGTTGGCTAAGGTTTTGTTTAACCTCTCCGTCAGTCCATTCGTCTGGGGATGATACGCTGTCGTGAACCGATGTATCGACGAGCATTGATTGGTGAGTTCCGCAATCAACTTGGATTGGAATACTCGTCCTCGGTCCGTGATGATTTCTCTGGGGGCTCCGTGCTTGAGAACAACATCTTCCATTAAGAACTTGGCTGCTTCCTTTGCTTCCCCTGTTGGTAAGGCTTTAGTAACGGCAAATCGAGTAAGATAGTCAGTACAGACTATGATCCATTTATTACCAGTATCAGACTTGGGAAATCTTCCAAGGAGGTCCATTCCAACTCTTTGAAAAGGGGAGGTTGCAGGAGGTATGGCTTTAAGTAGTCCGGGTGGCTTTTGAGTTGATTGTTTCTTTCTTTGGCACTCTTTACAATGAGCGACATACTTCCGTATGTCCCGGAGAAGTCCTGGCCAGAAATATTTGTTTTTAACTCTCTCATATGTCTTCGAAAATCCAAGATGACCTGCTGTGGAAGCGTCATGTAAACTTTTCTATAGTTCTAAGCGTAAGTGCTTGGGAATAACTAAAAGGTGTTGGTTTCCCAGGGGGTCGAAATTCTTTTTGTATAAGGTTCCTTTTAACATTTCATAACCTTTCGATTCGGCACCAAATCTTTCTGTTTACTCTATCAATTTACTAATTTTAGGGTCTTTTCTTTGTTCAGCCTCGAAGCACGTCAGAGCAGTTATTGAGGGTATATCATCATCCTCATCATTGTATGCTTCTTCCGATTCAAGTTGGAGAGGATTTCGAGAAAGACAGTCGGCATCTTGGTGTTTGCGTCCACTTTTATAAACAACCGTTACATTGTATTCTTGGAGTTTTAAAGCCCATCTTGCTAGTCTTCCTGTCGGGTCCATCATTGCGGCCAAGCATTCTCTTTCCGTTGTTGAGTAATTCTTCTCCGCCTTAGATAGAGTTCTTGAAGCATAACCAACTGGCCGCTCTTTCCCATCGTTGATCTGTACGAGGACAGCTCCAATTCCATAACCGCTGGCGTCAGTAAAGAGCTCGGTTGGCAGTTGTTCTTCGAAATAGGCAAGAACAGGTTCAGACATCAATGCTTTTTTCAAGGAATCAAAAGCATCCTGTTGGTCAGAGTTCCACGTGAATTTATTATCTTTTTTGAGTACTTCATTTAAAGGAGCAGCTTTCTTAGCAAAATATTTGATAAATCTACGATAATAGGAACATGGGCCAATGAAGCTTCTCACATCTGTTATAGATTTTGGGGTCGGAAACTTGGCGATAGCTTCAATCTTTTCTGGATCGGGATAAATACCTTTACTATCGACGAGGTGTCCAAACACTCTTATTCGTTTGGTTCCGAAAAGGCACTTTTTGGGGTTGAGGCGTAGCTCGGCTTTGTCGAGACATTGTAGTATGATTTCAAGCTGGTGTAAATGTTCGTTGAACGATTTGGAATACACCACGATGTCGTCTAAATAACAGAGGGCCATCGTCCATTTCAGGCCTTTCAATATCTTGTCCATCATGCGCTCGAAGGTTGCAGGGGCATTGCACAGGCCAAAGGTCATGACTAGGAATTCGTAGAGTCCATCAGGGGTAATAAAGGCAGTTTTTTCTCTATCTGCTTCGTCGACTTCTATTTGCCAATACCCTGAACGAAGGTCCATTGATGAATAAAATTTAGCTCCTTTCAAAGAGTCAAGTGTATCATCGATTCGGGGTAGTGGGTAAACGTCTTTTTTAGTAACTTTGTTTAGTCGTCTGTAATCTACACAGAAACGCCAGTTACCATCCTTCTTCTTCACTAAAATAACCGGCGATGACCATGGACTTTCTGAATGACGTATAATCCCGGCGTCTAGCATTTTGTCCACTTCCGTTTGGATTGCTTGGCGTTCTGTAGGGGAGACTCGATATGGTCTATGCTTAATAGGCTGATGGTTTCCAGTTTCAATTTTATGTTTGGTTACTGAAGTTTGCTTTACTGGTTCATTATATTTATCAAATATTTTATCATATCGTTTTAAAATTGATAAGATTTGAGACTGCTGCTCTTCTGATAAATCATCACTAATTAAATTTTGTAAAATTTAAAGTCACTTTTATCAGCATGACTGGCATGATTCGCATTTTTCGCCTCCTTATTAAATTCAGAACATTCTGAAATAGCCGTCAAGTTATTTTCTTCAACCCTTTGAATTTTTCCCAGGCACATTCCCTTAGGGACTATTTGAGCTGTGGTGCTAGAATTTACGATCCAAAGTTTTCCTTTATTATGGGAAAGCCTGAATAATGCACAGGGAAGTGTTAACCCTTTTCCTATTAATACCTTTTTCGAAGGTTCAAAAAGTACCTGATTTTGCCCATTAAGCTCTTCACTCATAACATTTATTAGTTTGGTAGATTCGGCTGGGATTACGACGCTTCTGCTAGCCACAACCTTTCCCATGGAAGCTGGTGAATTTAGTACATCTTTGGCCTCTTCCAATCTGATTTCGGCGCGTCCACAATCAATCACGGCATTTGATGCCTCTAGGAAATCCCATCCGAGGATAATACTTGGGTTACTATTAGGGAGGACGATAAACTCAAGCGGCTGTTCCAATCCATTGATGCTCAAGCTGATTGTGCATCGGCCGATCGATGTAACATTCTTGCCATCAGCAACTTTCAGAGTCATTCCGCTATCCTTGAACATGGTCTTTTTTAATTGTCGTCTTAATCCATCAGAGATAACTGAAAAAGAGGAACCTGAATCGACCAGAGCAGAAAATGCAATGTCATCAATGATGATTTCGACATAATTTTGTTGTAATTTAGCGGCTGTCGACGATGGAGGGTTTTTCACACCCGCGGCTTTCCCCTCGAAAGAAGACGCGACGCTTAATTTTTTTCTAGATTGTAGCGGCGTGGGGATTGGCTTGTATGGCGGCCTGGAGAAATGGACTGGCGTCTTGGGGATCTTCCTCTGTTTGGATACGGCGATTTCTGCGGTAGATTTGGCTTCTTATGGCTTGGTGGTTACCCATTTGAGGTTCTTGAGTGCTTGGTGCATGTCCTTCGGGTCTCTGCGTCCATTGTCGGCGTTCTCTACAATATCGCTTAACATGGCCTGGGCGGCCGCAATTAAAACATATTGGGATGTTGTCATGCGTCCTCCATTCATCCGTTCTTCGTTGTGGTGGCGTCTGGTTATATATGGGCGTTTGGGTAGGGTACTGACGTCGTGGAACCTGGTTGAATGTACGTGTTTGGTTGGGGTACGACTGTCGTGGCGGAGGCCTTTGAATAGGCTTCGAAATTGCAGCTACGTTTTTTTCAATCTCTTCTCGGATAATTTCTTTCAAAGAAGATGGTTCAGGGGTAGTTGGCTCCGGATTTAGTGCGCGATGAACTTCTTCACGCACGATGCGTCGGATTAAGTCTTCCATTGATTCAGAGTCTGCTGAATCGATGGCGGCAACATTCGGTAGTCTGTCGAATACTACACGTTTTTTTACACGTTTTTAATTTGAAGCCTCGATTTTTCGGCACCATTTGATGAACTCATCGATACTTGCAATGTCTAAAATGATGATTGACTGATATATCTCCTCCGATATTCCTTTCGTCAAGTGTGCAACTATTTCATTTTCCATCATAGCCGGATTCACTTCTCT
Organism: Cordylochernes scorpioides; assembly: GCA_030710605.1. Taxonomy (NCBI): domain Eukaryota; kingdom Metazoa; phylum Arthropoda; class Arachnida; order Pseudoscorpiones; family Chernetidae; genus Cordylochernes; species Cordylochernes scorpioides. The sequence goes on along the minus strand of CP092872.1, from coordinate 22,077,135 downwards.
GCACAGATGGAGAACATCTTGAATGTAAGAATCACTGGTCTCCTCCTTCCCCTGAGCTCGAGTTTTGAGGTTCTCTGCGAGTTGATCTTTTTGGGTGACATGATGTCCGAAATTCTGAGAAAACATTTTCACAAAAATATCCCATGAATTAATTTTCTCTTCAACATATTCGTACCATCTGTGCGCTGTTCCTTGGAGGAAAAAATAAACATTTGCGAGGCACATTGAATCATCCCAGCAGTTGTAGCGAGCGACGCGATGGAATTCTTTCAACCATTTTTCTGGATTCTGGTTGCGTTCTCCAGTAAAAATAGAAGGGTTTCAAAAAGGTTGAAAATGGTACTCACCCATTTTTGTCTGTGTCTCTTGCTTGATCATAGCGATGTTTTCTTGAGGTTCTAGTCCTTGTAGTCTTCGGCTTCTTCTAACGGCTTGGGCGGCGAGGGAATATTCCAGCTTCTCCACCAGTTGTCACAGTAGTGATAACGAGTATAACAGAAGTTTAAGAAAAAATAATTTATTTATAAAATGCAAACTATTGCTAAGAATTTATTTACAAGTAATAATATACAAGAATGGTAAGGGGTGATGACTATGCAAATATTTATGATGATATACCACAGAATATTTAAAATAATTATTCAGTGATAATATTATTGAAGAGAAAAGAGTAAAATTTTTCAAACAAATAGATTTCGATTATATAAAAACATCTTAATAACTATTATGAGTAAGGGAATACATACCCAGCTTACGTGAATCTTCTCTTAAACTCGAATAACAGCACTGCGAACTTATTCAACTTTGAATGCTGAACCTTAGAGGAGATCATTGCCGATACCAGCCGGACTTCCCCGAAAAAATACAGATGGCCACCAGAGGACTGATGCTGACTCTGGTCCAAGAGGCAGAACTTCTTCTTGAGGACGCTTTCAAGGGAGCCAGTCTAGGAAGACCCAATCCCTCAGCCAACGTCACGATCCCCTCCGCCTCTTTCGCCTCAGTAGTGGCAGAGAAAGACAAGCCGGTAAGGCCTACAACTCCGAAACCCAAAGCGAAAGCTACATTTGTGAATCTGGCTCCTTCCTTCGAATCGCATGTCGTCGTCAAGTCGGCTAACCCCAAAGCCAACCCAAAGGAAATTCAAATGATTCATCCTTCGGTAGAGTCATCAAAAGACGTGGAGGCGTCTATCAACACCAGCGGTAAGGTGGTTTTCCACACCAAAACAACCCAAATGACAAAGTCGCTGGCCACTGGGCTGACCTCCCTGCCAACGGGCCTAAGCTGCCACGAGCGCCCGGTTATCCTACCAAGATACTGCCTCTTCAGAGTGGACGGGGAGGTGCGGGACGAGGAGATATGCGAGATCTTCCGCTCCAACCACTCCGTGCAGTCATTCCAGGGAAAACGTGACATCAAGGTAGTCCATCGATCGAATAATGCGGCACACAGCACCAATACAGTGTTTATCGAAGTGGACAACCAAGTCGCCGAAATCCTCGGTCAACATGGACGTATCCCTGTGGCGGGTCTAATGCACAGGTATGAGCGCAGTCATACTTTAAAGCAATGCTTCCGTTGCTGTGGCTTCGGCCACCGCGCTTCTGCCTGTCCAGCTGCCCATCCAATCTGCTATCGCTGGGCTCTGCAGAGCATGAGGGCGTCCAATGCTCGGTCGAGCCAAGCCAAAGCCGCTGCTGCCGCTGCAGCAAAAAATCTGGAGCTCCCATCAACCACTTTGCCACCTCATCTTCCTGTCCCTTTGTAAAAGAGAGAATAGCTCGAACAAGAAACAATGTCTAGGCCATTGCGTGTCCTGCAGGTGAACGCTAGAAAATCACCAACTGCCATTCTTGAAATTGCAAATTTGGCAAATTCGACACAGGCCGACATCATGCTCCTGCAATTACTCCCAACTAACTTCTTCTCGCCCACACCTGGGTTTCAGGCATTTTTTGTCCCAGGCGCCTACATCCCCTCGGGTATTGTGGCACGTAACAACCTTCATCCCACCCCTCTAACCTCTCCAGACACCGCCAAAACCTCCATAGACATCTGTCTAGAGCGAAGTATCATCGCGGTGTACTCGGCCTATTGGCACGGCCATTAGCTGCCGATGATTTCATCCCTCTTCTAGAAGGAACGACAAGACGGGCCTCTCTTATAGTGATCCTGGGTATGGACACTAACGCCCACTCTCCTACCTGGGGCATCGGTGCGAGGTTGGACTTCCGGGTTGCTAATCTTGAAGAGTTCGCCAGCTTCAATGATCTTAATTTCTTGGGACTCCCTGTGGACTCTACCTGGACAAATGGGTCTTTATCTTCTTCTATAGATGTCACTCTGGCCTCTTGCTCACTGAAAATCCATGCCACTAGAGGTTTATTAGATGAGATGGCCTTCACTGGCCATATACCTATTTGGACTACATTCCTAGGAATGGTAATAACGAGACAAATTCCTCCTGGGTTGAATCCTCATGTAAAGAACAGACCTTTGAAACCTTCCTCAACTCTACTCTCCACCAGGTAACTACCCAATTAAACGAGGCCTCTACCCCAGAAGATATTGACAGGGTGGGCCTCCTTCTGACTTCCATCCTGCATTCCGCTTGTGACTCTTTCATGGGCAGACGCTCCAATACTACAAGACCGTCAAAGCCGTGGTGGACCCCCGAACTGATTCGGATCAGAAGGTTGGTTATCTCCTTCCGCCCTTACAGTCAGAGTGTCCAGTGTCCTATTAGGAACTTCTTCCGCGGTTTATACCGAGAGTTCCATAATCGACTGAAGGCGGCTATACGGAAAGCTAAAAGTAAATCCTGGTTTAATCACTGCGAGGAGGTGTAATCCGCATCCTGGAGTGCCATACATCGATTTATCGCCCAGGGACGCGACTCCCCCAGAGGTCCGCCACTTCTCAAACATGATAACGGCTCTCCTTACCATCCTCATGAGACTTGCCAGGCCATGTTAAATCATTTTTTCCTACCTAACACCAGACCTCACCCGCAAAGGAATGCAATTTCTGCGCACTCAGACGAACCAGAATTCAAACCCTGGGAAGTTATGCGAGCCATTCATCGCAATGGGAAAAGGAAAGCCTGGACCCCGACGGTCTTGGTTTGAAATGCCTAGAGCTGGGCGGCCCTTCCTTGCAATTCCTGCTGGCCGAATTGTTCACCAAATGCCTTCGTATGGGCCACTTCCACCGTCCATGGAAAGAAGGCCGCCTCATACTTCTGCCCAAACCCTTCAATTCAGCCACCAATCAGCTTGAGAAATACAGACCTCTTACTTTGTTGAAAACTTTGGTCAAGGTGTTTGAGAGATGTATCCTGGCCAGACTTCAGTGGCTCGCGGATCGTCACGGATGGTTCTTTGAAGATCAATACGGTTTTGTAAATGGTCGTTCAGCGGAAGATGCACTGGCGAGTTTCACTCAATTCATTGAAGAAAGACAATCTCACTGGAGAAAAACTCTTTTCATCATCTTGGACATCAGTAAGGCCTTCGACACTGTTTGGAGGCCGGCAATCATACAAATTCTTGAACGTGTAAATTGTCCAAAGTCTATTACCGGCTTAGTAAAAGGCTTATTGAAAGACCGGAGAGTTTCTTACTCAGCTTGGACAGCAACAGAGTGTACGTCCTCCCAACTCGCACTCCCTAGGGTTCATCGCTAAGTCCTTTCCTGTGAAACATAGTTGCACGGACCATCTTCACCCTTACCTCCATCAAAGATAGCCGATTAATAGCTTAGGCGGACGACTTCACCCTTCTGATTCAGGTTCGCGGCGACTGCCAGTCTCTGCCACTAACAACCTTTTGGAGAGGTTGACATTTTGGTGCACGATGAATGGTCTTAATATATATTCCCAGAAAGACCCAAGCTTGCCTGTTCCAATGGCGTAATGTCCACAGCAACTCCGAGACAGGGCTTAGAATCCTTGGTCAACCTTTAAACATCAAGAAGACTTTCACAATCTTAGGAGTTGAGTTTGAACAGACCCGCGGATTTGTCGCCCACCTACGCAAGATCACACGTAGATACAGATCAATAATCCCACGACTCACCCACACCATACAGGGTAAATTTGGAATCTCCTTTTCAGCTGGAACTAAGATTTTCGACGCGGTGGTGGTACCTGCCTTCCTTCACGGAGCGTCAAAATGGGGACGTCCAGCGAAGGCATTAGGCAGCTTAGGAGCCTTCACTACAAATTTGCGAAAGGTGTACTGAGAGGAGGTCCTTGCACACCAAAGGTCCCAGACATTTCCATCACCGGCAGCCCTCCTCTTAGTTCTCGCACGGCGTTCCTGAAGGAAATCAATGAAGGAAATTTTTAATCTAGACAAGGCCCTGCATCTTTGCCATACCCTCCGGATAGACGTCAATTGTCTTCCAGTCTAAACATCGAGGAGGTAACAACACCCATAATATTCGCATACGGATAAAAAAAATGAGGCTGGGGTGGGCGCTGCAATTGTTCCCTCATCAGAAGATCAGCAGCCCGTTCTCTTACGGCTCCATCCAGACTACACAGCCTTCCAGGCTGAACTTCTGGCAATCCGCTGGGCGGTCCGTCTGGTGGAGGAAGGTTATTCTAGAGAGGAGATCACTATCGCGTCGGACTGCAGATCAGCTCTGTCAGCCATATGTACGTCAGGTCTATTTCGATCGACTTTAGTAGCTGATATTATTCTCGCACTGAACACCAATCAAAATGTAAAGCTGTGTTGGTTGCCGGGACACTTAGGCATCGACGGAAACGAAAGAGCTGTTAAGAACGCGGCCGTTTCGACCTTAGAGCCATCATTTTCTATCCTGCCTAGATGCCTGGCCCGTAACCACTCACGCACGGCAGCCCTATACGCATTGTTGGAGGTTTATTGCCGGGACCACTCCAAAAGACATCTGAGGAAAATTGCCCATACTCCAGACCGGCTGCTCCAATTCCTCCCTAAGGTCTGTCCTGGAGAAGACACCAGCACCTTACTAACAGGACATGGCCATGTTCGGGCAGACTAGGTTCTCTGGCATCCTCGTGAAGACCCATCTTTCCCACATTGTATGGAGGAACAACAGACTGTGGACCACCTTCTATTCAGATTCTCTGCTTTCATGCGACACAGAATGCAGACAACCCTGCTGCTTGGGAAGATTTTCTTCGACCTAGTCTTGTTGGCTGAAGTCCCCGGTTCTCTGCAGGCATGGAACTTCCTGACCAGCTGGTTCGGCTCTACAATTGGCTCTATGTAAATATAATCTAGAGTAACTGGTTTCTACTAGTTAGCTGGACAGCCCGGGCAGTTGGCGTTTCTTGCGCTCCTAGGGCCTGGGTTATGCTTATTTCTCTCTATAGAAGTTGATTCATTCCTTGTTGTTGGAGAGTAACGTCGCACATCGGCTGTTGTCTAGCAACGACACCTTCTACCAGACATCACGTGACCTGGCGCCACACTGTCTACCTGTAGTTTAAGTTTTGATTTTCTTCCTGCTACTGCGCTTGCCTTTTGTGACTCTTTTTGTTCCTTGTCATCTTAATATAATATTATTGTTAATTAAACAATACTTTTGAGATCCAGCCTCTGATTCTCTTACATGGCAGCAGAGCTTGGTTGGTATCAAATATTTTTGTTTATCTAAGCTGAAATTCGTTTGCTTGCTCAAGATGACAACTGAACTTCCACATATTCAAAAATTTAACGGCGATAATTTTTATCTATGGAAATTTCAAATGAAGATTATTCTAGAAGCAAAAGATCTTCTCAGTATAACTGATGGCTCTGAAGTAAAACCTGAAATAGAGGATATTGCAAAATTCTCTGAATGGAAAAAGAAAGATGCAAAATCCAAAATGCTGATCACTCCTGCTCTAGAGTTTAAATATCTTCAACAGATTGTTAATTGCCAGACTTCAGCACAAATGTGGAAGAAATTATCAACAATATATGAACTGAAATCTGAAACAAATAAATATTTGCTGCAACAAAGATTTTTCGAATATAAAATGAATCCAAATGATAACATTGCTTCTCACATTTCCAAAGTTGAAACTCAGGCACAACAAATGAAAGATCTAGGTGAGCCAATCTCTGATGTTGCCCTAATTACAAAGATAATTTGCAGCTTGCCTGATAAATACAAGAATTCCATAACAGCGTGGGATTCAGTTTCATCAGAAGAAAAGACTCTAGAAAACTTGACGGCAAGATTACTGAAAGAAGAAAGCTTATAGGATCATTGGGATTCTTCAGGAAATTTTAAACCAGATAATGCCTTGAGACTTTTTCAAAGTTCAACAGAAATTCAACAGCTTCCAACAAACAACAGCAGCATCAACAATCCATTAAAGATTAAAAAAAAGAAGAACACACACTGTGGATATTGCAAGAAGAAAGGACATTGGTGGAAAGAATGCTATAAAAGAAAGGAAGAACGAAAAGGACAACAGCCAAGTTCTTCAGCCAGAGATGAAAGCTGTGCTTTTTCAGCTGAGACAAGTGACTTCCTCGCCGAAACAAAGGATTCCTGGATTGCAGATTCTGGAGCAACGGATCACATGACTTTCAGAAAAGAATGGTTCTCTACGTTCGAAGAAATACCAGAAGGTGTTCATCCTGTGTGCCTTGGAGATGGAAAGAAGATCTATGCAAAAGGTAAGGGAAATATTGATATTCTCTCTTATGTTGATAGTCAGGAAATTAATGCAACTCTTTTGGATGTTCTCTATATACCTGAATTGGAGAACAATCTTTTTTCGATATCTACTGCAACAAAACATGGTTTGACGCTCATTTGTAAAGGAAATCAGATAAAATTGACAATAAATTCGAACGTGCTAGTTACTGGAATAAAGAATAATTCAAATCTTTATAGAATCTTTATTAAAGCAAAGCAATCTTCACAAACTCATGTTGCTCAGTTAAGTCTAGATATATGGAATCAAAGAATGGGTCATGTAAATCCTATAAAATTAACCCAAATGTTTGAAAATAATGTTTTTGAAGAAAACATTAAAATTAGAGAAAAGCCTGATTCTTTACTATGTGAAGCATGCATCTATGGAAAACAAAATAGAAAAGTTTTTCACGCGTCAACAAGTCCAAATTCGACCTATCCAGGAGAGCTGATCTATTCAGATGTTTGTGGACCAATGAGTAAAAGATCACCAGGTGGATCATTATATTTTGTATCATTCAAGATGATTTTTCAAGATTTAAAGTGGCCTACTTCATTAGGCATAAATCAGATGTACTTGAGAAATTTAAAGAATTTTTAAAAAGAGTTAGGACTGAAACTGGAAATAAAATAAAAAGATTAAGAACAGATAATGGCACAGAATTCTTAAATAAGAATTTTTCTGATTATCTAAAATCTCTAGGAATTGTTCATGAACTCACTGCTCCATATACCCCAGAACAGAATGGAATTTCTGAAAGAGATAACAGAACAATAATTGAATCAGCTAGATGCTTGTTACATGGAAGAAAAATGCCGCTTGAACTGTGGGCTGAAGCCGTAAACACAGCAGTCTATCTCTTAAATAGATGTACTACTAAAAAGTATTGGGAAATTATACACCTTATGAAATATGGTACAAGAGTAAACCCTCCATCTTACATTTGAAAACTTTTGGATGTAACGCTTATGTGCATATACCAAAAGATAACAGAAAGAAATTAGACAAAAAGAGTATTCGTACATTTTTTTTTGGATATACTGAAACTAACAAAAATTATAGAATGTGGGATCCTATTGCTAGAAAAATTATCATAAGCAGAGGTGTAATATTTACTGAAGCTAATACATCAGAAAATATTCAGGATAACCAACAAGAGCAGGTAACTATATATAGTGAAGAAAGTGATGATAGCACAAATACCAGTTCCAAACCAGAAGAATCATGTCGATACCCTCTCAAGAATAGAATCGGAGTAAAGGAACAATCATCAACCAACTGTACAAGAGCTATTTCATATGCTTGTTATGTCCATGACCAAGAACCATTGAACTATGAAGATGCAATTGTGGGACAAAACTAAAAAAAGTGGAAACTAGCTATGGACGATGAATTCAATTCCTTGATGAAAAATCAAACATGGACTTATGTGACACTACCATCAGACAGAAAAGCTATTGCATGCAAGTGGGTATACAAAATAAAGCAAAATGCAGATGGATCAAATAAAATGTTATTTCTACATCAAGCCTCTTACATTGAAAGAACACTTGAACATTACAACCTTCTTGAAATTAATTTACAATCTGCACCTTCTGATCCTTATTCAAAACTAGCAAAAGAGATGTGCCCAAAGGATAATCAGGAAATTGAAGAAATGAACAAGATTCCATACAGACAGACAATTGGTAGTTTAATGTACCTCATGACTGGGACTAAACCTGATATTGCCTACGCGGTCAGCAGGGTTAGCCAATTTATGAACAACCCAGGACCTTCACATTGGACCGCAGCAAAGAAAATATTTGGATACTTAACAGCTACGAAAAACATCAGTATTTGTTTTGGTGGGATTTCCTGCACTACATCTCTGATAGGTTTTTCCGATGCTGATTTTGCTGGAGACCTAGACACAAGAAAATCAACCACCGGATATGTGTTCATGTTGAATAATGGACCTATTTCTTGGTGCAGTCAAAAACAGAATTGTGTGTCTCTGTCAACAACAGAATCTGAATATATTGCGGCTTCCAAAGCAACGAAAGAAGCAATTTGGCTGAGACAACTTCTACGCGAGCTACATCAAGAACAAGTAAAGCCTACAACAATTTTTTGCGACAATCAAAGCTGCATAAGACTTGTTCACAACCCAGAATACCACAAAAGAACTAAACATATTGATATTTCGTATCACTTTATCAGAGATCATTTTCAAAAACATGCAATTGACCTTCATTATGTCTGCTCCAATGATCAAGCTGCAGACATATTTACGAAAGCTCTACCTCCAGAAAGGTATAGAAGACTAAGAAGCCAATTTGGACTGTTTGAAACAACAAAGTGCTTGTTAGGTGGGAGTGTTGGAGAGTAACGTCGCACATCAGCTGTTGCCTAGCAAAGACACCTTCTACCAGACATCACGTGACCTGGCGCCACACTGTCTACCTGTAGTTTAAGTATTGGTTTTCTTCCTGCTACTGCGCTTGCCTTTTGTGACTATTTTTGTTCCTTGTCATCTTAATACAATCTTATTGTTAATTAAACAATACTTTTGAGATCCAGCCTCTGATTCTCTTACACTTGTCAACCCGACCTCTCTGAAATCTGTGTGTGAAAATATGTCTGTTGTCCGAACACTTTAATTGTTAGTTGGACATTGAATATTCAAAATTTCAGACTTCTATGTGTTCTTGAAGCATTTTTTAAAATTTATTTCATTCTCAACCACCCTGACAACCCAGAAGTCTGAAAATTTGTCCATTCCCGAAACCTCTTACAACCCTGAAGTCTGATAATTTGTCAACTTGCATTGTCATCAGATTCGAACAAGTGTACAAACTTTCTGACTTATACGTACTCTGAATGTATATTGGTACAATACTTGTGGACAGATATGAAAACGAGTTAAATAAAAGTTTTAAACACACAACAGATGTTCGCACGCACACATTTGCTTCAGCTATACGCCCTCTCGAGAGTAGTCGGGAACGATCCCCAAAAGCTCATGCAACAGATTTCAAATTCAAACCAAATTTTGAGGAAGTCATGTGTAACTAGCAAATATTTTTTCAAAAATGATTTCTACCTCAAAAATCTGCATATATTTCGCTTCCTCCATTTCTGAAGTACCAGGCTGTACCAGGTCCCAGCTGCTTTTAGCGATATACAGGGACCTCACGAAGTGGACCACAAATGGAAGAAAGAAATACTTCTCTTTGGAGATGGAATGCTAACTGAATTCTGGGATATGATGTCAAAATTGTATTGGATTATATCGACCGGTCGTTTGAATCCACTCTATTTGGTGCTACAATCGTTACTAAGTAACCAAAATACAACTGCGTGAAGAAGCCTCTAAGAATACTACGAAAACAACATGGAAATGGAAATGATAATCTGCCTATTTGTCACAATGACAAAGCAATGCGCTCCGACCTCGGAGAAAGAACCAAACTACGGAATCTGGGAATACTGGACATTCCCAATGATGGTCCTGATACTGACCATTCTGGCCGTGGCCATCCTGGCCATCCTGTGGATAGTTCTGCGGGGAGTCCCTAAGAGGACTGCTGTTAAAGACAACAAGAAAGTACAAGAAGGATGTCCTCACGTCGAAATTGAGATCCCCGAAGATGGGGAACCAAAAAAAGTCGGAAAAGCAATTTTCTACGTGTGATTTTCAAGACCAAGTGCAGCATTGTAGGAATGACATCTGTCATTTTCAAACGGTTTTATTAAACCAAGTCCTGTGTGCTTCCTCGGATTATTTCGGTTATTTACTTTTCCAATTATATCACATTGAGAGAATTGTAGGAAACAATAGAACAAAATAGTAATATATCTGGTGGTTAAATTAAGACATCTCCTGATCAGACAACAGAAAGCTGCTGACAGATTGCGCCTCATCAGCAACTTTCACTTACACGAGAAGATGTCTCTTTCATGAACAAAATAATTGTTCACCTAAAAAACAAACAAACAGCATAAAACCTCTCATCAGAGACCAATCTGATAAGCAACCACCTTTGCAAAAATTGAAAAAAGACTTCACAAAGTAAAATTCAGCCTCCATTCAGAGATGACCTCCACGAGAGACCTAGAGTACCCATTTATTAGGTAAGCTCTAATTATAGGTTTTCATTATGCTGTAAGAAAAGGAAGCATTATAAATCACTAATGTTTCTTTTTTTCAAACACAAAACAAACTATTTTACTGTTCATACTGCTATGAAAAATATGTAAATATTTATGTGTAATTCTGCTTTCCTCAGTCTTGAATTCTTGAATATTATTCTAAGATTCCACTTCTCATAACAGGGTATATGAACAAAATCGTTCAATACAGTATTAGAACTCTAAGAGAAGCGGTCAGATATATTAAATTGGCGAAACCGCTGTGAGGGTTTATCACTGATGAGTCAAGCCCTCCCAATATATTATTTCATCGCAGTAATGACAGTAAAATAGTTTGTTTTGTGTTTGGAAAAAGAAACATTAGTGCTTTATAATGCTTCCATTTCTTATATATAGATGGCACGTTATCGTCTTATATTAGTATGCTGTGTCGACGAATATTAAATACCTACAACAACAAACACCATTATCTTGAAGATAGAAGTTGTCGGTATTCATAGTTATTTAAATTGAAAGATACTTCAGATGATAAATGTTTTGATTTACTCGAGGTTTCGCAACAATATTTTTTCCTGACGAAGACAACAAATTTTGTCGAAACGTCGAGAAAATAAAAACATTTACTGGCTGAAGTATCCTTTAATTTGAAGAAACAAACACCATTTATTAATCTTGAAGATAAAGGCTGCCTGGCCGGCATTCATATTTCTGTAAAAATAGGCACTTCGGCCAGTTAAAGTTTTATTTTCTTATTTATTAAAACTTTAACTGGTCGAAGTGTCTACCATTTAATAATACTCTCTTTTTATTCTTTAGAAATACATATTTTTCAGAGCGATATGGTTTCTTAAAAAAAAGTTTTTACTACCCTTACTGCAATGATACAATAATGGATGGAACCCTGGCTCATCAGCGGCAAACCCTCCCAGCTGTTTAGCCAGTTTAACATACCGCGCTCTTTAATATTTTAAATTATTGTTTTTTTTTCGTATTTTATATGCGGTACTAAAGATAAACTTTTAAAAAATGTATTTCGAAACAACTATGGATATAAGAGATTTAAGGTAAAAGCAATACATATAAAACATGTTTCAATCATTTCTCTTCCGCAAACAATTCATAATGCCTGTCTGTTTGATATAACTTAAATATGATGTATTAGTAATGGCATTAATACCTCAAATTTGAGAAGTTGTCTAATTGTCTAATAGGTCTTTATATATTGTTTGGAGAAAAGCAATGCTCGAAGCATGTATTGCTACTGTCTTTAATTCTCTGAGAAATTCTCGCAGACGCCTGTGAGCTGATTAATCGACCCCATGGAGCTAGATCATAAAGGCGGGCTTGAGGGGCCAAACCAAATGGCCGCTCGGTGCATGGAGGATGTACCAGCTCCTACTGGCTGGAAAACTGGATGAAAGGGTTGCAGCTTCGGCTGCAGGCGTTCAAGCAATACTAGATTAGGTAGCCACTCCATTCTACGATGTCTTTAAAGCTCAGGCGTACAGACTTCGGTCTAGGTAGCCCACTATCAATTGGTGCCTTTAAAGCTCAGGAGCACAGACTTATGTTTTAGGGCTCAATTCAGAAATTATATCAGCCATAGTTGCAAGCTTTTCCAACTCTTCCTCAATAACCACTATTATATTTTTATTTCTTGAGGGAGGTTTTCCAACCATATAGTTTTTATCATTTTTTCTGATATATCATCAGTTGCCAATGATTTCAATTTATGAAGAAATTGGCTAGACTTTATATCACCCAATTCAATTCCGGTTATCAATTTTCTTATTCTGTTTGATTCACTGTCTTTGAATAGATTTAGTAGTCTTTGTTTAGCTAGGAAATATTTATTTACTTCTGAAGAGATTATAATGTCCCACAGGATTTCATCATATTTGGGTTACATTTGAGAAGCAACATTCTTAAATTTTGTCGATTCGTTGCTAATATTGTTTATTGAAAATTGTGCTTTCACTTGGTAAAACCAAATTTCTTGCTTGTCATTCCAAAATGGAGGTATCTTTATGCTAACTTTATAGGCGTTTGGACCATTTGTTATTTGATTTTCCGACATATTTTCTTCTTGAATCACTTATAGAAGGGCGAAATTAGCGATATGCAAAATAGGCTTAACAGTTTTCTTTGTTCTTTAGAAAGGCTCACCAGTTTATTGTGTCTTATTTTGCTACAAGTAATCAGAATTAGAGTTAAAACAAGTAACAAGTAGTTATTTAGACACAACAATATTTTATTTTAAATATTTATAGATTTTTAAAGAAGCAAGCAAAAGCCATTTTCCAACTGTTTATTATTCCACCTATTTTATATTGATGATGATTAGAATTTTTTATTTACATATGTAATTAGAATTTATTTATAAATACTCTTAATATTTGAAATAATATTTATTAGTAAATTGAAATCAATTGCCATCTATCGTTAAAATTTATTTGTGTAAAATTTTATTTGAAATAATATTATTTATTTATTAAAAGTTGTTTCTTTTAATTATTTAATATATTTTATATTTAAATAACCAACTCTAAAATATTTTAGTTGTTATTTTAAAATAAAATAATCTAGAATAAAAAACAAAGATAATTGATAAATAGATAAGGCAAATGATAAAGTCAGCAATAATTTGTAAAGGATAAAAAACTTTGAATAATATTAGAAAACTAAAAAGTATTTTCCCTAATTATAAAATGATAAATTTACCTATTTACAAGTTTACAGTATATATCTCTAGCGTCCACTACATACCTCAACACCTAAAATTTGGTCCCAGAGGCTTCCTGAGAAATCAAGAAATAGGTATTAAAGGCCAAATTTATATATATATGTTATATTTAAATATTATTTTATTCAAAATTATATTTCACGCTTCCCCTATAAAAAGTATCTGTTTTTGTTTTCCGATGGCATGCTCAAACCGTTTGTAAATTATGTAAATAAGTTTTTTTATTCTTGCGCCTTAAGCCAGGCAATACCTTTCTCAAATTATGCTTTCTATATTCCATAAGCTCAATTAAAGCTATTTCTAATCTTCATTATTTTTATTATAGTTTCAAGATTTTAACGACGACTGCATTACCATAGCATAATCCTCAAGATAATCAAAAATCAACAAAAATCTCATTTTTTTGATAATATATATATCATAAGAGATATAATATTGACAAAAATAATTGCTCAATTTGAAGAAATATTTATTTGTATTTAATTTTGTAAAAGACCTCAATTAAATGTTCATTTCGATAATCAGAAGCTGTCTTTATGGCAGTTTGACAATCCCTATTTCATATTATTCTTAACAGCCTTTTTGTTTTGTCTTAAGTAGGGATGTGATTATACAGTGTTATTTCGCCTTATTATATATAACGAACAAAGACATTAAGACGCGAATGTTTATTTTTTCACAAATAAATCAAATTTTCTACTGTCCTTACTTCGAAAAATAAATTATTGGGAGGGCTTGGCTCATCAGTGGTGTACCTTCCCAGCGGATTCGCCAATTTAATCAACCAGACGGCTTATTTAGAGTCTTAATACTGTATTGGATCATTATGTTTTATATGCTACACTTAAGGGTAGAATCTTAGAAATGGTATTTAAGAAAACTATGGACATGAACTTTAAGGACTTTATTATATACTAGACGAATGGCCCGGGCAACGCCCGGGTTTTACCCGAGTGCGAATATATTTTAAAAACGTTGTCTTGGGTGGTCGCTATAGACAGGGTGTTCTGTATAGACAGGTGTATGTATCACACTGCAGATAACAGGGTTGCCTAGAGTGGTCGCTATAGGCAGGTTGGTCAGTGGTCGCTATAGACAGGGTGGTCTGTATAGACAGGTGGATGTAACACACTGCTGATAACAGGGTTGTCTAGAGTGGTCGCTATAGGCAGGGTGGTCAGTGGTCGCTATAGACAGGGTGGTCTGTATAGACAGGTGGATGTATCACACTGCTGATAACAGGGTTGTCTAGAGTGGCCGCTATAGACAGGGTGGTCTGTATAGACAGGTGTATGTATCACACTGCTGATAACAGGGTTGCCTAGAGTGGTCGCTATAGGCAGGGTGGTCAGTGGTCGCTATAGACAGGGTGGTCTGTATAGACAGGTGGATGTAACACACTGCTGATAACAGGGTTGTCTAGAGTGGTCGCTATAGGCAGGGTGGTCAGTGGTCGCTATAGACAGGGTGGTCTGTATAGACAGGTGGATGTAACACACTGCTGATAACAGGGTTGTCTAGAGTGGTCGCTATAGGCAGGGCGGTCAGTGGTCGCTATAGACAGGGTGGTCTGTATAGACAGGTGGATGTAACACACTGCTGATAACAGGGTTGTCTAGAGTGGCCGCTATAGACAGGTGTATGTATCACACAGCTGATAACAGGGTTATCTAGAATGGCCGCTATATATAGGGTGGTCTGTAAAGACAGGTGTATGTATCACACAGCTGATAACAGGGTTGTCTAGAGTGGTCGCTATAGGCAGGGTGGTCAGTGGTCGCTATAGACAGGGTGGTCTGTATAGACAGGTGGATGTAACACACTGCTGATAACAGGGTTGTCTAGATTGGCCGCTATAGTCAGGTGTATGTATCACACAGCTGATAACAGGGTTGTCTAGAGGGGCGCAGGGAGGACACGTGTTCGCCGGCAGCCAATGGGCGCGCATTCTATCCGTGAGATTCAAAATAAGGCAAATATATAAGTAGAAGACTGTTTTTTTAAATTAGTAAACTGAAGAGGAAAAATAATTGAGAAGGCTTGGTTCATCGGGTGTGAACCTTCACAGTGATTTCATCAGTTCAATCCACTAGATATCTACAACCATTATATTATTCATTCTGTCTACTAAGAATGTACTTGATGGTTTATTCTAGGTGAAGGTGTATCACGAAACTATAAATAAAATCTTGTGGAATTGGATAAATTGCACAAATATTTTAACTTCGATCACAACTATTTCATTTGAAGGGTAAAACAACAAATATACAAAGGACTATAACAAAGCAATAACGCACCACCTATAGACAGCAAATTAAAAAATTAAGACGTGAATGTTTTCATTTGCTTTATATAGATGGCACTTTATTGCATTGTATTAATATATGCCCTTTTAACTGGCTTTGTTCTTATTTTCTGCGGAAGGGCATTGCTCGATGCAAATATTCATATACAATTCTACTGTCCAAAAATATTATGTCCATAGTTTCCTTAAATACCATTTCTGGGATTTCATCCTTCAGTACAGCATATATGAAATAAAGAATGAATATAGAAATTGCAATCAACATCAATGTAAAAACATTCGAGACAAGAGTGTTCTTTGCCTAGTTAGGCTTTTTTCTATTTGAAGTAAATTTTCTTATTGATAGTTTTCTTATTTATGGAGCGAACCAGTATGATGGCGGTGGTGGAGGAAGTAAGCAGGCCAACAACAAGCGGCCGCGTCTTGAGGACGAAGACCTCCTCCCGTCTTCCCATCATCAATTTAAGTTCAACAGCACAGCGAACTTGTTCAACTTTGGGTGCCGAACCTTCGAGGCGATCATTGCCGACACCAGCCTGGCCTCCCCTGAAAAAATAGAGATGGCCTCAGAGGACTGATGCTGACTCTGGTCCAAGAGGCAGAACTTCTTCTTGAGGACGCTCTCAAGGGAGCCAGTTTAGGAGGACCCAATCCTTCAGCCAACTTCCCGATCCCCTCTACCTCTTTCGCCTCAGTAGTGGCAGAGAAAGGCAAGCCGGTAAGGCCTACACCTCCGAAATCCAAAGCGAAAGCCACATTTGTGAATCTGGCTTCTTCCTTCGAATCGCATGTCGTCGTCAAGTCGGCTAACCCCATAGCAACCCAAGGGAAATTTTAAGAGAAATTCAAAAGATTCATCCTTCCCTAGCGTCATCAAAAGACGTGGTGGCGATCAACACCAGCGGCAAGGTGGGTTTCCACACCAAAACAACTCAAATCGCAAAGTCGCTGGCCACTGGGCTGACCCCCCTGCCAACGGGCCTGAGCTACCACGAGCGCCCGGTTATCATACCAAGATACTGCTTCTTCAGAGTGAACGGGGACGTGCGGGACGAGGAGATATGCGAGAGATTCCGCTCCAACCACTCCAGGCAGTCACTCCAGGGAAAACGTGACATCAGGGTAGTCCATCGATCAAATAATGCGGCACACAGCACTAGTACAGTGTTCATCGAAGTGGACAACCAAGTCGCCGAAATCCTCTGTCAACATAGACGTATCCCTGTGGCGGGTCTAATGCACAGGTATGAGCGCAGTCATACTTTAAAGCAATTCTTCCATTGCGGTGGCTTCGGCCACCGCGCTTCTGCCTGATCAGCTGCCCATCCAATCTGCTATCGCTGCGGGTCTGCAGAGCATGAAAGCATCCAATGCTCGGTCGAGCTAAGCCAAAGCCGCTGCAGCAAAAAATTCTGGAGCTCCCATCAACCACTTTGCCACCTCATCTTCCTGTCTCTTTGTAAAAGAGAGAATAGCCCGAACAAGAAACAATGTCTAGGCCATTGCGTGTCCTGCAGGTGAACGCTAGGAAATCACCAACTGCCATTCTTGAAACTGCAAATTTGGCAAATTCGACACAGGCCGACATCGTGCTCCTGCAAGAACTCCCAACTAACTTCTACTGGCCCACACCTGGGTGTCAGGCATTTTTTTGTCCCAGGCGCCAACACCTCCTTGGGTATTGTGGTACGTAGCAACCTTCATCCCATCCCTCTAACCTCCCCAGACACCGCCATAACTTCCATAGCCATCTGTCTAGAGCAAAGTATCATCGCGGTGTACTTGGCCTACAGGCAGGCCTTAGACCTGCCGATGATTTCATCCCTCTTCTGGAAGATACGATAAGACGGGCCTCTCTTCCAGTGATCCTGGGTATGGACACTAACAACCACTCTCCTACCAGGGGCATCGGTGCGAGGTTGGACTTCCGGGGTGCTAATCTTGAAGAGTTCGCCAGATTCGATTATCTTCATTTGTTGGGATCTCTTGACGACTCTACCTAGTCAAAAGGGTCTTTATCTTCTATAGATGTCACTCTGGCCTCCAGCTCACTGGCTATCCATGCCAATATAGGTTTATTAGATAAGATGGCCTTCACTGACCATATACCTATCAGAACCCCAATCCTAGACATGGTCAATAACGAGACAAACTCCTCCTGAGTTGAATCCTCATGTAAAGAACAGACCTTTGATTCCTTCCTCAACTCTTCTCTCCACCAGGTAACTACCCTATTAAACGAGGCCTCTACCCCAGAAGATATTGACAGGTTCGTCCTCCTTCTGACTTATATCTTGAAATCCGCCTGTGACTCTTCCATGGGGAGACGCTCCAATACTACAAGACCGTCAAAGCCGTGGTGGACCCCCGAACTGAGTCGGCTCAGAAGGTTGGTTATCTCCCTCCGCCGTTACAGTCAGAGTGCCCGGTGTCCTATTAGGAACCTCTTCCGCGGTTTATACCGAGCGTGCCATAATCGACTGAAGGCGGCTATACGGAAAGCTAAAAGTAAATCCTGGTTTAATCTCTGCGAGGAGGTGTAATCCGCATCCTGGAGTGCCATACATCAATTTATCGCCCGGGGACGCGACTCCCCCAGAGGTCCGCCACTTCTCAAACATGATAACGGCTCTCCTTACCATCCTCATGAGACTTGCCAGGCCATGTTAAATCACTTTTTCCTACCTAACACCAGACCTCACCCGCAAAGGAATGCAATTTCTGCGCACTCAGACGAACCAGAATTCAAACCCTGGGAAGTTATGCGAGCCATTCATCGCCATGGAAAAAGGAAAGCCTGAACCCCGACGGTCTTGGTTTGAAATGCCTAGAGCTGGGCGGCCCTTCATTGCAATTCCTGCTGGCCGAATTGTTCACCAAATGCCTTCGTATGGGCCACTTCCACCGTCCATGGAAAGAAGGCCGCCTCATACTTCTGCCTAAACCCTTCAATTCAGCCACCAATCAGCTGGAGAAATACAGACCTTTTACTTTGTTGAAAACTATGGTCAAGGTGTTTGAGAGATGTATCCTGGCCAGACTTCAGTGGCTCGCGGATCGTCACGGATTGTTCTTTGAAGATAAATACGGTTTTGTAAATGGTCGTTCAGCGGAAGATGCACTGGCGAGTATCACTCAATTCATTGAAGAAAGACAAGCTTACTGGAGAAAAACTCTTGTCATCATCTTGGACATCAGTAAGGCTTTCGACACTGTTTGGAGGCCGGCAATCATACAAATTCTTGAAAGTGTAAATTGTCCAGAGTCTATTACCGGCTTAGTAAAAGGCTTTTTGAAAGACCGGATAGTTTCTTACTCAGCTTGGACAGCAACAGAGTGTACGTCCTTCCAGCTCGCACTCCCCAGGGTTCATAGCTAAGTCCTTTCCTGTGGAACATAGTTGCACGGACCATCTACACCCTTACCTCCATCAAAGATAGCCGATTAATAGCTTAGGCGGACGACTTCACCCTTCTGATTCAGGTTCGCCGTGACTGCTAGTCTCTGCCACTAACAACCTTTTGGAGAGGTTGACATCTTGGTGCACGATGAATGGTCTTAATATATATTCCCAGTAAGACCCAAGCTTGCCTGTTTCAATGGCGTAATGTCCACAGCAACTCCGAGACAGGGCTTAAAATCCTTGGTCAACCTTTAAACATCAAGAAGACTTTCACAATCTTAGGAGTTGAGTTTGAACAGACCCGCGGATTTGTCGCCCACCTACGCAAGATCACACGTAGATACAGATCAATAATCGCACGACTCACCCACACCATACAGGGTAAATTTGGAATCTCCTTTTCAGCTGGAACTAGGATTTTCGACGCGGTGGTGGTACCTGCCTTCCCCTCACGGAGCGTCAACATGGGGACGTCGTGCTCTCTCCAGCGAAGGCATTAGGCAGCTTAGGAGCCTTCACTACAAATTTGCGAAAGGTGTACTGAGAGGAGGTCCTTGCACACCAAAGGTCTCAGACATTTCCATCACCGGCAGCCCTCCTCTTAGTTCTCGCACGGCGTTCCTGAAGGAAATCAATGAAGGAAATTTTGAATCTAGACAAGGCCCTGCATCTTTGCCATACCCTCCGGATAGACGTCAATTGTCTTTCAGTCTAAACATCGAGGAGGTAACAACACCCATAATATTCACATACGGATAAAAAAATGAGGCTGGAGTGGGCGCTGCAATTGTTCCCTCATCAGAAGATCAGCAGTCCGTTCTCTTACGGCTCCATCCACACTGCACAGCCTTCCAGGCTGAACTTCTGGCAATCCGCTGGGCGGTCCGTCTGGTGGAGGAAGGTTATTCTAGAGAGGAGATCACTATCGCGTCGGACTGCAGATCAGCTCTGTCAGCCATATGTACGTCAGGTCTATTTCGATCGACTTTAGTAGCTGATATTATTCTCGCACTGAACAACAATCAAAATGTAAAGCTGTGTTGGTTGCCGGAACACTTAGGCATCGACGGAAACGAAAGAGCAGATAGAGCTGCTAAGAACGCGGCCGTTTCGACCTTAGAGCCATCATTTTCTATCCTGCCTAGATGCCTGGCCCGTAACCACTCACGCACGGCAGCCCTAGACGCATTGATAGAGATTTATTGCCGGGACCACTCCAACAGACATCTGAGGAAAATTGCCCATACTCCAGACCGGCTGCTCCAATTCCTCCCTAAGGTCTGTCCTGGAGAAGTCACCAGCACCTTACTAACAGGACATGGCCATGTTCGGGCAGACTTGGTTCTCTGGCATCCTGGTGAAGACCCATCTTGCCCACATTGTATGGATGAACAACAGACTATGGACCACCTTCTATTCAGATTCTCTGTTTTCATGCGACACAGAATGCAGACAACCCTGCTGCTTGGGAAGATTTTCTTCGACCTAGTCTTGTTGGCTGAAGTCCCGGGTTCTCTGCAGGCATGGAACTTCCTGACCAGCTGGTTCGGCTCTACAATTGGCTCTATGTAAATATATTCTAGAGTAACTGGTTTCTACTATTTAGCTGGACAGTCCGGGCAGTTGGCGTTTCTTGCGCTCCTAGGGCCTGGGTTATACTTATTTCTCTCTATAGAAATTGGTTCATTCCTCGTTGATGGAGAGTAACGTCGCACATCGGCTGTTGCCTAGCAACGACACCTTCTACCAGGGATTACGTGACCTTGCGCCACACTGTCTACCTGTAGTTTAAGTTTTGGTTTTCTTCCTGCTACTGCGCTTGCCTTTTGTGACTCTTTTTGTTCCTTGTCATCTTAATATAATATTATTGTTAATTTAACAATACTTTTGAGATCCAGCCTCTGATTCTCTTACATGGCAGCAGAGCTTGGTTGGTATCAAATATTTTTGTTCATCTAAGCTGAAATTCGTTTGCTTGCTCAAGATGACAACTGAACTTCCACAAATTCAAAAATTTAACGGCAATAATTTTTATCTATGGAAATTTCAAATGAAGATTATTCTAGAAGCAAAAGATCTTCTCATTATAACTGATGGCTCTGAAGTAAAACCTGAAATAGAGGATTTTGCAAAATTCTCTGAATGGAAAAAGAAAGATGCAAAATCCAAAATGCTGATCACTACTGCTCTAGAGTTTAAATATTTTCAACAGATTGTTAATTGCCAGACTCCAGCAGAAATGTGGAAGAAATTATCAACAATATATGAACTGAAATCTGAAACAAACAAATATTTGCTGCAACAAAGATTTTTCGAATATAAAATGAATCCAAATGATAACATTGCTTCTCAAATTTCCAAAGTTGAAACTCAGGCCCAACAAATGAAAGATCTAGGTGAGCCAATCTCTGATGTTCTCTGATAATTTGCAGCTTGCCTGATAAATACAAGAATTTCATAACAGCGTGGGATTCAGTTTCATCAGAAGAAAAGACTCTAGAAAACTTGACGGCAAGATTACTGAAAGAAGAAAGCTTATAGGATCATTGGGATTCTTCAGGATATTTTAAACCAGATAATGCCTTGAGACTTTTTCAAAGTTCAACAGAAATTCAACAGCTTCCAACAAACAACAGCAGCATCAACAATCCATTAAAGATAAAAAAGAAGAACACACACTGTGGATATTGCAAGAAGAAAAGACATTGGTGGAAAGAATGCTATAAAAGAAAGGAAGAACAAAAAGGACAACAGCCAAGTTCTTCAGCCAGAGATGATAGCTGTGCTTTTTCAGCTGAGACAAGTGCCTTCCTCGCTGAAACAAAGGATTCCTGGATTGCAGATTCTGGAGCAACGGATCACATGACTTTCAGAAAAGAATGGTTCTCTACGTTCGAAGAAATACCAGAAGGTGTTCATCCTGTGTGCCTTGGAGATGGAAAGAAGATCTATGCAAAAGGTAAGGGAAATATTGATATTCTCTCTTATGTTGATAGTCAGGAAATTAATGCAACTCTTTTGGATGTTCTCTATATACCTGAATTGGAGACCAATCTTTTTTCGATATCTACTGCAACAAAACATGGTTTGACGCTCATTTGTAAAGGAAATCAGATAAAATTGACAAAAATTCGAACGTGCTAGTTACTGGAATAAAGGACAATTCAAATCTTTATAGAATTTTTATTAAAGCAAAGCAATCTTCACAAACTCATGTTGCTCAGTTAAGTCTAGATATATGGAATTAAAGAATGGGTCATGTAAATCCTATAAAATTAACCCAAATGTTTGAAAATAATGTTTTTGAAGAAAACATTAAAATTAGAGAAAAGCCTGATTCTTTACTATGTGAAGCATGCATCTATGGAAAACAAAATAGAAAAGTTTTCACGCGTCAACAAGTCCAAATTCGACCTATCCAGGAGAGCTGATCTATTCAGATGTTTGTGGACCAATGAGTAAAAGATCACCAGGTGGATCATTATATTTTGTATCATTCAAGATGATTTTTCAAGATTTAAAGTGGCCTACTTCATTAGGCATAAATCAGATGTACTTGAGAAATTTAAAGAATTTGTAAGAAGAGTTAGGACTGAAACTGGAAATAAAATAAAAAGATTCAGAACGGATAATGGCACAGAATTCTTAAATAAGAATTTTTCTGATTATCTAAAATCTCTAGGAATTGTTCATGAACTCACTGCTCCATATACCCCAGAACAGAATGGAATTTCTGAAAGAGATAACAGAACAATAGTTGAATCAGCTAGATGCTTGTTACATGGAAGAAAAATGCCGCTTGAACTGTGGGCTGAAGCCGTCAACACAGCAGTCTATCTCTTAAATAGATGTACTACTAAAGTATTGGGAAATTCTGCACCTTATGAAATATGGTACAAGAGAAAACCCTCCATCTTACATTTGAAAACCTTTGGATGTAACGCTTATGTGCATATACCAATAGATAACAGAAAGAAATTCGACAAAAAGAGTATTCGTACATTTTTTGTTGGATATACTGAAACTAACAAAAATTATAGAATGTGGGATCCTATTGCTAGAAAAATTATCATAAGCAGAGATGTAATATTTACTGAAGCTAATACATTAGAAAATAATCAGGATAACTAACAAGAGCAGGTAACTATATATAGTGAAGCAAGTGATGATAGCACAAATACCAGTTCCAAACCAGAAGAATCATGTCGATACCCTCTCAGGAATAGAATAAGAGAAAAGGAACAATCATCAACCAACTGTACAAGAGCTATTTCATATGCTTGTTATGTCCATAACCAAGAACCATTGAACTATGAAGATGCAATTGTAGGACAAAACTCAAAAAAGTGGAAACTAGCTATGGACGATGAATTCTATTCCTTCATGAAAAATCAAACATGGACTTATGTGACACTACCATCAGACAGAAAAGCTATTGCATGCAAGTGGGTATACAAAATAAAGCAAAATGCAGATGGATCAAATAAAATGTTATTTCTACATCAAGCCTCATACATTGAAAGAACACTTCAACATTACAACCTTCTTGAAATTAAGTTACAATCTGCACCTTCTGATCCTTACTCAAAACTAGCAAAAGAGATGTGCCCAAAGGATAATCAGGAAATTGAAGAAATGAACAAGATTCCATACAGACAGACAATTGGTAGTTTAATGTACCTCATGACTGAACTAGACCTGATATTGCCTACGCAATCAGCAGGGTTAGCCAATTCATGAACAACCCAGGACCTTCACATTGGACCGCAGCAAAGAAAATATTTGGATACTTAACAGCTACGAAAAACATCGGTATTTGTTTTGGTGGGAGTTCCTGCACTACATCTCTGATAGGTTTTTTCCGATGCTGATTTTGCTGGAGACCTAGACACAAGAAAATCTACCACCGGATATGTGTTAATGTTGAAGAATGGACCTATTTCTTGGTGCAGTCAAAAACAGAATTGTGTGTCTCTGTCAACAACAGAATCTGAATATATTGCGGCTTCCAAATTAACGAAAGAAGCAATTTGGCTGAGACAACTTCTACGCGAGCTACATCAAGAACAAGTAAACCCTACAACATTTTTTTGCGACAATCAAAGCTGCATAAGACTTGTTCACAACCCAGAATACCACAAAATAACTAAACATATTGATATTTCGTATCACTTTATCAGAGATCATTTTCAAAACATGCAATTGACCTTCTTTATGTCTGCTCCAATGATCAAGCTGCAGACATATTTACGAAAGCTCTACCTCCAGAAAGGTATAAAAGACTAAGAAGCCAACTTGGACTGTTTGAAACAACAAAGTGCTTGTTAGGTGGGAGTGTTGGATGGTAACGTCGCACATCGGCTGTTGCCTAGCAACGACACCTTCTACCAGACATCACGTGACCTGGCGCCACACTGTCTACCTGTAGTTTAAGTTTTGGTTTTCTTCCTGCTACTGCGCTTGCCTTTTGTGACTCTTTTTGTTCCTTGCCATCTTAATACAATATTATTGTTAATTAAACAATACTTTTGAGATCCAGCCTCTGATTCTCTTACACTTGTCAACCCGACCTCTCTGAAATCTGTGTGTGAAAATATGTCTGTTGTCCGAACACTTTAATTGTTAGTTGGACATTGATTATTCAAAATTTCAGACTTCTATGTGTTCTTGAAGCATTTTTAAAATTTATTCCATTCTCAACCACCCTGACAACCCAGAAGTCTGAAAATTTGTCCATTCCCGAAACCTCTTACAACCCTGAAGTCTGAAAATTTGTCAACTTGCATTGTCATCAGATTCGAACAAGTGTGCAAACTTTCCGACTTATACGTACTCTGAATGTATATTGGTACAATACTTGTGGACAGAAATGAAAACGAGTTGAATAAAAGTTTTAAACACACAACAGTTTTTCGCACGCACACATTTGCTTCAGCTATACGCCCTCTCGAGAGTAGTCGGGAACGATCCCCAAAAGCTCATGCAACAGATTTAAAATTCAAACCAAATTTTGAGGAAGTCATGTGTAACTAGCAAATATATTTTTTAAAAATGATTTCTACCTCAAAAATCTGCATATATTTCGCTTCCTCCATTTCTGAAGTACCAGGCTGTACCAGGTCCCAGCTGGTTTTAGCGATATACAGGGACCTGCCGAAGTGGACCACAAATGGAAGAAAAAAATACTTCTCTTTGGAGATGGAATGCTAATTGAAATCTGGGATATGATGTCAAAATTGTATTGGATTATATCGACCGGTCGTTTGAATCCACTCTATTTGGTGCTACAATCGTTACTAAGTAACCAAGATACAACTGCGTGAAGAAGCCTCTAAGAATACTGCGAAAACAACATGGAAATGGAAATGATAATCTGCCTATTTGTCACAATGACAAAGCAATGCGCTCCGACCTCGGAGAAAGAACCAAACTACGGAATCTGGGAATACTGGACATTCCCAATGATGGTCCTGATATTGACAATTCTGGCTGCGGCCATTCTGGCCATCCTGTGGATAGTCCTGCGGGGAGTCCCCAAGAGGACTGCTGTTGACGACAACAAGAAAGTACAAGAAGAAGTAGGATGTCCTCACGTCGAAATTGAGATCCCCGAAGATGGGGAACCAAAGAAATTCGGAAAATCAATTTCCTTCGTGTGATTTTCATGACCAACTGTAGCTTTGATGGAATGACATTTGTCATTTTCAGACGGTTTTATTAAACAAAGTCCTGTGTGCTTCCTCGAATTCTTTCTGTTAATAACTTCCTCAATTATATCACATTGAGAGAATTGTATGAAACAATAGAACAAAATGAAATAGTATCAGGTGGTTGTATTCAGACATCTTCTGTTCGTGTAACAGAAAACTGCTGACAGATTGCGCCTCATCAGCAACTTTCACTTACACGAGGAGATGTCTCTTCCTTAAATAAATAATTGTTTATCTGAAAAACAAGCTATCAGCATAAAACCTCTCATAAGAGACCAATCTGATAAGCAGTCACCCTTGTAAAAATTGAAAAAAGACTTTACAAAGAAAAACTCAGCTTCCATTCAGAGATGACCTCCACGAGAGACCTAAAGTACTCATTTTATTAGGTAAGCTCTAATCGGGGGTTCTCAGTATGCTGTAAGAAATAGAAGTATTATAAATCACGAATGTTTCTCTTTTAAAACACAAAACAAACTCTTCTACTGTACATACTGCGAAGAAAAATATACCAATATTTATATGTAATTTTGTTGTCCAAAAGCTTATGTCCATAGTTTGCTCGAATACCATTCTAAGATTCCACCCGTCAGTGCAGCGTTTATAATCAAAATCGTCCAATACAGTATTAGAACTCTAAGTGAACCTGTCTGGTAGATTAAATTGGTGAAACCGCTTAGAGGGTTCATCACTGATATGCCAAGCCCTCCCAATATATTTTTTCATCGCAGTAAGGATAGTAGAAGAGTTTGTTTCGTGTTTGGAAAAATAAACCTTCGTGCTTTATAATGCTTCCATTTCTTATACATAGATGGCATGTTATCGCCTTATATCAGTATCCTGTGTCGACGAATATTAAATCCCTACAACATCAAACACCATTATCTTGAAGAAACAGGTTCATAGTTATTTAAATTGAAAGACACTTCAGCTATTGAATGTTTTTATTCTCTCGACGTTTCCACAATTTTTATAATTTCCTGTCAAGGACAAAATATTTTGTCGAAACTTCGATAAAATAAAAACATTTTCTAGCCGAAGTATCTTTTAATTTAAAGAAGCAAACATCTTTTTAATAAGGCTCTTTTTTATTTAAAAATACATATTTTTTAGAGCGCTATCATTTCTTAAAAAAATATATTCTACTGAACTTACTGCAATGATACAATAATGGATGGAACCCTGGCTCATCAGAGGTATAGACAGTTTGACATATCGCGCTATTTAATATTTTTATTGGATTTTTTTCGTATATTTATATGCGATACAGAGATAAACTTGAAAAAAGTATTTTAAACCAACTATGAACCTGAGAGATTTGAGGATTGAAGCAATACATATAAATACAAAACATTTTTCAATCATTTCTCTTCCGCAAACAATTCATAATGTCTGTCTGTTAGACATAACTTAAAAATGATGTAATAGTAATGGCATTAATCCATCAAATTTGAGTTATGTCTGATAGGTCTTTATATATTGTTTGGGGAAGAGCAATTCTCGAAGCATGTATTGCTACTGTCTTTAATGCTCTAAGAAACTCTCGTAGACGCCTGTGGACTGATTGGTCGACCCCATGGAACTAGACCATAAAGGCGGGCGCGAGGAGCCATACCAAATGGCTGCTCGGTGCATGGAGAATGCACCAGTTCCACATTGGCTGGGAAACTGGATGGCAAAGGTGCCGCTTCTGCTGCAGGTGTTCAAGCAATACTAGCTTAGGTAGCCACTCCATCCTATAATTTTTTCAAAGCTCAGGCATACGAACTTCAGTCTAAGTAGCCCACTATCCAATGGTGACTTTAAAGCTCAGGCTTACAAACTTCGGTCTAGGTAGCCCACTATCCAATGGCGTTTTTAAAGCTCAGGCGTACAGACTTCGGTCTAGGTAGCCCACTATCTAATGGTGTCTTTAAAGTTCAGGCGTACAGATTTCGGTCTAAGTAGCCCACTATCCAATGATGTCTTTAAAGCTCAGGCGTACAGACTTCAGTCTAGGTAGCCCACTATCCATTGATGTCTTTAAAGCTCAGGAGCACACACTTCTGTTTTAGGGCTCAATTCAGAAATTTTATCAGCCATAGTTGCAAGCTTTTCCAACTCTTCCTCAATAACCACTATTATATTTTTATTTCTTGAGGGAGGTTTTCCAACCATATAGTTTTTATCATTTTTCTGATATATCATCAGTTGCCAATGATTTCAATTTATGAAGAAATTGGCTAGGCTTCATATCACCCAATTCGATTCCGGTTATCAATTTTCTTATTCTGTTTGATTCACTGTCTTTAAATAGATTTAGTAGTCTTTGTTTGGCTAGAAAATATTTATTTACTTCTGAAGAGATTATAATGTCCCACAGGATTTCATCATATTTGGGTTCCAGTTGAGAAACAAGATGGTTAAATTTTGTTGATTCGTTGCTAATATTATTTATTGAAAATTGTGCTTTCACTCGGTAAAACCAAATATCTGGCTTGTTATTCCAAAATAGGAGGTATCTTTATGCTAACTTTATAGGCTTCTGGACCATTTTCTATTAGATTTTCAGCCATATTTTCTTCTTGAATCACTTATAGAAGGGCGAAATTAGCGATATGCAAAATAGGCCTACCAATTTTCTTTATTCTTTAGAACGGCTCACCAGTTTATTGTGTCTTATTTTGCTACAAGTGACTAATCAGAATTAAAGTTAAAACAAGTAACAAGTAGTTATTCAGATACAACAATATTTTATTTTTAATATTTACAGATTTTAAAGAAGCAAGCAAAAGCCATTTAGCAACTGTTTATTATTCCACGGCTTTTTATATTGATGATGATTAACATTTTGTATTAACATATGTAATTAGAATTTATTTATAAATATATATATATATATATATATATATATATACTTTTAATATTTTGAATAATATTATTTATTTATTCAAAAGTTGTTTCTTTTATTTATTTAATATATTTACATTTAAATAATCAACTCTAAAATATTTTAATTATTATTTTAAAAGTAAACAATCTATAATTAAAAAGCAAAGATAATTGATAAATAGATATGGCAAATGAAAAAGTCAGCAATAATTTGTAAAGGATAAAATACTTTGAATATTATTACAAAACTAAGTATTTTCCCTAATTTGAAAATGATAAATTTACCTATTTACAAGTTTACAGTTTATATCTCTAGCGTCCACTACATACCTCTACGACCAAAATTTGGTCCCAGAGGCTTTCTGAGAAATCATGAAATAGGTATTTAAGGCCAAATTTATATATATTTATGTAGTAACCCCGACTAAGCCGACGTGGAATGTACTGGGCAGTCGTGGTCGTGGGTGCGTGATGGGATTACCGCACGGGGACAGCAAGGGACAGAGGCAGGTCTAGATGGTAGCTCCAAGAGGTAGAGATAAACCACGGACGAAGGCAGTCGGACCACGGGCGCCGCGGATGCCCTGAGCCTACTCGCGGATAGAAGAAGCGGTGAGGGATCCGACCGACCGTATAACGGCGTCACTCTGAAAACAACCCCTTTGTCTCATTTTCTGGGCCCTTTTATACTGGATCCCCGCATATGGCGGTGAGTCCTGATTGGCTACTGTAATCACGCCACCTTCTGGCGCCGTTGGTCGTTGTCGCCGTCTGGTCTACCTTTGCCTCTTTGTTTATTTGTTACATCCATTTCCACAAGGTCGATACATATTTTTATATAGATATGGGGTTATAATAAATACCAGAAGAATGTGCCCCCGATGATAAAGGTTTGGTTGGGGGAATGACATGTAATGAATGATGACCTAACAAACCTATTATAAAAAAATAAAAGAAATAATTTGTATACAAATTAGTTAAAATTATTATTAAGCTTCAAGTTAAAAGAGAAAGATGTTGTAATGGTGGTGTATCAATGAAATAAAAACCAAGGTTATAAAAATAAAAACGCACAAAATGAATGATAAAAGATTAAGAGAAAGTATATAATACAAAATGGTAAATATGGTAAAATGAATTGTACAAGGAAAATAATATCTTATTGCATAAAAGATGAGAGAAAAAAAAATGAAGTTAATTTATTGACTGAACGTATAATGTGACGCTAAGGTTGAAAAAGGGAAAGGGGGTATCTGAGCATGTTTCTGCAAAGAAATATCCCAAGCATTCTGCAATGCAATGCGAACTTGTTTAAGTGAGGCATTGTTTTCATTAACAGAAGGCCCAAGATATTCCGTCTGCATAATTAGCTCAGACAGTGAAAAGAGGTGGGAAGATTGATGGATGTAAAAGGGAGAGGTAAAGGTAAGAGGGATCCCTGTTGTCCATAATGATTGTGCCCGGTTAAATTATGAAAAAAAAAGTGAAAATTTGAAAAAATGGTGAATTGAAATGATGAGTTGGGCGATGAGAAAAAAAAAATAAAAAGATCGCGCTTGATATCCTGAACTCACTATTGGGAATGGTATAGCGAGGAAGGATTGTTCCAGTCGGATTAATCAATAAAAAAAAATGTTCGGCGAACTGGAATCCCTTGGAAGGTAGTTGGAGGTTTGCG
Organism: Cordylochernes scorpioides; assembly: GCA_030710605.1. NCBI lineage: Eukaryota > Metazoa > Arthropoda > Arachnida > Pseudoscorpiones > Chernetidae > Cordylochernes > Cordylochernes scorpioides. Next base: position 22,046,603 of record CP092872.1, on the reverse strand, counting down.
GGATGTGGAAAAGGAGAGGTGGATGTAAGAGATTTATTGCTGTCAATTTTGATTGTGTCCGACTTGTGTGGTGAGAAGAAAAAGTTGAAAAATGAAAAAATGATGAGCCGGACGATGAGAGAAAAAAAAATCTAACTGGGTCTCCTGAGCTCACTATTGGGAATGATATAGCGAGGAAGGGTTTTCTAGTTAGTTTAATAAAAAAATGGCTGACGAACAATAATCTCTTGATGGATGTAAAAAGTTGGGAGTAAAGGTTCATGGGATAGAGTTAGAGGTTGTAAGAGGAAAGCGTCAAAAATAACATTTTGAAAATCTATTAAGAAAAATAAAATGATAAATGTTTTATCTGTTTAAGAAATATTATAAATATTGTTAGGTGTAGGTTTTTTTATAATGGTGCCTAAAATAGTTGAAGTTGTAAAATTCTAAGTCTAAACATGATGAAAAAAAATGAAAATTTTAAAGGTAATAATATATAAAGGGTTGATGGCATTAATGTTGATGGTTAATAAACAAGATGATATTATCGATTAATATTGAAATGTTTTATCTACATTTGTAAGTTAAAAAACAAAGTCCAACACCACAAAACTAGTAAAACTGTAAGTCTATTTACAAGTAAATGAGAGAAAAGTTAAAAGAAAACAAAAATATTCGTTCCTGAAAAAAAAAAGAACATATTTACAAACAATGTCTAGGTGTAGGTGCAAGATTACTGATGTCTTTCTAGTTTGGCCTACGGGGAGGCAATGTGGTCCTTTGTCGCTTTGGTCCGGTCTGAGAAGTTGGTCTTTGCCAGAAATTCCCGATTATATAATGTGAGACCTTGATCCCTAAAATGATGTCATTGTAGTGGAAGATAGGACTTTTGATACGTGTAGTATATAGTGCATGTCTTAGGCGCTAAAAAGATTGCAGAGCGTTTCATGCAGTTGGTCTGCAAAATATTTAGTTGAGCCTACCCAAACGCCGGCTTGTTACGTTTGGGGAACATCATTTACAGTATTAACTTAACAGATCTTTTCTCCATGTAACATTACGTTACATATAGGGAAATGAGAGGCGACACATTTGACAAAAAAAAAGAAAATGAAAAGTTAAAACCTTTTTAATTCCTAACAAGGGGAGCCGGTAATGTAGTGTATGTTTGAACAGGTGACAATTTAACGGGCAGGCGCCAAAGTGGCGCGAGAAAGTCGAGCTCGTGCAGCCTATATAATCAAACTGAACACCGCGGTGGCGGGCGTTGTGTTTTGTTTTTGGGAGGACGGTAATATAATAGCTATTTATGTAACATGGATTGTTTGCCACTCAGTAGCGCCTGTGTACCAAATGTTTTTCTAATCGAGTTAATATTAGGAATACTTTTATCAATAGATCAGGATATATGAGGGAAGATCTCGGTGCTTAAGTAATTCAGAACCAAGGGGTTGGTGTAGAGGTATATAAAGAGAATAGGTTTTGTGAAATTATTGGGGGATATATTATCATAATTTAAAAAAGAGAAGCTAACTGGAATAATAAAAAATAATTACATAATGTTTATTTGTTTTTATATACAGTGTGTGTATGAGTTATATTCTCGGAATTGCGCTATTCCAGTCCAAACAATTTCGAGGGCTAGTCTTAAGTAATCAGTTGTGTGCCTAATAGAAGGAGAGAGAGAAAAATGGTCATAACATTTGAAGGAGAGAAATTATTGGTGGAGGAAAAGGTAATCATGAAATGGTGTTGAATGTTATGATTATTTAATTGATTAATTTACGTCGAGGAGTTCGCCAGACTTTCAGGACCTAGATTTCGCTAATTTTATTAGAATAGTTGGGGGGACAAGTGATTAAATGGTTCGGAAAATCGATGAGCTATACTTTTTTCTATTGGACTAAACAAGTTGGGATCTAAATGTCGGAAAGGATCTATTATTCTATTTATTTTTAGGGGTTCTATATATATATATATATATATATGTGGCAATATCGTTGCGGGGTTTCTTGTTGTTGGATGCGAATGGTGAGATTGGGTTGAAGCGCAGTCGTTGAGTGGAAGTTGCAGCATACAGTTAGGAATAATCAGGACACGTGATTGAGTTTGAAAATAAAGGCAACGGGTTGGAGGAAAGAAAGTTTGATAAGAGCTGAGCGATTTGACTTATTAATTAACTGATCACATGGCGGTGATTGTACTTAGCTGTGGGATGAGCAGAGGGGGAGAGGTCTAGAGCCGATGTCACCTCCTTGGGAGCCAAAGCGTAACTAACATTTCTTGCTTTTCGATTTAACACCAAGCTTCAGTTTCTCTCTGATTGGTTGAGATATGATCACATGGTGTTTTCCTATTGGTTGACCTACTTAGTGGTTCCTCCCTAATTGGCCGGCGGCTCTCCTTGATGAAAGATGGCCTGCCTGGTATATCCGATTTCGTCAGGAAGTATTGGGTATCTTGACGCTTATAGCTTCGACGGATATTAGATACGTCCTGTTTTTGCCGGAAGTATTGAGTGCATCTTGGCTAAAATAACTTCTGCGGTCACTAGAGACGTCCGGTCTCTGCCCCTGCAATGTTGACACAGGGGTGCCAAAATAGTCGTGCCAGCTTTAGTCTTACTTCCTATATCTTTTGTTACTTTCTTTCCTCCAGTTACCTTGTTCTTTATTAAGTCTTTGAAAATCATACATGATATATACATAGTGGGTCGGGGTTGCATTTAATTATATACAAATTATGACAGATGCGCCCCCTACATGTGAAGAATTCAAGAAGGGGTTAGCCTGAGAGAATTCTGTAAAGTGAAAAATAATTTTGTGGGAAAATTAGTTGTGGGTATGGAGGGGCTATATACAAACATTGCTGGTAATATAAAAGTAAAATAGAATGGTGTTGATGATATAGGTTGAGTATAATTAATAGAAATCAAAAATTTTTAATTGTAAGAAATCAAGGAATGTTATGGTACATAGTGGATTAAAAGAAAAGAAAATGCGCCTAAACGAATTCTACTCGAGTTAAGAAATGAATTCGAGGGGGTTCTATTTAGGCTTTGAAATCAAAATAAAAATAATATAAAAATAGTTGAATGAAATCAAAATTGAATGTGTTTGGTTGAATGGTGAGAAAAAAAAAAGAAAAATGCCTAACCATATTCTAGCTCGAAATTGGGAATGAAATCGAAGGAATTCTATTAGGTCTTTTGAGAAATCAAAATAAAAAAAATAAAAAGTTGGAAGAAATCAAAGTGAATGCTTGGTGCGTGGTGAGAAAAAAAAAGGAAAAATGCCTAATTATATTCTAGCTCGGAATTGGGAATGGAGACCGAGGGAATTCTATTAGGTCTTTTGAGAAATCAAAAATAAAAAAAATAAAAAGTTGGAAGAAATCAAAGTGAATGCTTGGTGCGTGGTGAGAAAAAAAGGAAAAATGCCTAATTATATTCTAGCTCGGAATTGGGAATGGAGACCGAGGGAATTCTATTAGGTCTTTTGAGAAATCAAAAATAAAAATAAAATAAAAGTTTTTTGAGCGAAATCAAAGTAGAGTGCTTGGAAAAAGAAAAATGAAAAATAAAAAGATTTCAACAACAAAGGGTGATTTAATGTTTTTAGTTTAATCGAAAGTCAGTGAGTTTTCGTTGATAATTGAGTTGTGGTAATATAAATCAAGTGGTAAGTAGAATGATAATTGATAAATGAAAATGATAATATAACTAATTGGAAAAAAAAATGATAATTAATGATTAAAAGTGGTAATAAGTTGAATAAATTGATAAATTGATTAAATATTTAAATTTTAATTGAGAGAAAATAATGAAAATGATTGATATGAAAAATAAGGGGTATTGGTTGGAACCCTTTGGTATCTACATGCCCTGATCTACATGTATTGGTTGCTCCATTTTGCCCTATAAATGTTTTACTTGCTCAATTATGCCCTATAAATTTTTTGTCTCATCTGTAGCGACACTTTGGTGAAAAACGTGATTCTAGCCCTCAAGTGCGTTTATGCTGTGTGTACAGGAGACATGGAAATCTATATAACCTTTATGTGTAATTTTTTGTCTTTGTGTGTGTGTTGTGAAAAATGTTAGAAGTCGGTTGTGTAAGAGATGTGTGAGCTAGTTCTAGGTGTTGTTTCGTGGATGTGTAATTGGTTGGTAAAAATCGATATGTAGACTCGAACTGGAATCAAAACCGGTGGCATAGTGAGGTTCCCAGTCGACCTCAATAGGGGATCTTCTCATTGTAATTAGAGATACGGAAGTGGGGGGTGTCGGGCAAACGAGAGGGAGGGAAATTGGAGATCGGACGAAGGCGCTCCGCTTTGTTTACAGAGGCCGAATTTAACCTCCGTGGACTATACTTCCTGTCGTGGTGTTTCAAATCTCATTTCCTGCCGTCTATTTATTTTTGGTGCGGTTCAGGGCTTGTTTTTGGAGCGTGATTTCTCCGACACTGGTTGGTTATCTTTTCAGTTACTGCTATCTCTTCGGAGTTTATTTAGATTTTCTGCGAAGATGGTTCCTAAAATTATGAGAAGTTTTATAAATACTTGTCCACAATGAAGAATTGCTTGTCCACAATGAAGAATTGCTTGTCCACAATGAAAAACTGTTTGTCCAAAATTAAAAAATGCTTGTCCTAAATTAAAAACTACCTCTTGTAGTTCGAAGATTTTCTGATCGGGCATAGCATAGATAAACAAGTAATTGATGAATAAAATTGGAATACAGTTGTATGGCAGAAGTAACAAACACAGGATAAAAATCAGATGAAAGATAGGATATTGTCCCATGTTCGTCCACATTTTTGTAACTGGGGACTCTGAAATATTTGCTTGAACCTTGTGAGTTGTAGAATTTGAATGATTGGTAGGTTCGCAGTTTTCCTGTTTGATATCTTTAGGGAGTGTTGTGATATGATTGAGCTGGTTGTCAGGTTTACAGTTCTCCTGCTTGATCGTCAATGGTTTTATTAGAGATATGTCGGCGGTAATTGGTTTAGGTTGAGATGTGTGATCTTTTCTCTGACGTGGATGTGGTAATTTTGGCATTATTTGTGTTGTGTGTACGCTGTGCTTTATGTACGAATTTTGTTTTGTTTGGGTACCTGTGTCGGTATTTTTACGTGCAGGTTGTTTGTATTCATCGATTCTTCTAGCGAATCGGCAGGTGGGGCAGGTTTTTACCTGTTTTGCGATGTCTTGTGTCATGTTCTGCCAATAATATTGTGCTGAGATGAGCCTCGTCATCTTGGAGATGTTTGGATGGTGGTGTTGAGTGTGTACGGACTTAAGGAGTCTGGTTATAAGTGAACTTGGGACTATAGTTTTAAGTACTCCTTTTCGGGAGACGGTGCGCAGTTTATTGTGATCTATAGTCACGCGAGATTTTCCCGGTGGAGAAGACTGTTGGCTCTGTATGAGTGGCGCATCTAGGAAGCCACAAAATGGGATACGAGTTCCAACGCCCGTTTCATATTGTTGTACTCCATTTATGCTACGGACCTCATATTCGTATCTTGATAATCTTAACCTCCATCGAAACAATCTGCCTGACGGAGCTTTGATCTCTTTCAACCATTGCAATGCGGGATGGTCAGAAAATATGGTAAACTTTCTGCCCATTAGACAGGTGCGGAAATTATCCACACTTTCCACAATGGCTAGGCATTGTAGTTCCAAGTCTGAATAATTTCGCTCGTGACTACGCAGAGATCGGCTGAAATGTTGAACGGTGTATGTCTTCCCATCAGGGTAGACTTGTTTAAGAACGCCTGTAATGCTGAATGTTGAGGTGTTACAGTACACTTGACATGGCAGATCTTCCTGGTAAAGGTGTAATGTGGGGTGTGTGGTAAGGTTTTCTTTCAGGTTAGTGAACGCTTTCTGGCATTTGTCATCCCAGACCCACATGACATCCTTTTTTAGAAGGTTGACAAGTGGCGTCCGCAAGCGGGCGTGGTCTGGAATGAATTCTTTATAGACGTTCACAGTTTTTAGGAAAGATCGTAATGTTTTTCGATTGTGTGGTTGTTTGGTGGCGTGAATTTTTTCTATGTTTTGTGTAGACGGAATGATTGTATTATTCTTAACGGTTGTGCATGCGCTTGTTTGTCGTTGTTGTTGTCTTTTGGCGTGCGTGTTGCGTTTGTTGTGCGGGTTGTGTGTGTTTGTCGCGTGATGACGTATGGGTGTGTGTATGTTGTGAGGTACATTTGCGTGTTTATGGCGTTGCGAAGTATGGTCATGTGTGAATTTTGTGTGGTAAGTGGATGAGCTGTGTCGGTGTACGGTCACTTGTTTGGGCATTATTGGAATTGTAGATTGAAGTTGTGGTGGCTTTATATGTGGTGGGCATAAAGTATTGGCAATTGGGTTGAGTGAAAAGTTGCGTGGTGTGAGATTAGAATGGTGGCATGTAAATATTGGAGGTTTGGGCAATGAATGCAGGCAAGGGTTTCCATGTGTGAAAGCTTTGGGTGCTGTGCGAGTCCTTTGGGACAGGTTTTGGCCTAGCCCGTGCTTGCATTCATTTGACACATGTTTAAAGTGGTAGATAGTATTAGATAATGGAACGCCAAGTTGGAAAATAATGCCGCGATTATAATTTAGTTTTAATTTATACTGATAAAGGGTTTTTAAGGTAAGAACTCCAAATGGCAAGGATGCATTTACCACGTGGAAGTTCTCTCTACGGGTTATTTGGCCTATTGTCAGAGGGAAAGTTAAATGTCCTATTATTTTCGTAAAACTATTTAGGGTGGATAGATCAAGGGAAGGTTTTTTAATACTTAAGTTGGGAAGTTGTGCTTTTAATCTATTGTATAAATGATACGGCAATATGTTCGAACCTGCGTCTGGTTCAATGAGAAAGGTACATGGTAGGTCCTGGGTCAGATACAAGTCCAAAGTCAATTTGATGATGTCATTGGGTGGATTGCCTACCTTAGTCTCGAAAAGTCTCCATTGTGGCGTCTTCGGCTTGGTGTGGCTGGCTTGGAATATCTGTTGGACCGGGTCGGGACTTTTTGCACTGTCCGCGCAATTGAAAGGGAAATCTAGTCATTTGTACTGCTTCCATTCGAGTGGATCGCGTTGTCGGTACACTGGGCCCGTGTCGCGTGGGTTGCTTCCGTGTGTACTGGTACGGCATGGCGGGTGGCGATTCCTCGGTGGGCGTCAGGTTGTTCGGACACGTACCGGCGGTGCGGGCGGCGGTTGTCCCGAGGGTGGCGCTCCGGAAGACCGCTTCCAGTTGTGGGGATCTTGCCCCTTGTAGCGCGGCGGTCAGTTCTAAAATTATCGTCGCCAGGGTATGTCTTGTCGCTTCGTTCGTTGTCAGTCTCTTTCCGCTCGTTGCCAGTTTGTTCTCTCTTGGTTTGTCATTGCCTTTTGTTGTGCTGGCGCCTGGGTTAATTTCCATCTTCATCCTGATTAAGCTCTATAATCTTTATCCTGTCGACTTAACCGTTCTGTGGCAATATCGTTGCGGGGTTTCTTGTTGTTGGATGCGAATGGTGAGATTGGGTTGAAGCGCAGTCGTTGAGTGGAAGTTGCAGCATACAGTTAGGAATAATCAGGACACGTGATTGAGTTTGAAAATAAAGGCAACGGGTTGGAGGAAAGAAAGTTTGATAAGAGCTGAGCGATTTGACTTATTAATTAACTGATCACATGGCGGTGATTGTACTTAGCTGTGGGATGAGCAGAGGGGGAGAGGTCTAGAGCCGATGTCACCTCCTTGGGAGCCAAAGCGTAACTAACATTTCTTGCTTTTCGATTTAACACCAAGCTTCAGTTTCTCTCTGATTGGTTGAGATATGATCACATGGTGTTTTCCTATTGGTTGACCTACTTAGTGGTTCCTCCCTAATTGGCCGGCGGCTCTCCTTGATGAAAGATGGCCTGCCTGGTATATCCGATTTCGTCAGGAAGTATTGGGTATCTTGACGCTTATAGCTTCGACGGATATTAGATACGTCCTGTTTTTGCCGGAAGTATTGAGTGCATCTTGGCTAAAATAACTTCTGCGGTCACTAGAGACGTCCGGTCTCTGCCCCTGCAATGTTGACACAGGGGTGCCAAAATAGTCGTGCCAGCTTTAGTCTTACTTCCTATATCTTTTGTTACTTTCTTTCCTCCAGTTACCTTGTTCTTTATTAAGTCTTTGAAAATCATACATGATATATACATAGTGGGTCGGGGTTGCATTTAATTATATACAAATTATGACATATATATATATAATTTGGGTCGTGAAATATAGAGGACCTCTTCATTATATTTATTTACATGTACAGTATCGCTATCATTACCTGTAATCCTATTGGGTCTATTTATACGTACGACATTATCAGAAATTATTTCCGTAATTTTATATGGACCTGTAAAGTAGGGTACTAACTTACCGCTATTTGGGTGATGATACGCCTTTACTAATACTAAATCTCCTGTATCAAAGTGTGGGTTCTTATGTTTGTTATCATATTTAATTTTTTTCTTTGTCATGACTGTCATTTGTACGTTGTATTGCTAGTTTTCTTCTTTCTATTATATTGGGGTAGGGGTTTATGTGGTTATTTAAGTCTGAGGGGATTATATTATACATTAAAAATACGGGGGGAAATCCAGTTATCGTATGGGGGGTGTATCGTTATATTTATTAGTTACTATCTTAATTAACTTAGTCCAGGAGGTTCCTGGATTCTCTGAGTTCAGTAACCTCAGCTTCCCGGTGAGTGTCGCGTTAAGACGCTTGCATAATCCGTTAGCTTGAGGGTTATTTGCAGTGGTTAGTAGAGGCTGTATCCCGTTCTTTATTAAGAATCTCCTGAACTTTGGGGAAGTAAATGCAGGTGCCCGGTCCGAAAGAAGGCGTTTTGGGCGGCCACACTGCAATACCTTTTTGAGGCACTGAATGTATGTGATTATACTAGTTGACTTACTGGGGAAGGTCCATGTATACCGACTTAGATGATCTACAATTACGTGTAAGTATGACATAGAATTACCGTATTTAGAAAAACCTGAAATAGTGTTTATAGATAACATATTGTAGGGTTGTAAAGTTATAGGGGGGCGTTCTAATCTACCATATAATGGACCTTTCGGTTTCTTTATAAGTTGGCATGTGGGACAGGACCTATTATACTTAACTATAGATTTGGTCATTCCACACCAAGTATACTGTGTGGAGATGAGCCTAATCATTTGGGATACACCAGGATGGTTATACTCTAAATGTACTTTATTAATTAGCGTATGTTGTAGGGGAGGTTAGGAGACGTCAACGATAAAATTAGAAAAACAAAATAGATAAAATATATAAATTCAAAATATCTTAAACTATTAGAAAATAATTATTGACGTTGTCAGTATATTAAAAGTTTTAAAATGATGAGAAAGATGGTTGAAGTTATAATATGTGTGTAATAAGCCTAGAGATGATGAAGAATACGATTTGAATTATAAAAAAAAAAAAAAGATAAAATTAGTTGTTGATGGCTGACGGCATTGCTGATGAATGACACACAAAATAATAATAAATAATAATATAATTGATTAATTGAAATAGTAATGGGGCAGGTAAAATAGTGACTTGATGAAATTATAATAATAATGTTATTGCTATAAAAAGGTATCGAATGAGTAGTTAATTCAGTGCGGAAAAAAATCCCGGAGATAGTGTTGCATTATGAGAGTTCTGTAGCGAAAATTCTCCTACCAGATGGATGATGTCTTGGATGGGTCTTGTGGAGTTGCTTGCGATGAGGCCTGGAGATCACTTTTTGAGGTGGTTGCCACGGAACATCGTCGGTGCTGGTTGGCGGGACAATGCCAGGATTTTTCGATGGATCTTGTCTGCTTGTTCGAGCCGATGGAGGAAGGTGCCCGTGGCGCAGGAGATGTCGATGGGGGCGATGATGACCTTCTCGGTGCGAGGTACGGCTAGTCCTTGCATGGCGTCTGTTAGGCGGCTTACTAGGTCTTCGCAGTGGGGTTGCATGTTGGTGAGGGCATCCGCGAAGTATTCGTCTCTGACCTCCGTCATCCTCTGCATGCTGCTGTCCTCAGTATCCTGTCGACTTAAACGGGTTCTGTAGTAACCCCGACTAAGCCGACGTGGAATGTACTGGGCAGTCGTGGTCGTGGGTGCGTGATGGGATTCCCGCACGGGGACAGCAAGGGACAGAGGCAGGTCTAGATGGTAGCTCCAAGAGGTAGAGATAGACCACGGACGAAGGCAGTCGGACCACGGGCGCCGCGGATGCCCTAAGCCTACTCGCGGATAGAAGAAGCGGTGAGGGATCCGACCGACCGTATAACGGCGTCACTCTGAAAACAACTCCTTTGTCTCATTTTCTGGGTCCTTTTATACTGGACCCCCGCATATGGCGGTGAGTCCTGATTGGCTACTGTAATCACGCCACCTTCTGGCGCCGTTGGTCGTTGTCGCCGTCTGGTCTACCTTTGCCTCTTTGTTTATTTGTTACATCCATTTCCACAAGGTCGATACATATTTTTATATAGATATGGGGTTATAATAAATACCAGAAGAAGGTTGTGAACTATCTAACTCAAAATATACTACATATATGTTATATTGAAATATTATTCTACTTAAAATTATATTTCACGCTTCCCCTATAAAAATTCATTGTTTTTGTTTTCCGATGGCATGCTCAAACCGTTTGTAAATTATGTAAATAAGTTTTTTATTCTTGCGCCTTAAGCCAGCCAATACCTTTCTCAAATTATGTTTTCTATATTCCATAAGCTCAATTAAAGCTATTTCTAATCATCATTATTTTTATTATAGTTTCAAGATTTTAACCACGACTGCATTATCATAGCATAATCCTCAAGATAATCAAAAATCAACAGAAATCTCATTTTTTGACAATATATATATATATCATAAAAGATATAATATTGACAAAAATAATTGCTCTATTTGAAGAAAGATTTATTTTTATTTATTTTTGTAGAAGACATCAATTAAATGTTCATTTCGATATTCAGAAGCTGTCTTTATGGCAGTTTGACAATCCCTATTTCATATTATTCTTAACAGCCTTTTATTGTGTCTTAAGTAAGGATGTGATTATACTGTGCTATTTCGCTTCGTTATATATAGAGAACGAATAAATTAAGACGCGAATGTTTATTTTTTCACAAATAAATCAAATTTTCTATTGTCCTTACTTCGAAAAAAATATTATTGGAAGGGCTTGGCTCATCAGTGGTGTACCTTCCCAGCGGATTCGCCAATTTAATCAACCAGACGGCTTATTTAGAGTCCTAATACTGTATTGGATCATTCTGTTTTTATATGCTACACTTAAGGGTAGAATCTTAGAAATGGTATTTAAGAAAACTATGGACATGAACTTTAAGGACTTTATTATATAAGACTGTTTTTTATAAATTAGTAAACCGAAGAGGAAAAATAATTGAGAAGGCTTGGCTCATCGGGTGTGAACCTTCACAGTGATTTCATCAGTTCAATCCACTAGATATCTACAACCATTATATTATTCATTCTGTCTACTAAGAATGTACTTGATGGTTTATTCTAAGTGAAGGTGTATCACGAAACTATAAAGAAAAGCTTGTGGAATTGGATAAATTTCACAAATATTTCAACTTCGATCACAACTCTTTCATTTGAAGGGAAAAACAACAAATATACAAAAAACTATAACAAAGCAATAACGCACCACCTATATAGAGCAAATAAAAACATTGAGACGCGAATGTTTTCATTTGCTGTATATAGATGGCACTTTATTACATTGTATTAATATATGCCTAACTGTTTTTGTTCTTATTTTCTGCGGAATAGCATTGCTCGATGCAAATATTCATATGTAATTCTACTGTCCAAAAATATTATGTCCATAGTTTCGATAAATACCATTTCTGAGATTTCATCCTTCAGTATAGCCTATATGCAATAAAGAATAAATAGAGAAATTGAAGTCAGCATTAATTGAGTTATTTAAAATTAGTCGAGACAAGAGTGTTCTTTGCCTAGTTAGGCTTTTTTTCTATTTGAAGTAAATTTTCTTATTGATAGTTTTCTTATTTATGGAGCGAACCAGTATGATGGCGGTGGTGGAGGAAGTAAGCAGGCCAACAACAAGCGGCCGCGTCCTGAGGACGAAGACCTCCTCCCGTCTTCCCATAATCAATTTAAGTTCAACAGCACAGCGAATTGTTCAACTTTGGGTGCCGAACCTTCGAGGCGATAATTGCCGACACCAGCCTGGACTCCCCTGAAAAAATACAGATGGCCACCAGAAGACTGATGCTGACTCTGGTCCAAGAGGCAGAACTTCTTCTTGAGGACGCTTTCAAGGGAGCCAGTTTAGGAGGACCCAATCCTTCAGCCAACTTCCCGATCCTTTCTACCTCTTTCGCCTCAGTAGTGGCAGAGAAAGACAAGCCGGTAAAGCCTACACCTCCAAAATCCAAAGCGAAAGCCACATTTGTGAATCTGGCTTCTTCCTTCGAATCGCATGTCGTCGTCACGTCGGCTAACCCATAGCAATCCAAGGGAAATTTTAAGAGAAATTCAAAAGATTCATCCTTCCTTAGCGTCATCAAAAGACATGGTGGCGATCAACACCAGCGGCAAGGTGGGTTTCCACACCAAAACAACTCAAATCGCAAAGTCGCTGGCCACTGGGCTGACCTCCCTGCCAACGGGCCTAAGCTACCACGAGCGCCCGGTTATCATACCAAGATACTGCCTCTTCAGAGTGGACGGAGAGGTGCGGGACGAGGAGTTATGCGAGAGATTCCGCTCCAACCACTCCGTGCAGTCACTCCAGGGAGAACGTGACATCAGGTTAGTCCATCGATCGAATAATGCGGCACATAGCACTAGTACAGTGTTCATCGAAGTGGACAACCAAGTCGCCGAAATCCTCTGTCAACATAGACGTATCCCTGTGGCGGGTCTAATGCACAGGTATGAGCGCAGTCATACTTTAAAGCAATTCTTCCGTTGCTGTGGCTTCGGCCACCGCGCTTCTGCCTGACCAGCTGCCCATCCAATCTGCTATCGCTGCGGCTCTGCAGAGCATGAGAGCCTCCAATGCTCGGTCGAGCTAAGCCAAAGCCGCTGCAGCAAAAGATCTGGAGCTCCCATCAACCACTTTGCCACCTCATCTTCCTGTCTCTTTGTAAAAGAGAGAATAGCCCGAACAAGAAACAATGTCTAGGCCATTGCGTGTCCTGCAGGTGAACGCTAGGAAATCACCAACTGCCATTCTTGAAACTGCAAATTTGGCAAATTCGACACAGGCCGACATCGTGCTCCTGCAAGAACTCCCAACTAACTTCTACTGGCCCACACCTGGGTGTCAGGCATTTTTTTGTCCCAGGCGCCAACACCTCCTTGGGTATTGTGGCACGTAGCAACCTTCATCCCATCCCTCCAACCTCCCCAGACACCGCCATAACTTCCATAGCCATCTGTCTAGAGCAAAGTATCATCGCGGTGTACTTGGCCTACAGGCACGACCTTAGAGCTGCTGATGATTTCATCCCTCTTCTGGAAGATACGATAAGACGGGCCTCTCTTCCAGTGATCCTGGGTATGGACATTAACAACCACTCTCCTACCTGGGGCATCGGTGCGAGGTTCGACCTACGGGGTGCTAATCTTGAAGAATTTGCCAGATTCGATTATCTTCATTTCTTGGGACTTCCTGTGGACTCTACCTAGACTCTGGCCTCCAGCTCACTGGCTATCCATGCCAATGGAGGTTTATTAGATGAGATGCCTTCACTGACCATATGCCTATCTGGACCACATTCCTAGACATGGTCAATAACGAGACAAACTCCTCCTGAGTTGAATCCTCATGGAAAGAACAGACTTTTATTTCCTTCCTCAACTCTTCTCTCCACCGAGTAACTACCCAATTAAACGAGGTCTCTACCCCAGAAGATATTGTCAGGGTGGTCAATCTTCTGACTTCCATCTTGAAATCCGCCTGTGACTCTTCCATGGGGAGACGCTTCAATACTACAAGACCGTCAAAGCCGTTGTGGACCCCCGAACTGAGTCGGATCAAAAGGTTGGTCATCTCCCTCCGCCGTTACAGTCAGAGTGTCCGGTTTCCTATTAGGAACTTCTTCCGCGGTTTATACCGAGCGTGCCATAATCGACTGAAGGCGGTGAGGAGGTATCATCCGCATCCTGGAGTGCCATACATCGATTTATCGCCCGGGTACGCGGCTCCCCCAGAGGTCCGCCACTTCTCAAACATGATAACGGCTCTCTTTACAATCCTCACGAGACTTGCCAGGCCGTGTTAAATAACTTTTTCCTACCTAACACCAGACCTCACCCGCAAAGGAATGCCATTTCTGCGCACTCAGACTAACCAGAATTCAAACCCTGGGAAGAGTTATGCGAGCCATTCATCGCTGTGGAAAAAGGGAAGCCCCGGGTCCCGACGGTTTTGTTTTAAATGCCTAGACCTGGGCGGCCCTTCCTTGCGATTTCTGCTGGCCGAATTGTTCACCAAATGCCTTCGTATGGGCTACCTACCCCGTCCATGGAAAGAAGGCAGCCTCATACTTCTGCCTGAACCCTCCAATTCAGCCACCAGTCAGCTGGATAAATACAGACCTATTACTTTGTTGAACACTATGGCCAAAGTGTTTGAGATATGTATCCTGCCAGACTTCAGTGGATCAATACGGTTTTGTAAATGGCCGTTCAGCGGAAGATGCACTGGCGAGTATCACTCAATTCATTGAAGAAAGACTAGTTCACTGGAGGAAAAATTTTGTCATCAGCTTGGACATCAGTAAGGCCTTCGACACTGTTTGGAGGCCGGAAATCATACCTAATCTTGAACGTCTAAATTATCTAGAGGGCTATTACCGGCTTAGTAAAAGGCTTTTTGAAAGACCGGAGGGTTTCTTACTCAGCTTGGACAGCAACAGAATGTACGTCCGCCCAGCTCGGCACTCCCCAGGGTTCATCGCCAAGTCCTTTCCTGTGAAACATGGTTGCACGGACCATCTTCACCTTTCCCTCTATCAAAGATAGCCGATTAATAGCTTACACGGACGACTTCACCCTTCTGATTCAGGTTCGTGGTCGCCTGCCAGTCTCTGCCAATAACAATTTCTTGGAGAGGTTGAAATCTTGGTGCACGTTGGATGGTCTTAATATAAATCCCTTGCCTGTTCCAATGGTGTAATGTCCACCCCAACTCCGAGGCAGGGCTTAGAATCCTTGGTCAAACTTTAAACATCAAGAAAACAATCATAATCTTAGGAGTGGAGTTTGACCAGACCCGCGGATTTGTCGCCCACTTACGCAAGATCACACGTAGATGCAGATCAATAATCCCACGACACTCACCCACACCATAAAGGGTAAATTTGGAATCTCCTTTCCAGCTGGAACTAGGATTTTCGACGCGGTGGTGGTACCTGCCTACCTTCACGGAGCGTCAGCATGGGGACGTCGTGCTCTCTAGCGTAGACATTAGGCAGCTTAGGAGCCTTCACTCCAATTTTGCGAAACGTGTACTGAGAGGAGGTCCTTGCACACCAACAGTCTCAGCCATTTCCTTCACCGGCAACCCTCCTTTCGATATTATTGTTAGGTCTCGTACGGCGTTCCTGGAGGAAATCAATGAAGGAAATTTTGAATCTACACCAGACCCTGCTTTTTTTCCATACCCTCAGGATAGACGTCAATTGTCTTTCAGTCAAAACACAGAGGAGATAACAACACTCATAATATTTACAGACGGATTAAAAATGAGGCTGAAGTGGACTCTGCAATTGTTCCCTCATCAGAAGATCAGCAGTCCGTTCTATTACGGCTCCATCCAGACTACACAGCTTTCCAGGCTGAACTTCTGGCAATCCGATAGGCGGTCCGTCTGGTGGAGGAAGGTTATTCTAGAGAGAAGATCACTATCGCGTCGGACTGCAAATCAGCTTTGTCAGCCATATGTACGTTAGGTCCAGTTCGAATGACTTTAGTAGCTGATATTATTTTCGCACGGAACACCAACCAAAATGTAAATCTGTGTTGGTTGCCGGGACACTGCGGCATCGACGGAAACTAAAGAGCAGACAGAGCAGGCAGAACTTTCTATCCTGCCTAGAAGCCTGGCCCGTAACCACTCACGCACGGCAGCCCTAGACGCATGGACGGAGGTTTATTGCCGGGCCCACTCCAACAGACACCTGAGGAGAATAGCCCATACTCCAGACCGACTGCTCCAATTCCTCTTTAAGGTCTGTCCTGGAGAAGTCAACACCACCTTATTTACAGGACATGGCCATGTTCGGGCAGACTTGGTTCTCTGGCATCCTGGGAAAGACCCATCTTGCCCACATTGTATGAAGCAACAACAGACTGTGGACCACCTTCTATTCAGATGCCCTGCTTTCATGCGACACAGAATGCAGACAGCCCTGTTGTTTGGAAAGACCTCCTTCGACCCAGTCTCGTTGGCTGGACTCCCAGATTCTCTTCAGACATGGAATTTCCTGACTATCTGGTTCGGCTCTGAAATTGGCTCTATGTAAATATAATCTAGAGTAACTGGTTTCTACAAGTTAGATGGACAGCCCGGGCAGTTGGCGTTTCTTGCGCTCCAGGGGCCTGGGTTATCCTTATTTCTCTCTATAGAATTTGATTTATTCCTTGTCAACCCGACCTCTCAGAAATCTGAAAATATGTCTGTTGTCCAAACACTTTAAATGTTAGTTACACATTTATTATTCAAAATTTCAGACTTCTATGTGTTCTTGAATCATATTGTAACATTAGTCCATTCCCAATCACTCTGACAACCCTGAAGTCTGAAGGTTTATCAACTTGTATTGTCATCAGATTCGAACAAGTGTACAAAATACGTGCTCTGGAAGTATGTTGATACAAGATTAGTGGACGGACATGGAATCGAGTCAAATAAAAGTTTTAAACACACAACAGATATTCGCACGCACACATTTGCACCAGCTCTACCCCCTCTCGAGAGTAGTCGGGAACGATCCCCAAAAGCTCATGCAATAGATTACAAATTCAAATCAAATTTTGAGGAAGCCATGTGTAACTAGAAATAATTTTTAAAAATGATTTCTATCTCAAAAATCTGTAAATCTTTCGCTTCCTCCATTTCTGAAGTACCGGGCTGTACCGGGTCCCAGCTGCTAGTAGCGATATACAGGGACCTGTTGAAGTCGGCTACAAATGGAAGAGAGAAATACCTTTCTTTAAAGATGGAATGCTAACTGAAATCTGGGATATGATATCAAAATTTTATTGGATTATAACGACCGGTCGTTTGTATCCCTTCTATTTGGTGCTACAATAGTTACTAAGTAACCAAGATACAACTGCGAACAGAAGCTACTGCGAGTACTGCGAAAAAACATGGAATTGGAAACGATAATCTGCCTATTTATCACAATGACGAAGCAATGCGCTCCGAAATCGAAGAAAGAACCATACTACGGCATATGGGAACATTGGACATTCCCAATAATGGTCCTGATACTGACCATTCTGGCTGCGGCCATCCTGGCCATCCTATGGATAGTCCTGCGGGGAGTCTCTAAGAGGACTGCTGTTGATGACAACAAGAAAGTACAAGAAAAAGGATGTCCTCACATCAAAATCAAGATCCCCGAAGATGAGAAACCAAAGAAAGTCGGAAAATAAATTTTCTACGTGTGATTTTCAAGACCAACTGCAGCCTTGTTCGAATGACATCTGTCATTTTCAGACGGTTTTATTAAACCTTGTCCTGTGTGCGTCCTCGAATTATTTCGGTTATTTACTATTCCAATTATATCACATTGAGAGAATTGTAGGAAACAATAGAACAAAAGTAAAATAGTATCAGGTGGTTGTATTAAGACATTTACTGATCGTGCGACAGAAAGCTGCTGACAGATTGCGCCTCATCAGCAACTTTCACTTACACGAGGAGATGATTCTTTCTTAAAAAAAATAATTGTTAATCTGAAAAACAAGCTATCAGCATAAAACCTCTCATAAGGAACCAATCTGATAAGCAGTCACCCTTGAAAAATTGAAAAAGACTTTACATTTCAATATTAATATATATTTAAAGAAAAAATCTTGTTTAAAATTTAATAAATGTTTTCAAAAATATTATGTGTTCCTAAAATATATTTAAACGCATATAACAATATTTATATACATTTATAAATCTATATATAGGTGGATTGGATGTTTTCTAGAATCGTTTTAACAAATTTTCCTTAGGCAAACTTTTACTCGGGTAAAAACCGGGCGAAGCCGGGAACTTATATATATGTTTGTCGGCTATGCAAGCCCTCCATATATAACTAATCTCGCTGGAATTTGAACAGGATTGAGAGTTATATCTGAAAGAGTTTTTTGTCGCACTTTTAACCAAGAAAAATATAATTAACCAAGTACTGAGCAACAATATCCTTTTAGTCAGAAATGATGACACGATTGTTGTATTATGCTTTGGTTGAAATAAACAAAATTCTTTAGGGGAATATTCACTAAAGCAGACCACGGGCGAAGCCAGATAATAATTTTTAGTATGCAGGAACAAAATTCTACCAGCGAAACATTCACTCGAGCAGAAGACACACGAAGCCAGATCATCTCTATATATAAAATATCGTTTCTCGGCCTTTTGGCTAAGATCATATAGTATATCTCTAGATATTTTATTTATATATATATATATCTTTTTAAAAATCTTTTTAGTAGAGAGAGTAGATATGTTTTCTCGAAAATTATATTTTATATATTATGTAAATATATAATGTGAGGAATATTATTATCATTATTATCATAATATTCGGTGTGTTCCGGAATATTATTATCAATAATATTCGTTAGGCAAACTTTAAATCGGATAAAACCCGGGCGAAGCCGGGTACACATCCGCTAGTATATTTATAAATACTCTTATTATTCTGAATAATATTAGAGCTCTTATACTGTATTGGACCATTCTGCTTTTATGTGCTACACTGAAGGGTAGAATCTTAGAAATGGTATTTGAGCAAACTATGGACATGAGCTTTTAGGACTTCATTATACAAGATGGATTTTTTAAATTAGTAAATTGAAGAGGAAAAATAATTGGGTAGGCCTGGCTCATCGGGTGTGAACCTTTCCAGTGATTTCATCAGTTTAATCCACCAGATCGCTACAACCATTATAATATTCATTCTGTCTACTGAGAATGTACTTGATGGTTTATTCTAGGCGAAGGTGTATCACGAAACTACGTATAAAGAAAAGTGTAGAGTTTATTTTATTATTTTTAATATTACTCTGTTTGTATTATATTTGACCAAGAGTGACTGGTCACGTGTGTGTAATTTATTGTATATATAGTGTGGTTGGAAAATAAAAAGTGTGTGTGTGAATAGTTTTCTTGGTCGTGCTTCGTTCTCTCTTTGGCTAAAGGTAGGATTAACCATTGGGGTGTCGCCTAGGTAGATCAAGAACTGATACAGTCCTCTAAAGAACTGGCCATATTTTTGCTGAGGAAAGGGATTACTTAACATTTGGTCCTATTCGAGCCGGATTCAAGAAGAGAAACGGCCAAAGAAGTTAAATCTAAAGAAAAGGCCAAAGAAGACGAGGCTAAAGGAAATATGATCAAAGAAGGCAAAGCCAAATAATTTAAAGCTTAAGAAGGCAAAGTTGAAGAAAATTAAGGTTAAACAAAATAGATTGGCAAAGTTTAGCGAATATATGTAAATTGGCCTTAATTTAAATTTGAAATTTAAGATGGAAAAAAGTAAGAAATTAAGAACGCTGCTGCGATCATCGGTGACAAAAGGTATAAAAGAAATTGGGGCTGAATTTGATAAAGAATATCCTTCTCGGGATTCTATCTTGGTTATATTTAAATTGCTGGAGATTGATGAAAGCCAGCTAAGGAACGCGAATTACCAAATTAGGGAGTTAATGCTGGACGATGAGAGCACTACTATGCAGGAATTGGAGAAAGAACAGGATTTGGTCAAGCAGTATGAGAGGAACTTTCTGCTAACAGAGAAGAAGGTTACTGACTATCTCAATCCTAGGGGAAATGACCAACAAGGCCAAGGGGATGTGGCTTCGATTAGGAGTAGCCCAGAGAAGAGTATCTCATGCAAACTGCCAAAGATCGCGTTGAAAGTTTTTGATGGCACCAGTCTCGAGTGGCTGGGATGGTGGTCGCAGTTTGAGGCCATTCATGAGAATCCAAGCCTGTCGGAAGTGGATAAATTCCATTACTTGATACAGGCTATGAGAATTGGAACAAGAGCAGGAAGACTGGTCAAGAGCTACCCGTTGACGGAGGCTAACTACCCCAAGGTAATAGAGGCGCTCAAGGATCGCTTCGGCGACAAGGTGATCTTGACCGAAGTGTATGTGCGACAATTGCTGAAACTGGTCATTAATAACGTAAGAAAGCAGAATATAGCCTTGGAAAGTTTATATGACCAGGTTGAGTCACACATAAGGTCTTTGGATTCCCTGGGTGTGAATGTGCAGCAGAACTTTTCCTTTCTGTATCCACTCGTGGAGTCCAGTTTGCCCGAGGAGTTGATTAGAGTCTGGCAGAGGAGTGACATGGCTGGCTATGCTAAAGATGAAAAGGAATTAATCCCATCGGTGGACCAGAGACTAACATCTCTGCTGGCTTTTGTGCGAAGAGAAGTTAAGGGTGAGCAAAGAATTGCCTACCTTAAGGATGGATTTGGGGATTCATCACGTAAAAGAGACACCGGGCATTATGTAACGGGGTCGCATATGGCAAAAATAAGAGAAAATTACGTAAAGAGGGTTCCCTGGTGTATAATCTGCCAGGGGAACCATTGGATACAATCTTGCCCAAGATGGCGTTCAATGTCGGTCCCAGCGCGAGTAGAGGATTTAAGGAAGGCGCACGTCTGTTTCAAATGCTTACGCGTGGGATATATTGGAAAAACATGCAGGAGAGCTATAAGATGTGCACATTGTCAAGGCTGCCATAACGGATTCCTGCATCGAACGAATAGAGTGTCTCAGGAAAATCAGGATCCAAATAAACTGAGGATGACTAGCCCCAAGGACCCGCCTGCATCGATTAATAAACAAGAGATAGAATATACCGGAATGCATGCACGGACGGCCATTCCTAGGGCACTTTTGGCAACCGCTTTGATTCGGATTGTGGATCCCCATAAAAACGGGGTATTAGTACGAGCATTGCTGGATCAGGGATCTCAGTCATCTTTTGTACAGAGAGATCTTCTGCAGCGTTTGAGTGTTCCAACACGCGGAGTAAATGCCCAGGTTTATGGAATAAATAATACTAAAGGAGAACTTGTTAAAGAACTGGCTTCGTTTACGTTGAAATCTTTGACAGAACCAGGATGGACCTTACCGATGACGGCATTAGTGGTGGGAAGTATGACAGGGTTGTTGCCAACTAGGGACCTATGTCTGGCTCTACCGTCCAGTTGGAAGGTCCTACCTCTGGCCGATCCCCATTTTGAGAAAAGTGGAAAAGTGGATGTCATCCTGGGTGCGGATGTCTATGGAAGATTACTACTCCCCGACCTTAAGCTTTGTGACAGGACCCATATATGTGCCCAGAACACCAGATTGGGATGGGTGATTTCTGGGGAATTGCCGAAAAAAGATCAGACGAGTCCTCATTTGGTGTATAGAACTCGTGTCAAATATGAGGACCACCATCCTGATGGGTTGCCACAGCGATTTTGGGAAATTAAAGAAATCCCTTCAATGCCGACAGAATCAGAGGAAGATGAGTTCTGTGGGAATCTATATAAAAGAAGAAAGAATGCCCCCTGCAGGGTGGCTTATGGGCAGAGTGGTGGAGACACATCCTGGGAAGGACGGCCTGGTGCGGGTTGTTTCGGTGCGGACATCGATTGGAGTGCTCCGCAGACCCTTGGTGAGGCTGGTGCTGCTTCCGGTGGCCCCTCCGGAACTTGATGTGACCCATCAACTCGGGGAGGAATGTTAGAGTTTATTTTATTATTTTTAATATTACTCTGTTTGTATTATATTTGACCAGGAGTGACTGGTCACGTGTGTGTAATTTATTGTATATATAGTGTGGTTGGAGAAAAAAAAGTGTGAGTGTGAATAGTTTTCTTGGTCGTGCTTCGTTCTCTCTTTGGCTAAAGGTTGGATTCACCATTGGGGTGTCGCCTAGGTAGTTCAAGAACTGATACAGTCCTCTAAAGAACTGGCCATATTTCTGCTGAGGAAAGGGATACCTTAACAAAAAGCGTGTCAAATTGGATATATTTCACAATATAATTTCAACTTCGATCACAAAACTTTCATTTGAAGGGAAAAATAACAAATATACAAAGGACTATAAGAAAGCAATAACGCACCTCCTATAGACAGCAAATTAAAAAATTAAGACGCGAATGTTTTCATTTGCTTTATATAGATGACACTTTAGTGCTATGTATTAATTTATGCCTAATTTGTTCTTATTGTCTAAGGAAGAGGATTGCTCGATGCAAATATTCATACGTAATTTTCTTGTCCTAAAATATTATGCCCATAGTTTCCTTAAATACCATTTATGATATTTCATTCTTCATTGTAGTATATATAATGTAGAATAAATATAGAAATTGACTTATTCCTGGTCAACTCCACCTCCCATAAATCTGAAAATAGGTCTTGTCTGAACATTTGAATTGTTAATTGGACATTAAGTATTCAAAATTTCAGACTTCTATGTGTTCTTGAAGCATATTGTGAAATTAGTCTATTCCCAACCATTCTTACAACCCAGAAGTCTGGTCTTTGCCCATTCCCGAAAACCCTTTACAACCCTGAAGTCTGAAAATTTATCAACTTGCATTGTCATCAGATTCGAACAAGTGTACAAAATACGTGCTCTGGAAGTATATTGATACAATACTTGTGGACAGACATGGAATCGAGTTAAATAAAAGTTATAAACACACAACAGTTGTTCGCACGCACACATTTGCTCCAGCTCTACGCACTCTCGAGAGTAGTCGGGAACGATCCCCAAAAGCTCATACAATAGATTTCAAATTCAAATCAAATTTTGAGGAAGTCATGTGTAACTAGCAAATAATTTTTAAAATGATTTCTACCTCAAAAATCTGTAAATCTTTCGCTTCCCCCATTTCTGAAGTACCAGGCTGTACCAGGTCCCAGCTGCTAGTAGCGATATACAGAGACCTGTTGAAGTGGGCCACAAATGGAAGAAAGAAATACTTCTCTTTGGAGATGGAATTCTAACTGATATCTGGGATATGATGTCAAAATTGTATTGGATTATATCGAACGGTCGTTTGAATCCCTTCTATTTGGTTCTACAATAGTTACTAAGTAACCAAGATACAACTGCGTGAAGAAGCTACTGCGAGAACTGCGAAAACAACATGGAATTGGAAACGGTAATCTGCATATTTATCACAATGACAAAGCAATGCGCTCCGACATCGGAGAAAGAACTAAACTACGGCATCTGGGAATATTGGACATTCCCAATTATGGTCCTGATATTGACCATTCTGGCTGTGGCCATTCTGGCCATCCTGTGGATAGTTCTGCGGGGAGTCCCTAAGAGGAATGCTGTTGATGGCAACAAGAAAGCACAAGAAGGATGTCCTGACATCAAAATCGAGATCCCCGAAGATGGGGAACCAAAGAAAGTCGGAAAAGCAATTTTCTACGTGTGATTTTCAAGACCAACCTGCAGCCTTGTTGAAATGACATCTGTCATTTTCAGACGGTTTTATTAAACCTAGTCCTGTGTGCTTCCTCGAATTCTTTCTGTTAATAACTTTCTCAATTATATCACATTGAGAGAATTGTAGGAAACAATAGAACAAAATAGTAATATATCAGGTGGTTATATTAAGACATCTCTGATCGTGCGACAGAAATCTGCTGACAGATTGCGCCTCATCAGCAACTTTCACTTACACGAGGAGAAGTCTCTTTCTTAAATAAAGAATAGTTAATCTGAAAGACAAATGAACAGATTAAAACCTCTCATTAGCGACCAATCTGATATCCAAAAACCATGGTAAAAATTTAAAAAAGACTTTACAAAGTAAAACTCTATTCAAAGATTACCTCCACCTGGAGTACCCATTTCATTAGGTAATCTCTAATTGGAGGTTCTCAGTATGCTATTAGAAATAGAAGCATTATAAATCACGAATGTCTCTTTTTCAAACACAAAACAAACTCTTCTACTGTCCATACTGCGATGAAAAATATGCAAACATTTATATGTAGTTCTTCTGTCCTAAAATCTTTTGTCCCTAGGTCTTATGTTTGATTCCACTCGTCATAACAGGGTATATGAGCAAAATCGTCCAATACAGTATTAGAGCTCTAAGAGAAGCGGTCTGGTATATTAAGTTGGCGAAACCGCTGGGAGGGTTTATCACTGATGAGCCAAGCCCTCTCAATATATTTTTCATCGCAGTATGGACATTAGAAGATTTTGTTTCGTGTTTGAAAAAAGAACATTCGTGTTTTATAATGTTTCCATTTCTTATACATGGATGGCATGTTATCGCCTTTTATCATTATGGTGTTTCGACGACTATTAAATCACTACAACAACAAACACCATTATCTTGAAGATACAGGTTCACATAGTTCTTTAAATTGAAAGACACTTCGGCTAGTGAATGTTTTTATTCTCTCGACGTTTCGACAATTTTTATATTTTCCTGACAAGGACAAACTATTTTGTCGAAACTTCGATAGAATAAAAACATTTACGAGTGAATATTTTTTTTAATTTAAAGAAACAAACACCATTTAATAAGACTATTTCATGCTTTGGAAAAAAATGTTTTTCTTTAAAAAAAAACAAGTTTCTACTACCCTTACTGCAATGATACAATAATGGATGTACCCCTGGCTCATCAGCGGTTTATACAGTTTGCTATATCGTGCTTTTTTCGTATATTTATATGCGGTACTGAAGATAAACTTTAAAAATGGTATTTTAAAACAACTATGGAAATATTTTTGCTCCACTAGATCGCGCTCTGCCATCTAAAAAGCACATGTGCTCGTGGTCAGGAGATGCCTTTTTTATTTTTAATATATATATATATATATATATATATATATAATTGAATGTCTGTCTGTCTGTACTCTATAGATTCAAAAACCATACATCCAATCGCCGTGTAATTTTGATATATTATTAGGTATATCCCCGGGTAGGTTTTAAAAAAATAATTTCTTGAATATCTTGAATATCCTTAAAGTTATTTGCAGATTTGTAGATTTAACTCGCAAGCATCGCCCCCATTGCGGCGTTGATAACAAGTTTTTTTATCTATAAGTTTTATTATCACTAAGTTTATTATCTTAAATATTATATATCAAAAGTAAGATTTTCTACCTATTAATTGCGCACAAGTCAAAGTTAGTTTTATCATTTATCTACAACATATATATTGAGAGAATAGATAAAATTATGATTTTGTAATGTAGAAAATTAGGAAAGACAAAATTCAGGATGACATGGCAATTTATTTGAGACAAGAATAATGATACAATTCCAAGGTAAAATACTATTCCTTTAACTTCCAATTACCGAGGGAACCAATTAATATTGATTTTATTCAAATTATCGAGTATTTTTCAAGGGACCAGGAAAAAATGTTCATTTTATCGAGATATTCAAATTTACGAGTTTCAAATTATCAAAAATATATCTATTATTTTTTTATAAGTTTATAGAGAATTGTTTTATCAAATGTTCGTTAGACAAACCTTTACTCGGGTAAAACCCGGGCGAAGCCGGGTACATCCGCTAGTTTAATATATTTTACATTTAAATAACCCACCCCAAAATATTTTAGTTATTCTTTTAAAATTAAACAATCTAGAATAAAAAAGCAAAGATATTTGATAAATAGATAAGGCAAATGATGAAGTCAGCAATAATTTGTAAAGGATAAAAAAATTGAATAATATTAGAAAACTAACAAAGTATTTTCCCTAATTAGAAAATGATAAATTTACCTATTTACAAGTTTACAGTTTATATCTCTAGCGTCCACTACATACCTCTACGACCAAATTTGGTCCCAGTGGATTCCTGAAAAATCAAGAAATAGGTATTTAAGGCCAAATTCATATATATATGTGATATGATCCTGTCGACTTTCAATGTGGCAATATGATAATAATGTGGGGAGAGAGAAATAAGGAAACCACAAGTTTGGAAAAGGAATTCCAGGCAACCAGCGAGAGAGAGGGAGCGCGAGGGGATGTCACCGCTGAACGGCCGTTTGTGTCGCACACCACCCCCCAACTGTCCAAAAATAGTCCTGAGGTTCTACTAAAATGGGCCCCTTGGAATGTGACTGATATATCAAGTGACCGGCCTTTACATCCTCCTCTCTACTCTCTCTCTGGTCGACTGTAGATTTACTTTATTATTCCTGGAAGGGTAATATTATGACATATGGCCCCCATTGAAGAAGGCTGAACATGGTTTGAGTATACTTAAAGCTGGAGAAGTCAGGAATAGAGAAAATCATTTTACAGTTGAAATTAATTAAGGTAATGGTGACATAGTTTTATGTAAATAAAATATTGTATAGTACACAAGTAAATATTATTTACAAGCAGTTTTACAACACCGGAGAGTTTGATATTTAAGGGAATTTTGGATAATATCAAAGCTACAAAAGGCTATATACAATAACATCTAATGTATTATAAGGAAAATGTTATTGAGGAGTGTGAACAAGGAGAAGAAGAGTCACATACATATGATGAAATTCTGAAGATCATTAAGACTGGGGAACTCTACACTTTAAGATATTTTTCAGGCGGACATGGCAAGGGGAAACTTGTCATGGGCTTTCTATGCTATAGGTGTAGAGTACGAGAAATGAGATTGAGGTTGGCAATTGTGTGAGCTCAGGACTGAGGTAAATATAAAACTACATAAAATGTTAGAACCTTGGCGAACAGAGCGAGGGGAAACTTGCCCTGGGCCATTCTACCTTATCTATGAAGTTACTTGTGTAGCGAGTCCGAGGGGAAAAGTCCCGTGTGTAGGTGAGGAAGTCGAATGGACTTATATTTAATTTGCGGAAAGTATGCGCGCACAGTGCCAAAATTGGGACGAGGACTGCGTTGTCTGTTACAAGTGACAAGCTGCTCGGACACGAGGTGTTTGAACCGTCGTGGGAGCTTGTGCAAGGCGATGATTTCGCGGTGGGTTGAACGTAAAACCCATGTCTGCGCGAAATGATGACGGACCGAACAGAATCAGCGACGATGTTTAACGTACCTCCGTGGGAAATATCGGAGGTAGGCTATATCGTGCTGGTTTGGACAAGGGACAAACATAGATTTGAAGACAGGGTCCGTGTGACGAACGTGTGGCGCGAGAAGAAGAAGCGAACTGTGTCGCTCGATGCAGATTGTTCAAGTGCGAACAAAAAGGAGTTGATAAATATCTAGCAGTTAGTCAATCTGCATCCTGTGACGAGCACACCATTGGCTAGATGGTGTGGGTCGGTGGATATGCTAGAGATGAACTACGAAATATATTATTATAAATGAAGGGCGAAGGTTAGGATTTTGAAATGACAATATAGAAGTTCGATAATTGATTAATCAATAATTCTCTATAAAAGGTCCTGAGCAGGTATAAGGTTAACAAAGTTGTAAGAATGAGAGAGGCATTCAGGGGAAGATAGATAAGAGTCACCAAGGGTTGGTTGTAAGCAAGGCTCACGTGATGGTTGAAATTCTTCGACGCCTGACTTACAGGATGAATTTTGAGTCGTTTAGGGAAATAAATTACTTTTCGTGAGACGTGCTTACGAGTAGGAGAGGTCATATACAAATAGGTATACAAAAGTTTAGGTGCTGGAGGCATATTTTTATAAATAAATTGATTATGAAAAATCTATTGTTAATAGTAAAAATCGTAAAGCATTAATAGGTAGAATTCCATTTTTTTTAAGAGTTACGTTAAAATGGAAATTATTTAATTAAAATGACGATTGTTAAATTCTACTGGTGAGGTAACTAATTAAATGAGTTACAAATATCTAGATAATTAGTATGGAGAATAAAATCATTGTTAATAGGCGTGGAGAGGATAAATGGAGCTAATGATGTAAATATTGGGACAATTTACAAGGAATGACTTATTTAAAGAATGAATGGTAGGGGTTAAAACAATTCCACTTACAGGTTATGCTGGTTTAGAGAGCAGGTAAGTTCATTGAGCTTCGGGAGAGTTCTGTATGTGACACTGTGCGTACCAGTGTTGTACATAACAGTAGCGGCAGGGATATGGCGGGGTCTTGTCCATGATGGTGGGATGTGTCCTGCTCTGGCACGGCGATCGTTCTTGGGCAGATCTAGTGCTGGGAGAAGTGCGTGGCAGCTCCATCTCCGTCGTAGGTGAATACTTCTTCGAGATCACGATTCAAAGGTTGGCGAAGAAGGGATTGAGGGCTCGAAGAGGAGTGGTTACAGTTGAGTTGGGTTTGGCCGATCATCGTGGCTTGGCTTCTTGTTTCTTCATATTCTGGTATATGACGGATTTGCTTCCCGGCCAGGTCTTATCCTTTCGACTCTTCTGTGATATGATCCTGTCGACTCTTCTGTGATATGATCCTGTCGACTTTCAATGTGGCAATATGATAATAATGTGGGAGAGAGAAATAAGGAAGCCACAAGTTTGGAAAAGGAATTCCAGGCAACCAGCGAGAGAGAGGGAGCGCGAGGGGATGTCACTGCTGAACGGCCGTTCGTGTCGCAAACCAACCCCCAACTGTCCAAAAATAGTCCTGAGGTTCTACGAAAATGGGCCCCTTGGAATGTGACTGTTATATCAAGTGACCGGCCTTTACATCCTCCTCTCTACGTCTCTCTCTGGTCGACTGTAGATTTACTTTATTATTCCTGGAAGGGTAATATTATGACATATATATATTAAAAATAAAGAAGGCATCTCCTGATCACGAGCACATGTGCTTTTTAGATGGCAGAGCGCCATCTAGTGGAGCAAAAATAAACTAAACGTTTATTTAGCTTGCTCCGTAATATTTGGCTAACCAATTTCTTGATAAATCAAGAAAAGCCATCCACGATTATCAAGAAATTGGTGGGCCAAATATTACGGAGAAAGCTAAATAAACGTTTAGTTTATTTTTGCTCCACTAGATGGCGCTCTGCCATCTAAAAAGCACATGTGCTCGTGGTCAGGGGATGCCTTCTCTATTTTTAATATCAACACCTGACCCACTTATCTTTTATTTTTATTTCTATTGTTTTTTCATATATATATATATCATAAAAATAAAATAATTGTTCTGCTTGATTTTTGATTATTTTGAGGATTATGGTAATGGTGATGCAGTCGTGGCTAAAATCTTGAAAGCATAACAACAAAAATGGCCTTGATCAGAGATTGTTTTATTTGAGCTAAAGTAATATATAAGAACATAATTTGATTAAAGTACTGCCTGGCTTAAGGCGTAAGAATAAAAAATGAAAAGGTTATTTACATAATGTACAAATGTTTTGAGCCGACAAACGGGGATAAAAATGGGAATATTCTTGCCATCGACCGCACAAGTCTCAGTGGAGACTTTTCCGGGCACACTGTATCTAAAACGTCAATGCAGCAGACGCGATGTCAGGTGGCCAGGGATCCTAGGATCTGGCGGCTGGAGATATCTCGCAGGGGTGGCGGAAACGTTCAGGGGAACGTGCGAGGGTGCAGCGGGGCAGGAGTCTTGAATTGGCCAGGAATCCAGTAGAAGTGACAGATGGAAATAGGAGGCAGAAGGTCCTTGAAGCCTAGACCTTTAGGGCCCTATATTTCAGGATGGGGCAGCTTGAAGCTCTCGCTTCGTGCTTGTCTGGAAGGCCCTTTGAGCAGCAGTTGGCACATTTGGAGGTGCGCTGGTCAGCAATGGATGGGCAGGCGCGGCCTTCATGGCCGTCTTCACCACAGTGGAAGCACTTAGAAGCTTTGGTGCATTGGGCAGAGTTGTGGCCGAAGCCACAACAGCGGAAGCATACGAGGGCGCGAATGGACTCCTCGAAGTTGAGGATTACTCCATCCACCACGATTCTTCCGCGAACGCCCAGGGCTCTAAAGGTCTTGATGTCCACCTCGATGAAGGCGGTGCAGGTCCCATTTCTGGGTGCCGAACGGTGCGCCACGCGCACCACTTTGCCCCCAGGAAGTTTACTAACAGCTGCGGTTCCCAGGAAGGTCTCCTCAATTGTGGAGTTGGATGTTTCCTCATCCACTTTGAAGAAGCAGATCCGTGGCAGGATCTCCTTCTGCTGGCGGACCTTCATTCCATTTAACTTGCTGGCCAGGGAGGTAGACACCTCAGGGATAGTCTCAGGATTACTGGAGTAGAGGACCAGCTTCCCCTTGGTGCGCAGGGAGGCCCAAACGCCTTGGGAGAGAGTGTGGGCAGCGCGGACAGCTTTAAGCATCTTCCTTGGGTCACCCTGAGGGTCATCAGAGATGACCACTGTGTGGGCCGCCGAATTTTCTCCATGGAGGACCACTTGGGCGGCCCGCAGGCTTGGAGACGCGGGAAGGCACAGGTTTCGTAGGTCCTTTCGGGCTTGTCCTTTTTGCAGGCGGGTTGGGAGCCTCAGGCTGCTTCCTTTTGGTTGGAGCAGGGGCAGGCAAGGTGGAGGCAGGCTTCTTGGCAGGGATGGCAGCAGGAGCAGGAGTGGCGGGTTTGATGGAGTCAGTCTGGGAGCTAGTTTCCTTGCAGGAAGGAGCAGGGCAGGTTTGGGTGCTGTGGCAGGCAGTCTGGGGCCTGTTAGCCTCCTTAACTTCGTCCAGCTCCGCGAAGGAATGAAGGGTGCCTGAGAGGTTCTGTACTTCAGCAGTGAGGGCCTTGATCAGTTCAGACCGCCTGGCGATGAAATGGACGAGGTGCTCATGCAGAGTCATTAGGGCGGGATGGCCAATGGCATGCAGGATGTCATGGTTGCGTTGGATCACCATTTCGTCCTCCCTCTCCATGTCGTCGAGGTTCACGATGAGCCTCTTGGCATTCTTCTTCTTGGCAGAGTTCATGGCAAGAACAGGAGAGCAAAGATATAACGGGGATAAAAACAATGAGTTTATATAGTGAAAGCGTGACCTCTGGCGGCGATTTAGCAGAATATTTGTATCTATGAAATATATAATTTTAAATATAATAATATATCAATATAACATATATATATGTTATATTAAAATATTATTTTATTTAAAATTATATTTCACGCTTCCCCTAAAAAAATTCTCTGTTTCTGTTTTCCGATGACATGCTCAAACCGTTTGCAAATTATGTAAATAAGTTTTTTTATTCTTGCGCCTTAAGCCAGGCAGTACCTTTTTCAAATTATGTTTTCTATATTCCATAAGCTCAATTAAAGCTATTTCTAATCTTCATTATTTTTATTATAGTTTAAAGATTTTAACCACGACTGCATTACCATAGCATAAACCTCAAGATAATCAAAAATCAACAGAAATCTCAGTTTTTTGATAATATATATATATCATAAGAGATATAATATTGACAAAAATAATTGCTCAATTTGAAGAAAGATTTATTTGTTTTTATTTTTGTAGAAGACATCAATTAAATGTTCATTTCGATAATCAGAAACTGTCTTTATGGCAGTTTGACAATCCCTATTTCATATTATACTTAACAGCCTTTTATTGTGTCTTAAGTAAGGATGTGATTATACAGTGCTACTTCGCTTCATTATATATAACGAACGAAGACATTAAGACGCGAAAGTGTCTTTTTTCACAAATAAATCAAAATTTCTATTGTCCTTACTTCGAAAAAAATATATATATTGGGAGGGCTTAGCTCATCAGTGGTATACCCTCCCAGCGGATTCGCCAATTTAATCTACCAGACCGCTCATTTAGAGTCCTAATACTGTAATGGACCATTCTGCTTTTATATACTACACTTAAGGGTAGAATCTCATAAATGGGTTTAAGCAAACTATGGACATAGGTTTTGAGGACTTTTATTATATAAGACGGATTTTTTTAAATTAGTAAACTGAAGAGGAAAAATAATTGAGAAGGCTTGGCTCATCGGGTGTGAACCTTCCCAGTGATTTCATAAGTTTAATTCACCAGATATCTACAACCATTATATTATTCATTCTGTCTACTAAGAATGTACTTGATGGTTTATTCTAGGTGAAGGTGTATCACGAAACTATAAAGAAAAGCTTGTGGAATTGGATAAATTTCACAATATAATTTCAACTTCGATCACAACACTTTCATTTGAAGGGAAAAACAACAAATATACAAAGGACTATAACAAAGCAATAACGCACCACCTATATATAGAGCAAATAAAAACATTAAGACGTGAATGTTTTCATTTGCTGTATATAGATGGCACGTTATCGCATTGTATTAATATATGCCTAACTGGCTTTGTTCTTATTTTCTGCGGAAGAGCATTGCTCTATGCAAATATTCATATACAATTCTACTGTCCAAAAATATTATGTCCATAGTTTCCTTAAATACCATTTCTGAGATTTCATCCTTCAGTACAGCATATATGAAATAAACAATGAATATAGAAATTGAAGTCTTCATCAATGGTTATGTAAAATCAGTCGAGACAAGAGTGTTCTTTCCCTAGTTAGGCTTTTTTTTCTATCTGAAGTAAATTTGCTTTTTGATAGTTTTTTTTTATTTATTGAGCCAAACTAATATGATGGTGGAGGTGGAGGAATTAGCAGACCAACAACAAGCGGCCGCGTCCTAAGGACGAAGACCTCCTCCCTTCTTCCCATCACCAATTTGAGTTCAACAGCACTGCGAACTTATTCAACTTTGGATGCCGAACCTTAGAGGAGATCATTGCCGACACCAGCCTGGACTTCCCCGAGAAAATACAGATGGCCACCAGAAGACTGATGCTGACTCTTGTCCAAGAGGCAGAACTTCTTCTTGAGGACGCTTTCAAGGGAGCCAGTCTAGGAAGACCCAATCCCTCAGCCAACGTCCCGATACCATCCACCTCTTTCGCCTCGGTAGTAGCAGAGAAAGACAAGCCGGTAAGGCCTACACCTCCGAAACCCAAAGCGAAAGCCACATTTGTGAATCTGGCTCCTTCCTTAGAATCGCATGTCGTCGTCAAGTCGGCTAACCTTAAAGCCAACCCAAGGGAAACTTTAAGGGAAATTCAAAAGATTCATCCTTCCCTAGCGTTATCAAAAGACGTGGAGGCGTCCATCAACACCAGCGGCAAGGTGGTTTTCCACAGCAAAACAACCCAAATGGCAAAGTCGCTGGCCACTGGGCTGACCTCCCTGCCAACGGGCCTAAGCTGCCACGAACGCCCGGTTATCCTACCAAGATACTGCCTCTTCAAAGTGGACGGGGAGGTACGGGACTAGGAGATATGCGAGAACTTCCGCTCCAACCACTCCGTGCAGTCACTCCAGGGAAAACGTGACATCAAGGTAGTCCATCGATCGAATAATGCGGCACACAGCACCAATACAGTGTTCATCGAAGTCACCGAACCAAGTCGCCGAAATCCTCGGTCAACATGGTCGTATCCCTGTGGCGGGTCTAATGCACAGGTATGAGCGCAGTTATACTTTAAAGCAATGCTTCCGTTTCTGTGGCTTCGGCCACCGCGCTTCTGCCTGTCCAGCTGCCCATCCAATCTGCTATCGCTGCGGCTCTGCAGAGCATGAGGGCTTCCAATGCTCAGTCGAGCCAAGCCAAAGCCGCTGCTGCCGCTGCAGAAAAAAATCTGGAGCTCCAATCAAGCACTTTGCCACCTAATATTCCTGTTCCTTTGTAAAAGAGAGAATAGCACGAACAAGAAACAATGTCTAGGCCATTGCGTGTCCTGCAGGTGAACGCTAGAAAATCACCAACTGTCATTCTGGAAATTGCAAATTTGGCATATTCGACACAGGCCGACATCGTACTCTTGCAAGAACTCCCAACTAACTTCTTCTGGCCCACACCTGGGTTTCAGGCATTTTTTGTCCCAGGCGCCTACATCTCCTCGTGTATTGTGGCACGTAGCAACCTTCATCCCATCACTCTAACCTCCCCAGACACCGCCAAAACCTCCATAACCATCTATCTAGATCAATATATCATCGCGGTGTACTCGACCTACTGGCACGGCCTTAGAGCTGCCGATGATTTCATCCCTCTTATGAAGGAAACGATAAGACAGGCATCTCTTCCAGTGATCCTGGGTATGGACACTGACGCCCACTCTCCTACCTGGGGCATCGGTGCGAGGTTGGACTTACGGGGTGCTAATCTTGAAGAGTTCGCCAGCTTCAATCATCTTCATATCTTGGGATCCCCTGTGGACTCTACCTGGTCAAATGAGTATTTATCTTCTTATATAGATGTTACTCTGGCCTCCAGCTCACTGGATATCCATGCCACTAGAGGTTTATTAGATGAGATGGCCTTCACTGACCATATACTAATCTGGACCACATTCCTAGACATGGTCAATAACGAGACAAACTCCTCCTGGTTTGAATCCTCATGTAAAGAACAGACCTTTGAATCCTTCCACAACTCCTCTCTCCACCAAGTTACTGCCCAATTAAACGAGACATCTACCCCAGAAGATATTGACAGGGTGGTCCTCCTTCTGACTTCCATCCTGCAATCCGCTTGTGACTCTTTCATGGGCAGACGCTTCAATACTACAAGACCGTCAAAGCCGTGGTGGACCCCCGAACTGAGTCGGCTCAGAAGGTTGGTTATCTCCCTCCGCCGTTACAGTCAGAGTGCCCGGTGTCCTATTAGGAACCTCTTCCGCGGTTTATACCGAGCGTGCCATAATCGACTGAAGGCGGCTATACGGTGCGCTAAAAGTAAATCCTGGTTTAATCTCTGCGAGGAGGTGTCATCCGCATCCTGGAGTGCCATACATCGATTTATCGCCCGGGGCCGCGGCTCCCGCAGAGGTCCGCCACTTCTCAAACATGATAACGGCTCTCCTTACAATCCTCATTTGACTCGCCAGGTCGTGTTAAATCACTTTTTCCTACCTGACACCAGACCTCACCCGCAAAGGAATGCCATTTCGGCGCACTCAGACGAACCAGAATTCAAACCCTGGGAAGTTATGCGAGCCATTCATCGCTCTGGAAAAAGGAAAGACCCGGGCCCCGACGGTCTTGTTTTGAAATGCCTAGACCTGGGCGGCCCTTCCTTGCAATTCTTGCTGTCCGAATTGTTCACCAAATACCTTCGTATGGGCCACTTCCCCCATCCATGGAAAGAAGACAGCCTCATACTTCTGTTTAAACCCTCCGATTCAGCCACCAGTCAGCTGGAGAAATACAGACCTATTACTTTGTTGAACACTATGGCCAAAGTGTTTGAGATATGTATCCTGGCCATACTTCCGTGGCTCTCGGATCGTCACGGATGGTCCTTTGAAGATCAATACGGTTTTGAAAATGGTCGTTCAGCGGAAGATGCACTGGCGAGTATCACTCAATTCATTGAGGAAAGACAAGCTCACTGGAGGAAAAATCTTGTCATCACCTTGGACATCAGTAAGGCCTTCGCTACTGTTTGGAGGCCGTCTAAATTGTCCAGAGGTCTATTACCGGCTTAGTAAAAGGCTTTTTGAAAGACCCGAGGGTTTCTTACTCAGCTTGGACAGCAACAGAATGTATGTCCTCCCAGCTCGATACTCCCCAGGGTTAATCGCTAAGTCCTTTCCTGTGGAACATGGTTGTACGGACCATCTTCACCCTTCCCTCCATCAAAGATAGCCGATTAATAGCTTACATGGATGACTTCACCCTTCTGATTCAGGTTCGTGGTCGCCTGCCAGTCTCTGCCACTAACAACTTCTTGGAAGGTTGACAACTTGGTGCACGATGAATCGTCTTAATATAAATCCCAGTAAGACCCAAGCTTGCCTGTTCCAATGGCGTAATGTCCACCCCAACTCCGAGACAGAGTTTTGAAACCTTGGTCAACCTTTAAACATCAAGAAGACCATCACAATATTAGGAGTGGAGTTTGACCAGACCCGCGGATTTGTCGCCCACCTACGCAAGATCACACGTAGATGCAGATCAATAATCCCACGACTCAATCACACCATACAGCGTAAATTTGGAATCTCCTTTTCAGCTGTAACTAGGATTTTCGAGGCAGTGGTGGTACCTGCCTACCTTCACGGAGCGTCAGCATGGGGACGTCGTGCTCTCTCCAGCGAAGGCATTAGGCAGCTTAGGAGCCTCCACTTCAATTTTGCAAAACGTGTACTGAGAGGAGGTCCTTTGCCCACCAACAGTCTCAGCCATTTCCATCACCGGCAGCCCTCCTCTCGATATTATTGTTAGGTGTCGTACGGCGTTCCTGGAGGAAATCAATGAAGGAAATTTTGAATCTAGACCAGGCCCTGCTTTTTTGCCATACCCTCCGGATTGACGTCAATTGTCTTTCAGTCGAAACATAGAGGAGATAACAACACCTATAATATTTACAGACGGATCAAAAAATGAGGCTGGGGTGGGCGCTGCAATTGTTCTCTCATCATCAGATCAGCAGCCCGTTCTCTTACAGCTCCATCCAGACTGCACAGCCTTCCAGGCTAAACTTCTGTCAATCCGCTGGGCGGTCCGTCTGGTGGAGGAAGGTTTTTTTAGAGAGGAAATCACTATCGCGTCGGACTGCATATAAGCTCTGTCAGCCATATTTACGTCAGGTCCAGTTCAATCGACTTTAGTAGCTGATATTATATTCGTACTGAACACCAACCAAAATGTAAATCTGTGTAAGTTGCCGGGACACTGCAGCATCGACGGAAACGAAAGAGCAGACAGAGCTGCTAAGAACGCGGCCGTTTCGACCTAAGAACCATCATTTTCTATCCTGCCTAGAGGCCTAGCCCGTAACCACTCACGCACGGCAGCCCTAAACGCATTACGGAGGTTTATTGCCGGGCCCACTTCAACAGACACCTGAGGAGAATAGCCCATACTCCAGACCGACTGCTACAATTTATCCCTAAGGTCTGTCCTGGAGAAGTCACCACCATCTTACTTACAGGACATGGCCATTTTCGGGCAGACTTGGTTCTCTGGCAGCCTGGGGAAGACCCATCTTGCCCACATTGTATGAAGCAACAACAGACTGTGGACCAACTTCTATTCAGATGCCCTGCTTTCATGCGACACCGAATGCAGACAGCCCTGCTGCTTGGAAAGACCTCCTTCGGCCCAGTCTCGTTGGCTGGACTCCCGGGTTCTCTGCAGACATGGAACTTCCTGACCAGCTGATTCGGCTCTGCAATTGGATCTTTATAAATACAATCTAGAGTAACTGGTTTCTACTAGTTAGCTGGACAGCCCGGGCAGTTGGCGTTTCTTGCGCTCCAGGGGCCTGGGTTATTCTTATTTCTCTCTATAGAATTTGACTTATTCCTTGTCAACCCGACCTCTCAGAAATCTGAAAATATGTCTGTTGTCCAAACACTTTAATTTTTAGTTACACATTTATTATTCAAAATTTCAGACTTCTATGTGTTCTTGAATCATATTGTAAAATTAGTCCTTTCCCAACCACTCTGACAACCCTGAAGTCTGAACATTTATCAACTTGCATTGTCATCAGATTAGAACAAGTGTACAAAATACGTGCTCTGGAAGTATATTGATACAAGATTAGTGGACAGACAGACATGGAAACGAGTTAAATAAAAGTTTTAAACACACAACAGATGTTCGCACGCACACATTTGCTTCAGCTCTACGCCCTCTCGAGAGTAGTTGGGAACGATTCCCAAAAGCTCATGCAATATATTTCAAATTCAAATCAAATTTTGAGGAAGTCATGTTTAACTAGCAAATAATTTTTTAAAATGATTTCTACCTCAAAATTCTGCATATCTTTCGCTTCCCCTATTTCTGAAGTACCGGGCAGTACCAGGTCCCAACTGATTGTAGCGATATACAGCGACCTGCAGAAGTGGACCACGAATGGAAGAAAGAAATACTTCTCTTTGGAGATGGAATGCTAACAGGAATCTGGGATATGATGTCAAAATTGTATTGGATTATATCGACCGGTCGTTTGAATCCCTCTATTTGGTGCTACAATCGTTACTAAGTAACCAAGATACAACTGCGAAAAAAAGCTACTGCGAGAACTGCGAAAAAATGGAAATGGAAACGATAATCTGCCTATTTATCACAATGACAAAGCAATGCGCTCCGACATCGGAGAAGGAACCAAACTATGGCATATGGGAATACTGGACATTCCCAATAACGGTCCTGATATTGACCATTCTGGCTGCGGCCATCCTGGCCATCCTGTGGATAGTTCTGCGGGGAGTCCCTAAGAGGACTGCTGTTGATGACAACAAGAAAGTACATGAAGAAGGATGTCCTCACGTCGAAATCGAGATCCCCGAAGATGGGGAACCAAAGAAAGTCGGAAAATCAATTTTCTACGTATGATTTTCATGACCAACTGCATCCTTGTTGAAATGACATCTGTCATTTTCAGATGGTTTTATTAAACCAAGTCCTGTGTGCTTCCTCGAAAATTTTCGGTTATTTACTTTCTCAATTATATCACATTGAGAGAATTGTATGAAACAATAGAACAAAAGTGATATAGTATCAGGTGGTTATATCGTCCCTACAACTGCAAACTATCGAATGTGAAAAATTCAATTTTGAAGGAGAGAGAAATGAAGAGACCATGTGGCCTACCCTCAGTAGAGGAAGGCATTGAAGGAGGGAGAAATGAAGAGACGATGTCATGGTCTCTTCATTTCTCCCTCCTTCAATGCCTTCCTCTACTGAGGGTAGGCCACATGGTCTCTTCATTTCTCTCTCCTTCAAAATTGAATTTTTCACATTCGATAGTTTGCA
This sequence comes from Cordylochernes scorpioides, assembly GCA_030710605.1. NCBI lineage: Eukaryota > Metazoa > Arthropoda > Arachnida > Pseudoscorpiones > Chernetidae > Cordylochernes > Cordylochernes scorpioides. The sequence goes on along the minus strand of CP092872.1, from coordinate 22,007,623 downwards.
GTTGTATGGACGATATTCAGACATCTCCTGATTGTGTAACAGAAAGCTGCTGACAGATTGCGCCTCATCAGCAACTTTTACTTACACGAGCAGAAGTCTCTTTCTTTAAAAATAATCGTCAATCTGAAAAACAAATGGGTAGCATAAAACCTCTCATCAGAGACCAATCTTATAAGCAACCACCTTTGTGAAAATAAAAATAAAAAACACAAAAAACTTTACGTGGTAAAACTCAACCTCCATTCAGAGAGACCTCCAGGAGAGAGCATGAGTACCCGTGTTATTAGGAGATCTCTAATGGGAGGTTATCAGGATGCTGTGTCGACGACTATTAAATCAATACAACAACAAACACCATTATCTTGAAGACAATTCATCCAGTAAAAGGTTTTATTCACTCGACGCTTCGACAATTTTTATTTTTTTCTGACGAGGACAAAATATTTTGTCGAAACTTCGAGAGAATAAAAAAATACTAGCCGAAGTATCTTTTAATTTAAAGAAACAAACACCATTTAATAAGGCTATCTTCTTATTCTTTAGAAATACATATTTTTTTGAGCGATATGGTTTCTTAAAAAAAAAGTTTCTAGTGCCCTTACTGCAATGATGCAATAATAGATGGACTTATCAGCGGCAAACCTTCCCAGCAGATCAGCAGTTTAACATACCACTCTCTTCAGTATTTTATATTGATGTTTTTTTCGTAATTTATATGCGGTACTAAAGATAAAATTTAAAAAAAAAAAGGGTTTTGAAACAACTATGGAGATAAGATATTTGTGATAAAAGCAATACATATAAAACATGTTTCAATCATTTTTCTTCCGCAAACAATTCATAATGCCTGTCTGTTAGACTTAACTTAAATATGATGTATTAGTAATGGCATTACTACATTGTAATACATCATATTTGAGTTATGTCTAATGGATATTTATATAATGTTTGTGGAAGAGCAATGCTCGAAGCATGTATTGCTACTGTCTTTAATTATCTAAGAAACTCTCGTAGACGCCTGTGGGCTGATTGGTCGACCCCATGAAACTAGACAATAAAGACGGGCGCGATGGGCCATACCAAATGGCTGCTCGGTGCATGGAAAATGCACCAGTTCCTAACTGGCTGGAAAACTGGATGGCAAGGGTGCATCTTCGGCTGCATGCGATCAAGCAATACTAGCTTAGGTAGCTATTCCATCCTCTGATATCTTTAAAGCTCAGGTGTACAGACTTCGGTCTAGGTAGCCCACTATCCAATGGGCTCTTTGTAGCTACTAAATGGAAACCTGGAGGGCAGTGGTGCAGCTTCAGCTGCAAGCATTCAAGCAATACTAGCTCAGGTAGCCATTCCATCCTACGATGTCTTTAATCTCAGGCGTACAGACTTCGGTCTAGATAGCCCACTATCCATTGGTCTTTAAAGCTTATGTCCATAGCTCGTTTGAATATCTTTGTCAAGAATTTCTTTACAGTACCAAATATATATAAGCAAAACAGCCCAATACAATATTAAAGTGGTATGGTGAATTAAACAGGTTAAACACGTTTGGGAGGATTCATCACTGATGAGTCAGGTCAACACAATATTTTTTCCCACACATTGAATATATTATTTAATCTTTGAAAACATGTAAAAATATAATTCGAAAATCCGTGTGTTTTTAAAAACCACACAGAAAGCCAACAAAAAAGAGACGTATGTTATTAGGCAAACATGTGAACATTATATTCATTTTCAACTTTAAATATGCATTGTTAATTAATTTCATAACCCTTATAAAGTATTCTCACGAAAATAAATAGTTCTGATGCATCTTTGATATTTTTCTTGAATGTATGGTATATTTGTTTATAGTATAGTGCTTATAAACAAATAACATGATTATTTAAAGAGACGTGAGAAGCGAGGGTATATGACATGATGAATGCGCGGTCTATCAGACTGGCACTAAGTAGCCTCAACAACCTCCGTTATAAATCACCAGTGCTTCCTGGTTCCGCCGCTGACCTTCCTCCCCTCCGTGAGGAAACAATCTCTGTGGCAACCTCGCGGAACACGGCGTTGCGAGCATGCTCTCATTACGGCAGATTGCACTCTTAACTCACTGATTGATAGTGGGCTGTAAGACAGTGCACTCTTAACTCACCGATGGATGCCTAGACTGTACGACAGTGCACTCTTACTTGAACGCATGTTATTTTTGTTTAGTATATTGTTTATAAACAAATGACAAGATTATTTATAAAGACGTAAGAAGCGAGGGTATATGACAAGTGCCATGATGTTTATTGGGCTGCCTAGACGGTACGCCAATACACTTTTCACTAACTTCAGTGAGCAGAGATAGGCACCTTAATGATTGATGCAAAATGGGGCACAGATACAGTTGATGACTATAAAGCAATAACGCTCTCCATATATGCATAAGATATGAACCATTGAAAGCATAAATGGTTATTTTTAGAATAAAAACAATTTTTTATACAGCTTTTACTGCTATAAACAATACCCTCTCAGGATATTTTTTTAATCGAAATACGGACATCAGAAATTTGTTTCTAAATGAAAATAAACATTCGTGCTTGTTTTTTTTTTATTTCTTCAAAGGTGATGACATTCAGCTAAACTGAAATCTCACTATATAGTCTCCATCTTCAAAAGTGTGTAAAACAAGGTATCAAACCCTTGATGTTTTTATTCTATTGTAATATTTTTCTATGTGAAAAAGTTTGAAAATGAAACAATATAACCATTAAAATCATACTGTAATTTTATGGCAAATATAAAATTTGAAAATTTCTGACAGATTGAAGCCTTTCGAGGCGTCATTTCTAACAATTTGTGAAAAAGGACAATGAAATCATTGATAGGAAAAACCTTTTTTTTTACAATTTATATTTAAAATTCGTCACATCAACCTTTCTCATAATTAATTTCGACCTTTAGACGACCTTCTTCAAGGAAAACTATTTTATATTAATGCCTTGAAGTAAACGAAAAAATTGCGCTACAAATTTTAAAATAAAAATACAACCTTTCGCAATGAGTTTCTTTTATTATGATATTATAATAAAAGAAATCATAATAAAATAAACTCATTGCGAAAGGTTGTATTTTTATTTTAAAATATTAATACCTTGTTGTTAACTTCTTTATTTGATTTTAAAAGCGTGCCGAGCGCGTTCATTATTTAAAAAATAATAACTATTGTCACCAGACTGCTGGTTTCACCCGTCTGTCTCCTTTTCAGAAAGAAAATAGTCAACAAATATATAACTGGATCAATACAATGATGTTTGATCAAGGTCTTCTCTTTGGTTTATATAAATTCTACAAGACCTCAGTCAGCGTTTGGAGGAGATTAATAGAATCGTTGAATGTCGTGGTCCATTTGGATGAGGAAAGCGAAAACTATAATTCGGCTGATTCCACATTCGCCTTTTCAGTGTAACGCTAACATTGACATCTGTACGGTGGAATCTGTGGCCACTGGACATGTATCAGACTTGGAGGCTGTTGGGCTCAGCGCTGCCAGGAGTATAGGAGCTCCCTCTATGATTTTTTCCTTTGGTGAATCTGTATAAGACCGGTGGTCTCAATAAAGCTCTATTTGTGTTTGAAAATATAGATAATTTGGATTCCTGGAGCGTAAATTATCAACTACCCAGGCTCTACAACTACAGTCTAGAAGAGATTTCTTGTCATGGGGAGAGCAGATTGCTGCGGTGAACCAGGTAGTTCCAGGTCGGCAGTGAGTCAGGTTGTAGGGTCAGGGCTGAAGTCTTGTACCCTCAGTAATAGGGATGTTTGTAGCCTGTGTAGGACAACCTTTCTTCAGCCGACCTCTTACTTTCATCTGGGGCAGTACTACTTCTCTCCCACGAATTTTTGGTTCTTGTGAAGGGGGAGTCAGATGTCACAATACTATATCACCCTCTGATTCTTTCCTTCTCTACTTTCAACTCTTTTAAAACATGTTCGAATCTAAAAGCTTGAGGGATGAGTTTCTTTTAAAACATATATCACACAAAACATTAATAAGACCACCGGTCTTATTCAGATTCACCACAGAAATGAAGTAAGCATAGATGAAGCTCCATTACTCCAGGCAGCGCAAAACTCAATAACAGCCTACAGGTCGGACGCAGTGACCACACGTTCCTTCGTATATAGGGTAGGGTATCACACTGAGAAGGCAAGTATGAAATCAGCCGCGTTCTAGTCTTCGCTTTCCTCATACAAATGGACCAGGGCATTCGGCGAATCTATTAATCTCCTCCAAATGGTCACTGCGGCCTTGTAGAAAGCATGTATGCGACCTTGTATGTATAAATCGAAAAGAAGACCTAATTTTAAAACATATATCAGGAAACATAGCAAAAAACTGAAATTCTTTGGAACCAGATTGATAAATTAAGAGGAAGGAATCTCCTGATCGTGCAACTAAAAGTTACTGATGGTTTGCTCCATTTTTCGGAATAAATATAAACTATTCGTTGATTTAAAAAAAAATAATTACAAATCAACGAATAGTTTATATTCATTCCGAAAGATGGGGCAAAACATCAGCAAATTTTAGTTGCACGATCAGGAGATGTCTTTCTTTTAATATCTCATGAACTTGTAACAGATTTTTGATAATGATGATATTCGATATAACATATCCACTGAATTAAAATAAGAAAATATCATATATGCGAAATGAACTCTGAGAGAAGAATTACAAAAAAATTAACAAGACTTAGAACGAAACACTATAAAGGAATAAAATACATCCAGATGGCACAAGAACCTACAGGACATGTAACAACTGTCCTGGTGTGGAACTAACACCTACCCACATATTCTTATGCCCAGCAATGGCCACAGCCTTGCAGAATTGGCATGGACTCAGAACAGAAACTTCATACACCCAAGATAGTGGACATTGCGACTGCTGTGATAGAGATGCATGGAGACATCTGAGGCTCTTCATTGGACACGTTGTTGTACAACAACAAAGCTTACATATTGTTATAAAATCGCTTCTATCTTTTGTTTTTATTATCGAAAAATAGACGTTATATATTTTCACCTTTTTTTTTTTAATTTTATAATAGTTATATATAGATGGGTGTTTAGATTAAGATGGCATCTTATGAGTAGCCCAACAATCGGAAGAAATAAAGATGGTAACAATTAGCAGAATCTCCTTCCACATAAAATGGGCCGATTCGGAGGAAAATGGAGATAGTTTGGCGAGCGACTGTGCCAACTACCACCGAATTATGGGAAAATTGTGAAGAAATATTTCGCCGAAGAACTGACAATCATCGCTAATAACTTCCGTCAGGGAGAGCTCTCCCCCAAAATAAGATTCCAGAATGAACTGGCCGTGGCTCGAGGGGGGACGAGCCCCACTCACTTTCTCTACCACCGAGACCGAACGGTTGCCGTGTCAAATTACTTTGACAAACATACGCAGTTTTGAACTTCTCAGTGTTTGGAGGGAAGAATGTTGTTTGTTTGTTAAGTGTGTCAACTTGTATTGACAAACATTTGCACTTTTATCTTATCTCACTTTTTAGTGGGAAGAATTTTATTTTCGTTTGTTAGTGAACCAATATCTCAAGTCTTCTCATTGGACGAATGTAGCCATGTTTGTATATAAGAGGGGGCTATGGTAATGCGAGGAGGCCAGTGAGGATTATCCGTGTCTGGTGATCTCCTCGCCTTCTTGTGTGACCCCGGTCCGATCCCTACCAACGATACAATAAAGGATAACTACTGTCTTAAGTTAATTTTACAAATCGTGAGTTTTTATTTATATCCTTTTTGTTGTTGGTGTTGTACTCTTGAATGTACGCTTTTCTGTGTATTAAGTTACATTTACTTTAGGCCCTAGTATATTGTATTTTTGTGTGATAATCCGTAATAGTAACTTATGTCAAGTGAACCAATCTCCCACGCCTTTTCATTGGACAAATGTTGCCATGTTTGTATATAAGGGGAAACCATAGGTATGCGAGGGAGGCCTTTCCCAGAAGTGAGTTGTGTGGATACGCTTAAAGCATTTTCTCTGTCCGTGTTTGGTGGTCTCCTGGCATACCTGTGTAACCCCGGTCCACTCACTAACAACGCTGCAATTTTTTTTTTATTATCCCATGGGTAAGATTACACCAGGTCATGAAGATTGAAAGCAATAATACAACGCTGCAATAAAAGATAAATACTATTATATATACGAGGGCCATCCAATAAATAAGTTTCCCTATTTTTTAACAAATAAACAACATTATTTACAAATATGCAGTTATTTTATTTTCATTATACAACTCATAGACTACTTCTCTACATAATCACCATTTCTGTCCAAACATTTTTGGTACCGTTATAGCAATTTTTCGATACTACTGTTGTACCAAGCCGTGTCCTGTCTTCGTAGCCAGTGGTTCGCCTCCGCCTGCACTTCGTCATCATTGGCAAAGTGCTTGCCTCCAAGGTGCAACTTGAGTGCTGGAAAAAGATGGAGGTCGCTTGGGGCAAGATCCGGAGAATAAGGTGGATGAGTGAAAATTTCCCATTTGAAGTTTTCCAGCAACGTTTGGGTCGTTCGAGCTGCGTGAGGGCGAGCATTGTCATGGACGAGTAACACTTTCCGAGACAAAAGTACAGGACGTTTCCGTTTTATTGCAGCTCTGAGTTTAGTGAGGACTTCTCAGTACCTCGCAGCGTTAACCGTAGTGTTTGGGGGCAGGTATTCAACCAATAAAACACCCTTACAGTCCCAAAAGACGATAGCCATAACTTTGCCTGCAGAGATTGTGACCTTCGCCTTTTTTGGTGCACTTTCCTCAGGCTTCTTCCACACCATGCTTTGTCGTTTTGTTTCTGTAGTTGAATGATACACCCAGCTTTCATCTCCAGTGACAATACGGGAAAACAGTTGATCTCCATCTCTTCGATGCATTTCCAGGAAAGCTCGGGCTGCCTCCATCCGTTGTTGCTTGTGATTTTCCGAGAGCAAACGCGGAACCCATCTTGCGCAGACTTTGCGAAAATTCAAAACATCTGACATGATTGTTCCAATCTAAGAGCGTCCAATTTCGATTCCAGGAGGCAGTCGAATCATTATTTCGTCAATGGTGACGCGGCGATCTGCTTCCACCACATTCCGAACAGCAGCAACGGCTGCATTGTCCGTAGCAGTAACGGGCCTGTATCTTCGCTCGTCATCATGCACGTTTTTCCGTCCTTCCAAGAACAATGAACGCCATCGGCGAACCATTTAGATGCTGATACATCCTTCACCATACACTGACACTTAATTGCGATGAATATTGACTGCAGTTTCATTTTTCGCTGCGAAAAAACGAATTACAGAGGGGAGTTCGCAAGTGGACACGTTCACCAGTGGTAGCTCCATGGAAACTGAAGCGCTACGGACTTGCGCGTACGAGTAGCGTGATTTTGAAGGTCACGGGCTTCCAACGCATCCTAGTGACCATTTCTTACACTACTAACTAATTTTTACAACGTTTCGTTCGCAGAAAAAAAAGTAGGGAAACTTATTTATTGGATGGCCCTCGTATATATATATGTCGTGGTCGAATGGAAGGGCGCGACCGTTGTGCATGTATGCGTCAAAAAAAAAAACCTGTTCGACACTCCTGAGCGCGCGCGTGGGCGGCGGAGGCGTGGCCTTCGCGCTGGCTCCCAGATTTATTTTGTACAGATTTATACAGGGATGAATTTGTATTTACATTTTAACATAATAATTATTGTGAAAATAAATTATACATTTTGGGTATTATACAAATTATGACATATATATAACAAATTGTGAGTTTTTATTTACTTGTATGTTTTGTTTTTATGTTATTATTGTACATTTGAGTATACGCTTTTCTGTATGTTAAGTTACTTTCAATTTAGGTTCTATTTTGTTTGCTTTTTTGTTTGTAAACCGTAAAAAGTAACTTTTTTTTCAGCTGGAGTTCTCTTCACCGCCGGGGTGGACTAGGATGTTCCCACCGTCACATACTCGGTCTCCGACGGCTCTTCTACAAGAGCAGGGTCCATACAACACTCTAGACCTACTCAGATAGGCGACTGCCAGATCCATCGTGGAAGAAAGAGATCGGGAGGAGAAACTTCGACAAAACATCGCATTATGGACAGTAGAAGGTTTGTTCTATTTTAAAAGGAAACACTTGTACTTAATGGCTTTATTACTTTTATAATTTTATTTTCGTCATCCATAAACGTTAATGAAGACCAGCTCTCAATTTGAAATTCCCTCCGAATTAAGAAAATCTAAATTAGGTAAGGAAGTGCCTCCTGGGATAAAACTGACAAAACCTAATACCACTATTAACCTTGTAGTCGGCAAATATATATACGAGGGGCATCCAATAAATAAGTTTCCCTATTTTTTAACAAATAAATCACATTATTTACAATTATGCAGTTATTCTATTTTCATTATACAACTCATAGACTACTTCTCTAAATAATCACCATTTCTGTTCAAACATTTTTGGTACCGTTGTAGCAATTTTTAGATACCACTGTTGTACCAAGCCGTGTCCTGTCTTCGTAGCCAGTGGTTCGCCTCCGCCTGCACTTCGTCATCATTCGCAAAGTGCTTGCCTCCAAGGTGCCACTTGAGTGCTGGATAAATATGGAAGTCGCTTGGGGCAAGTTCCGGAGAATGAGGTGGATGTGTGAAAATTTCCCATTTGAAGTTTTCCATAGCCATAACTTTGCCTGCAGAGATTGTGACCTTCGCCTTTTTTGGTGCACTTTTCTCAGGCTTCTTCCACACCATGCTTTGTCGTTTTGTTTCTGGAGTTGAATGATGCACCCAGCTTTCATCTCCAGTGACAATACGGGAAAACAGTTGATCTCCATCTCTTTGATGCATTTCCAGGAAAACTCGGGCTGCCTCCATCCGTTGTTGCTTGTGATTTTCCAAGAGCAATCTTGCGACCCATCTTGCGCAGACTTTGCGAAAATCCAAAACATCTGACATGATTGTTCCAATCGAAGAGCGTCTAATTTCGATTCCAGGAGGCAGTCGAATTATTATTTCGTCAATGGTGACGCGGCGATCTGCTTCCACCACATTCCGAACAGCAGCAACGGCTGCATTGTCCGTAGCAGTAACGGGGCTGCCGCTTCGGTCGTCATCATGCACGTTTTGCCATCCTTCTAAGAACCATGAACGCCATCGGCGAACCATTTGGATGCTCATACATTCTTCACCATACACTGACACTGAATTGCGATGAATATTGACCGCAGTTTAATTTTTCGCCGTGAAAAAAACTAATTACAGAACGGAGTTCGCAAGTGGACACGTTCACCAGTGGTAGCTCCATGGAAACTGAAGCGCTACGGACTTGCGCGTACGAGTTAGCGTGTTTTGAAGGTCACCAGCTTCCAACGCATTCTAGTGACCATTTAATCTATACTAACTAATTTTTACAACGTTTCGTTCGCAGAAAAAAAAATAGGGAAACTTATTTATTGGATGGCCCTCGTATATACATCAAATTACTATTTTATTCTCTTATCTCTCCCAAATATTTATTTTAAAGGACAAAGGCCAGTTTGAAGGTTCTACGGTGAGAATGGAAATTTACTATATTATCTTTTTAAATTTGCACGTGGTTCTCACGCTACCACCTGCAATAGGGTTAGTTCTTCTACCCTCGCGCCTGCGCGGCGGGTACGTCACCTCTGGTGACGTCACGAAACCACAATAGTGTTATAGAAACATTCTGAAACGCACGTAAAGAAAAAACAGACACAAAATTTTAATTCAATCTTTATTATAAAAATATATTTACATATAGCATATAGCTACAAATCGAAGACTAATACATTAAGACTACACACACACTATGTAATTATATAAAAATAAAAACAAGGGGACATACATTGCAATATGGGGAACATATGGTTTCTAAATCTCATTCATAATATTCTACAATTTCTATGATTATGTTAGGGATGTATATAATGTACTTAGTAAAGTAGAAGCTAATGTTGTGTAAGAAATATTATTGTATTCGTAAAAATATCACTTAATATATCATGTGCACATAAAAGAATGACGGTGCAATATAAATAATGATAAATATATTTTAATTGAAAATATTTAATAATAACTTAGATACACAAATTAGTGTATATGTGTAAATGGGGTAAAGAGAGAGAGAGAAAATGAAGTTTCGAAACAGATATGTAAATAAGACGATACATAATTATCCTAACACATTTTGAATGCAAATAATCAAATAATTAGTATAAGAAATTTGAATAAAACGTGTTCGATTGAATATTAATGTTTTATGATTTTTAGGGAATGATTGATAAATAAAAACTGATGCGTGTTTATCAGAATGTAAAATTCATTCAAAGAAAACTCGATCAAGGACATTTTTGTGAACAACTTTGTGTGATAATTAAATAAAATTAACCTTCAGTATGCGGCTCGTCTGATTGATAATTACTTTTATTTCTTGAGCGATTACTTTTACAAAATAAAAATAATCATAACTGATTGAATTCATCCACTGAGGTTCAGCCAGGCGTTTGGATTATCTATTATGGTATTAGGGTAATTGCATATAAACCATTTCGAAACTGAAATCGAACATTATGAACATTTTTAATTTGTGTGTTTGATAGCGCACAGCTGTGTAAACATGTTCATTAATATTGACAAGTTTATCTCTTAGATAAAAATTATTGCTGAATACGCTGAAACAAATATTGAGGATTTAGGTCCTCGTTGTTGTAGATTACAAGAATTGCGGTTGATGACTCAAAACTGGTGATAAAGATCCTAAATATAGTTGTCGGAAATCCTTAAAATTGACGATTGAATTTATTTATTATTATTTTTTTGTAAATACTTTTGTAAAAAATTTTTATTCAAATCTCCTTAGTGAGATATTTAGAATATTTCTCAAGATATCAGTCATTTCTGGAGTTATAAAATTCTTGAGACAAAGATATCCTTTAAGAATCATTAATTATGCTTTTTATCGTCATTTTAGGAATTAAGGAAACTATTATTGGAATCTTCAACAACTAACTTTGAATCTTCAACTGCCGAATTAAGCTTTATAATTGAACTCTTGATCACATTTTAGGAGCTCAGGAACAAAACATTAGAATCTTCAGCAACTAACTTTGAATCATCAACTGCCGAATTAAGCTTTATAATTAAGCTCTTGATTACATTTTAGGGGTTCAGGAACCTAACATTGGAATCTTCAACAACTCACTTTGAATCTTCAACTTCCAAATTAAGCTTTATAATTGAACTCTTGATCACATTAAAGGAGTTCAGAAACCTAACATTGGAATCTTCAGCAACCAATTTGAGTCGTCAACTACCAAATATTTATTTCTATATTACAATATTTCAACAAGGCCGATGGTTCATCTTTTTCTAGTAGCATTTCTCTAGAACCTTTCAATCCATTGTGTTCAAGACGTTCTATTAAAATGCTCTTAGATGATGGATGATCAGCCATTTCAATATAACTAAGGTTATCAATAACTCTTTCATCCCGATATGCTTTTTATTATTAATAGATTCCACCTCGAATACTCAATATTTCACATATAGATTGATTCAATTAGAAAATAAAATTGCTATAAAGTATAAAATAAGAATATAAACGGTATCAATGCATTTCTTTATTCATGCAATGTTTGGAAAAGCAAGATTTCACGAATAAAGTAACGCATTGCTATCGTTTATATTCTTATTTTATATAGCTTGGTGTAAATGCTTCTAAGAAAAGTAATTTCTATATAGTTTTATCAAGGATACATATTACACATAGAAACTCTTAACTTAAAAACAATAAAAGGAAGAGAAAATAAAAAGTCCATGCCAATGAAACTGTGCAGTGCATCAAATATTTGGCAAGTTAAGGAAAGAATAAAATTTACTTCAATGAAGTCGGCAGTGCTAGCTTTCACTTGGCCAGAAGCTAAGCGCACCAATGAATCAATGAAATATATTTACATATTAGTGTGCACAGAGAATATATAATGGAAAAATCATATTATAATCATTTAGCTGAACGATGTTAATGTCTTGCGTCATTTATACTAAAATTTCAACTGAACGTGGATTTCTTTAGTACCAAATATTGAACAAATCCTTTTTTGATGAATGAAAACCAGACATGTATGCACTGTTGGCCCTTGACAGCGTGGAGCAAGCTTTATTATGCACCAAGAATGTGCTAAAAACTTGTTGATAAGAAGATTAAAAAGGCATATTGGTACCAATGTGCATGAGAATGTTTGAACATGACCGAACAGGAACACATAGAATGAATTTGTTTCAGAGTGGTGTTCAATAATTAAAAAAACATCTGATAAAAACGAACAAAGTTTAACTTAAAACTAATATTTGTCAATACAAATTATACAAATGATTAATTGATTCAAATATCCTGTATATTAATCAAACAAATTCTATAGTTTTCTTGAGATGAGGTATTTTTCTTTTTTAAACGTAATCTCGAGGTTTGGGCATATGTTGGATATGTTTCTATGTACTCCTGTAGAAGGGCAGAGATGCCTGAAAGCTCGAGATTACGTATAATAGAGAAAAAGAAACTCATCTTCAGAAACCTTTAGCATTTGTTTGATACCATATGATTGATAGCATAAACTATCACAAAAATTCAATTAAACTTCAAATTACAAGACGAAATGATTTTTTTTAAATACCAAGCCTCCCTGAGAAATTCTCGCAAGAAATACACCAGCTTGGAGCTACCTCATGAATTGAACCTCCATTTGTCTTGTATAAATAAGACAAAAATTTAAGTCTGAAGGACAACTCAGGTAGTTGATTACATCTATACGCTTCTGATTTAACCAAATATATAACGATAATGATAATTATTATCATTAAGATACTCTGTTACTCTTTTTAATATACGAGTACTTTGCTAATTTATTTTGTTGTGTAATATTGTGTAATATAGTTAATAATATTGAAAGCTAAAATCGGTTATAGGAAGATCGAATTACAATAGCTTTCTCCACTCGGTAGTTCACATATAATGATGGTGGATATAGACACACTTGTACTCTAGGCGCAACATTTGTATATATATATCTCATAATTATATAAAATAAATAAATATAGTACCAAAGAAAGTAATTAAACAAACGGCTATTAGGTATATAGACAAAGATATAACAGAATCGGTATACGTTTCATCAATATTATATGAATTTATACACATCCAAATTCCTAATTTCAAGAGTCTACTAGTAAAAGTGTTTGAATATTAAAACAGATTAGCTATTTGAAGAAAGATAGAGATATAGACAGAAATGTCCATTTTTGATCGAATTGGAAAACAAAATATCTCAAAAACATAAATACAGTATACATATATTGGAAAAAAGATATATTTTGTATAGCTTATAATAATATTACTATTTTATAGTAATCCAAAGAAGGTAATGAAAAACCTTCAAAATAGACACTATATTGTCTTTGTTTTATGTTTGAAAAGAAAAAGTCATGCTTTGATGCTTTCATTTCTTATATATAAATAGCACGTTGTTGTCTTATAATTAATATATTGTAAGTTCATATAGATAAGCCTATATGCAAATATATATTTGCTCATATATATAAAATTTCAAATTCAGACCATATTGTAATATATATTGTAAAATCATATAAATATATATTTATGATGCAAATTTTCACGCATATAAATAGACAATATGATTATTATTTTTGAAATTACTAAATATTTCCTCACAATGAGTTTCTTTTTATTTCAAATTGCTAGCTTTCAAGGGATAATCGCTCTTCAACGGGCTTAAAAATATCGACTTTAAAATAAAAAAGGAACTTATTGTGAAAAATATATTTTGTAATTTAAAGGTTTTCTACAATTTCATCATGAATAGAGATTAATATGATTATTGTTAAGTCATATAAATAGACAATATCGGATTTATAAATTAGTTTGTAGATAAATGAGGAATATTTTAATTGTAAATAATATGTATGAACAAAAATAATTGCAATTTTTCGTTTCAATTGATAATAACATAGTTGAAAACCATCTGAATAAGGAATGTTGCAAATGCAACTTCAAATAAATATAGAAAAGAGTTGATAATATTAGTCTATATAGATTAGACAATGTTGTTTGTTTCAAATGCATTTAAATAGACAATGTTGCTATTGCAATTTCTCTATAAACAATTAACATGTAATTCTGAATTCATATTTATATACACAGTAGAACCTCCCTGTAAAGGACACCTAATTACAGAGCCAAAGTGTCCTTTTTTGGAGAGGTGTCCTCTTACCGGAGAGTTTTTAAATTGTAAAAATGGTAATTTTGCAAATTAAAACTGCCCTTTGTAGAGAGGTATCCGCTAGCGGGGTGTCCACTAAAGGGAGGTTCTATTGTATAAGAAAACAGACTATCACTCATATATTAAGCGTAATTGTACAAAAGGATAACTCTGTGTGTGTGCATTTATTTTAATTCGAAATTCTTTCCTCTCTCGCAAGTGATATAATAATTTAAGATGGTGCGCAAATAAGATACATGTAGAGAAAGAGACATTTATAGAATTAAGACTGAATCTAAGTAATGTGCTCAGTACTATAGATCTAACAATGCTATTGTTGATGATGTTAGATCTGTGATGGTGTTGTTATAGGAGGTTGCTCTACAGACGGTAGATGAATCCATCCCCGTTCTCCAATTTGTCCCAACTTGGGTTTCTCCGTTGGAGGTACCGGTACCTTGGCACCGCCCATCATCAGCTTCTCCAGACGGATGAAAGGAGACTCGAAGACTAAACAGGCTGGCATTGCCAGCATCAGGGTCACTCCGAAATGGCCGAAGAACCACCAGACCTTTCAAACACACACATAAACCATTCGATTATCTCCTTGGTGAGTTCAGTTTATCATATGAATTTTCACATACACACATACATATTTATTAAGACCACCGGCCTTACACAGATTCACTAAAGGAAGGAAGCATAGATGGAACTCCTATACTCCAAGCAGCGCAGCACCCAACAGCCTCCAGGTCCGACGCATGTCCAGCGGCCACAGAATCCACCGTGCATTGGTTAGCATATCACTGAAAAGGGGAGTGTGGAATTAGGCGGCGTTCTAGTCTTCGCTTTCCTCATCCAAATGGACCACGACATTCGGCGATTCTATTAATCTCCTCCGAATTGTGACTGCGGCCTTGTAGAATTTATATAAACCAAAGAGAAGAACTTGATCAAACATAATTGTATTTATCTTGTTATATATTTGTTGACTATCGGATTGAGACAAGTCCTCCAAGAGTTCTCTTCTCTTCATGTGATTTATATCATTCTCATTGGTATACAAAGAAATGTTAAAAGGTAACTTCTCGTTGGCCTCCACATGATAACATTTCAGTATTTCATTAACAATAGTTCAATAATTAAAATGATTTCCATTATGAATAAAATAAATTACTGATTTCATTCACTAGGATTCTATGCATTATTATATCCTTATTGTTCCTAAAGCTAGAAATTCTGTCGAAAGCGAAAATTACCTTAAACTAAAAAAAAAGATATATTGCCCGTTTAAAAAAAATAGGTGTATGTATATGTGACAATATCGTTGCGGAATTTCTTGTTGTTCGATTTGAATGGTGAGGATTGGTTGAAGCGCAGTCGTTGAGTGGTAAGTGAAGCACACAGTTAGGAATAATCAGGACACGTGATTGGGTTTGAAAATAAAAAGCAACTGTGTTGGAGGGAAGAAAGCTTGAGAAGAGTTGAGCGATTTGACTTATTAATTAGTTGATCACATGGCGATGATGGGATTTAGATGAAATGAGCGGAGGGAGAGAGATCTCTAGAGTAGATGTTACCTTGTTGGAAGCGAAGGAGCAACTGTCCGAACTCGGCGAGTGCCACTGAACAACTGTAGGTGTTGTTCCTATGAGAGCGAAAACGTAACTGACCATTCTTGCTTTTCGATTTAACACCAAGACTCAGTTTCTCTCTGATTGGTCGAGAGATGTCACATGATCTTTTCCTATTGGTTGACCTACTTAAGGTGCTGTCTTCTGATTGGTCGAGAGATGTCACATGATCTTTTCCTATTGGTTGACCTACTTAAGGTGCTGTCTTCTGATTGGCCCGCGGCTCTCCTTGATGAAAGATATGCCTGCTTGATAGGAAGTGTCGGGTAGCTTGACGCTTATAACTTCGACGGATATTAGATACGTCCTGTCTTTGCCGGAAATATTGGGTGTTAGCTTTAACATTTATAACTTCGGGTCACTAGATACGTCCTGTTTTTCCAGGAAGTGTTGGTTTAAACTTAGCTCGCAGGGACCCGGGGTCAGAAGGTTAACTGCGACGTTATTAATAAATATGTTCTCCTCTAGATTTACTTCCTATGTCTTTTGTTACTTTCTTTCCTCCAGTTACCTTATTCTTTTATTAAATCTTTGAAAATCATACATGATACATACATAGTGGGTCGGGGTTGCATTTAATTATATACAAATTATGAAAGATGCGCCCCCTACATGTGAAGAATTCAAGAAGGGGTTAGCCTGAGAGAATTCTGTAAAGTGGAAAATAATTTTGTGGGAAAATTAGTTGTGGGTATTGAGTCTATATACAAGCATTGGTGGCGATATAATAAGTAAAATAGAATGGTGTTGATGATATAGGTTGAGTATAATTAATAGAAATCAAAAGTTTTTAATTGTAAGAAACCAATGAATGTTATGGTACATAGTGGGCAAAAAAAAAGGAAAATGTGCCTAAACGAATTCTACTCGAGTTAAGAAATGAATTCGAGGGAGTTCTATTAGGCTTTTGAAATCAAAATAAAATAATATAAAATAGTTGAATGAAATCAAAATTGAATGTGTTTGGTTGAAAAAGAAAAATTGTTTTGTTGCATGGTAATAAGGGAAAATGCCTAGTTACTTATTTGCTCGAATTTCGGAAAGGAATTCGAGGGAATTTCATAAGGTCTTTTGAAATCAAAATAAAATAAAATAAAAGGTTTTTTTGAGCGAAATCAAAGTTGAGTGCTTGGTTGAATGGTGAGAAAAAAAAAAAAAGGAAAAATGCCTAACCATATTCTATTCGAGATTGGGAATGAAATCGAAGGAATTCTATTAGGTCTTTTGAGAAATCAAAAATAAAAATAAAATAAAAGTTTTTTGAGCGAAATCAAAGTTGAGTGCTTGGTTGAGTGGTGAGAAAAAAAAAAAAAGGAAAAATGCCTAACCATATTCTAGCTCGAAATTGGGAATGGAAACCGAGGGAATTTTATTAGGGCTTTTGTGAAATCAAAAATAAAAATAAAAATAAAAGTTGAATGAAATCAAAGTTGAGTGCTTGGGAAAAAAAAAAGAATGAAAAATAAAAAGGTTTCAACAACAAAGGGTGATTTAATGTTTTTAGTTTAATCGAAAGCCAGTGAGTTTTCGTTGATAATTGAGTTGTGACAGTATAAGCTAAGTGGTAAATAGAATGATAATTGATAATTAAAATTGATAATAAGTTGGATAAATTGATAAATTGATTAAATATTTACATTTTTAATTGAGAGAAAATAATAAAAATGATTGATATGAAAAATAAGGTGTATTGGTTGGAACCCTTTGGTATCTACATGCCCTGATCTACATGTATTGGTTGCTCCATTTTGCCCTATAAATGTTTTACTTGCTCAATTATGCCCTATAAATTTTTTGTCTCATCTGTAGCGACACTTAGGTGAAAAACGTGATTCTAGCCCTCAAGTGCGTTTATGCTGTGTGTACAGGAGACATGGAAATCTATATAACCTTTATGTGTAATTTTTTGTCTTTGTGTGTGTGTTGTGAAAAATGTTAGAAGTCTGTTGTGTAAGAAAGGTGTGAGCTAGTTCTATGTGTTGTCTCGTGGATGTGGAATTGGGTGGTAAAAATCGATATGTAGACTCGAACTGGAATCAAAAATCGGTGGCATAGCGAGGTTCCCAGTTGACCTCAATAGGGGATCTTCTCATTGTAATTAGAGATACGGAAGTGGGGTGTGTCGGGCAAACGAGAGGGAATGAAATTGGAGATCGGACGAAGGCGTTCCGCTTTGTTTACAGAGGCCGAATTTATCGCTGCGGACTACACTTCCTGCCGTGGTGTTTCAAAATTCTCATTTCCTGCCGTCTATTTATTTTGGGGTGTGGCTCGGGGCTTGTTTTTGGAGTACGACTTCTCCGACATTGTTTGGTCATCTTTTCAGTTACTGCTATCTCTTCGGAGTTTATTTAGATTTTCTGCGAAGATGGTTCCTAAAATTATGAGAAGCTTTATAAATGCTTGCCCAAAATTAAAAACTGCCTCTTGTAGTTTGAAAATTTTCTGAGCGGGCATGGTATAGATAAGCAAGTAATTGATGACTAAAATTGGGATACAGTTGTATGGCAGAAGTAACAAACAAAGGATAAGAATCAGATGAAATATAGGATATTGCCCCATGTTCTCCCGTATTTTTGTAAATGGGAATTTTGAAATATTTGCTTGATCCTTATTAATTGTAGAATTTATATGATTGGTAGGTTCGCAGTTCTCCTGTCTGATATCTTTAGGGAGTGGGGTGATATGATTGAACTGGTTGTCAGGTTTACAGTTCTCCTGTTTGATAGTCAATGGTTTTATTAGAGATATGTCGGCGGTAATTGGTTTAGGTTGAGATGTGTGATCGTTTCTCTGACGTGGATGTGGTAATTTTGGCATTGTTTGTGTGGTGTGTACGCTGTGCTTTATGTACGAATCTTGTTTTGCTTTGGTGCCTGTGTCGGTATTTTTACGTGAAGGTTGGTTGTATTCATCGATTCTTCTAGCGAATCGGCAGGTGGGGCAGGTTTTTACTTGTTTTGCGATGTCTTGTGTCATGTGTTATGGTCTGCCAATACATTGTGAAGAGATAAGTTGGTGTAAGTTCGACGTTATTTGTATTTTGAAAAGCCGGATGTTGTATCCATTTATTAAATCGAATGGTCGTTGTGACTTTAGAAAAAAAAACTATTCAGTGATATTAGAGTGGAATTGAGTGAAAATGAGGTTTACGACGTGAACACGTGTTGAGTGGAGACGTGTCACAGGTGTGTTGAAAGGCGTCTGTGGCCTGAGATGAAAAGTTTTGTGGGGTGACCTGTGACACGAATCGAAAAAAAAAAATTGTGAATGAAAAGGTGTCACGCGAAGTCCTTATTCGTACAAAATCTAACCTGTTCTCACTATGAATAATAAATTTATTAAAGTCATATATCGAAATTTCTATTGTTATTGTATATGGCACCTTTTAAGGTGAACATTTTTTAGTGTTTTGGGTAGACGAGATGATTGTTACTAACGACGGTGCATGCGTTTGTTGGTGGTTGTCGTCTTTTGGCGCGAGTGTCGCGCTTGTTGGGCGGGTTGTGCGTGTTTGTTAGCGTGAAAACCGTCCTTTGGATGGATGTTGTCGGTGTATTGTTGTCGCGAATGTCGTGATTGTTGCTAAATACGTTTGTGGGATTGTTGTGAGGTACATTTTTATGACGTGGCGACGTATGGTCATGCATAGATTTTGTGTGGTAAGTGTGTGAGCTGTACTGACACGTTTTTTTTGGGCATGGTGAGGGTTGAAGCCGTTGTGGCTTGTATTTGAGAGCATATAGTACTGGTAATTGGGTTGAGTGATAAACATGGTAGTGGGGTCAATGAATGCAGGCAAGGGTTATCCTGTGTGACAAATTTGATTGTAGTGCAAGTCCTTTCGGACAGGTTTGGCCTAGCCCGTGCGTGCATTCATTGAGTACAAAGGTTAGATATGGTTTAAAAGGGGTAGGTAGGATTAGCTATGAGTCCAAAGTCAATTTCTTGACGCCATAGGGTGGGTGCCTACCTCAGTTCAACAGGTCTCCTCTGGAACGTCTTGGTTTGGGATGGTTGGCTTGGCTCGGGACTGCTCGCACCGTCCGCGAAATTGAAGTGAAGTCCGGTACTGGAAGATCATTTTGGGATCGTTTGGGTTGTCCCGGGTCGCGCGGATTGGTTTCGGGGACTGTGTACGGCATGGCGGTGGATGACTTCTCGGTGGTCGGTGTCCGGCCTTGGTGACACTCGCCTGGGGTTGGTGGGGGTTGTGTCCGTCGTCCTCCCCGGGGAATGGCGCTCCGGAATTCCGTCTCACTTTGTGGGGCGTTGACACGTCGGACGGCCACGGTCATCTGCCATATGATGGCCGCTAGAAGGCGCCTGGTCGCCTCTCTTCTTGTCCGCTTCTTCGTTGTCAGTTTCTTTCCGTTCGTTGCCAGTTTCTTCTCTCTTGGTTTGTCATTGCCTTTTGTTTTGCTGGCGCCTGGGCTAATTTCCATCTTTATCCTGATTAAGTTCCATAATCTTTATCCTGTCGACTTAACCGTTCTGTGACAATATCGTTGCGGAATTTCTTGTTGTTCGATTTGAATGGTGAGGATTGGTTGAAGCGCAGTCGTTGAGTGGTAAGTGAAGCACACAGTTAGGAATAATCAGGACACGTGATTGGGTTTGAAAATAAAAAGCAACTGTGTTGGAGGGAAGAAAGCTTGAGAAGAGTTGAGCGATTTGACTTATTAATTAGTTGATCACATGGCGATGATGGGATTTAGATGAAATGAGCGGAGGGAGAGAGATCTCTAGAGTAGATGTTACCTTGTTGGAAGCGAAGGAGCAACTGTCCGAACTCGGCGAGAGCCACTGAACAACTGTAGGTGTTGTTCCTATGAGAGCGAAAACGTAACTGACCATTCTTGCTTTTCGATTTAACACCAAGACTCAGTTTCTCTCTGATTGGTCGAGAGATGTCACATGATCTTTTCCTATTGGTTGACCTACTTAAGGTGCTGTCTTCTGATTGGTCGAGAGATGTCACATGATCTTTTCCTATTGGTTGACCTACTTAAGGTGCTGTCTTCTGATTGGCCCGCGGCTCTCCTTGATGAAAGATATGCCTGCTTGATAGGAAGTGTCGGGTAGCTTGACGCTTATAACTTCGACGGATATTAGATACGTCCTGTCTTTGCCGGAAATATTGGGTGTTAGCTTTAACATTTATAACTTCGGGTCACTAGATACGTCCTGTTTTTCCAGGAAGTGTTGGTTTAAACTTAGCTCGCAGGGACCCGGGGTCAGAAGGTTAACTGCGACGTTATTAATAAATATGTTCTCCTCTAGATTTACTTCCTATGTCTTTTGTTACTTTCTTTCCTCCAGTTACCTTATTCTTTTATTAAATCTTTGAAAATCATACATGATACATACATAGTGGGTCGGGGTTGCATTTAATTATATACAAATTATGACATATATATATAATATAAAGTTATAATTATATCAGGAAGTAATATGGAAAATATGATACGCTTTTTACTTATAATATTGTATATATTTGATTTCGAAATAATTTAAGCACTCTCTTTCAGAATTCAGTATTCTCTAACACTCAAAGAATACAAAGCTAATTATGTCAACTTTCTATCAAACACAAGTATAGAATTGTTTCTGCGTTTAACTGAATTTTATAACATTAGTTTTACTTTACAAAAATATTTTAAATTGACTAACTAGTAAAATAAAATCACAATTCCCATAAAAAGACATAAGATCTACTTCTCATTTAACAGCTTTCTTAATCTTGTAGAATCGGGTCAGTCACAAAAAGACATAACAACCACAGATTTGAAAAATTCAGGACTCTCGCTCTAAACCAAATTTTCAGAATTTGGTCCTCAACAGTCCAGAAGTGGCTTTGATTACCTAATAAACAAAAGGGATTAATGTATTTTTTGGAAATATATGCATACATATATATATATATATAGGAGGGGGGAGTACACATCTATATAATATATGACAGTACCTATAATGTATTCCAGAGTTCATATAATGTATTCTAGACTACATATATAATACGTATGCCAGAGTACATATAAAGTAGAGTAGTACACACATATATAATATTTTACACATAGGGAGAGAAAGAAAGAAAAGCCAGATAAATATTTAAAAAAAAAAACAGCCTGAGCCTTTAAAATCAGCAAGGCTGACTAGATCGTTCCATGTCAGCCAGGGCTGAGGAATTACTTAGCGGCAGATACTGGAATTATAACATACGATACACAGCAGGGTTGAGGGTGTGGATTTAGACGAACAAGGAAGTTCGAACTGTTGAATATCGATCTCCTACTGATCAGCATTCGAAGCGGCCTAAATTACAGCCAGCATTGTCTCCTTTTAATAAAGGAGAGGAGAGAGTACACATATAAAATATATTCCATATAGAGCACACACATATATATATATTATATTCCAGTGTTGAGACAGTACCCACCATCATCTGGTGACTGAAGCGGAATTCGTCCAGCATTCCGTTGAAGATTATCATCAGCGGGTAGTGGATGAGGTAGATCATGAACACCAAGCGGCTTAGCGGTACCCAGGCTTTCCATGAAAGGAAGGTGTTGATGATTACTGGAAATACATCATGGTCAGTTAGATTGGAGAGTGGAAGGTGTTCGACGTAATCAGGCTGATGACAACTGGGCATGCATTCAGTATTCAGTGAGTGTGGAGATCTTGAAAATTGTGAGGGAAGGCAAAACAGTTATTTATTCAATCAATCATGAGATTTTATGCTTATACTCGAATTTGGAGTGTTTTAATATTGAATACGTTGGATAAGCCTACTTCCGCCGGGGAGGACTTACTCACCGGCTACGTTACGGCCAGCCAATCACCGAGCTGCCCAGTGGGCAGTCCATCCTCCCTCCCCCATTAGTCTAAATAAAGGAGCTTAACACTTGCCTGTTGTTCGCGTCGACTCCGCGTGCTTCTAATCTATCCATTTCAATCGGCAGATGTAGTGGGATAATTGACTACTTTCTTCCATTATTATATCATCTAGTCCAGCTTCAACTTATAGCCAAAAAATATATAAATAGTTTAATACAGCACTTAATTGAAATATATTTAATTATTTTGATTTAATCAATAAGGAATCAAAGGTTCCGCTTCTTTTTCTTATATCTTTTTATTTCTCAAGCTTTAGGGCCAACATGCTCTTCAACATCCGAGAGCATCTTGGCCCGAAAGTTCGAGAAATAATAGATATAAGAAAAATAAATCAAACCCTTGATTCCTTATTGATTGAATCAATGTATAAAAGCAGAGAAGAATCTATATTTGATTATATATATTCTAACATCAAGATAATAATGTAGACATTTGTTCATTGTTACAAACTAATCAATAGTCCAGAGTTATAAAGAATTAGATGGTGTCACGCTCAACTGCGTGCTTCCTTCAAATACAGCGCGCCTACGTCACAGGACGACGTGGCATTCAGGAGCTTCCTACCACTAGAGGCGATGTACCTTTCCCTTCACTTCCTGTTATGTCTTCCCTTGTTCTGGCTGCTTGCATAACCTCGTGATATATTAAAAATTATATATATATCAATCTATTCTGCATCTGATTGAACCACCGATCCAACAATTTATTTTCATAACAAAAAACGTTTGATGAATTTCAAAAAGGTGTTATTATAAATATTTAGCTAACCAAAACTAAATGAATGGCACACACAACACTTAACCCTTTCCTTATCCAAATATTGCAACTAATATATTGATATTCTCTAGTCCACGTTGAAAATAAAATAAAGTGGAGATTTAAATTGCTATTTTGGTAGCATTAGGATTAGAGGAAGATAGAATACTCTGAAATATATAAATTGTAACGAAACACTGCCTCCGAGGATAGGTTTATTGCTTTATTTGAACTATTTCTAAAGTTTTCTGGTTTTATAAACCTTTCTACAGGAGTATAGAACTGTAGGCTCGTTGTATACCCCTTTATAAGGATTTATAATAGCCGAAAGCTTTAGAAATAGTTT